>CM057339.1:767090238-767690238 GCA_030015575.1 Agapanthus africanus
TGGATTCCAGACCTGAGCTAATATCTGCACAATATCTCAAATCAAAGTGTTAATGGTATTTGGTATTTTTGAGATATTACGATAACCATTTTATATGATATTAAATCTTAAGAATATTGATTAGAAATATTTGATATGATATGCATATTTTAATTACCAAGATTTCATATAAATATTATATGCGTATATTTTCCCTCATTATATTAATTATAATGTAGAAACATATAATAATAAACTTTTTACACATAAACCCTCATATGTTCTATAATTACCATAAACACCTTTTAGTACTTAACAATAGTGGGGAAAATGTTCATTCAAATGTGCAATATTTTAGACTAATCAGAGACGAATCCCCGACAATCTCTCACTGTCTCCATGTGGCTCGGGACTGTACCCAACTAAAACCCGTTTGCATGACTCAGTAGAGCCGTGGTAGGGTAGTAATCAAACCACAGTGGAAACTCACACGAGACAAATGACGACCTCAGGTCGACAGACTATCTGCACTCATGTCACCAGAGAACCGCTATCTGACGATTGGTATAATACCATCTAGCCAGTTCTCGGCGAGTCCGTCCAGTGTACTCACCCACAGTGAGCACATGTATACGATCTTAGGTGCCAAAGCCTAATTGCTGCGGGACCAACTATCATCCCTCGTCAGGGTCTCAAAATGTATACACGTGTCTACTCCGGAGTATCGATTCCCTGTCTCGATACTCCCATGACTAGGGACATTTAAAGATGTGCTTATCGACTACCCAGCTCCCACAGGTATGATTGCCATCACAACCCTGGTAGTCAAGCAATGATCCTACTGGCTTTATCAACATGTATAAATGATACGTAATATCAAGTAAAACATATGTACATGTTAAGATAAAGAAAAACTAAATAACATACTATTATATCGAGCAAGATTGTCCGGTACATACATATGTCCAAGCATCCATATGTATACATATACAATAATGGCCTCTAGGGCATACATATCCAACATAAACTAAACGAACTCGCTGAGAACTTATACATGGTATTATACTAATCGTAAGATAGCATTTCTCTAGTGACATGAGTACATGTTAGTCTTTTGACCTGAGATCGTCATTTTTCTAGTGTGAGTTCCCACTGTACTTAGATTACTACCCTACCACGGCTCAAAGGAGTCGTGCAAATAGGTTTTAGTTTGGTACAGCCCCGAGTCATGGAGGCAGTGAGCGATTTTTTTGGATTCGTCTCTCCTGGTATTAGGAATCAATGTCGCGCTGTGTTCGGTTAGCCATCACCATAAATCCATGGCCACGGTGGATGAGATTTACTGATAGGGGTTAAGTAGTTTCTCAATTGGTGATGAGCATGACTCTGGCACAACTTATCGGATTATTAAGGGTCTGACGTTATCCACCCCTAGACCCGGTACGCGATACTCTTAGACGAAGAGACCGGACTGTACGAAAATTATCACATTCAGGCCAATAGGGTATGGACGAACTTGATTGTTAACCTCCCTTTCGACATATTCATGGGTAGCCATTACATACAGCTAGTGACGCTGACGTGCTTGTGGTTATGGATAACTTACTGTCAGCGTATTGTAGAGTCTTTAGAGTCCTACACAGAGGGTTTTCCTAGTTCAGGCGATATGATATAGAGGTCATACGTTGGTACGTGCAGAGGTCTAATTAAATACGCATACTAGCTATACGGACTTTAATCGGACAGTTGATAATACTAGCCGGCTTAGGTTTAAGCCGAATTATTAATTCAAGTTTTGATTTAATAATTTATATATATATATATATATATTCTAGTATTATTGTTCACTATTCATTTTCTCTTTTTTTCTAGCTGTATTTTAATACGGATATGCGTATATGTAGCGATATGTATTCCGGAGGATGTATTCCATATTTATATGGAATATCTTCTAGAAGGAGAACACCTCATTCGTGAATATTCATTTATGAATATTCAAGAAAATGATGTGGAGGTGAGGTAGAAAGTGTGGCATGTAAAAAGGGATGGGCTTCAATTGTTTATTCTAAAATGGTTATGTCATATTTTATTTGATGGTTGAAAATAAAAATGGAGTCATACTCTCATTTAAAATACAGCCATTTTCATTATGAGAGCTTTTGCACTTCATCCTCCTCCTCCTCCTTCTTATTCACTCTCTTGAGTGATTAAAAGATAGAGTTTTTGAAAGTGGAAAATTTTCTACTTCCCCACTCTCCATTTCTAGCAAGCTTGGAGTGTTGGTTGCTTCACTAAGTGAAGCTGGACTTTAGACCGGTTTCCCTCAGGTGGATCATCTTCGGAAAGGGCGGTCGCTTCTCAAGCTTGTTTCCAACGGCCAACAAGGAGCTTGAAAGGGTCTACCATGATTGGGCGGACACGCGACAAAGGCTGTAGTTTCTATAACCTTGTATGTTTTTTTCTAGTTTAGTGTTTTGGAACGGATTCTAAGTTGCGGTTTCTTTACGCTCGCACTAAATTTTTGTTTGCGCTTTTCGCTTCCGCTGCGCATTGGCCGCGGGCACCGGGAAACCCCAACAACGCCTTGGACTTGGAAGCTGAGTCGTCTGCCTTTGGCGGATTCCTGAACTTCTCAAATTTTGGAGATGGCTTGGTGTTAATGACAGAGCAACGTACTTCCTTCCAGACTTTGTTGATTCTTGAGAAAGGTCATGGCAAGATCACTTGCTTCTTCCCCTTTACTGCATCCACATGTGGTGGAGACTTCTTCAAGACGGCGGTAGGTGAATTTCGTCTGACCCTTCTCAGTGGCACGAAACTGTTTTCGGTCGAAACAGCCGCATCGATTGTTGAGCCTGGTATTGGTGGAGCCAATCCTGATGGGGTGATTCCCCGGCCTGCCTTAGTCAATGCCAATAATGGAGTCGGGCACAACCTCTTCAACTTTGGGAGCTTCATTATCATACTCCTTGTCTGGACCTTGACCTTCAAAAGGCGTCGATCACTTGAAGACTGATTTCTTCGACAGCATAGGAACGTTAAGAGCCAACCTGTCAACGACAGACTTTCTAGGAGCAGCCAGGACAGCAAGAGTCAGCCTCTTGAAGACTGAGTTCTTTGATTTCACAGGCTTCTTAGATGAGCCTCTAGAGCTTGGAGTCGGCCTATCGAAAACTGACTTCTTTGGAACTTCCTCTTTTGGCGTTGAGACACCAATGGTAGGGAGGAGTGGAGGAAACTGTCCGAATTGGAGCCCACTTGTAATACCCCAGAGTAGCGTGTTCTTCGGACATCATGGTGATCTGCTATGTCCACACTCAGTGCGGTCTATTGCAATCAAATGGTGATCTGAGTGTAGAGCTGCTTCAGAACAATGGGATCAGGTCCCTGAAGCACATTCGAAAGAGAGCCGAATTGCATTATAAATGTAATGATACCACCCTCAATTATGGAGGTGCCTTTTAGATGAACCGGCACTCCGTAGTCAAGCATGCCCGGGCTAGAGAAATCCTAGGATGGGTGACCTCCTGGGAAGTGGCCCCTTCTTGACTCCAGTTCGCTCCAAAGGACAAAATCGTACGGATTCGGCCAGAGCGGACAATATCATCCATACTGGAGCATGTGGTGTGATATTTATGATGTCCTATGCAGGTTCCTCAGTAGTAGATTTGTGGTTCGAGGACGAACCATTGTTCTTAGGTGGAGGGAATGTAATACCCCAGAGTAGTGCGGTCTTCGGAGATCGTGGTGATCTGCTCTGTCCACACTCAATGCGGTATGTCATGGACACATGATGATCTGAGTGTGGAGGCACTTTAGAACAATGGGATCGGGTCCCTGAAGCATATTCGGAAAGAGGACCAAACCGCATTATTAAGGTAATGATGACACCCTCAATTAAAGAGGCGCCTTTTGAATGAAGCGGCACTCTTGTGTTTTAATAACTCCGTAGTTAAGCATGCTCGGGCTAGGAAAATCCTAGGATGGGTGACATTCTAGGAAGTGGCCCATTCTCTAGTCCAGTTCGCTCCAATGCACAAAATCATGCGGGTTCGGCCAGAGCGGACAATACCATCCGTACTGGGCACGCTCCACTTCCCAGTAGACGAAAACGATGACGTGGCAAACCCGCGTCATATTTATTCAGAGAAAGTCATTCCCTAAATAAATATACTAAGCGTATTGAAACAATAATACATGAATAAATGGAGACTGTACAATTTTCAACAAATATCTTTATTTACATTCAAACTTGAAATTTTTACATATACATGAGTTCAACTGAAAAAGTAAATACAATAAAAGTAAAATGCCTAAACAGGTGACATATATAAGCTGAAAAGAAGTATCTAGTATAAACCCTGAGCCGCAATCTGGCCGTACTCCTCTTCTGTAGCGTCCACCTCCTCGGTATCTGACGAGCATTCCAAAAAAACAAAGGTGGGTGGAATGCCCGTCAGTGAACTAGCGCTCGGTAAGTCCCAATGGTAAAAGTGGAAAGTGACAAGTATAGAATAATTATGAAATAAGTATATGACAAGTAAAAGTATATGTAATTGAACATGGTATATGTACTATAGGTCTCTATATGGTCATTATGTTAACGTTAAATTCCAAGTGTGAATGTCAACGCAACCGTAGAAGTATTCATGAGTTTAAGAGTGGGGCCCCAGGAGAAAGGAAACACGGGCCCATTTCATGTGTTAGCATCGGGACTCCAAACTGTAGAGGAGTCGACCCGACTAAGATTCGAGTAAATAGAAAAAAAATAGGTTAATACGGGACTCCTGAAGCTCCGTTGGATTCATACAAGAAACTATCCCAAAACACCCCGAATATAATATATATTATAACTATAAGATATTCTTAGTTAATTTGATTGGTTGATTATAACATGTCTTGATCAAAAGCATAAATTGCAAAAGTTGAAGAATAAAGTCGAGTAAGTAGAGTAGAGTGCGAGTCATATCAATTGCAATCCTGGGTCGAGCCAACTTAGTTGAGTATATTGATTTCGAGTTCACGTTCCAGTTTAGGTTCGAGTTGGATTAGGGTTCGAGTTTGGATTTGAGTTCGATTTTAAATTCAAGTTTGGATTCAAGTTTGGATTCGAGTTATAGACATTTCTTGTGAATGGATTTAACTGTTGAAATTCTTAAGTTCGGGAGTAATCGGACAACTACTTCACATGAACGGCAGGATTTGTGTCTTTTTCCAAGACAATTGCTATTGATAACTCCGTTAATTTGCAGTGTTGTCTAACCTGAATAGGCAAGCACTCACTTTCTCCGGCTCCCTGGGGCTCAAGAGAAATGATACCGCTTAAACCTATATTAATCTAAAGTCCTTAAATATTTATTATTGTTATTTACATTGTATTTATGTTTTTTTCATTTCTCGAGAGGGTTTTATGAAAATATTTTAATCTTGTTTAAAAAAATAAACCTCGAGGGTGATTTATAATATTTAGTGTTTTTATAAACATGTATTTTAATATCAATGATATTTTGGTGATAAAATCTAACTTTTAAAAGTTTATGGTATTTTAATGAAAACTACTTCTTTTGTAAACTTGGTGGTATTTTATTAAAAATTTTAATCTTTCATTTAAAAAAATATTTTTCACCATTTGTGTTTATTGAAAATACTGTTTCATAATTTTATATAATTTTCTAAAGTTTAATTTGTTTTAAAAATTAGTATTCTTTTAAATCGTATTTTCATTTCCTTTCGAGACCGAATTCTCCGTGAGGAGTTCTGTATCTCACTCTACAATCTCAAGGACGTGCGATAACCCGCACCATCCATAGATGGATTCCCCTAAAAGAGTTGTAGATGCGCAATTGCAAAGCATCCAAAAATATTGATTAAAAACATTTATTTGTAAAAGCGATGGTATTTTATTGAAAACCCGTATTTTTTAAATTAACCATACATCCAAAAACTTCGTGCTATGAAACCGTAGTGTATGTGATGGGGTAGGTCATTACCCAGTGAGTTTTCTATAGGTATATATGCTAATTATCAAATAAATTGTACTTTTAAAGTTCATGGTATTTATATGAAAAGTGTTCGATATGTGTGTATTTCGCATGAAATTTTAATTTCATTAAAAGGTAAATGATGTGAAAAAATGTAAAGTGAAGTTATAGTATTTGAGTGACATATTATGCCTATCAAAGACTATAAAAGTGTTTTAAAAGAAGTGATATCAACGCTAACTCCACTTTGTCGATATCGTTTTACAAATTGTTTTGAGGTGAAAAAAAAGAGAGAGGGGGGGGACTTATGATTTTTGAAGCATTAACAAGGTAGGAAAAGAGGAAGGGGAAGCCTTCGAGGATCATGGAATCGTCGGGAAAAGGCTCTGGTCTTCAACGGAATGAAGTCGATCGCTGACTCCACTTGACTAAACTTAACTCTTCTTGAACTTAGAGAATTTTTGATAGAGATTTTTAGAATGGTGAGAGATAGGGGATGTGGTGTATTTATAGTGTAGAAATGAGGGTGTGTGAGTAAAAGAATTTGCATTAAAAAGAATTAAAATAAGATTAATGAGGGAAATGAAAGGTCTTTGGTTAATTCAGGGTAATCAAACATTACAGAGGAGTAGAGAGGAGTTGGAGAGGTGCACGGGGGAAGCATCGATCAATTTGGAGTTGATCCAACCGCCGGTAGCGGCCTAGAGAAGAAAACGAGCGGTCGGATGGAGGCCATCTGCCTCGAGATTCGTGCCACGTGTTTAACTCGTAATTAAAACCTCATTTATCCTGTTTAATTTTTCTGAAACTTTTCGTTTCAGCGTGTATTGCACATGCAACTTTTGGGCTTCCGAAAAGTTAAAATGAAAAAAATATTAAAAATAATTGGGACTGATGGGAATCGAACACACAGGCTATTCACAGCAGTGTAGAAACTTTACCAATAAGTTACAAGTTGCTTCTTAATTTAACTAAACAAAAATAACTTATAACTCCTAATCATGCTGAAATACCCTTTCTATATATTAAATAAGTTAATTTTGTACAAGCATTTCGGAGTTGTTACACGTGGGGCGTAACACCACTCCATTCTTGGATCAGTTGGGCTGTTAGGATGCCAAGTAGCAGGGCCATGATCTTCCAAGAAAGGATCGGCTGAGGTTCAACAGTTTTGGAATCGGAGTTGGTGTTGTAGGTGACGTCCTGGGAAGTAGCCCTTTCTCTAGTTTGGTTCGCTCCAATAGACAAAATCGTGCGGCTTCGGCCAAAACGGACAATACCATCTGTACTGGGGCATGGGGGCATAACGCCACTCCATTCTTCCATCAGTTGGGTTGTTGGGATGCCGAGCTGCAGGGTTATGATCTTCCTAGAAAGGATGCAACGGTTTTGGAATCGGAGTTGGTGTTGTATGCCATTGAAATCTACATAAGAAAGACAGCACCAGGCTTAGTATACCCCAAAATCTAAGAGCAACCCTAAAACTGCGACTTTGTTCGCGAAAACATATGACATACAAAGTGTGGAGTAGAAAGAGAAAAATGGTCCCACCGAGTGTACCAGAACCTGTTAACCACCAAAAATCGGGAAACGGGTTGGAGAAGAATGTCTTACCTGAATTTAGGGGCAAATACATGGGTAGATCCATTCACCTCTCCGAAGACACTAAAGGTTTATAGCGCCATATATCGAAGGTTTGAATAGATGCTACCGATATAACCTGATTTCAGATTCCCTCTCATATTGAGAGGTTTATTGATTGTGGGGACGTATTTTTCTACAGGCGCAAGCCCCTGTAGTTAATTAATTTATCGCGAGCGATAACCATTTTCTACACTCCAGGTTGTTTTCTTCATGTCTCGTGTGTTTTGGTTTTTATTTGGTTTGCCCTTGGATTATATACGGAGACTAATTTTTTTCGTCGCCCGTAGGGCGCAGATTAGTCTAAATCCGTGTGTGTGTGTGTATTTTTTGGTTCAAGTATTGCTTGACGTGGCCTACTTTAGTAGCTTGGTTTGCCAACGGAAATGAACTTATGGTTCCATTCTCACGTTGTGAGGTCCATAAATTCATATAAAAGCTTAAGTTTTATCTGAGGACACGTTAGTCTCATTTGAAGACTAAGGTCAACTTAGGTTGTTTAGGAAACATGGGCTCTATCTACGGACACGTAGTCTCATTTGAGAACTAGGTCAACCTAAGTATCTTGATCACATATTGAGAATTTTGTTCTCTGTTGATCTTTTGACAGAGAGAAGCTTAAGTTTCAAGACTTAGTCATTTAATACTTAGTCAATTTTACTAAGTCTGGGTTCTGAATGGCGCTGCTCTAGTGCACGTGCATTGCATGTGGCACAGGCGCTGCCTCTTTTGTTTTGTGTATGGTACTCGGTGGGACATAGTGCTGCTTTGGCGCTGGCGCATGTGCGTTGTACGCGGCGCGGCGCAATATTGAGAGCATAAGCTCTAGCGCAACCTAGAAGAAATGCTATTAATGCTGGCGCTTGTGTATAGCACGTGGCGCAACAATAAGGTTTGAGGACTTAAGCTCTGCCTTCTTCTATCAGAAAGGTTAACCTTTCAAGACTTAGGTTTTCTGCAAAAAAAGATGATCTTTTGATCATTGAAATTCCTAAAAATCAGAATTTTACGATCTTTAGAACTTAGGTTCTATTTTTTGGTCGTGTTCTTGACGACAGTATGTGTTCTTGATGAAAATTTGGGTTTCATGAAGCCAAAGTTTTGGCTTTCGAACAATCTTGATGATCCTTTTCATCTTCTGGTGGGAGAATACCGAAGTTCTTCCTCCAAGATCTCAGATGTAGAGATTGGATCTCCAACAAGACCTTAAGATATCAGCCAAGGGAAATTTCTCTTATGGATCTTTGATTCAAAGGAAGAACCTTAATTCTTTAGAAGCTTATGCTTCATAGATGAAGGAGAAGGGTAGAGGATAATTTTCTTCTTGGGTTTTTACCTACGGCTACGGTTTTTCTCGAGAAGAGTTTTCTTCTTTGATGATGGAGACTTCAGTCTCCTTGTGAACCTTATGGGGGGCTCTGTCTATATTCGGATTAATCTCCTAACCTCCTATTTATAGGAGAGAAGATAGTTGGGAAAGATTGAGAGGATTTTTTATTGAGAGATCTCCAAATTGATATTTGATCAATCGGTGGTATTTAAGCACCGTTGGATAATCGACCCAGGGATTTTTATGTTTTGAAAGATAATTTTTCTGATTTGGAAAGATATGGGAAATATTTTCCCAAATAGAGCTTTGGCTCTAAACTGAAGCATGCGCTTGCTCCACGTGCATTGCACGTTTGACGCTGGCATAAGAGATTGGCGCTTGCGCCACGTGCATTGAACATGACGTACTTGCACATTGCCCTTGCGCCCGGGAATTGCACGTCTGGCGCTGACGCAACATTTTGGAGCTTGCGCCACGTGCTTTGCATGTGCGCTTGCGCCAAAGTGTAGAGCTTATACTCCTGAACGCCAACATTTTTGGTGGGAACATATAAAAAGGCAAGGCATTAACCGACTTTAATATACCTCCTTGAATCCCTTAACTTGAATCCATCCTGATCCTTTCTAAATATTCCTCGAAGATCATGTCTCGACACATGTTGTAACCTTCTTGATTTTTTAGATTCCTATTGGTTCTTTCCTTGTATGCACCCTAACCATTCTCT
The DNA here is from genome assembly GCA_030015575.1 of Agapanthus africanus. Classification (NCBI taxonomy): domain Eukaryota; kingdom Viridiplantae; phylum Streptophyta; class Magnoliopsida; order Asparagales; family Amaryllidaceae; genus Agapanthus; species Agapanthus africanus. The sequence goes on from CM057339.1 coordinate 767,099,894, forward strand.
CTAGCTTAGTTATTTTTCCTAACTATCATGTTTCGACTTTCAAACTTTTTCTATTCGAAAACATCTCTAGAATTTACGTTTTCTCAATTCGTTGTATCACGGTCTTTTTAGACTCACCTCCATTCTATCGGGCGATCCATCAACACTCGGGACCGACACTTGGGAGCGTGAAGACGACTTGTGATGACGTTGTCCTTACTTTTCCTTATCTTGTTACAACACACTTCTTGCGAGAATTTCGAAGGCAAAATTCTTTTAAGGAGAGTAGATTGTAACGACCGTACTCGTTTTAAAATAAATAGAATTTTTTTGACTTTGTTTATATTTTCTTTGTTCATATATAATAAAATATAATTTGTTTTAGAGAAGTTGTTTTAAAGAATTTATTTTAAGGGAACACAATGTCGATCTTTATGTAACTCTGTCTTTATAACTCCTCTTTGTAATTTCAACAACGAAATTGTTTTAACAAGGGTAGATTGTAATGACCATAATTTTCATATAGTAAATAAATTCCTATTTTATTTTTGGAGCTAAATATTTAGCTCATGGTATTTTAATGTTAATTTAAATTTATATCGAAGAAATACATTAGTTAAAGGTTTATTTATATTTATAAATGTTTAATATAATTTTTGTAGAGAGAAAGTAATTTTTAATTAATTTAGAAAGTTTATTTGGATTTTAAAAGATTTTTCGGAATAGTTCTTTATAAGGGAATTATTAAAAAGAAATTATTTTTAAAGTAAAAATATTTAAAAAGAGGATATAATTATTTAAAAAAAATTCTAAAATTTATTTAAAATTTTCCGATAATTAAAACTATTTTTAAAGCATTTTTACTTAAATAAAAAGATTTATTTTAAGAAAAGGGAATGTATGAAAAATGAATTATTTTTAGAAATAAGAATTATGAAAAACGAGGAAATAATTATTTAGATTTTTCTAGAATTTATTTGAATAGTTTTATTATTTTTAATGATTTTTAGAATTATTTTTTGAACAAGAAAAGATTTTTAAAACGTTTTTTAAAAGAAAAAGGGAAAAGTGGCATGTGGGCCCTACACACTTGCATGGGCTTGCAGCAACTAGTCACGTGGTCAGGTGGCACGTGGCTCAATCTCATCTGTTCGGCCGCTGGTTTGGAGTATTCTTGATGGGTTTTGACCAGTTATCAATCCCTATATATAACCTACACCATTTCTCTAATTTCTCCATGCCCAGATAATTCCTGAAAAATTAATGTGCGATCAGCTCTTTACGATCAACACATAGGTACTGATGACGGATGCCAGAAAAATCCGAGACTGGAATATGATTCGTCACGAGTCGTTGGTTTGTGTCGGCAAATCATTATCAAAAGGTAAGATTTCTCCCTCCCTCCCTCCCTCCTCTTGAACCCGTTTTAAATTCTTACACTTATTTCTATGCGTTTTTCATGATAATTTAGGAGTAGTTTCAATATAGAAAACCTTTGGGTTTGTTTACTCTATGTATTAATTTTTAATACCGAAATACTGCCTGTTTAGAAAATTTATTGAGATTAGTTTTTACCCTTTCCCTAGGCATCGTGGTAACGACCTATCACAACACTTGACCAAATAAAATCTTTCATGCTAATTACGTCGTCGTAACATTTAATTACACTAAAATACCATGGGTTTTTCTAAGTTACATTTATACTAAAACACCATGGGTTTTCTTAAATCATATTACACTAAAACACCATGGGTTTTTCTAAGTTACATTTACACTAAAATACCTTAAAGTTTCTAAATTTCGTATTTTCTTTAAAATACCTTAAATTTCCAAAACTCATATTTCACATAAATACCCTTAACCTTTCTAAAACTATAATTTCACTAAAATATCTGGACTCTTCTAAAACTATTATTTTCATAAAAGTATCTTGACTTTTAGACTAAAAGTCGTAGTCACATAAAAGTATCTCAACTTTTCTAAAATCCGTATTTTCATAAAGGTACCTCGACTTTTCTAAAAGTCTTTATTTCATAAAAGTACCTCGATCTTTATAAAAGTCCTTTTTACATTAAAATACCACAGACTTCCTAAACCCCTTTTACTTAAATGCCTGAACTTAAAACCCTTTTTACACTAAAATACCATGAATTTCCTAAAACCCTTTATTATGCTTAAATACGATATATTTCCTTAAAATGGCATTGTACTTATTGTACGTCTATACTTTGCAACTTCGTTACACCTTGACACGATTTTTCATAATTAGATAGGACTTGGACATAATCATACTTGATATATTTGGACGGTTAGGGTTAGGCACGTGGACCTAGACTTGGGATAATATTGAAATGACCTGATATGGAAAGTGAATCTGTCACGCCCCGCTTCCCAAAACATGGAGTACGAGGGGTGACAAGACCAGCCATGCTTCTACGGTCAAGGAAATATCCTGCCGTAACCACACTTCGGTTTCTAGCATTACGTGGTAATCAGTAAACAATGCACAGGTAATGAGAAATGCAGTCACTAATTCTACCAAAACAGATATAGAACTAACCATGTAGAGATCAAGGAAAAGATAGCGCTGACGTCGCTGATCTAGATGTCCTCAGTATCCTCAAGATAAGAAAGGTCCTGATCCGAGCTAAGTCCACTTCTCACTCTGAGCATACATACTCGGGACGTCAGAGCGACACAATAGCAATATATACATATATGATGTGCAATGATGAAAAACATGAAGCAGCAAATATAGAACAATGATGCGAGCATGAAATAACCGGTACAGGTAACGATAAAGCAAGTGTATCAGATCAGTAATCAATGCAATGTCCATGTCACTAAAACTATCAGTCTCTAAGTCTCAATATCCAAGTCGCTAAACCTATCGTCAGTCCAAGTGTGAGCGTCAACCACCGCAGGAGTATCCCCAACCCAAGGATAGGCCCCAGGGGCAAAAGAACATGGGCCCGAATCACGCTCGCTAATAATCAGTAATACCATCTATACGACTCCCGAAATCGCTATATATGCCGGCAATGGGACTCCTGAGATTCCGTTGATTGAACGCACACTCAAACTACCCCATACACCGTGGTCTACATCCAACACCGACCATGAATTCAAACACTAGTCGCTCCATGACAAGTCTATACGAAAACTGGAGACAGGGTCTCCATCAAGCATGTCTCGACCGGTATCCAAGATAAATGGACAGTGTTCGACGTCTTACCTATGATACTAATGTAAGTGCTTCTATAACCGTCCCATTCCAGTTATAGTTACACTTACATATGTTCCATAGGCGTCGACAATGCAATAACTAATTGGTTCTGCTGATTGTGTATAAGTACGTGTCACTTCACTTATGCATTCACGCTTTTACGCTGACGTACTTGCCACAATCCCATCACTAACATTTATCACTTTGTAATGTAACACAGTCACTAGGTTATCGATACAAATGAACACTATTTACAAGGGTAAGACAATCATGCAAATGATGGGGATATAGTAAATGCACTGCTAAAAACATATGAGCAACCTGTGTCGGTTGGACTAGAAAAATCATATAAAATCACACGTGCATAATTGAGCAAAACAATATAAAAGGGGTAAGCAGTATATTTAATTATCTGTCCATAAAAATTGGTTTCATGTCAATAGGGTTTCAGGTTCGCTAGTTATGGTCATTTCATTTTAAGTGTTTACTGCTGGAAATCCAATTTCTGAACTGGAAGTCCGTTTCGTAATACATTTTACTCCCTGTTGAGAGCACAATTAAGCGACACTACAGTTAGATAATATTTAGATTTAATTGTTGTGTTTCCAACTCATTAGACGGATCATTAATATCCTCTGTATACAGGGAGATATGCACTGTCTAAGGTTAAGGTTTGCATTAAGTTTCTGCATGAAACTACAGGACACATCGACGCTTTAAAAGGGGTTATAAATACCAAACGACACCGGAATACAATGAGACCAATACCGTTGGAAATCTAATTCAGTTCTCTACGCTTATATGTAGGGTTCCTCACACTTGCGCACTTAAACAGTGAAAAGTACGCGTTCTAAAACAGGTAAAGGCCGAGATTCTTGCTCTGGACTGCAGTTCAGAGCCATGAATCGCCTCAGTACTCATTGTTATAACTTATTAAATGCAATGATGAACTATAGGGTGCTGTAGGTTTATTTATTTTCTTCAATACGAGCCATAGAACTTTGAGATCCAATATATAGATAATTTATTATGATTTTAACCGTTCAGCTTGTCCGGGGAATTCAGCTTCCACAAGGTTTATTGGGTTGTCGTTTTAGGAGGGTAACCAACCTTATTTTACAACCAAATTTATATACGGTGTTCGTTAGCCACGCAGGGTTTCATCGATCATGATTTCCGCCATTGCAAAACAAGTTTTAGTTTAGGTTTTGCATCGAGCAGTTAGCATAACATATCAAGGATTTTCGGGATCTTATGCAATCTAGTCAACTCGAATATGATATCGATCCCTATGGTCTCCATACCTTTAACACTTTATTCTAAACTCAGTCCCAATCATTCACACATAGAAATCCAAGCACTACGACATCGTTGCGATAAGAATGATCATTCACTTGCCTTGTTGACGATATCACGGAGATGATGGATCGGTCGGACGCTGCAATACACGTTACGGATGCGAAAACGGTCGTTGTGACAAGACCGGAGTTCACGGGCCTTGGAATCGCAGTGGCGTGGCCTCGAATTCTTGCTTTTGATTGGCTACAACTTGCACAGATCGAAGTTGGTGGCGGTACTTGAAGGCTTCAAGTTCGCAGAGATGAAGTCGTTGATGATGGAGTGGTCATCGCGCAGTTCTGGGTCGTAGCCGGAGTAGGTGGAGGGATAAAAGGGAGCTCGAGTACGGGGCTTGGAGATTGGTGATGAGCTGAGCTGTTGGCAACGTGGAGGTGGTCGTGCAGGTGCTCAGGCGGCGCTGGGGTGAGCCAATGACGATGGTGGTGGTCGCTGCTCGTGGCGGCGAGTGTGGTCACGAGGTCAAGGATGTGAGCTGTTGATGCAGAACGATGGCGATGGAGGCTGGCGGTTGGGTTCGGCAGCGGATAGTGGTCGATGGTGTGAGGAAGTGGATCGTTGAAGGTATTCGTGGTGGTTTGGGGGAGCTCCGGAAACGAGATCGGGGATGCTGCAGACGACAGCAAGGTAAGAAGATGCGTCGGCGGGGTGGTCAGTGCTCGAGTGCAGGGGCGAAGAGGAGGAGTTGGTGGTGCTGGGGTCCGGCTGCAGGAAGAAGGAGGATGCAGCAATGGTCGAGTGGTGGTCGCGGTGGCAGAGGAGGTGGTGACGGGGGGTAGTGTCGTGGGGGAGCTGGAAGTGCTCGGTTGAGATGAGGGGAGAAGGTCGGTTTGTAGGTGAGGGGGCTCGGTGCAGTGGGGGTTGCGGCGACGAGGTCGGCGGAGGAGGCAGCGATGGTGATGATGGTGGTGTTGTGTTGGTAACGAGGAAGAGATCGGTGGCGTTGTTGGAGGTGGTAGTGGTGGAGACGATGAGGTGGAGCATGGGGTGTAGTGCTCGTCTCCGAGATGAATGAGGAGAAGAAGTTGAGAGGCAGTTAAGGTTGGCATAGGAGAGATCGCGAGAAGGTGGCAGTGATCGTGGGTGGTTGGCGAGGGAGATGGAGGAGCTCGTCGTGGATGATTGCGGGTTGTACGGGGGTTGTTGGGACCGTGGGCTTCGTCATCATGGAGGTGGGCACAAGTTTCGTGGTTAGCGCGAGGGAGATGGAGACGTGGGGCGAGGATGTAGGGTGAGGAGGAGCGGGTCGTGGGGGATAGAGGCGGGAAAAAGGAGGGGGAGAAGAAGAAGAGAGAGGGGAGTTCGGATCAGGTCGGGTAGAGTGGGTTGTGGGCTGGGCTTTAGGGTAAATTAGGAAAATAATTTGGAACAATAAAAAGGGTTAGGGTTAGGGTTTAGGTTAGGAAAAAGGGTTAAAAAGAATTAGGGTTTTAAGAATTTAATAGTTAGGGTCAGGAAAATAAAAATATTCACGGTAACAAAAATTTGTAAATTTTTGTTTTGAAATACGAAAATTATTCAAAAAGGAACTGGGTATTACAGAATCTATCTTGTTTACATGTCTAGTGGATCTGCGTGCTAACACTTAATCAAACTCATAACTTAAACAAACCATTTCACGAGGATGGGTAGTTTAGATAGTAAGGTTGTATGATGTATCTCGAGAGTACTCTCTAGTCACCGTTGTTCCGTGGTGGAACGAAATGCTAACTTTCCAGTACTAGTCACTGTGTTTCCGTGATGGAACGAATTACTAACCTTATTCCTTACTTTCCAGTACTAGTCACTGTGTTTCCGTGATGGAACGAATTACTAACCTTATTCCTGTCACCGTTGTTCCATGGTGGAACGGAATACTTTCGAGAACAAGTGCACTCTTACAACACCAAACTAAATAATCTAAAATATAGACTTTAGTTGTTAATCTCTTGTCATATTACCGTGATTCCGGACATTTACGAAATACTCTCGAAAAAATGTATACCCTTACGAAACCAAACTAAAACAAAGTGAAATACGGACATCATCTTTTAATGATATGATACCCACACTTTTTCTTTGTACCCGCGACACCTTTCTTACAGTTGACTTGTATGCCCACTAAAACTACCTTACTTTATACTTTACTTACACTTACGTATTTTCCACGCTACCTTGTCACACCTTATTGCATACATTTCTTGAGAATCCTATCTGAGTTGAACACGCTAATGAATGTCCGTTAGAGCAAGGAAAGGAACAAGATGGAATGGCGAAAGTCGAAGCTATGGCCGAGGACTACTCGCACTTTGCAACTACCTAATAGGACCTAGTCATGTTTTGCTATCTTTATTCGCCCACCTGTTTATGGCTTAGCTTTTATTGCTGGGCTTCCTTTTTGATGTAATAAAACTTTTTGACGTTCTACTTGTCATGTAATAAATGTTGGTTAATGAATAAAAGTTTCTTTCTTTTTATTTGCTTTTGTATACTCTTGCATACTATACACTTAGCGTAATCGTATCGGGTAGAGTATTTTCTTAGTATAGTTACGTTGCGGACCTCACCGCGTTTTCTCTCTCGTATCTTGAGAAGCGAGGCGTGATAGCGAGGGAAATATACCTCATCCCTTCCCCACCGGGGAACCCAATTCCCCGCGGGAACCTCGTCCCGCCCCAACATATTGTATATTAGAATTCGTGTGTGTGTGTGTGTATATAGTGAGAGATAAAGAGAGAAAAATATGAGAATGGTGATGTATTGTCGATTGTTGGCTACTATGAGAGAGAGAGAGACAACGATGGTCAGATCAATGATACTTAAGCAGTTACAGATCAGTTGTGAGAGTGCAAGAAAAACTATGATTATGTGAGAAGTGAAGACCGTAAAGTGCTCAAGTAAGGATTAGGAGGCGTTTAGGGTTACAAATGGGATAACGAGTATTTATATACGGAGTTACATAATATAAATAATATTATGAAAGAAGATATTTTAGCGATTATCTATACTGCGAGACAGGGCAGGGCACGAGGAAGGGAAGCTAATACCATCCCCGCCTCGTATCTCGATCAATGGTCAAAATCCCCACCCCATTCACCCACGAGACGGGGCAAAATTGCCATCCCTAAAGTCATCATATATTTAGTTTGGAGTTGGTTGGAAAATTATTCATTATAGATATATACAAATAGACTATGGAAAAAATGTCGGTTGGACAAAGATAAAAGAATAAGGCATATTTACTAAAAACTCCCAATAAGTTTGGGCTATTTTAACAAATATTTCATTACCTTTGAAATTATCAAGAAATTAATATGACTTGATGGTCAATTTTGGCCAACGTTACTATTTATGTCAAATGACCATTTTGGCATTTCATAATATAAGAAATTAATTATAAATTGTATTTTAAATAATTTAAATAAGGGAAATTTCATCAAAACCATCCTGCAATGTAGCATATATTTCTAAAACCACCATTGAAATTTTTCGTATACAGAAACCCCCTAAACTTTATTCTATTAAATGTGACCCCACTCGAGGCCCCCTGCCGATAATTTTTTTATAAAATGACCAAAATACCCTGCTATATAGTGGACTTTTAAAAGGGGGATGAAAGGGCATTTTCGGGCCCCCTTTTTGAAACTGCAGTATTGAAAACTCTATTTTGATTGCCGACCTTGCCACGGTTTGAATTTTTTATGTTTGGCATGCTAACTCCACGAAACCAGGGTTTGGAAACCGATACCCGGTTGACAAACGATGCTATGCCTGATGGGTTACACTTAGATCATTGTAGCAATCGTAGATCAATAGGAGGTCCTTTTGTTAAGGTGACATCGATCTCTCTGCTTGGGCAAATCCAGTTGTTTTTCAACTCAAAAACATACATTAATTTACCCCTAATTTATTCATAATATCATTTAAGACATTTTAAAAAAATAATTCTTGTCTTTATCAGTTGGTTTTTGACCTTCCAACTGTTGACCAATTCAAAAATATCTGCGAAGTTGGTAGGATTTATTATGATATTTGTCGAAATAGTTGGAAATTCCACTTTTGGTTGAAGAGCACAAACCTACCCTAACTCCAAATAACATGCACTTCCCCCTACTCTTGATACCGGGATGATTTTAATCGTGTTGATTGCCCTCATCAATTTTCCGTTCAAGCACTTCGATTATACATTTATTACCTAGTTGATGCAAATGATGGGAATACACAGGTTGAGATGGAATTTAGGGAGCAAACTGTACTTTTCGTGTAGTTTGCGATCATTCTTGTTCATTATTTCAGTAATGTCGATCTTTATGCTATATTATGTTGAATACGACGGCATTCATCCCATGACAATTGAAATTCCTGAAAACATAAGTATCCAGTCAACCTAACTTCCTTTTCCAGTTACCAGGAATACCTCTGTTTATCTTGGTTAAATACTTTGATCGTACAGTAATGTCGCAGAAATATACTTGATATAGTGTTCTTACTCTAATTTGGTACTTATTACTCCAATTAAATCCTGGTAGGCCTAAGGATGTCGGTGAAGATGATGAACATAGGGCTGACGACGACGATTCAGTATTGGCGAACAAGCTAGGAAGACACTTGCAATTGGTGAGAAGCCAAAGGATTCCGTTACTCTCAAGTCGTACAGCGTGTATGCTTCCATATCTCCTCCATGCTTATAGTTTCAATTTGTCGCATTCCTTGATTGTTGAAGGAAGTGTATAGTTTGTCTTCGCACGCATACAAACCCTTATCAAATTATCATCGAGTGTGTGAATGCACCGATTAATACAACCCATGCCACACCCTTTTCTTCAACTTTTTCAGATACATAATTATATTAAAGACATTTTCAGCCTAAATTATGGATTTATGAGTTGTCTTAAACTTTGCCTTTACGGGGCCTACAGAGACACTGCAGACCCATAACTGCAGTGTCCAGACCGCAGGCCTCATGGAGCCCAGAGACTTTTTTACACATAGCCCCTTAGGCCCCATGAGACCTGCCGTCTGGACACTACAATTATGGGCCTGCAGTGTCCCATGCACGCCCCTTATAGCCTTTCATATCCTTTTAGTTTGCATCCTCTAATTAAAATGTTTGGGAGGTTGTTTTAACAAGAATAGGAAACTGTGTATGTTACCTATTTATCACACAAAACTTGTTTCATCTCCTTGCAATAACTCAAAGGATGCAACCATAAATGTATATAAATCACTTTTTTTTTTTTTCCTTTTCTTTTCTTTTCTTTTTTTAATTTGCTTCTGTAATTTCAATTCACATTAGGCTTTGGAAACATGAATCCTGGTGGATCCCAATTCACGGTAATTATATTGATCATTATAGCAACATAAATATTATATTTTACATCAAGAAATCCATGAACCTCAGCCACGGAATCGAAATCTTTGACGCATTGCCTGCTTGGTTGGAACAAGAGGTTGGCAGAAGATGTTGCTTCATTACTAGCCCCGGAGTCTGAGGAGCTGTAGGACTTTGGGCAGATAAAGAAGTTCCTGGATCCCAACTCGATAAGCTTCTCCTCGGGATCCAAGCCTAATGAATCACGCATCGCCAAAAGCAAAGAATCAATACTTGAAGCAATTAGCAAGTAATCAAATCGAAGGGGTCCAAACAATTACACTCTAAGCTGAATAGGGAGCAGTGGAGACCGAAGGCAGAGGGGTCGTTGCTCTGCAGCAGCAGCCGTCTCCCTTCCTTCAAGTATTGCTTGACTGCAGCCTCCACGAGCTGGTCCACGTTCCACTCCGTCGACGCCATCACCTGCAGCTCTCCAAGGCTCCTCTGAAAGATGAAGCCTTCTTGAGCACTGGATGGTTGCCTTTCTTTCCTGATCCTCCTCCTCCACCTGATCCTTCCTGCAAACTGTACGTTTTTACGCCGAAGGCTCCTAGCGCTTGGTGTAACCAATGGCTGAAGGGGTGCCATCTGAATTATATTACAATAATATAGATGACTACAAACACGGCAACGAAGAGCGATCCTGCTTTCACAAATCGATTACTAATATAATTGTGAAGATGATGCAACGAGAAGGAAGGATCCTGTTGGGGTTTATCTATTATTGGAAAAGTAAGAAAGAACAATTAAGGAACAAGCAAGGGGAGAGAAGGCTGCGACTAAATTATATCTCTCGTCTTATGTTGTGAATAATGAATGAAATAATTTGGCTACTCTACTTGTTATATAATTAATCTAATCAGATTGATCAATAATGTAGTAGGAGGAGGCATGAGTGCTTGCGAAGTAGAAGAAGAAAATGGGATGCAGCTTCGGAAAGGCGATAGTGACCGAGATATTGAATTATTCTCTTTTCTGTGATAAATTTGAGGAAAAGAGGAGGGTTGGGTAGGTGTGGCTTATCCTTTGGCGATCATGGACAACTTGGAAGAGGGGGGCAGGAACTCAGGAGTGGTGACATGATATCGACGTCGCCTCTCGAGCAGTCAACCATTGGGATCAGGTTGCTGCCATTTCTTTCTTCTTCAGAACTGAAACCTGTCGGCTAGTTATGATATTTTTAATGCAGTTCAAAATTTGAGCAAATTACAAACTGTTGGTATCTTGAATGTTTTATTCTTTTCCTCAAGAAAAGATCTTGGTTCATAAGAAGATAAAAGATCTTCATGCTGTTTGTTTGCAGTATGTGAAGGCAATTTGTGGGTGTGAACCTGGAACATGCCCCTTACACAGCCGCCGCCGTCCCTCATGGATGATCGAGATAAATACGGAAACATAGATCAAATCGTAGAAAACAGAAAAGATCAACACAAAAGACACAAAAATTTTACGTGGAAAACCCAAACGAAAAAAAACCACGGACAACAGTAGAGAACGTTTCACTATTTGTAGAGAATTACAAAATTTTAATTCTTTCTCTTTAACCCTAAATTATTGGCTTCATATTTATAACCTACAATTAAACCTTACAGATAAATATAATATTTAAATTTGGATTTAATCAAATATCCAATTTAAATTAAATAACAAATCCCAATCTTTTCTCTTAATATCAAATCTTAAACCAAATAGGATTATGATTATATAATCAATTCTAACAATCTCTATCTTGATTTTAAAATCTGTTGGCTGTGAACCGTTTTGCCAGAAGTCTGTTGTTGCCATCGCCCCTCAGGATTATCGCCATCTATTAACACTGAGCAAGTGCAGATAATGTCTGAACATGCGAGTAGGTACCGCCTTAGTACACATATCTACTGGGTTGTCTTTCATACCAACCTTTTGTATCTTGATCATTTTCTCAATCTGGATGAAGTGATATCTCACGTCAATGTGCTTAGTCCTGTCATAATGCATCTAATCCTTTGCAAAACATATAGCACACAAGTTGTCAAAAAACAACACAGCTTGATCCTGATGTAAGCCGAGATAACTGACTAAACCTTTTAACCAGATGTCTTTCTTTGTTGTCTCCGTCAACGCCATATACTCTGTCTATGTAGTAGATAACATGACCAAAATCTTTAACGTAGCCTTCCAATTAACGACAGAACCAACTAATGTGAAAACATAGCCAGTCATTGATTTTCTCCCATTAAGATCGACTGCATAATCAGAATCTGAATAACCTGCTATTTCACAACACATATCAACTCCTCCGTAAACAAGACCAGCATCCGTGTCCTTATGAGATATCGGAATATCCGCTTCACTGCTTTACAGTGCTCATTTCCAGGGTGAGCCAAGTACCTGCTAACAACGCTAACTGCGTGTGCAATATCTGGCCTAGTGCACACCATAGCGTACATCAAACTTCCCATAACACTAGCATATGGGACTCGAGACATATGCTTCACTTCTTCTTCTTACCGAGGTGAGAAATCTGCCAAAAGACAAATAATACCAAGCCAATAGAGTATTTACGGGCTTCGCATCTGACATGTTGAACATTTTCAGCATCTTCTGAATGTAGCTCTCTTGCGATAAGAAAATCTTCCACTACTTACGATCTCTATATATCTCTATACCCAAAATCTTTCGAGCCGCTCCAAGATCCTTAATGTCGAACTCACTACTACGAAGCATCTTCAATTTCTGAATCTTTGATTTGTCTTGAGCTGCAATGAGCATGTCATCTACATATAGGAGTAAATAAACAAATGAGCCATCCTCCAGCCTCCTATGATAAACAAAGTAATCATACGGACTCCTATTGTAACCATGCTTCACCATGAACTAATCAAATCCTCTGTACCACTGCCTTGGAGACTACTCTAACCCGTACAAGGATTTCCGCAATTTGCAAACATGATCTTTCTTACCCTGAACTGCGAATCCCTCTGGCCGACTCATTAAGATATTCTCCTCTAACTCTTCATGAAGAAAAGCATGTTAGATATATTGCCCTCAAGGCAATTATAGTAATTGCAGGAAGGTAATTATGGTAATTGAAGGAGGACATATACAGGTAAAACAGTCTTACTCGAGATGATAGTATGATATCTGGTTTGTCTTTATCATTCAAGTGTATATGTTTTACCAGCTATTATGTGTATCTAGTACATAATAATAAAGACCATAGGATCCTTACTTGACTACGAGGATTATGATGGTTATCTTACTTATGGGAGCTGAGTAGTCCATAAGCACATCCTTAAGTGTTCCTAGTCGTAGGAGTATCGAGACTGGGTATCGATATTCCAGAGTAGACTAGTGTATATGTTTCTTGACTCTGACCGGGACGATGGAAAGTCTCACGGCCATTGGTGTTTGACACCAAAGGTTGTATACAGGTGCTCATTAGAGAATAAGTACACCAAACGGACTCACCGAGAACTCCTAGTTGGTATCATACCTAATGTCAGATAGCAGTTCTCTGGTGACACGAATACAAAGTAGTTCCTAGACCTGAGATTGCTATAGTGTCTTATGTGTGTTCCCACTGTACTTTGATTACTATCCTATTACGGCTTTAAAGAGTCGTGCAAACATGTTTTAGTTGGGTACAGTCCCGAAACACATGGAGGCAGTGAGCGGTCGAGAGAATCCGTCTCTCCCGATATAGGGAGTCGATGTCGCGCTGTGCGTGATTGACCATAACCAGAATTGCTTAGCGCCAAGGCAATAAAGATAAATTGATAAGTGTTATTAGTTGTATCTCAAGAGTTTATGTATTTGATATCAGTACGACTTATCGGGTTTTTGGGGGTCCGACGGTTTCCACTCCTCAGATCTGCTATGCGACACTTTTAAACGATGAGTCCGGACTGTACGGCGACTGTTACTGATAGGCTCTGATTGTGTTCGAACGAGTTTGCTTGCCGATCTTTCTTTTAATTAATATCTGGATAGCCGTTACGTACAGCTAGTGCCATTGACGTGCTTGTGGGTTAACCCGTGAGGGGATTGATTTGAAAGAGTTTCAGATATGTCGGATATGATCCTAAGCTACTGCCAGAGTATTGATTGAGTCTTTAGAGTCCCACACAGAGTTTTTCCCGCTCAGGCCAAACGATATAGTGTGTATGGCAATATGTGCGGGGGTTCGATTAAATACATGTATTGGATACACTTATATTAATCGGACGTTTTACTTTATATATAAAACGGATTATTAAATCTAGTGGTGATATATATATATATATATATATATATATATATATATAGAGAGAGAGAGAGAGAGAGAGAGAGAGAGAGAGAGAGGGGGGGGGGAGAGAGAGAGAGAGTAATGGATGAAAGAGGCCCTAGAAGGCCTTTTGCGTTAGGTGGCAACAAAAAGTATGCCCTCCATCATTTTAATCGACAATCGGTATCTTCCAACTTAATATTCATTCTCTAATTTATCAATACACCAAATTTTATAAGATCACAACACCATTTTACCATTGATTTAGCAATGTAAAAAGTTCTATTTTCGGTAAACCGTTAATTTTGCACCCATTAAATCAACGATGAAATGGTGTTGTTGTAAGTGCACGGCGGCGCCCCGGCCGTCAATCCGACGCCGGAATGCGGAAGCGGTGATAAACTTTAATTTTGCGGACTTTGCAAACCGGCACCACCGCGCACTAAACCCCGGATCGGGCCATTAAACTAGATCTAGCAACTAACAAGAAGGGGAAGAGATATACCGACTGATCCGAGTCTCCGGTCTTCATCTCCACTCCGATCTCCTCGCGGGATCTCCAGTCGTCGCCTCCTTGCCGGAAGGGCACCACGTCGCCTGCATCTTTTACGGGCTCCCGCCTCTATACCGATGCAACTCGGGCATGAAGCTGGCAAGTCGACATGCCCAAGACTTGCTATAGAATGTAGTGTAGAGTGCATGTCTCACTTTGGGGTATTGGTTGCTTTTTGAAAATGGAGGAATGAAGGTATGAAAAAATGGTGCTTTCATTTTTCCTTGTATCAAAAATGAGATGAATGAAATTTGCCACACCACCAAAATCAAAGCTCTCTCTCTCTCAAAAATTGGCCGGCCATATCTAGTGGGAAATAGTGGTAGAGTGATAACAAAATCCAAGAGGGAGGTGATGGTAGGAGATGAGAAGAGGTGACCATAAACAAAACATTATCATCACAAACTTACATCAAACCCATACCCTTTCTAATCTCAATAAATGCATGAAAAGCAAAGATGCTTTCATAATCAATCCTTTTGCAAGAAACCCCCTCCACAAAATGTTAATTGCAATTAACACCCTCCAACGAAAAGTCCGACCGGGAAGGAAAAAGAGAAAACCGGCCGGAACGGAATGCAAACTGGCAACCCCAGAAAAATGATCCCGTAATAAATTACAGGAAAACCCCGCTACTGTAAATACATGCCCGCATTTGTATTCCGTCCGGATACAAATGCAAAGAGACAAAACTACACGGTCAAATACTAGGATCCGGCTTAAGCCAAAGCCGGCTAGTAAAAACCGTCCGATCACCATCCGTGCAATACCGCACGTATCTGATCGAACCCTGCCATATCTCTATACGGCCTCTACAACGTTTCGCCCGAAAGCTTGAGTAACTGAAAGTGTGGTGGACTCTAAAGACTCGTCAATACTATGGCTGTGGATTTAACCACTAGCACGTCAGAGGTATAAGCCAATACGTGACGGGCCACCAGCTATTGACTAAAAGGGACGTCGATGAGAGAACTCATCCTGACACCCTACTGAGTCTGTCAGTGACAATATGCGTACAGTCCGGTCCGTTCGTCTATGAGCATCGCATGTCGGGCCTAGGGGGTTGGTAAAAGTCAGACCCCCAAAAGCGGTACAAGTCGTGTCGGAGTGTAGCCCAGAACACCCTGAGATACTACTGGAATACCTACCAGTAAATCTCCTGCCTTGGCCAAGGACTTCGTGTAATGGCTCTCCTAGACACAGCGCGACCTCACCCCCAATACCGGGAGAGACGAACCCCCGAAGATCCGCTCACTGTCTCCATGTGGCTCGGGACTGTACCCAACTAAAACCTGTTTGCACGACTCCTTTGAGCCGTGGTAGGGTAGTAATCAAAGCACAGTGGGAACTCACACGAGACAAATGACGATCCCCAGGTCGATGAACTAACCTGTACACATGTCACCTGGGAACTGCTATCCGACGTCAGGTATAAGACCAACTAGCATGTTCCCGGCGAGTCCTGTCCGGTGTACTCATAACCCAATGAGCACCTGTATACATCTTAGGTGAAACAACTTACACCAGTGGCTTGTGAGACCGGCCACCGCCCCTCGTCGGGGTCTCGACTGTATACACTAGTCTACACTGGAGAATCGATGCCCTGTCTCGAAACTCCTACGACTAGGGACCTTTTAAGGATGCGCTTATAGACTCCAGCTCTCACTTATATGATCGCCCTCATACTGCTGACAGTCAAGCAAGAATCCTAGGGGCTCTATCAACGTGCAATAGCGACATGTCAGGTCACCTAAAGCAGTACACGATGATAAAGGTAAACCAGATAGCATACTATCATTTCGAGTAAGACTGTCCTACCGGGATAGGTCCTCCCTCAATCATTGCAATCACGTGCCTGTGATCCAATAATTGACTCTGAGGGCACTATTTCCAACAATCTCCCACTTGCACTCAAGGCTAATTATTGCGATGTCGCATACTCACAGCCTGTGTGATACCGAACACCCAACTCCCCTACTAGTCAGTCTCACAAAATCCGTTTGTGAAACTATTGCGTTCGAGGAATAGCCTCAGTGAGTGGATCCGCCTTGATGTTTCTTTCTATGTCTCTCTATATCTCAAGTTCGCGGAGAAAGCCATCTCCCGAAATGAGCAATACCTGTCTTTGAATGTCTGGATGTCTGATGGGACCTAGCTCATAAATGAACTCCAAATCCAAACTTCTTAGACTGTATCGTCAACTGAACTTAATCAGTATCCTGTGCCATGCCACCCTCAGTATTTCCTTGGACCACCTGTCCAAAATACTGCCCCTCATTAGAAGGAAAAATATAACTCTGACAATCACCCCGTCGTCCATGTCACCTTGGAAGCCTGGAGTGATAACCGTCTCCTAAAGGAGGCAGCCGTTATCATATCCCTAGAACATTCACTTATGTTCTAAAACTGCTTCCGACTGTTTCTCCAGGATTGGATCAATGTCAACTTATTGCATCTAGTGCAAGAACAACATCTGGTGTGGTACTTGACATCTCATGATTGACTCAATTGCCTAAGCAAGTGATCTGCCAATCATGCACATCCTTCTCTACTTTAGTCTATAAGATACCTTTAGAGAGGGTGACTCCATCACCTGCAGGTACACTACCATGCCAGGAGTCGTCCATTCTAAATACTCTTAGAATGCTGTCTAAGTACCCAGATTGGGAAACCACCCAAATCTAGATCTAAAACCATAGATCTAGTAACCAGTATGTCAGATATTATGTCCAAGTCCCATGTGGAGAAACCACTGTGTGACGACCAAAGTATAACCGATCGTAGTATAGGAGTTTCCTTTCCTACTACCTTCTCAACAGATCCATCCCCTATTCTGATGACGTCAAACCTATGACTGTCACATCAGAAATAGATGATCTATCTCCGCTACATCTGCTTTAGTCTATAAATAGACATAAGCCTGATGTCCACTAATGCTTCCGCTGCTCCCACTGACTACGACAACCCTCTGCCAGAGTCATATAGACGTGCACTTCTAAAACTAGTTTAGAACGACGCTATACTCATCCTCCTGCCGGGTCTCGCAGCCTGGAACAACAACAATGGCAAGTGTAGGTAAACAAGAACTTCCCTGTCACCGTCCTTGAGGCTACCGGAGTACCTCTCGGGTGCCTGAAGTTACCCACCTTATCTGCGGAGTGGCCAATGGAATGTCAAATCAGATTGAATCTTTAGGTTCCTTATCAAATCTTCAGTAATCGTTTGCGGTTCTGGAATCACTTCCAGTTCTACCATACTCTCACTACTGTTTTTGAAAAAATCCATTTTTAATAAAACTGTGGCGAGTCTAGAACAATATTTCTATTGATCTGCCAGATGGTAGAAAGTCAACCCTCGTCATAGCCTGGGTCAACCCACAAACAGCCATTACAGAAACGTGCCTTGAGTTGTCCAGTGTCTGGTTTTAATCATAAGCCGGACAACTCCCCGTACCTTAACAACGTTAAGATATGAACTGTACTATATCCAATATAGAACTAGAGGCACTGATTTAATTGAACCAGATTCAAAAACATGCAACTGTCTCCAGTGCATGTCAACTAAATGGAGAGAGGCCGATCAGCGTTACTCAACTTAGGAATGCTTCCAATTATGAGTAACCTGAAAGAGAAGCAATTTCTCTTTATCATTACTATCAACTGAATACCATACACAAGTATCTACATCTTCGATCACTTTGAAGAATCCCGATACTTGCTACACCTGGTTCTCTACTCTATTCAAATACCTATAACTCCTCAAAACTTAGACCCTGTGTTTCTACGAAACACATGTCTAAGAACTAGAGAAGTTAAAAGTAAACAGAATATAGTATGAGGACCAACCCCTCTGTCCTAATGGACACTGGACAACATACAATACTCTGTATAAGTCCGCCGAGTCTAACAACTCTTTCACTGTGTGTCGTAGGTTGAAAACTGTACTTATGGTTAAGAAGAATTACACCGCTGTTTAATGCTCCTTACCTAACCATCCACTGATATAGGTAAATGTCATCGACATAATATCAAAAGGTATATCTCACTCTATGAAAATAGACGTACAGATATATCAATTTGAAATTGGTGCACAACAGCGGATATTCAAAACCAAATATTTGCCGACCGGCAAACAACCCAGGTGATTTCCTCAAATATCACCGATTACAACGAATCCCGATAAAATGAGGATAATCACCTAATTCCCAATAACTTACTCCCACTCATCATCTGTAAAACCATACAGATGTGAGAATCATACCTGGTAAATACATATCCTGGAGCAAGTGTTAATTGGGAAATCAGTTTTCTTTCAACAGTACACAGCTTAACTGAAACATTGAAATGTTTCGATGGGGTATCCTGGTATTCTTAGTAATGCCTCTACCATTATCCAGATTCACAACTATAACCGTATAATTCTTTGCCACCTATCCAAATCCCTTTATATGTCTTTAGTCATTACCTTCTGCACACCCCTTTAGGCCAATTGGTTTTCTTCCTTCCCTACCGTTCGGCACCAGCCTATGGTTTGGAAGAAGACTATCCAATAAGCATAATGGGTGTACTGTCCTAATCCTAGGAGCACTCACAATGCGAGAGAAGGTGAAGATAAAAGACAACCGAATAAACCTTATTCCTATTTCTCCTGGACCAGAATCCATCCCCGAACTGGAACAAGTTCCTTTCGAGTTCGTATATAACCATACGATGGAGTATCCAATAAACTGTGGATCTTCGTAGTGAAACGGAGTGTCCTAGAGAAATACAAAGGTGATTTAGGATTGGCGAAGAAATTTTTGGTTTGGTCGTGAATATCAGTCGCAATTTACTTTGCCCTCTTACTAATCCCTTGCTTTGTCTTAATCTTAATACCTTCTGCACACCGTTTAGGCTAATTGGTTTTCTTCATTCCCTACCGGTCGGCACCAGCCTAAGGTTTGGAAGAAGACTATCCAATTTGCGTAATAGGTGTACTATCTCCTAAACCAAGGAGTACTCACAACTTGAGAAAAGGTAAAAGGGAAAAGACAACTGAATAATCCTATCCGTTTTCTCCAGAACCGGAAACCATCCTCGAATCCCTTCGAGTTCGTATCTAACCATACGATGGTTTTGTCCAATGGAAGTGGACGTTCGTAGTAATACGGGGTGTCCTGGAGAAAAGGGTAAAAGTAGGAGTGACAATGAGGTCTGCAACTCTGACAATCCAAAAGCCAGTGTTAAGAAGGTTCGGTCAACTTGGTCACTGAGTCATAGTCTAGGGTCGGGTCAATGGTCGCTGCCAGAGAGAGAGAAAAGAAACACTCAGCGTGCACTCTACCCTAGATCAGAATGGTTACCAATTTATCTAATCTGGAAACCTCCCACTGTACCTCAAATTCTCCTCCAAACCTGAAAGAAGAATTAGTCGGGGTCACCCGAGGAGTAAACTAACTCATCAGTGGGAATCGGGATCCAACTCTCATCGCATGATAACATGACGGAATCCGCTCACGGTATCACACTCCAGAAGGTATGCGCATATCTGGCAAGTTTCAGTTCTTTTGAAACTCCCGATGTGATTTTTACCCCATGCTCTTATGACCTTGACTAAGGCCAACAAATCATAAGTCACATGTCAAGTTCTACCCGTCATTGTCCAGGTTGATTTGAACCCACCCGTACAAGCCCTTGACTAGGGCCAACAAGGCTATACGACTGTCCCAAACCAACGCATCTATCTATGCAGCATATGAATATCCAATAGCTACCAAACACTGTGCCTTGACTAAGGCCAACAAACACAGCTTGAATACTATTGACTACCCATATGAAACGACGGAGGGCTACGAATGGTTTCTGGCGAAAACCTTTAACGTAATGAACTTGATATCGTTGAAGGAACAGATAGCTTTTTAGAAAATATAGTGACGAAAACCTTTACTAAAGAGGTCACTCCCGGTGAAGGGATCTCGGCTCTTTCCCCGTAGAATGGGGTGCAGGATATTCCAAATGAATACCACGATGCAAAGCAAAAGTAATCGGCTATAGTGAAGTTAATGCCCTGACGCAAACTTCTGTCCAAGGGGTCACTCCCGGTGAAGGGATCTCGGCCCTTGCCTCGTCGACTGAGGAGCAGGGTATTCCAAATGAATACCACGATGCAAAACAAAAGTGAACGTCCTTGCAATAACAGCTTTTTGAAAAGTGTTCCAACAACATCAGAATAGGTTTGTTTTAACTTGCATTGATCCGAATCAACGCAGTCCCATCAATTGATCACACCACAAAGAACGAAAATATACTGACGTACGTATATGCCATCCGCATTCGCCACTGGGTCCCGTCATCACCCGTTAGGTTAGCTAACTAACGGCAGAGCGGGGACTGGACTAGCGCGGATGAAAAACATATACAACATCTACTAATATATATACCAATATATTATATTCGCTCAAGGCGTGATAAGAAATGCAACATCACATAAATGTACAGCATCACAGAACAATACAGATATCTGGGATCCCCGGGTTTCACAGAGCCACTACTGAAACCCGACGTTCCCCTGGTCGTATGGATAACCTGTGCAATGAAATCCTAGACCCCTACGGGCGCGGCAAGTTACCCGCCAAAACCTGAAGCGAGGCAGCCCCCTTCAGCACCGTGAATGGACCACCTAGCACTTCACGGAATCCGGTAACTTGGGCACCCCTCCTGGGTCAACCTGTACCCCCTACGAGTGCGGCGAATAGCCCGCCAATTCTAGAGTGAAGCCCCCTCCGTCCCAATGCCATGAGATGCGGGCTTGTTGCCCTCCAGAACCCGGCTATCCGTGCACCCCACCGCGTGGCAATCCTAGTACAGAAAGTAAAATATACATACAACGGGTACATCGACCGCAACCAGGTCGTGCCCTAAAAGAATAATACAAACTGGCAGTGACGGCAGTCCATATGTCGGACGCTCGCCCCGCAATATCAAATGTACATAATACAACAGCACTGTACTAGCATTGCATCCAGGCTATCCCCATGACCGATCCGCAACATCACAGCAAAAACAGAACATCAACGTGAAAGTCACGTTCGCAAATCCGTCTAACCGGGCTATAGCAGTTAGACCGGATTTACCGATCAAGTGACATTCACGGTCGCAGATATAATGTAAATACTGTGAAATAATGTGTTTAAAATATCCGATCGATCAAAAATTAACAAGTGGGCCCCCAATCAATACTGTAGCACTCACAGAAAACCTGGGCCCAATTTTAATATTCCAAAACCCCTAAAACAAGTCCATAAGCCCACTGGAAAAATACAACGCAGTGAAGACACCAAAGTGCGGCGGAACCGCGGCCCAAGTGGGGGTTTGGCCGCGGTTCCGCGCTTCTGTTGTCGACTGAATGTGTCGAATTTTCCCAGTAGTCTTAGAATTTCACGTACACCAATTTTATACAACCTGAAAAATTTTTGGAGACCAAAAAATTTCAACAGAAAACTGTCGTGAACAAAAAAATAGATTTTGGAATTTTGGTCGATCGGAAATGCAAAACACATCAAACGAAGCTAGACGAAGTTAATGGCGAGGCTCTGATACCACTGTAAGTGCACGGCGGCGCCCCGGCCGTCAATCCGACGCCGGAATGCGGAAGCGGTGATAAACTTTAATTTTGCGGACTTTGCAAACCGGCACCACCGCGCACTAAACCCCGGATCGGGCCATTAAACTAGATCTAGCAACTAACAAGAAGGGGAAGAGATATACCGACTGATCCGAGTCCTCCGGTCTTCATCTCCACTCCGATCTCCTCGCGGGATCTCCGGTCGTCGCCTCCTTGCCGGAAGGGCACCACGTCGAATGCATCTTTTACGGGCTCCCGCCTTTATACCGAGGCAACTCGGGCATGAAGCTGGCAAGTCGACATGCCCAAGACTTGCTATAGAATGTAGTGTAGAGTGCATGTCTCACTTTGGGGTATTGGTTGCCTTTTGAAGATGGAGGAATGAAGGTATGAAAAAATGGTGCTTTCATTTTTCCTTGTATCAAAAATGAGATGAATGAAATTTGCCACACCACCAAAATCAAAGCTCTCTCTCTCTCAAAAATTGGCCGGCCATATCTAGTGGGAAATGGTGGTGGAGTGATAACAAAATCCAAGAGGGAGGTGATGGTAGGAAATGAGAAGAGGTGACCATAAACAAAACATTATCATCACAAACTTACATCAAACCCATACCCTTTCTAATCTCAATAAATGCATGAAAAGCAAAGATGCTTTCATAATCAATCCTTTTGCAAGAAACCCCCTCCACAAAATTTTAATTGCAAACTTGCAATTAACACCCTCCAACGAAAAGTCCGACCGGGAAGGAAAAAGAGAAAACCGGCCGGAACGGAATGCAAACTGGCAACCCCAGAAAAACGATCCCGTAATAAATTACAGGAAAACTCCGCTACTGCAAATACATGCCCGCATTTGTATTCCGTCCGGATACAAATGCAAAGAGACAAAACTACACGGTCAAATACTAGGATCCGGCTTAAGCCAAAGCCGGCTAGTAAAAACCGTCCGATCACCATCCGTGCAATACCGCACGTATCTGATCGAACCCTGCCATATCTCCATACGGCCTCTACAGCGTTTCGCCCGAAAGCTTGAGTAACTGAAAGTGTGGTGGACTCTAAAGACTCGTCAATACTATGGCTGTGGATTTAACCACTAGCACGTCAGAGGTATAAGCCAATACGTGACGGGCCACCAGCTATTGACTAAAAGGGACGTCGATGAGAGAACTCATCCTGACACCCTACTGAGTCTGTCAGTGACAATATCCGTACAGTCCGGTCCGTTTGTCTATGAGCATCGCATGTCGGGCCTAGGGGGTTGGTAAAAGTCAGACCCCCAAAAGCGGTACAAGTCGTGTCGGAGTGTAGCCCAGAACACCCTGAGATACTACTGGAATACCTACCAGTAAATCTCCTGCCTTGGCCAAGGACTTCGTGTAATGGCTCTCTTAGACACAGCGCAACCTCACCCCCAATACCGGGAGAGACGAACCCCTGAAGATCCGCTCACTGTCTCCATGTGGCTCGGGACTGTACCCAACTAAAACCTGTTTGCACGACTCCTTTGAGCCGTGGTAGGGTAGTAATCAAAGCACAGTGGAAACTCACACGAGACAAATGACGATCCCCAGGTCGATGAACTAACCTGTACACATGTCACCTGGGAACTGCTATCCGACGTCAGGTATAAGACCAACTAGCATGTTCCCGGCGAGTCATGTCCGGTGTACTCATAACCCAATGAGCACCTGTATACATCTTAGGTGAACCAACTTACACCAGTGGCTTGTGAGACCGGCCACCGCCCCTCGTCGGGGTCTCGACTGTATACACTAGTCTACACTGGAGAATCGATGCCCTGTCTCGAAACTCCTACGACTAGGGACCTTTTAAGGATGCGCTTATAGACTCCAGCTCTCACTTATATGATCGCCCTCATACTGCTGGCAGTCAAGCAAGAATCCTAAGGGCTCTATCAACGTGCAATAGCGACATGTCAGGTCACCTAAAGCAGTACACGATGATAAAGGTAAACCAGATAGCATACTATCATCTCGAGTAAGACTGTCCTACCGGGATAGGTCCTCCCTCAATCATTGCAATCACGTGCCTGCGATCCAATAATTGACTCTGAGGGCACTATTTCCAACAGTTGTAATCATATGAAATTTGGTGTATCGACAAATTAAAAAATGGAAATCAAATTGGAAGATACCGATCGTCGAATAAAATGTTGTAGGGCGTACTTTTTGCCGCCACCTAACGCAAAACGCCTCGTAAGGCCTCTTTCCTCCATTATTCTCATATATATATTGTTCCCCGCCGAAACACGGAGACGCGACCGCGCAAGTCCGTCTTGCCTGAATTTCGAGGGCAGATGCTAATTGGAGCTATCCGTCCACCTCTCCAAAGATGCCAAGTTGATTTATGATACCGTATATCGAAGGTGTAAACGGATCCGGCCGATATAGCAGATTTCGTCAGATTCCCTCTCATTTGAGGGGTTTTTGATTGTGGGGACGCTCTTCCCTGCAGGGGCAAGCTCCTGCAGTTAATTACGCTACCGTATTGCGGTAACCACTTTCTCCTTCTCCAGATAGTCACTTCGTGTCATGTGTGTTTGTTTTGTTTTTTGGTTGCCCGTGGATTGTATACGGAGACTAATTTATGTTATCGTCCGTAGGGCGTGGATTAGTCCAAATTCGTATTTTCTTAGATTTAGGGTTGGGTTTAAGGATACGTTAGTCTCATTTGAGACTAAGATCATCTTAAACGTTCGTTAATGATACGTTAGTCTAATTTTAGACTAAGATCCACTCAACGGGATCATTTAGATCCAACAAGAGAGCATTTGGCCTCTGTTGTTTAGTTTAGGGACATTGAGGTCGATTACCAGCTTAAGGACATGGTGGTCCAAGGTTAAGGACATCATAGTCCGTGGGTTTAAGGACCCCACAGTCCGAGATTAAGGACATCATAGTCCATGGGCTTAAGGACCCCACAGTCCAGTTTAAAGACGTTATAGTCTGTGAAATGTATGGTTGTCGGGACCCGTCACCTCTCTGAAGACGTTGAAGGATTACAACGACAAATATCAGAGGAATGAAGAGATGCACCCTTGAACCAATATTGGTTGGGAGATCTATAATCCAATTTGGGACTAAGATCAAAGATTTATGAGCATGTGGGCTCAATTAATCTGAATTGAGGACTTATGGTCAATCTTGGGCTAAGTCCAATCAAGTTAAAATGTTTAACATTTATTTTGGGCTATTGAGTATTTATTTGGGCTTGGCCCTTTTAACAATACTGAGCATTGACTTGCATTCTGACAATATTTTGTCTTTTATTGAATGCTGAGCATTCATCATAGCTCTGGGCTAATTAAAGAACAATTTATGTTCTATCAGCGCACACGTGAAGGGCACGTGGTGCGCTTTGCGCCAGTCAAAGAGCGCAGTGCGCTTCTGCCGAGTAGCGCACACGTGAGTGACACGTGATGCGCTTTGCGCCAGTCCATGAGCGTGTTGCGCTGATTTATTAGCGCATAGCGCTATTTGTTCAATGGCGCACATGTGAGGAGCACGTGGTGCGCTTGGCGCTGAGCGCCAGTCCATGAACGCAAAGCGCTAGTTTAAAAGCGCAAAGCGCTAACTATTGAGTGGCGCACACGTGAGTAACACATGGTGCGCTTGTCGCTGAGCGCCAGTCCAAGAGCACAGAAGCGCATTTGATCAATTTTATGATCTGGGAAATAAACTCTCCCTTATAAGAGACTTTGTCTCAAGATCCTAAGAACAAAAGTTCTTACTTTATAGGAGATGCTTCAATCTCTTGTATTGATGAAAGGTTTTGCCTTTATGGATCTATGATCCTTAAGAGAATTGAATTATTCTCTCCCCTTTTATTTTATAATGAGATGTTCATGATCTCTTTTTATAAAAGACAATTTGTCTTATAGATCTATGATCTGTGAGAGGAATTATGTTCTTCTTTTTCTATTTTATGATGAGATCTCTTGATCTTTTTGTGAAAGACCTTGGTCTTATAGATCTATGATCTTTAAAGAAGTAAATTCTTCTTTTTCAATTATGAGATGATTTCATCTCTCTGTTCTTTTACCTTGAAGAAAAGAAGTTCTTCTATTGAGAGCTTGGCTCTTCTTTCTGAGATTCTCTCAAAGCTTATGGGGGAGTTTCTCTCTATGCTTTTGCATCTTTTTTTTGGACTTGAAGTCTTGGGGCCTTTATATAGGGCAAGCTGATTTGTTCAATCAGTTAAGGAGATCTTTTCTCCAATTGATTTGGGGATTTCCCACCATTGGATCTTTGATCCAAGGGCTTCTGATTTACAGAAGGAAATCTTCTTATTTTTAACAAGATTGGGAAATCTTTCCATACAGAATTTATTCTGTACTTTTGGTGATTTTTAATCACCATTGGATCATTGATCCAACGGTGCTCTGATTTATAGCGCACAATCTCGTTGTTTGGAAAGATTTTGAGGAATCTTTCCTTAACAGAATTTAATTCTGATCAATTAATGATTTATCATTATTATTGGATCTTTGATCTGACGGTGGGGAGCTTTTAGTTCAAGCGCTAGCGCACCCTTGCTTTGCACGTGGTGCGCTGCTTAGAGCGCAGCGCACTTAGCACTAGCGAACCCGTACTTTGCACGTGGTGCGCTGCTTAGAGCGCAGCGCACGTAGCACTAGTGCACCCGTGCTTTGCGCGTGGTGCGCTTCTTAGGGCGCAGCGTACTTGGCGCTACTTCTGGAGCGTTGCTTCATTTCAAAATTTGAATTTTAAACAGAGCTTTGCTCTGATTGGGGGAAATAAATTCCCCCCCCCCCCACACCGTTGTGCTCTCGTGGCTCACACGGGATTGCAGCGGTGGTAGCATCTCCACCATTAGATCAATTTAGAAGTTGAAATGACACTCAGTGCGTATAAATAGAACCCTTGGCCCTTAGGATGATTACTGTTCATCTTCATTTTTGTCTTCTGAGAATTTTTATTCTCTTTCAGAGCATAGCTCTTCATTTTAAAAACCTTCAAGAGTTAAAACTCTGCCAAATTTTTTGGTAAGATTTGAACTTTATCAATAGAGCTTTGCTCTTCCTTAGATCATAGATCTCAAAATGTTTTTAGGGTTTTACCTATTAACAGAGCTTTGCTCTCTTGAATAATGGAGATTTGTTAATCTCTTATGAAGAATTCTCAGAGTTTGTTCACGGATCTTGAAGATCTTAGAATTTTAATTTTAAAAAAATTTATTTCAATTTTTCTGATGGGTTATTCCATCATTTTTACAGAGCAAGGCTCTTAGAATTCCCGAAGAATTTTTTAATTCCCCTCATAATTGAATTTGACAGGTGTCATTCCCGCCCGCAGAGCATTGCTCTCGAGGAATTTAACTCCTTTGCTCGAGGAACCTTTTTATTAAATGCGAAATCCATTTTAGGATTCCTTTCTTAATTGCAAAGAATTAAATTCATTGGGGGATTTAATTAGCACTTATTTTCTCCTTGGGGATATCAAGAGTTTTCTAAACCCTGTGTCTATTTCAATAGGTTTTTTCTTAGTCAGCCTGTCCACTAACTCTCACTGATTTTCCTTTTCAGACGTTATGGACGCTCATATGTATGATCTCGACGAGATTATTTCTTATGGAGACATTCGTGCACTCGTCCGTTCTCAGAACCAGGAATTCATAAACGCCCAGTGTGCTGAAATTATGGGTCGCTTTGATGCATACAATAGTCAACTGCTTCCTCGTCGTTCCTCTCTCTTTAAGCTTATTGTGGGAGTGATCTGGGGAACACTTCCTCTATTCTATGCCGGCATGCCGCTTAAAGCATTGGACGACGCCGAAGATAAGGTGCACTCGGTGTATCTGATGAGGTTAATCTCAAAGAAAAGACGAGACAGCCTTGTTGATATCTTGCATCAAGCTTTTCAGCAGGCGACAATACTCACTGCCTATCGAAGGACGGAGGACATCAGTGGGGATCCTGACGCCTGTGATCGTGAAAGGATGCACACGAAGATGGTCCGAATGGCCCGAAATTTTTTGGATGGCCTCACTTTTGAATTTCTCAATCCATGCCCTAGATTTGATGTTTTGCTTTTGTAAACATTTTAATGGCGTTTTTGTTTACCGTTTTCATCAATGTAAGAATTTTCTGAAGTATAAATAGCAAGATTTTCCATTTCCATGTGTTTATCTTATGCATTAAAACTTTTCGCTCATGCATGAATGGGTGCGCTTTGAATGCTTAATTGAATGCGAATCAAATATTCTCCTAACTGTCGCTTTCTTCTCTTTTTCTTTGTTGTTGGCATGTTACTTTTAGAAAGTGTAACCTGTAGATGATAGAGAGAGCATTCCATCTTGAACTCTTTGAAAGGTAGCGATGGCTTAGGAAGCAGGTTCATATCTGTTGACTAAGGCTTTTCAACTTTATGAGCCATGAGGATCTCATAAATACTTTTCTCCCTACGAGTCGAAAGGATCTCATAGGTGTATTTTCTCCTTAGGAATCGTGAGGATTCCTAAGTGTGTGTTCTCTTATAAGTCGTAAGGATCTTACAAGAGAGTTTTCTTCCTTACGAGTCGAGAGGACCCGTAAGTGATTGGTGAGGTTGACATTATCCGCATTTCACGGAGTCAGGGGTTGCTCTGGGCGTTTCCCACGGGGTCAGGATTGACTTTAGCCGTGTTCCACGGACCCAGGATTTGCTCTGGATGCTTCCCACGGGGTTAGGATTGACATTAGTCGTGTTCCGCAAGGACCAGGATCCGCTCTGGACGCTTCCCACGGGGTCAGGATTGACATTAGCCATGTTCCACTAGACCAGGATTTGCTCTGGACGCTTCCCACAGGGTCAGGATTGACATTAGCAATGTTCCGCAAGGACCAAGATCCGCTTTGGACGCTTCCCACGGGGTCAGGATTGACATTAGCCGTGTTCCACTAGACCAGGATTTGCTCTGGACGCTTCTTACGGGGTCAGGATTGACATTAGCCGTGTTCCGCAAGGACCAGGATCCGCTCTGGACGCTTCCCACGGGGTCAGGATTGACATTAGCCGTGTTCCACTATACCAGAATTTGCTCTGGACGCTTCCCACGGGGTCAGGATTGACATTAGCCGTGTTCCGCAAGGACCAGGATCCGCTCTGGACGCTTCCCACGGGGTCAGGATTGACATTAGCCGTGTTCCACTAGATCAGGATTTGCTCTGGACGCTTCCCACGGGGTCAGGATTGACATTAGCCGTGTTCCGCAAGGACTAGGATCCGCTCTGGACGCTTCCCATGGGGTCAGGATTGACATTAGCCGTGTTCCACTAGACGAGGATTTGCTCTGGACGCTTCCCACGGGGTCAGGATTGACATTAGCCGTGTTCCTCAAGGACCAGGATCTACTCTGGACGCTTCCCACGGGGTCAGGATTGACATTAACCGTGTTCCGTAAGGACCAGGATCCGCTCTGGACGCTTCCCATGGGGTCAGGATTGACATTAGCCGTGTTCCACTAGACCAGGATTCGCTCTGGATGCTTCCCACGGGATCAGGATTGACATTAGCCGTGTTCCACGAAACCAGGATTCGCTCTGGACGCTTCCCACGGGGTCAGGATTGACATTAGCCGTGTTCCACTAGACCAGGATTTGCTCTGGATGCTTCCCATGGGGCCAGGATTGACATAGCCGTGTTCCGCAAGGACCAGGATCCGCTCTGGACGCTTCCCACGGGGTCAGGATTAACATAAGCCGTGTTCCACTAGACCAGGATTTGCTCTGGACGCTTCCCACGGGGTCAGGATTGACATTAGCCGTGTTCCGCAAGGACCAGGATCCGCTCTGGATGCTTCCCATGGGGGTCAGGATTGACATAAGCCGTGTTCCACTAGACCAGGATTTGCTCTGGATGCTTCCCACGGGGTCAGCATTGACATAAGCCGTGTTCCGCAAGGACCAGGATCCGCTCTGGACGCTTTCCACGGGGTCAGGATTGGCATAAGCCGTATTCCACTATACCAGGATTTGCTCTGGATGCTTCCCATGGGGTCAGGATTGACATAGCCGTGTTCCGCAAGGACCAGGATCCGCTCTGAACGCTTCCCACGAGGTCAGGATTGACATAAGCCGTGTTCCACTAGACCAGAATTTGCTCTGGATGCTTCCCACGGGTCAGGATTGACATAAGCCGTGTTCCGCAAGGACAAGGATCCGCTCTGGACTCTTCCCACTGGTTTAGGATTGACATAAGCCGTGTTCCACTAGACCAGTATTTGCTTTGGATGCTTCCCACGGGGTCAGGATTGACATTAGCCGTGTTCCACAGGACCGGGATTTGCTCTCGATGCTTCCCACGGGATCAGGATTGACATTAGCCGTGTTCCACGGGACCAGGAAGGGTTGACTCTCGGTTGTCTGTGCATCGTTGAGTCATGAAACTGGGAGCTTTGTCGCGGCTCCGATTTGCTGATGTTGCGTCTGTTGTAATGAGACGAATGTTAAGATGATCTCCAGGGTGTCCGTGAACCGTCGAGATTTGGTTTTTTCTGATGGAGTCTGGTGGGAAGGTATGGTTTCTCTCTTTGTTTGTGCCCATGGATTGTATACAGGGGTCAATGTGATCTCACCTATAGAGCAAAAAGTTTCATTTTATATATTTTTCTTTCCGCAATGCTCTATCATTTCAGCTTTTATATCACGAAAGTTGTGATTGCCCAATCATTTCGGCTATTTTTCGCGGTGCCCAATCATTTCAGCTATTTGTTTATTTACTCGCTGCTTTTTATTGCGAGTTGCTCAATCATTTCGGCTATTTTTTATGAATATATTTTACTTGCTGATTTTGTTGCAAGTTGCTCCATCATTTCGGCTATTTCATATGAATTTGTGGCTCGCTGGCTTTTCACTGCGAATTTAGGATTTGGGATCTGACACCGATTTAGGCATCAGCATCGCTACAACTGGGATATTTCCAGGAGCGAATCATCATTTGCCTCTGTCGATGTCGAACAAAGGTGGCTTAGTGAACAGGGTTAGGATCCTGTCGACTAAGGCTTTTTGACTTTACGAGCCGTAAGAGTCTCATAAAAGTATTTCTCCCTACGAGTCGTGAGGATCTCGTAGGTGTATTTTCTCCTTAATAATCGTGAGGAGTCTTAAGTGTATGGTCTCTTGTAAATCGTAAGGATCTTATAAGAGCGTTTTCTCCTTATAAGTCGAGAGGACTTACGGGGGCTGTCCACTGTGTAAACATATCCCACGTCGCGGATGGGACTTTGTTAGGGAAATGTTTATTCATGCCAGTGGATTGTATACAAAGGTCGATATTGAACCGCTTGTAGGGCAACACTGGAGGTTGTGATGGCTTAAGAACAGGTTCAGATCCCTGTAGTTTAAGGCTTTTGAATCCTGTGAGCCGTGAGGGTCTCAAAGAGGAATTCTCCTTACGGGTCGTGAGGATCTCGTAAGTGTAATTTCTCTTTAGGAATCGTGGGGATCCCTAAGTGTGTTGGTCCCTTATGAGTCGTAAGGATCTCACGCAGGTGGTTTCTCCTTTCAGGGTCGAGAGGACCTTGCAAGTATCTTTTAACAAGATTGCGCCCTTTCAGGTTTTCACAAAACTCGCCGGTAGCCCTGATGTTTTTACTCACGGAGTCCTTTCCGTTTTTCATCCGTGCCCATCTTGCTTACGGACATACCATTTTTTTATTTTTATTTTTTTTGTGTCAGCCTTGGGATGCTGCGGTCCGTAGTAGTTTATCAACGTCTCGGTCAACAGCCAGTTTTAGGACATAGTGGTCCATCGTTAGTTTAAGGACCTTTCGGTCCGTAGCCGGATACTACTTATAGAGTTTAGGCTTAGGAAGATAGCGAGCGGATATAGGCGTCTTCATCTATCGTTAACCTAGGCCGTGACTCGTCAGGCGCAGTATTTTTTCAGGAAGCGACCGTTTATTGTCATGAAAGGTCTTTCACCATGTATGTCCATAAGTAGATAGGCTCCACCATGGTAAACTTTGTCTATGATATACGGGCCTTCATAGTTCGGCTCGAATTTCCCCCGCTTGGCACGATTGGGGATCATAGGTCTTTTGACCACTAGCACGAGTTCGCCTTGGCGGAATGTTCTCGGCTTAGTCAATCTCTCGTATGAGCGCGTCATCTTTGCTTTGTAAGCCTCCAGATTTTGTTGCGCCATGAGCCGGGTTTCATCAAGGGCGTCGAGCTTCTCAAGCCGAAGGTGAGCATTCTCTTCGTTCGTTAGCTCGTAATGAACTGCTACTCGTAGAGAGGGTAACTCTATCTCGAGGGGGAGCACCGCTTCTGTGCCGAATACCAATGCATACGGCGTTGTGTTTGTAGCCGTTTTGAACGTAGTTCGATACGCCCAGAGAGCTTCATGCAGTCTCTCGTGCCAGTCCCTCTTATTTCGAGACACCATTTTTTTCACAATCTTCGTCAAGGTCTTGTTGAAAGCCTCAGCTAGACTGTTAGCTCGGGGATTATAGACCGAAGAGTATCTCCAGTCTATGTTATGCCGTTGTGCGAAGCGGCCGATCTTGTGGCTTATGTAAGCTGGCCCGTTATCGGAGATAATCCGTCGCGGAATGCCGAACCGATAAATGACGCGTGTCCTGAAGAAATGGAGGATATTCTCCGTCTTCACTTCTCTTAGTGGTATTGCTTCTGCCCACTTAGAGAAGTAATCGGTGGTTTCCAATTGAACCGATGTCCTCTGGACGGCGCTGATTTGATGGGGCCGATTATGTCAGTTCCCCACATTTCGAACGGCTAGCTAGCCACCGTTGGGTGTAGTGGATTTGGATGTTGGTGGATAAAGTCCCCATGAATCTGGCACGAGTGGCACTGCTTCGCGTATTCGAGGCAGTCTTGGATCATCGTGGGCCAATAATAACCCATCCGTTTGATCTTCAGCTTCATCTTCGGCCAGGTTTGGTGAGAACCGTAGAGTCCGTCGTGAGTTTCTTGGACGACTATCCTTGCCTCTTCAGGTCCTAGGCATCTTAGCCACAGAGAGTCAAATGATCTCTTATACAGAGTATTATTGACAAAGGCGAAGGATAGAGCTCTCTTCATGAGCTGATGTCTTGCGGACGTGTCTTCAGGTGTTCGACGGGATTTGAAGTAGTCTATAAAGACTTTTCTCCAATCCTTAGCCTTTTCCTGGTCTTTTATTTGTAGGGCCGTTTACTCGGTCTCTCCTTTTTCTTTGGACAATTCCGGAGATATTTCTGCCGGTGCAAGAACCTGACGGTTTTGCACAACGATCCTCACGTCATCGAGGTTCTCGTCGGTCAGTTCTTTAGCTAGTTTGGCCAATGCGCCCGCCTTGCTATTTTCCACCTGCGGTATGCTTTCCAGGGTGTAGGAAGGGATTTGAGTCATCAATTGCTGTACTCTCTCACCGTACTTTACCAGCTCCGGTTTGCACGCTTGATAGTCGCCTTTTACTTAGCTAACGACCAGTTGGGAGTCTCCGTATATGAGGAGGTTTTCAATTCCCATATCGACAGCGATTTTAAGACCTGCTATCAAATCTTCATATTCGGCTTTATTATTTGTCCTCGGTTTGGTTAAGGAGAAAGCAAAGCGCATTATCCCTCCTTGTGGAGTCACGAAAATGAGGCCTACCCCTGATTTGATTATGGGGGTGCTTTGTTTGCGCTTCTTTATGGAAGATGCTCCATCGAAATAGAGTTCCCATTGGGTATCATTCTCTCTTCTCTCCCCGTCGATCGTGTCAAACGCGTGTTCGTCTGGCAATTCGCAGTTCAAAAGAGAGTCGGCAGGTATCGGATGCTCAGTGAGGATGTCGGCGATGGCCTGGCCTTTCACTGCCTTGAGAGGACAATAAGTTATCGAGAACTCCATCAAGAGCAAGGCCCATTTAGCGAGCCGCCCTGTTAATATAGCCTTTGACATCAAATATTTGAGAGGATCCACCTTTGATATGAGATAGACCTCATGTGCCAACGCATAGTGTCTGAGCTTCGTTATCGCGAAGATCAACGCCAGGCAGTGTTTTTCAATAGGGGAGTAGTTGTTTTCTGCCCCCAGGAGAACTCGACTCAAATAGTAGAGGGCTCCCTCCTTCCCTTGGTCGTTCTCTTGTGCCCACAGCGCGCCTAAGGAACCTTCGAGGGCTGTTGTATACAGGACGAGAGGTTTTCCTTTGACCGGAGCAGTCAGCACCGGCGGATTCTGCAGGTATTGCTTAATTTCGTCCAGTGCGCTTTGGCATTTGCGATCCCAGACAAACAGAGTTCCTTTCTTCATTAGGTGACTGTAAGGACGGCACTTGCCGGAAAGATTGGCTATGAATCGCCGGATATATGCGAGCTTTCCTTGGAGAGACAGCAGCTGCTTGAGTGTTCTTGGCGGAGGCATTTCCATAATCGCCTTGATCTTTGATGGGTCTATCTCGATGCCTCGGTGTCGGACGATGAATCCCAGGAACTTGCCTGAGGACAATCCGAATGCGCATTTGAGAGGGTTCATCTTCAAGTTGTATTTCCGCAGACGCTGGAACATGATCTTCAGATACTCTAAATGTTCCTCGTATGATTTGCTTTTAACTACGACGTCGTCGATATAGCATTCGACGATTTCATGAACGAGGTCATCGAAGATCTTCGTCATGGCCCTCTGATAGGTGGCACCGGCGTTCTTTAGACCGAAAGGCATTATCTTATAACAGAATATGCCCAAAGGGGTCCGGAAAGCGGTATGCTTCTGGTCCTCGGGATGCATCTTTATCTGATTGTATCCTGACGAGCCGTCCATGAAGGAGAAAACTTTGTGAGTAGACGTATTATCTATCATCAGCTCAGTGACCGGTACCGGAAAGTCGTCCTTTGGGCAAGCTTTGTTGAGATTCCGAAAGTCCACACATATGCGCACCGTCCCATTTTTCTTCATCACCGGGACGATGTTGGCAATCCAATCA
The DNA here is from genome assembly GCA_030015575.1 of Agapanthus africanus. NCBI lineage: Eukaryota > Viridiplantae > Streptophyta > Magnoliopsida > Asparagales > Amaryllidaceae > Agapanthus > Agapanthus africanus. Next base: position 767,135,146 of record CM057339.1, read on the forward strand.
GGATATTGAACCTCTTGGATGAAGCCGGATTCGATTAGCTTCTTGACCTCGGCGTTGATGCTCATCTCAAGCTTGAGCCGCATTCTTCTCGGTGCTTGTTCGATCGGCTTGACGTCTGGAGAAATCGCCAATTTGTGGATAGCAATTTCTGGATCGAGTCCCGGCATCTCTGAATAGTTCCATGCAAAGCAATCTTTATACTGCATGAGCACGTCTTTAAGCGTAGCCTCCTTTTCTTCAGACAACAGTTCACTGATAAACGTCGGCCGTGGGTCGTTTGCCTTTCCCAAGTCAATTTTTCTGAGGTTATCTGCAGTAGTATGTATCCCATCTTCCAGCTCTTTTGGCGCCGGTGGAAACTCGGCGATCACCTCGTCATCATTGTTTTCGAAGCACCAGGGGAGATCAGCCATATCTTCACATATTCCTTCTCCTGAGATCGTTATCACATGACAGGTACGAGATCGCTTCCAAGACCGACGTTGATCCGGTTCTACTCTCGCTGTATAGGGGGCTTTCGGTTCATGCTTCTGTGGTGGGATTACCCTCCAACTGCTGGATAAAGCGAACTTTCCTTGCCAATACTGGTCTTCTACCTAATCTTTGAATGTGAAGCAGTCTTCGAGAGGATGCCCTATTGCCCGGTGATAGGAGCAATAGTCTGGATGAGAGACCTTGCCTGCTTGCTCGGGGTGCTTGGACTCCGGAAGTGTCATCATTTGATATTTTATGGTAAGATCAAGTATCCTCCTTGTCTTGTCTTGGGGAAAAGAATACGCTCGGCCCATCTTCTTTACAAGAGAAGAATCCAGGCTGCTCGATTCTCGATCGCGTGGCTTCTTGGACCCGCTTTGTCGCTGTCGAATGCTTTTTCCGTTCTTGGGTTTATTTTTGCCCCTGCGTCGGGTCTTTTGTATGACGGGCTGGCGACGAAGAGCATCGTCATTCTCCGTAGATTGCTGAAGGAGGTGCTGCGTCCTGGCTTTCTCGTAAATAGCCATTTCGCGATTATGGTCGTCTCGAACCTTTTGACCCACTTCCCTTATAAGCTTGTCCATCTGTTCTTCGAACGACGGACTTGGCATTTTCACGGCGGGACCTCGTTTTGGTTCAGGGTCAGCATCTTCCCACAGAGCATCTCCTTCTTGATCGAAGTCATGTATGACGTAGCAGCCGTGGAATCGCTCCCATTTCTTGGGTTGAACATATCCAAGCCCGATCATTTCCATTCTCCCGTTGGGCAGTTTTCGCTGAGTTCCGGGGACATTCCAGATCCTGTTGTAGAACTGAGCTTGTCGAGCAGTCTGCTTAAGGGGTACGCCTTGGCGCCTCAACAGCCTCTTCAATCCTTCTGTGTAGCATCTGGGCAGATGGATGGGCTGGAGCCTGTCAAGTGTAGAATCAGCACCCTGCCAGATTTCCTTCTCCACTTTGGTTTCCGTTGATAGATAAAAGAGGATCGCCTTTTCATCTCTTCGCCTGGGAGGGGCGTAGAATGTTTGCAGTTCCTGCACACTATAGGTATCAAGTGCGTCGAGCTCTTTGTAATGCTCTCGCGAAATCATGGAGATTTGCAAACTCCAATCATCGTTAGCGAAAACTCGTATTGACGGCCGAACAGAAAATACGGCATTGACCTCATCTTCCGAGTCGCTGCCGAAGATCAACATAGGGGTGGACGGTCTCGGCTTGTTGCATTAGGGCGGCCCTGAATAGACTTTCTCTTCTTCCTCCTCGGTATTACACCCGAAAACCGGAATGGTAGTGATAGCTTTTTGCTTGTCCTCCGGTTTATGGCATCTCTCCGTGTCCTCGAAGTCTGGTAAGAAGTACTTTGCATCTTCGTACTTTCGGACTTCATTCATGGAGAATGGGTTCAATTCCCCTGTCACGGTATATTCAAGCCCATCTTTGAAGTACTTCATACACTGATCCTGTGTAGAAGGAATAATATTGTACTCATGTAACCAAGGTCGACCGAGCAAAGCGTTGTAGCAGGTCTTGGCATCAATGGCGTGAAATTTAATGTCCGTGACGAGCAGCCTAAAGCGTAATGTCAGTATCACAGACCCGAGCGTCCGCGACGACTGGGAGTCAAAACCGGAGATGGTGATTTTATCACGAACGAGGTGCTGAACGCTCATGCAGATTTCCTTCAACACTCTTACATTGAGAAGGTCGACGGAGGACCCATTGTCAATCAGGATCTTACCTATCTTAATATCATGACAGTATCCGGAGACATAAAAGGGACGGTTATGCTCGCATGTCCCGAGGAGGAGATCTTCATCGCCAAAGGTGATATCGGCTGCGTGCACTTCTTCCAACTCGTCCTTCATCTTTTCTTCGGCAAGGAAAGTTTGGAATTGTTCGGGCTCTTGTAGCACCTTGATCAGCGAATCTCTCTCCTTTTTGGATAGCAGAAGGGCGTCGAGAATGCTGAGCTGCGAGGGTATATTCCTCAGGTGTGCCAGAACGTTGTAATCCACCTTGTTTTTCTTGGACGGGTCCTTAGCTGCCAGCTCTTCGACGACTCGATCATCGAGAGAGATATCCTCAGGGATCTTTTCTTTCCACTTATCCTTTTTATTGGATCCCTTATTTGCAGGCCCGAGATTCTTTTCACGTAGCGTGCGATTGCGCAGCTGAATGTTCTCGCAGCTCTTCGGTTCTTCCTCTTTTCCTGAAGTGGATTCTTTGAAAAGAGGGCCGAGAGTCATTTCTTCTTCAGAATCGCTCCCGAAGGTGAGAACTTGCGATCCCCTGCTATCAACCATCTGACAGTTGCCGACAGCTCTTTTATGCTCATCAGTCGTGCTTCTCTGTTCCCGACGAGCCTTGCGCTTCATTCGCTGAACGTGTTGTCAGTGGGCAATATATCCTTGCCACCAGTTTTTAAAGGCCATGTATTCTTCGGTAGGGTGTGTAATCCTCTTATGGTATAAGCAAAAGTTAGGATATATATCTGCTTCATCAGGAGTGTTTCCTTCGGAGGGTGGCGGCTTCATTCCCATCGATATGGCCTTGGCGAACCTTTTCCTCGTCTTGAACCTGCTTTTATTTGCGGTGGAAGTGCCTTGATCTGGTGGTAGTGTTTCAACCGTTTCGTCCAGTCGTCGGTGTTTGGCCTTTTCAAATATGGCCATCTCGCGCTCCCGATCAGCTTTGCTTTTCAGAAAAGCTTCGTTCAAGAATGCGTCAATCATTTCGTCTGATGGTCCTAGAAATTCCGGCTCAGGATTTGCCCCTAATTTCTCTGCATCAGGAGCTTCTTCCTCGTCTATCGACGAGTGAGAGATCACATGGCAGCTTGTCACATAATCTTCAGGCTCATCCGACGAGTCTTCTCCATTATCATCATCTCTGTCCTCGAAGACGTGGTTGAGAAACTCCTGAAGCGTGATCGGGGTTCGCGCTTTTTGGTTATATTCTTCCAGCGGGTCGATATATTTTTGCAGGTCCGTGCGCTTGTCACCAGGCTTCACGGGCTTTTTGGTCTTCTATTTCTTCTTCGAAGGCTTCGATGGCTGGGTATGGGCGCTTTGACTATCACCACCAATCTTTGGAGTCGAGCGCGACTTCAGCATTCCCTTGATGACCTCGGGTACCAGCGGACTTCTCCATTTGATCGCCGGGCATGTTTGGAGATCCTTCAGCATTCTTTTGGTTTTGGCTGAAAGAGCGACCTCCCACGGAGCTTCTTCGACAAAAGAGCATGATGCTCCCGGTGTGTCCTCCCTTTTAAGAGCGTGTGGTTGAGGCGGGCTTACTTTCTAATTCTCGGACAGGGCGAACTTGCCATGTTGATATTGATCTTCAATCCAGCCTTTAAAGACGAAGCAATTTTCAATTGGATGGCCTATCGCTTGGTGATAGGGGCAATAATTGGGATTATTAGCTTCACCGAGTTGTAGTGGGCGTTTTGGATCTGGCAAGGTGATGAACCTGTTGCGCACTGCCAGCTCAAATAGTCTTTTCGTTTTATCCCGGGAAAACGAATAAGGGCACTTCAGCTTCTCGTTAAAGAATCGCTGCCTATCCTCCTGGGGAGCAATTAACCTTGAACCACCGGGTTGCTGCGGAGCATTGGCGACGAAGGTCGCTTTCGCTTTTCCCTTTTCATTTCAAGGTTTCGCCTTTAAAGAAGAAGGTCTATGACCCATCTGGTCCATTTGGGCTAGCTTGTCAATCAAGGCTTGGAAGGTGGTGGGCTTGAAAAATATCATAAATTGGGAGATGGTCGCCTGCGGATCAAAAGTACCCACGAACATGCCCACCACAGGCACTTCTTCAATACGCTGCTCGCATTTCGACCATAAATTTCGCCACCGTATTGCATACTGGACCCATGTTTCTTCAGGCTTCACCCTGGCATTGATCAATGCCGTTATTGGGGTGCGTTCACCAGCACTCGTGAATCGCTGTGTGAATAGTAGCTCCATCTCTGCAAAAGTTTTGACAGAGTCATTTGGGAGTTCAGAGTACCATTTGAACGCTGTCTCCGATAAGCTACCGACGAACTGGCGAAGTAGCAGTTTATCGTCACCTCCAGTGTTGCCACATAGAGCCCTGAACTGGGCGACATGTTGGTGGGGATTGTCCGCCCCTTTATATACATGGAATTTAGAGATCGTATATCCCGGCGAGTACCTTATTTGGTCATACCAGCCTGGATAGGGTCGTCCAGTCTCAACGACCTGCCCGGCCATTTTGCTCGCATGATGAGCTCGTATTTGCTAAGCGATATAATCATCTAGAGAGGCCTTGGAGATGGTCTTCTCCTTGGCTGCTGAAAGAGCCGGAGGAGGGTTCGATGTCTCCCTTCTGTCGTCTTCGATGATAATCGGGGGGTCTTCAGGCGGAGGATCCGGTTGTATCATCATCCCGACCATGTCTTGGAAGAGGAGCGCCATTCGTTTTATATTGGCCGCTTGGTCCGCGGCCTCTTTTTCTTTCCTCTCGAGCATTCTTCGGAGGAATTCATCATCAGTTTCTTGTTCCTGACGCTGCCCTGAAGTCTTTGGATTTTCTTTCGGCCCAGTGAGTGCGGCCATTGTGGTCAGCATCTCCTGAAGTTTCTGCTGCTGTTGCTCTTGAGCCTTTGTTATCGATCGGGTAAGCGGTTGATGACCCATAGAAGTACGGCTTTACTCTTTTCCGGAAGCCATATAGACGGTATGCACCACCATGCCCCCAGACTTAGGGCGTTTAGGCTCAGTGGTCTTGCGATTCATCACAGACTCAGGGATTTTCTTCGGCCTTCTCCTTTTATGGGCGGTCGAAGTTGAGGGGGCCGTTGCAGTGGGCACCCAGACAGATGGCATCTTCTGTAGTACCACGAGATGGCTCTTTTCCTGCCGAGCTTTAATCTTCTTTGGTCGGTGAGAGTAGTCCTGGTCAATCACCGATTCCTGGACCTGTCGCCAGACTTTGTAAATTTTGGAGGACAGCCGCTGAGGGAGCTGCTCCGGCTTCTTTTCTATAGCATTCTCCACAGGTGGAGGAGATTTTTTCAGCGTGGCATTTGGAGAGTTCTTGCGAACCCTCATAAGCGGTTCGAAGCTGTTCCCAGTCGGAACAGCGGCATCGATTTCCACCATAGGAGCTGGCGGAGTTAGTCCAGAAGGGGAGTTGCCCCCAGCCTTCCTTACTCGGCACCAGTGACGACGTCGAGCGTGTCGAGACATTGGGATTGTCTCAGCTGTAGGGGTGACTTCCTCATGCCCCATGTTTTAGCGAAGGGTTGTCGCCGGCGTTAGCCTCTTGAAGACCGATGTCCGTTGAGAAGAAATATCCAATCTGTCAAAGACAGACCTCTGGGCAGGGGAAGCAGCTTTGAGGACTTTGCCTGGAGTGGGAACCGGCACAGTCAGTCTTGTGAAAACCGACCCATTGGCAGGAGAAGCCGCCTTGACGATTTCATGAGCAGGAATGACTATCCGCTTAGGGATAACTCTTTCCGATATCGCGGGCTTCTTTATGGGCCCAAATGAGCTTTGGCCCAGTCTGTTGAAGACTGAGGCGTTGGAGCTGGACGACCCGTTGAGAGGGGTCGCAGTAGTGGTAAGTCGATCAAAGACCGACTTCTTTGGGGTTTCCTGCAACGGCAGCGGGGCATTGAAGTTCATGGGAGGGAGCATGGTCCCGAAGAATAGCCCAGTGGTGGCCTGAGTCACCTGGTCCACCGGCATTGTAAAAACAGAGTCCGCCTGAGGCCCGTAGGTCACTCTTCCTGCGGAGACGGAGTGAGAGTTATTGCCATTATTGCAGCTTGTGCAGTTGAAAGCCATTTGATATTCTGTTTTCTGTACAGAGCAAGACACGAAATCTTAGTACCTCGAATCTAGGGGCAACCATGTCAAACCGCGATTTGTTCGTGAACACGACACACGATGTGTGGAGTGGAAAGAGGAAGAGGTCCCACTGGGCGTGCCAGAATCTGTTCCCCGCCGAAACACGGAGACGCGACCGCGTAGGTCCATCTTGCCTGAATTTCGAGGGCAGATGCTAATTGGAGCTATCCGTCTACCTCTTCGAAGATGCCAAGTTGATTTATGACACCGTATATCGAAGGTTTAAACGGATGCAGCCGATGTAGCAGACTTCATCAGATTCCCCCTCATTTGAGGGGTTTTTGATTATAGGGACGCTCTTCCCTGCAGGCGCAAGCCCCTGCAGTTAATTACGCTACCGCATCGCGGTAACCACTTTCTCCTTCTCCAGATGGTCACTTCGTGTCGTGTGTATTTGTTTTGTTTTTTGGTTTCCCGTGGATTGCATATGGAGACTAATTTATGTTGTCGCCCGTAGGGCGTGGATTAGTCCAAATCCGTATTTTCTTAGATTTGGGTTTGGGGTTGGGTTTAAGGATACGTTAGTCTCATTTGAGACCAAGATCAACTTAAACGTTCGATAAGGATACGTTAGTCTAATTTTAGACTAAGATCCATTCAACGGGATCATTTAGATCCACCAAGAGAGCATTTGGCCTATGTTGTTTAGTTTAGGAATATTGCGGTCGATTGCCAGTTTAAGGACATGGTGGTCCAAGGTTAAGGACATCATAGTCCGTGGGTTTAAGGACCCCACAGTCCGAGATTAAGGACATCATAGTCCATGGGCTTAAGGACCCCACAGTCCAGTTTTAAAACGTCATAGTCTGTGAAATATATGGTTGTCGGGACCGGTCACCTCTCTGAAGACGTTGAAGGATTACAACGACAAATATCGGAGGAATAAAGAGATGTACCCTTGAACCGATATTGGTTGGGAGATTTATAATCCAATTTGGGACTAAGATCAAATATTTATGAGCATGTGGGCTCAATTAATCTGAATTGAGGACTTATGGCCAATCTTGGGCTAAGTCCAATCAAGTTAAAATGTCTAAAATTTATTTTGGGCTGTTGAGCATTTATTTGGGCTTGGCCCTTTTAACAATGCTGAGCATTGACTTGCATTCTGACAATATTTTGTCTTTTATTGAATGCTGAGCATTCATCATAGCTCTGGGCTTATTAAAGAACAATTTATGTTCTATCAGCGCATACGTGAAGGGCACGTGGTGCGCTTGGCGCTTTGCGCCAGTCAAAGAGCGCAGTGCGCTTCTGCCGAGTAGCGCACACGTGAGTGACACGTAGTGCGCTTGGCGCCAATCCATGAGCGTGTTGCGTTGATATATGAGCGCATAGCGCTATTTGTTCAATGGCGCACACGTGAAGAGCACGTGGTGCGCTAGGCGCTGAGCGCCAGTCCATGAGCGCAAAGCGCTAGTTTAAAAGCGCTAACTATTGAGTGGCACACACGTGAGTGACACGTGATGCGCTTGGCACTGAGCGCCTGTCCAAAAGCGCAGAAACGCATTTGATCAATTTTATGATCTGGGAAATAAGCTCTCCCTTAGAAGAGGCTTTGTCTCAAGATCCTAAGAACAAAAGTTCTTACTTTATAGGAGATGCTTCAATCTCTTATATTGATGAAAGGCTTTGTTTTTATGGATCTATGATCCTTAAGAGAATTGAATTATTCTCTCCCCTTTATTTTATAATGAGATGTTCATGATCTCTTTTTGTAAAAGACAATTTTTCTTATAGATCTATGATCTGTGAGAAGAATTATGTTCTTTTTTTTTTATTTTATGATGAGATCTCTTGATCTTTTTGTGAAAGACCTTGGTCTTGTAGATCTATGATCTTTAAAGAAGTAAATTCTTCTTTTTCAATTATGAGATGATTTCATCTCTCCGTTTTTTTACCTTGAAGAAAAGAAGTTCTTCTATTGAGAGATTGGCCCTTCTTTCTGAGATTCTCTCAAAGCTTATGGGGGAGTTTCTCTCTATGCTTTTGTAATTTTTTTTTTGGACTTGAAGTCTTGAGGCCTTTATATAGGGCAAGCTGATTTGTTCAATCAGTTAATGAAATCTTTTCTCCAATTGATTTGGGGAACTCCCACCATTGGATCTTTGATCCAAGAGCTTTTGATTTACAGAAAGCAATCTTCTTGTTTTTAACAAGATTGAGAAATCTTTCCATACAGAATTTATTCTGTATTTTTGGTGATTTTTAATCACCAATGGATCATTGATCCAACGGTGCTCTGATTTACAGAGCACAATCTCGTTGTTTGGAAAGATTTTGAGAAATCTTTCCTTAACGGAATTTAATTCTGATCAATTAATGATTTATCATTATTATCGGATTTTTGATCTGACGGTAAGGAGCTTTTAGTTCCAGCGCTAGCGCACACGTGCTTTGCACGTGGTGCGCTGCTTAGAACGCAGCGCACTCAGCGCTAGCGCACACGTGCTTTGCACGTGGTGCGTTGCTTAGGGCGCAGCGTACTTGGCGCTGCTTCTGAAGCGTTGCTTCATTTCAAAATTTGAATTTTAAACAGAGTTTTGCTCTGATTGGGGGAAACATATATATATATATATATATATATATATATATATATATATATATATATATATAGAGAGAGAGAGAGAGAGAGAGAGAGAGAGAGAGAGAGTTAATGGAGGAAAGAGGCCATACGAAGGAATTTCCTCCTATGGCGTCGAAAAAATATACCCTCCCTCATTTTTTCTGACGATCGGTACCCACCATCTTCATCGTTATTATCTAAGACGTCGGTACACCAAATTTTATATGATTCTACAACTTTTTCACCGTTGATTTAGTGGGTTCAAAATTAACGGTTTACCGACAATAGAACTTTTTATATTGCTAATTCAACGGTGAAAAGGTTGTAGAATCACATGAAATTTGGTGTACCCACATCTTAGATGCTAACGATGAAGATGGTGGGTGCCGATCGGCGGAAAAAATGAGGGAGAGCGTATTTTTTCAACTCCATAGGAGGAAATTCCATCCTATGCCATCCTTCCTCCATTATTCTCTCGCTATATATATAGTGTTATGTTCGTATTATATTTTCCCTCTCATTGGTATTTGTATGCAATACAAATACAAGTTTGTGTATATGATACACAATTAGATATTTGTCTTTTATATATATATATATATATATATATATATATATATATATATATATATAAAGTATATTAAATAAAACATCTGGAAGTTTGACACATCATTTCTTTAATTAAAAAAGTAAAAGAAAAGAATAGATGTCATGAAAAGATTGTGGAGAAGGGTGATGAATCCTAACTCTCACTTCATTCATTCTAAATGTCATCTTCGATGCTTTTTCCTATTCTTCTTCATTAATGCATGAGTCAAAAATGAGAGAGGATTACTTATGTGTGCTTGCTACATCTCTTGATCAATTCTATTGGCAAACCAATTGATTAAGTTTCTTCACATAGACTAGTCTAAAGGTGGAGATGAAGCTCGAGTGAGATTTTCTCGATGTGGATCATCCTCGGTGAGACGATTGGTTTGCAAGCTCGATCCGGAAGGCGACGGAATCTAGAAGGGGTTTTCCGCAATTGTGCGGATACGCTACAAAGGTTTTAGCCTCCCTCTTCGTGCTCTTTTGTTTATGGTTTGTTGCAATATATTAAGCAAATGTGATCTTGGCTTTAGGAATTAGTATATGACTCTCTTGAATGTTTTTTCTTATCGCTTCTGCTCGGCTTGCTAGTGCAGCGACCGGTGCACCGATTCCTAACGGTGGTATCAGTGCCTACATTTACTTATAGATTGTTTTAATGATTCAATGGATTCAAAACTGCAATTTTCCTTTCGGTTTTCTTAATGCAAGTCTCTGTTCGTATTTTGTTTTGTCTCTGAAATTTTTTTGAATGGTCGTTTTGTATCATTTTGAATATTATTTAAACCTCCCTGAAACCTCGACCCTTGCTCACTTTTGAGGCTGCCCAAGTCGGCCATTTTAGGGTTCTGGTTGGCCAAATTTTTTTCCAGGTGTGGGGTTTTGGCAGTGTCTTACTTGCTTGAAAACTTTGTTATTTTGATGTGTTTTTTCCCCAGATTTCTTTATGTAAAATTTGGAGTGTTTGGTACCTCGGAAAGAGCAGTTTTGAATTTTTTTTGAATCATTATTTACTTTGCATATGTTATATGTGACGGTTAACGTCGACGAATTGATACGTGATCATGTCGACGGGGTTCCAAATAGTGTGTCTGCTATGTTGGTGTGTATGGTTTGGTCGGATTGTCGCGAACGAATAGCCCACGTGTGAATGCTTGTAATGCTATTCGATGTGTTTCCTGTTCATTATGTATTAAGCCAAATGCATTTTGTTATTCGTGACGAGCAGTCGACTTGTGGCCGTCGTTATTGTTATTTGTATTATTATTTGTCGGGACATGGCCAGGAGGCGGTTGTAGTTGCCATTGTATATAATACAGGTTTTACCCCGCAGAGAAACGCTCGGTCAGTCGGGTTCTAGTTAGCAGCGGATGGCTATCTCAAGGGGTTAAGACCGGGCTCCCATTCAAGAATTGGCGGGTTGCTCGTCGCGATTATAAGGGGTATAGGATTGATCCGCGGAGTAGTGCTCAAGTTATCGGATTCTAGAAAGTGCCCGGTAGCCCCCTCATGGTGATGATATTGGGTTTCCCTGTTTCTTGCATTGGCGGGTGGCTCGCTGCGCTCGTATGGATCTTGGTTTGGCACTGTACGTACTATTCGTGCGACCAGGGAATGTCGTGTTTCGTTTGTGGCTCAAACGAAATGCGGGATTCCTAGCAAATCCGACTGTTCCATTTCTGTGTTGTTTACTGCATGGTTGTAATATTGATTACCTGCCTGCGATGATGATCTGTGTGTGTGTGATATATAAACAAATGCTACTATACGTTTTGCATCCGCGCTAGCCCCGCGTCCGCCCTGCCGTAAATTAAATAACCTTACGGTGAAGACCCGATATCTCGTGGCGAATGCAGATGGTATATATATGCATTTTTCTTTTCTTTTCATATCATGCATTTCTATAATGATGTGAGAAGATGCTATGTAATATGTTGATATTATTTAAATAATAGGATTGCATTGATTGGATTAATACAAAAGAAAACAAACATAAAATATGTTGTTGGAACCAATCTATTTTTCCAAAAGTAAATATAGTTGTTTGCTTTTTCTTTGCATAGAGATATTCGATTAGGAATATCCTGCATCTCATTCGATGAGGAACGAGCCTTGATCCTTTCACGGGGAGTCCGCTCTTGGGCAAAATTTTATGTTACTATAAGTTTTCAAAAACCACTCGATTCCTTCAATGACATCAAGTTCATTACGTTAAGGATTTTATTAAAACCAGCCGTATCCGTCTATCATTTCAGATGAGTAGCGCCTAATATTCATGCTCTATATGTTGGCCTTCATCAAGGCATAGTGTATGGTAGCTAGGTGATACTTGTCTGCTGCATAGAGATGCAATTATCTAGGACAGTCGTATATCCATGTCGGCCTTCGTCAAGCGCTCGTAAGGATAAATCTAAATTAATCACGAAATGACTGGTATAACTTGACTAGCGACTTATGATATGTTGGCCTTCGTCAAAACCATAAGCCACTCAGGATAAAAACGATATCAGGTGTTTCAAGTGTTAAAACTTGCAATGTGATTGCATATTTATGGTCATTCTCTCTATTGTTAGTAATTACTAAATGTGTTATTTATAATTTAAGAACATATGTGGGTATATATGGAAAAATATTGTCATATTTTTCTTAACTTATAATTAATATAATTGAGAGTTAAATGATTTCATATCTCATTTAAATAAATATCTATGAATTTCTTAACCATTAAGTAATTTATTTGTGAATAAATTATTGGAATATTTTCTCAAATAAAATAAATACTACTAATGATTTGATTTGAGATATTTTGCAGATATTAAAGTATCAAATCAGTTCAAGACTACAAACATGATTAGGAAATCCAAATCAAATCAAGTTAGCAAATCAAATCTGCTAAGTTTGGAAGCAAATTGATGATTTTCGCAACTACAAAGATAAGACAAATTTTTCAAGATTTTATCGTCAGAAAGAGTTTCTAAAATCATGAGAAGAAAGAGCAAAAAAAATTGGAGACGAAATCCCAACAAACGGCGGCGGTTCAATGGCCGAATTATGCAATTGGCGACGGATCAGGTGCCAAATCGTGGTCGTATGATCAAATTTTTCATAGGCATGATCATCATTTCATGTGCGTTGAGATGACATCTAGGGTTTCAAGTTTCAGAACCTATATAAAGGACCGAGCAGCAATAAAGAAAAGATATGTAGGGTTTTTAGTTTTTAGTCTTTTCTTCTTATATTTTTCTTTTTCTTAGCCATTAAATTTTGTATCGCAGTTCAAATTTTCATTAATAAAAGGTAGAGTAATTTTTATTTCTCGTCTTCTTACTTTTCCGCAATTTATTTCATCGCATCTAATTTTATTGGTTAAATTGAATTGCTTTTCTTTATGGATTTCATCTTCTTCCTTCTTCTCTCTCATTGATATTGAAGCGATAATGCTAACAAAAGAAACTCCTTATTTTTTGTAAGGGATCTTAAAATCTAGCTTTATAATTTATTTCTTAACCTTTTTTTTTCCTTTTGATTTTAATGGATGAGTAACTTTCTCGCTCGTAAGGGTTCAGGAAAGGAGAGTTTGAGGGATGGAAAAACCTCTACCCAATTATGAATCTAAAACTTTTTTAAAGATAAACCACTTCTCTATCATTTTAGGCATTCTATCCTTCAATGATAGTTGCGACCCAATTTTTGAGACAAGTTGTGTGAACTTTGCTGGAGCCTTGAGATAATAGTAATCAATGGAAGGACAATGATCAATGAAGGGAATCCCTAGTACCCCTTTAAATCTTAATTCCCATTATTTTCTATTATCCTCACATAAATTCAACAAGTGGGTAATGATAAAGTATTTTTAATAACATCTCTTAAACAGCCCAAATCTTAACCCTAATGTGTTCTTTTATCATTAAGTTTTCAAATCTCTTTTAGAATAAAAACGACAAATCCAAACCTTTTTCTATTAATTCGTTTAAAACAAGATAAGTGATTTACCATCTCCCTGTGGATGATCCGTTCTTACTATCGGCTAGCTATTTGCGTCACCGTTATTGATTGCGGTATTTATAAAATATAAAAAATTAATTTTTCACATCAATTAAATGGTGCCATTGCCGGAGAGACGGTAGTATTATTTTTCTTGTTATTCGGGTTGATTTCATAAAAAAAATTAAACCGCATCCTGATATGATTTATGATGTTTGTTCGAGTTGTGCAGCAAATCTGGAGGATCTGGATGAGCCTACGGTAAATATAATTGCTTCAACCAAGAGAACAGAGGATAAGGAGATCAGTGCCACAGAATTGGGCAGTTCAGCCTAAAGTAGACCGTGGAACCGCGACGGAAGAGAGCATTTAGCGGCGGAAGCGCGGCGGTTTGGTGGTTCCTACTCTCCAAATTTTTCTGGTATCTTTCTTTCTTCCTTTCACCTCTTTTGAAGCTCCAATAAACTGTTTTTACTTGCAGGATTCTTTGCAAACAGCGCCCCAAATATTAAAAAAAATCTTGTTGCGTGTTTTAGATCTCTGGTGTGTTTTAGCTTTGCATATTTAAACGGCTTAAAAAGCAAGAAACCCAAATCAAGATTAGGTAGGGAGTTCATTACCCTTTCTAAACTCCAAAAATCACAAACGACCACAAGCATTACCTTGAATTAATTAAAAATGATCTAGACCAAACCCTTAAGGACTTACATAGCTCACTAGGAGAAAGTTGACTTTTAGGCTAATTAATATTTCAAGAAGTCTAATCAGTTGGTGTCTAGGCAAGTGGTTTAATTAATTAAGCCCGCTATTTCGGTGATTTGTATAGAGGATACCTCCCACTTACCTGTCATTTACCTAGCTGACTGGTCAGTCTACTTTAGGTTTAGCCAGCCTAACGGTAAACTCAGGAGCGGTCTAGTGTTGTACTTTGAAGACCCTAGTTCTCGGGACTGTTTATGCATCTTTGTGATTGGTTGAGTCGAGTTTCTCTTTCCGTCTAAACAAAACAATTCCAAAAATCCAAAAAAAACTTACCATTTCCATCCCATTTCTCTTTTAATCTCAAAATCTTTTCTCCCGACATGGGTAACTCAAAACGACCAACTCTTGACGAGATTTACTACACACAACCAGATATTTGTTTATATCGTTATTGCTCTGGTAGAACTTCCGACCCCACTATTTCTTTGAAGGATAGGATAGAGGGCTCTAAAAATAACAGTTGGACACCATACTCAAATTCTTATCAACCGTGTCAAAATCCAACACCTTCTTATGTTGATACTCCTTTGGAGGCTAACGAGGAAAGTTTTAAATCCATATCCATTGCTGAACATATTGCGAAAGCCCGTAATCAAAGCTTCACGCCTTTCACTACTCCAAAACCCTTAGGACAACAATTACAACCGTTTCCATATAAAAATATTGAAACTCCTTTTGAGGCGAATGCGGTAACTTCTAAATCCATGACCATTGCTGAGCAAATTGAAAAAGCCAGTTGCTAACAATTCAACCAATTTCAATCATCTTCATAAGAAAATGTTGATCCTAATCTTGTTTATGAAAACTGGATACAATTCTCTAACTCTTATCAACAGTATCAAATTTTCACACTCTCTCATGTTGATACTTTTTTTGAAGCTAACGTGGCAATTCGTAAACCCATTTCTATTGCAGAACACATTGAACTTGCCCGTATCTAATAATTAAACCTATTTCAACCATACTTAACTTTTGCACCTTATTTAGACAGTGCTTCAGAACATCAATTAGGAAGTTCCATGGTTCAAAGAGAATCTTTCATTACAACTTCTTCACAGACCATGTCTAGTTTTGAAGTAGAGTTGGAATTGAGTAGTGAGAAAGAACCAGGGATCCCTCCCAGTTAAAGTAGAACTAATTCTTTTGATCTCAACACCTTCCATTCTGAACTCCAACCGAATGTATTTGATGATGAACCGCTTAACAGTCTAATTGACGAGGTGCCCGAGAATAACATGTTTGACTTTTCCAACCATAAGTGTGAAAGAGAGCCTTACACCATTCCAAATCAAACTGATTCTTATCCGACTAAACTTGACATTTCAAACCTTTCAATTACATCAATTGAATCTAGTGATCTATCGATTGAGGATAACATTATAGATGATTTTTTAAAAAACTATTCGTTTGATTTGACTGACGGTGCTAGTGAGATCAGTGTTGAGAATATCTTTGAAGATGAACTCGTTATGTTGGATGAGTTGGATTTCCCGACTCATCATGTTCTTTCCATTGATCATGAACATCTTTCTGTACCTTTAATCGATACTATTCTTATTTCCAATCTATCCGATATACCAGACGATATTCAGCTTTCATCTCCCACATCTGGATCAATAAAGCTCGTCACCCAAGTTCGTTTATCCATTTTATTACACACTTTTTTTGGTTTTTCTTCTCATCTTCTTTCAATTCCACCGAGATTTGATGAACCGCACTCCGATATTTCGAGTTCTATGATTCTTGAAAGACCACTTGATTTAGAATCTTTTGAGAATGAGGGAGACGATCTTTTCGAGTTTCCTACCTCCATAATTTCTGACAAATCAAGTGTTTTGAATCATGATACGCAACATATTGACAACCTTCTTAGTGAATTTGACTATTACACTGATATGGCTATCGATTCTTTTCTTTCTGATAAGGTCATCATTAGGGACATCGATGACAGTTTTGAAGATATTTTCTCCGAAGAACTCACATTCCTTGAAGAATTAGATGCAGTGATGAATCAAGCTCCACCGGAAATTCGTGCACCACTTTTTAAAGCCGAAGAAGTTGAATTGCCATCCTTTCCTCGTATCACGTATAAGAATTCAACTACTCCACCCCCACCTTATCTTTCACATTCTCGTTTCCATTCACACGCACTTTTTCGCCTCCACCGACCGAGACGTAAAAACTTTCGATTACGCCTTTTATCTTCCATCCACATCATCTCTTATCATTATTCTCATTTTTGTTTCTTCTACTCGAGACATGATACAACCTCCATTCTTATACAGTCTTGAGTCTTCTTCACGTCTATCCGTTAAAATATTTTACACCAACCATGGAGTTATCATGATAAAATATTTGAATGCTTGGTATTGATTTTTGGGCTTGTAAAGCCTTGTATATACTAATGCGATTTTCTCCCCTCTTACTTTAAATTTCAAATGCTTAAATAGTGGAAATATTGCTTTAATTAAGTTTGGGAGAGCATTTTATTTAGTGTATATATTTTGTTTTTTTTAAAAAAAACCTCTCCGAAAATTTTGTAAACTCGAAACTTTTGTGATCTTTTTGTGTGGCATGACAGCGAAGCCACTGTTAAGTGTAACTTTCGGTGGAGAGAAAAAAAAATTTAAATGGATCTTGACAGAAAAGGATTTTTTTTGCACGATTGTGTGCCAAGAACACGTTTGGGGGAGGATTTCACTGTCATTAACTCTTATCCCATTTACAAATTTTTGAGAACTTTTCCTCTTAGCCTTCAGGGTTATGACATTAGTGAGGACACTACTGCAAACAAGTTTGGGGGGAAGGTTTGTATGTATCCACGCATCATATGTAAATTTTGCATTGCACAATGTATCTACGCATCATATGCACAAAACAAACTAGAAGATTTTGAAAATGAAAGTTAGAAAGTGAAAAACACATATGAAAGAGAGGAGGAGACTTAAGAAATGCAAGAAAATTAGATGTTTTAGAATGAAGCTAATAATACGTGGTTATGAGCTGTTGTAGGATGAAAGATTCATTAATCTGCAGATAAAAATAAGTCAGAAGGATAGTTTAGGATCACAAACAGAATCTGGATAAGAAAATTTGACTGAAAGGGGTTAATTCTTTCAAGGAATGCAGCTAGTCTCTATTCTTGAATCCAAACTTCTAAACATTGATACCCTACTATATGAACGTACACAAATCTTGAAACTTGAGATACTAGGGGATACTTTGAAACACTCTTTCCAAGAAACCTTAGTATGAAAAAAAAATCAATAAAATATAAATGACGTATAAAATAAATTTTTTTAAAAAAATGAACACTGCTTTTGTAATTACATAAGGCAGCATATAAAAAAATGCAGCGATGGTACCTTATCACCTAGTGCCTCAGAATAACTGGTTTGGGGGTCACTGCTAAGCCTTAGGTGGTGTAAGATTAGAATATTGTTAATTACGTTTTAATAACTGAGCACATTCGGTAATCGGTTGGTTAGGCCTCAAGAAGCATTAACGGTCGCATGAAAAATGTGTGACCAAATTCATCTAAAACATCATCGACTAAAAAGTATTAAGGAATACGGACAAAAAGTATGATAGCTTGAATTGAATTATCCAATTGTAGAGATGACTTTCCCACACACGTAGAGGTATATCGATATTTGGAGAAAAGGTAGGGAGGAAGACTAAAAACGATATTTTAATGAGGGTGGATGTGATTTCCGGTATCTTTTCAAGACCATCAAAATAAGGCTCATGACAACTAAAATGCTAGTGTAGTTCGAAACTTTTATTTTCAAGTTTTTCTTTTATATATTCTTATTTTTCATATAATTTTCGTTTTTTCTCTAAATTTTGGGATTTTGTGGGTGTAATCCGCTGAAAACTCTCAGGAGACAGCATTCCTCCTACTAGAAATACCTAGAGGTTTAAAGGTTTGTTACACGAGCTAAGTGCAATCGTGTTACCTACGAAAGTGTGCTAAATTTTTCTTTTTCTTTTAAAATAAAACAGTTTGCTCGGGACGATCAAAAGATAAGTTTGGGGGTATTTGATCGGTCATATTTATTGCACATTTTTATGGTCATTTTTCTTATTGTTAGTAATTACTAAATGTGTTATTTATAATTTAAGAACATATGCCGGTTTATGTGGAAAAAGATTTTGTCATATATTTCTTAACTTATAATTAATATAATTGGGAGTTAAATGGTTGCATATCTCTTTCAAATAAATATTCATGAGTTTCTTAACCATTAAGTAATTTATTCGTGAATAAATTGTTGGAATATTTTCTCAAATAAAATAAATACTACTAATGATTTGATTTGAGATATTGTGCAGGTATTAAAGTAAAAAATCAGTTCAAGACAACAAACATGATTAAGAAATCCAAATCAATTCAAGTTAGCAAATCAAATCTGCCAAGTTTAGAAGCAAATTGATGATTTTCGCAACTACAGAGATAAGACAATATTTTCAAGATTTTATCGTCAGAAAGAGTTCCTAAAATCACGAGAAGAAAGAGGATAAAAATTAGAGACAAGATCCCATCAAACGGCGGTGGTTCAGCTGCCGAGTTGTACAATTGGCGGCGGATCAGCGGCCGAGTCGTGGCCGTTTGATCAAATTTTTCATGGGCATGATCGTCATTTCATGTGCGAGGGTTTCAAGTTTCAGAGCCTATATAAAGGACCGAGCAGCAATAAAGAAAAGGTATCTAAGGTTTTTAGTTTTTAGTCTTTTCATTCTTATATCTTTCTTTTTTTAGTCATTAAATTTTGTATAGAAGTTCAAATTTTTATTAATAAAAGGTAGAGTAATTTTTATTTCTTGTCTCCTTACTTTGCCGCATATTATTTCATCGCATCTAATTTTATTAGTGAAATTGAATTGTTTTTCTTTATGAATTTCATCTTCTTCCTTCTTATTTCTCATTGATTTTGTAGCGATGATGCTAACAAAAGAAACTCCTTGGTTTTTATAAGGGATCTTAAAAACTAGCTTTATAATTTATTTCTCAACCCTTTTCTTTTTTTCTTTTGATTTTAATAGATGAGTAACTTTCTTGCTCATTAAGGTTTAGAAAAGGGGAGTTTGAAAGATAGAAAAATCTCTTGCACTTTCTTTTAACCCAATTATGAATCTAAATTTTTTTAAAGATAAACCACTTCTCTCTCTTTTTAGGCACTTTATCTTTCAATGATAGTTACGACCCAATTTTCGAAACAAGTTGTGGGAATTTTGCTAGAGCCTTGAGATAATAGTAATCAATGGAAGGACAAGAATTAATGAAGGGAATCTCTAGTACTCCTTTAAATTCTAATCCCCATTGTTTGTTATTATCCTCGCATAAATTCAACAAGTGGATAAAGGTAAAGTATTTTTAATAACATCTCTCAAACAACCCAAATCTTAACCTTAATGAGTTATTTTATCATTAAGTTTTCAAATCTCTTTTAGAATAAAAACGACAGATCCAAACATTTTTCTATTAACTTGTCTGAAACAAGATGAGTGATTTACTATCTCTCTGTGGACGACCCGTACTCACTATCGGCTTGCCATTTGCGACACAGCTATTGATTGCGGTATTTATGACACATAAAAACTCAATTTTTCATATCAATCAAATGGCGTCGTTGCTGAGGAGACGGTAGTATTATTTTTCTTGTTATTCGGGTTGATTTCATAAAATAAAATAAAAATTTTAAATCGCATCTTGAAATGATTTATGATATTTGTTAGAGTTGTGCAGCAAATCCGGAGCATCTGGGTAAGCTTACGGTAAATATAATTATTTGAACCAAGAGAACAGGGGATAAGGAGGTCAGTGCCAAAGAATTGGACAGTTCTGCCTAAAGTAGACCACGAACCGCGGCGAAAGAAAGCATTTGGCGGCGGAAGCGCGGCGGTTTGGTGGTTCCGCCTCTCCAAATTTTTCTGGCATCTTTCTTTCTTCCTTTCACTTCCTCTGAAACTCTAATAAACTATTTCTACCTACAGGATTCTTTACAAACGGCGCCGTAAATATTTTTTAAAAAATATTTTTGCGTGTTTTAGATTTTTAGTGTGTTTTTTCTTTGCATATTTAAAATGACTTAAGGGGCAAGAAATCCAAATCAAGATTAGGTGGGGAGTTCATTACCCTTTCTAAACCCCAAAAATCACAAACGAGCATAAGCATTACCATAAATTAATTAAAAAAGTTCTAGACCAAACCCTAAGGACTCACATAGCTCATTAGGAAAAGTTGACTTTTAGGTTAACTAATATTTCGAGGAGTCTAATCAGTTGGTGTCTAGGAAAGTATGACTAAGACAAGTGGTTTACTTAATTATACACACTATTTCGGTGATTCGTATAGCGAATACCTCCCACTTATCTGGCACTTACCTGGTTGACTGGTTAGTCTAATTTGGATTTAGCCAGCTTAACGGTTAACTTAGGAGTGGTCTAGCATTGGACTTTGAAGACCCTAGTTCTCGAGACTGTTTGTGCATCTTTGTGATTGGTTGAGTCGAGTCTCTCTTTCCGTCTAAACAAAAAATTCCAAAAATCCAAAAAAATACTTTAAAAAAAATTTACCATTTCCACCCCATTTTTCTTTTAATCTCAAAATCTTTTCTCCTAACATGGGTAACTCAAAAAGACCAACTCTTAGCGAGGTTTGCTACACATAACCAGATATTTCTTTATATCATTATTGCTCTAGTAGAACTTCCGACCCCACCATTTCTTTGAGAAATAGGATAGAGGGTTCTAAAAATAATGGTTGGACCCCATACTCAAATTCCTAGCTACCGTGTCAAAATCCAACACCTTCTTATGTTGATACTCCTTTTGAGGCTAATAAGGAAACTTTTAAATCTATGTCCATTACTTAACATATTGCGAAAACCAGTAATCAAAGTTTCACACCTTTCACTACTCCAAAACCCTTAGGACAACAATTACAATCGTTTTCATATGAAAATGTTGATACTACTTTTGACGCGAATGTGGTAACTTCTAAATTCATGACCATGCTGAGCAAATTGAAAAAACCAGTTGTCAACAATTCAACCAATTTCAATCATCTTCATATGAAAATGTTGATTCTAATCCTATTTATGAAAATTGGATATAATCCTCTAACTTTTATCAATAGTACCAAACTTTCACACCCGCTCATGTTGATACTTCTTTTGAGGCTAATGTGGTAATTCGTAAACCCATTTATATCACGGAACACAGTGAACTCGCCTGTATCCAACAATTAAACCCATTTCAACCATACTCAACTTTTACACCTTATCTAGACAGTGTTTCTGAACGTCAGTTACGAAGTTCCACGGTTCAAAGAGAATCCTTCAATGCAACTTCTTTACAAAGCATGTCTAGTCTTGAAGTAGAGTTGGAATTGAGTAGTGAGAAAGAACCAAGGATCCCTCCCAGTCAAAGCGGAACCAATTCTTTTGATCTCAACACCTTCCATCCTGAACTCCAACCGAATGTATTTGATAATCAAAAGCTTAATATTCTAATTGATGTGGTGCCAGAGAATAACATGTTTGACTTTTCCAAACATAAGTGTGAAAGAATGTCTTATACCATTTCAAATCAAACCGGTCCTTATCCGACTAAACTTGACATTTCAAATCTTTCAATTCTATCAATTGAATCTAGTGATCTACTGATTGAGATAACATTATAGATGATTTTTGTAAAGAATTATTCGTTAGATTTGACTGACGGTGCTAGTGAGATCAGTGTTGAGAATATTTTTGAAGATAAACTCGCTATGTTGGATGAGTTGGATTTTCTGACTCATCATGTCCATTCTATTGAACGTGAACATCTTTCTGTACCTTTAATCGATATTATTCTTACTACCAATCTATCCGATATGTCAGACGATATTCAGCCTTCATCTCCCACATCTGGATCAACAAGGCTCGTCACCCAAGTTCGTTTACCCATTTCATTACACACTTTCTTTGGTTTTTCTTCTCATCTTCTTTCAATTCCACCGAGATTTGATAAACCACACTCCGATATTTCGAGTTCTATAATTCTTGAAAGACCACTTGATTTAGAATTTTTTGAGAATGAGGGAGACGATCTTTTCGAGTCTCCTGTCTCCATAATTTCTG
The DNA here is from genome assembly GCA_030015575.1 of Agapanthus africanus. Classification (NCBI taxonomy): domain Eukaryota; kingdom Viridiplantae; phylum Streptophyta; class Magnoliopsida; order Asparagales; family Amaryllidaceae; genus Agapanthus; species Agapanthus africanus. The sequence goes on from CM057339.1 coordinate 767,157,528, forward strand.
ACAAATCAAGTGTTTTGAATTATGATACGCAACATATTGACAACATTCCTAGTGAATCTGACTATTACACTGATATGGCTATCGACTCTTTTCTTTCCGATGAGATTATCATTAGGGACATCGATGACAGTTTCGAAAATATTTTGGCCAAAGAACTCATATTTCTTGAAGAATTGGATGCTGTGATGAATCAACTTCCACCGGAAATTCGTGAGCCTCTCTTTAAGGCCAAAGAAGTTAAATTGCCATCCTTTCCTCTTATCACATATGAAAATGCAACTTCTCCACCCCTCCTTATCTTTCACATTCTCGTTTCCATCCACATGCACTTTTTCGTCTCCACCGACCGAGACGTAAAAACTTTCGATTACGCCTCTTATCTTTCCTCCACATGCACTTTTTCGTCTCCACCGACTAAGATGTAAAAACTTTCGATAACGCCTGTAATATTTCCTCCACATCATCTCTTATCGTTACTCTCGTTTCTGTTTTTTCTACTCGAGACATGATACAACCTTCATTCTTATACAGTCTTGAGTTTTCTTCACGTTTATCCGTTACACTATTTTTCACCAACTATGATGTTATCATGATAAAATATTTGAATGGTTGGTGTTGATTTTTGGGCTTTGTAAAGCCTTGTATATACTAATGCTATTTTCTCCCCTCTTACTTTGAATTTCAAATGCTTAAACAGTGAAAACGTTGTTTTAATTAAGTTTGGGGGAGCATTTTATTTAGTGTATATATTTTGTTTTTGTTTTTTTATAAAAAAATCCTCTCCAAAAATTTTGAAAACTCAAAATTTTTGTGACCTCTGTGTCGCATGACAGCGAAGCCACTGTCAAGTGTAAGTTTGGGCGGGGGAGAAAAAATTTTTAAATGGACCTTAACAGAAATGGAATTTTTTGCACTTTTGTGAGCCAAGAACACGTTTGGGGGAGGATTTCACTGTCATTAACTCTTGTTCCGTTTACAAATCTTTGAGAACTTTTCCGCCTAGTCTTCAGGTTTTAGATTAAAAGACGACATCAGTGAGGACACTGCTGCACACGGTTGGGGGGAAGCTTTGTATGGAAGGTTTGTATGTATCCACGCATCATAGGTAAATTTTGCATTGCACAATGTATCTACGCATCATATGCACAAAAAAACTAGAAGATTTTGAAAATGGAAGTTAGAAAGTGAAAAATACATATGAAAGAGAGGAAGAGACTCAAGAAATGCAAGAAAATTAGATGTTTTAGAACGAAGCTGATAATACATGCTTATGAGCTGTTGTCCTAAGGGTTTATAAGATGAAAAAGTCACTAATCCGCGGATAAAAATAAGTTGGAAGGATAGTCTTTATTCTTGAGTCCAAACTTCTAATCATTGATACCCTACTATATGCACGTACACAAATCTTGAAACTTGGGATAGTGGAGGATATCTTGAAATACTCTTGTCTGAAAACCTTAGTATGAAAAAAGATAATCAACAAAATATAAATGACGCATAAAATAATTTTTTAAAAAATTAATCACTGATTTTATAATTACTTAAGGCATCATATAAAAAAATACAGTGAGGATGCCTTATCACCTAGTGCCTTAGACCAACTGGTTTGGGGTTGTTCCCTCATGGGAATTAAATAAAATACAGATAAAGTAGCAAGGAAAACCTCAAATGAGACATCACGTGCCTACACGTGACCGGGCATCACGTGACCGGGCCTCACGTGCAGACACGTGACCATTTACAGGCAAAGCCTGTAGACACTGAATAAAATAAAAAAATTGGAAATGCTGTGTCAGCGGGGTCACGTGTCAACACGTGACCAGGCTTCACGTGCAAACACGTGACCATTTACAGGCAAAGCCTGTAGACACTGAATTAAATTCTAAATCAAATGTTTAATCAGTAGGGTCACGTGCCAACATGTGATGAGCTCTTAAACCCTATGAACAATAGAATTAAATTCTAATTAAAAGCGAATCAAAAACCCTAATTGGAAAAATATTTTCCTAGATCTTTCCAAACAAAAAAGATTGCGCACTGTAAAGTGGAGCACCGTTGGATTAAAAATCCAATGGTGATTAAAAATCACCAATTTATAGAAAGATTCTATACAAGGAAATATTTTCCTAAAATTTGCCAGGAACAACAAACAAAATATCTTTTGGGATTAAAAATCCAACGGTGAATAAAATTCACCGAGTGATCTAAAAGATCATGTTGGTTATAAAATCAATCAAAATCTTTCAATGAAAGATTAACTAAACAACTTGATTATTTTCTCTCCCCTATAAATAGGAGTCAAGAAGGAAGAAAAAAAGGGGAGATACAACAAGAGAGAGAAAAAAGGAAGTGAATTTAATTCTCCAAAAAGAAGAAGATCTCTTCAGAAAAGAAAGAAATCCTAGGTAAGAGAGGGAAAGAGATCATTCTATAAGCTCCCACAAAACAAAAAGAGAATTTAATTCTCAAATTAAGAGTTTAACTCTTCTGAATAAGAACTTAGTTCTTCCTTTGGTTGAAGATCTGTAGAAGCAGATCTTCCCATATGTTGAGAATTTAATTCTCATCGGGGGGATTCTGTCACGCAGATCTAAAAACTAAGGGAGGACCTAGGTTCAGAGAATTTTATTCTCCCACAAAGTGTTGGATATATGTATGCCCTAGAGGCCATTATATGATAGTGGATGTATCTATACATGTATATATATATATATATTCAGTATGCATTCTTGCTCGACATGATAGTATGCTATCTGGTTCTTCTTTATCTGACATGTTGATTTGATCATGCTTTTATACATTCATACATGCTGATAAAGCCCTGAGAATATCGGCTTGACTACTCTGATTATGATGGAGATCATACTAGTGGGACATCTGTAATCTATAAGCATATCCTGGAAAGTCTCAAGTCGTAGGTATATCGAGACGGGGCATTGATATACCAGAGTAGACTAGCGTATATGATACTAAACCCATACGATGGGCAATGAATGTTTCCACATTCATCGATGTTTGACATCAAGATCATATACGGGTGCTCAGTGGTGACTGGGTACACTGGACGGACTCACCGAGAACTTCTATATGGAATTATATCTATCATCGGATAGCAGTTCTCAGGTGACACTAGTACAGGTTAGTCTGTAGACCCGAGATCGTCATAGAGTCTTGTGTGTTCTCCCACTGTACTTTGATTGCCACTCTACCACGGCTCTACTGAGTCGTGCAAACAGGTGGCCGTTGGGTACAGTCCCGAGACACACGAAGGCAATGAGCGATAGGAGGGGTTTCGTCTCTCTCGGTATTTGGAGTTGATGCTGTGCTGTGCCCGACTGGTTATATCAGTAAGTCCCTGGCCAGGGCTGCTGAGATTTGCTGATAAGTGTTATCAGTAGTTTCTCGATCTGTTATAGACCATTCACCGGCATGACTTATTGAGTTATTGGGGTCGACGTGACCATCCCTAGGCTCGATATGCAGCATATCTGACGAAGAGACCGGACTGTACGGTAGTGTTGTCGGATGGCTCGACGGGAGTTGTAGCAGGTTCGCTTGTTTTTCTTCTGATCGCTCAATACCCGGGTGGCCGTTACGTTTAGCTGACCGCTTGCGGCTTGGGAGTGCTTGATATGATCATCACCCACTGCCGGCGTATTGACGAGTCTTAGAGTCCCACAAAGGAGTTACCTAGTCCAGGCGAAACGTTGTGGTGCGCGTATGCGATATGCGCATAGACCCGATTAAAATGTGCGTATGGGATACCGTATATTGATCGGGCGGCTTGCTTTTGGTGGGGTCATATGTGATATGGCCGGATTGATAAATCAAGTATTGATTTATCATTTAACCATTAGTTTTCTCACTTGAAACCTTTTCTTGTTCATGATGGATGTATGCATGCATGTATGCTATCTTTCTTTTAGTTTCATGCACATATAGGTGTGCATACATACATACATACATACACCATCTATCATGGTTGATTACACATGGAAAATGGTGGCAATATAAGACTCACACCATGGATAAATATATGGATTATTATTTGATTTTGTGCTTAAAACAAAATGGAAAAGGAAAGGATAATTCTTGACATGTTTCTACACTCTTCTTAACCTAACTATCCTCACCTACCCTTAACCTTGGATTAAACTTTCCTTCTATATTTTAAACTCTAATTAAATAGTAACTCAAACATTTGACCGTGGTTTGAGATGAGAGGAAATAAAATATATATAGATATATTTCATTTCTTTTCTTATGTTAATCTTTTCTCTTCTTCAAAAGAAAAGCCATCATCTTCCTCCTTCTTCTTCCTTTGCTCTCTAGTTTCTTCTAGTGAGCTAAACATACATCAAGAAAGGTTTTTGAAGTGAGAATCATAACCACAACATCATTCTACACAAGTTTAGCCAACTTGTTTAGAGTGTTCTCTTCATTTCTCATCTTGAAAAGTGAAGTTGCGAGCTTGGACTAGGAGCTTCGGGTGGATCGTCGTGGACGCGAGAAGACTTCAAGAGGACCTTCCTCCAACACCCAAGAGGCCAAAGAGTCTAGCGAAGGGAGCTACAAAGGTTGTAGTCTCGAAACCTTAGTCTTTACCGCCTTTAACTTTTGAAACCCTAATTTTCTAGGATCGATCCCTTTATATGCTTGCCTAGCACCATAAAGATTTAAACTTTGTGACATGTGATGCTTCCAAACTCTACATAGGGTGCTAGGTAAACCTAACATTGGTATCAGAGCCGACCTAGAATATTAGGCGACACTTTTACGAAGTAAAAATCCCGATCGGATCAAAATACGACTTTTCGAAGCCTTCTCTGGACATTTTTTAAAATCTGACATTTTTCAGAATTAAAAATGCTTAAAAAATAGAGCAGGAAAATATATGAAATACTGTGAAAAACGAACCAATTATCCGTACAAATGGCCGCGGAACCGCGGCAATTATTTGCTTAGGCCGCGTTTACGCGGCCGTAAAGAGAGTTCACTGCTTCATTTTTCCACAGTAATTCATAATACTGCTTTTATATTGTTTTAGGTATGTTTAATCTGAATTTAGTACTGTAAATTCTGGGGATGGTTTTGGACTCGTCGATTCGATCGGAATTTTCATTTCGTTGCTTTTCCGGGTAAATTAGAAAGTATTGAAGTGTTTGAACGAGTATCATTTGCTCACTATTCATGGGGTTTAAATATTTTGGAGGTACGTGCAAGTCTTTTTGTGGTGGACCCTCTAGAAGACAACAAATCTTAACTCGATTATGTGACCGTCTTGAACTGCCCTTTGAACCTTAGGGTTTGGGGCAGTACGGCGTGCCACATGTGAGGCGTTGGCTTGACCCTTCTACGGCTGGACCGCTACTACTGTGTCACACTCCGGATTTTTGAACCCTGCTCAAGTGTTGAGCTCTAGTGAATCTTGGGTACTTGATCATTCGTTCGAAAACTTTAATACTGTCTGTTTATCTGGATTGTGATGCAATGTATGGAATTCATATTATTAGACATGAAATATGAAGTATGTGATATTTCGCATTTGCGATGTCTAAAGAGAATGTGGATTCCAGATATTGCAGTTTTACACTTTCTTTTCTGTGACCGTAAGTGTAGTATGTTCGATATCGCCGGTTTCGTTGCTATACATCAACGACAATCGGGGTACGCATACTTACTTACGTTGATGATATGAGATATTATGTGTTGCTGAGATATGATGTGCAGGATTGTCGCGATCGAATAGCCGGGGGGTTTTATGTGAGATGAGAGTTTTATATTTTCATTCATGTAAATTCAACTGTAATATAATATTCTTTTATTTGGGGCACTTCCGGGTTGAGGTTGTGTCACCAGTGTTGTATATTATTTGCTTTTCCGCATTAGGATGGACCCAAGGAGGGGAGCACAGGTGACCGGGTTCTGGGGTTCAGTGGGAGGCCATCTCGAGGAGTCGAGACCGGGTCTCCTAAACTCCAGAATTGGTAGGGTCGCTTGCCGCTCTCGTAGGGGTCCAGGGTATGGGCTTGGCTATTCATCGCGACTGTGGAATCCATATTTTCTATTCTGGCTAAATACTAAATACGGACGTCCTAGTATATCCCACATTATATCTATGTTTCTGCTGCCTGTGTTCTGTGATATCTGAGACGAATGACATATTATATATATGATATATAGTAGACGTTGCTTATGTTTTACACCCGCGCTAGTCCCGTCCCGGTATGTCGTTAGTTAAGTAACCTAACGGTGCATAACGGAACATTGCGGCGAATGCGGATGGCATAAGCGTACGTGTTATTTTCGTTTCTTTTCTGTGATTGGCTTAAGGACTTAAATGATAGGATTACATTAATGTGATTAATGTAAAGAAAATAAACCTAAAAAGATGTTGTAGAATCGGATTTGAAAACCACTCGGCTATTTATGAAAAAGCTATATTTCAAAACTGCGGAGCTTAAGCCACTCCTTTTGAAAACCATTTGATTCTACAACGATATCAAGCTCAAAGCGTTAAAGATTTTCTTAAAAATCATCCGCAACCCTCCGTCATTTTAGGAAGTAGAGTACTCAGTATTCGTGCTACGTTTGTTGACCTTAGCCAAGGCGTAGTGTACGGTAGCTAAGTGATGTCTTCCTATAAATGCATATGATGCAGATTAATTAGGACGGGCATATGACTTTGTTGACCTTAGCCAAGGGTCATGTGAACGGGTCTAATTAATCAAGAAATGACGGGTTGAGCTTGACTAGTACTCGTGATTTGTTGACCTTAGCTAAGGTCACGAGTACTAGGGGTAAAAACCACATCGGGAATTTCAATAGTTGAAATTTGCAATGAGATTGCATACCTTTCATGTGATGGTTGGATCCCGATCCCACTGTGGGCAATAGTTGCTCCTAGGAGAGTTTTACAGTTTACAATTAGCTAACTCATTAGGTGTCTAGAAAGGTGTTAACAGGGCTCCGCCTCTGGGAAAACGAGGTTTACTCTAATTAGGTCCGTGCGAAAGCACGGGGAACCTCCCTCAAGTACCGACACTGGCCTGGCTGAACGGTTAGCGAAGTTGTAGACTGTAATTAATCCTGGCTAGTTTTTCTTTTTAAGGTTTGAAAGAAAAACTCGATAAAACCAGTGAGAAACATCGATTAGACAAGATAATAACCAATCTGATCTATGCAAGAGCTTTCGCTGAGTGTATTCTTTTCTCTCTGTTAATGGCAGATACCCATGACTGGACTCAAGCTTCTACTAGATAAAAACAAACTGAATGGGACCAATTATAAAGACTGGCTGAGGAATCTGAAAATTGCCTTGACTTATGATAAAGTATCATATGTCCTCACGGCTTCAGCCCCGCCCGTCCCAGGTCCAAAATCCTCAGTTGCGGACATTGAAGTCCGCAAGATATGGGACGCTGACTGTGCTACGGCCAAATGCCTCGCGCTTGTATCGATGGATAACGCACATCAAAAGCAGCATGAGGATATGGACATTCACGGTATATTGCTCCATACAAAAGAGTTGTATGGAGAGCAATCCCGCGTATTACGATACGAAGCATCAAAGAAATTGTTTCAGATGCGAATGGCCCCTGGCACATCAGAAGGAGACCATGTTCTGAAGATGATAGCTCTTATAGAAGAGCTTGAGGACCTTGGATGGACGATGGACAATGAACAATATATAGATATTATTCTGCAGTCCCTCCCCTCCACCTTTGCTCAGTTCATAGTGAACTTCAACATGCATGGCATGGAGAAGGAACTCCCTGAACTCCTTAATATGTTAAGGAGTGCAGAGAGAACTATGAAGTCAGCAAAAACTCCCATTATGACTGTTGTACAGTCTTCCTCTTCTCGCCCGAAAGCTAAGGCCAAGGGAAAGAAAAAGAAGAAGCCCACCAATTCTAAGGGTGGAGTTAAAAAGGTAAAGGGAAAGGAAAAGTCCAAGGCTGGAGACTCAGGAAAAGGCGAATGTTTTCATTGCCACAAGACAGGACATTGGAAGCGCAACTGCACGGAGTACTTAAGTCTCAAGAAGAAGAATGGTGATGCTTCTGTTTCAGGTGCGTTTGTAACAGAAAACTGTTTTTCAATAAACTCTGCTTCCTGGGTATTGGATACCGGTTTAGGTTCTCATATTTGCAATTCTATGCAGGGGCTGAGAAATAGAAAAGTTTTGAAGACAGGTGACCATACTCTCCGCGTTGGAAATGGTTCCAATGTACATACAGTCGCAGTGGGAGAGTATCACTTGGGGTTGCCATCTAGATGTATTTTGGTTTTGAATCCATGTTATTTTGTACCAAGTATGCTTTGTAATATAATATCCGTTTCTTTGTTAGACAATGAAGGATATAATTTTTTTATTGCAGAACAATATTATGAACATTCACCTGAATCAAATGTTGGTTGGGTATGGTACGCTTAATAACGGAATATATGTCCTAAATCAACACACAGTTTTCAGTATACAACACACTAATAAAAGAAAACTTTCAGAATTTAATGAAGCTTTTCTTTGGCACTGTAGACTTGGTCATATTAACGAAACAAGACTAAACAAGTTACACAAATATGGATATTTAAAATCTTTTGAATATAAATCTTATGCAACTTGCCAGTCTTGTATCAAGGGTAAAATGACCAAAACTCCGTTTACCGGACACGGAGAAAGAGCTACTCAGCTCCTAGGCTTCATACATAGTGATGTATGTGGGCCAATGTCTACACAGGCTAGAGGCGGTTTTTCATACTTCATTACATTCATTGACGATTTCTCAATATTCGGTCATGTATTTTTATTAAAGCACAAGTCCGAAGTTTTCGAGAAATTCATTGAATATAAACAAGAAGTAGAAAAACAAACCGGCTTGGGTATCAAGATGCTTCGATCAGATCGAGGTGGTGAGTATCTCAGTACAGAATTTGCAAACTTCCTAAAGGAGAATGAGATTCTCTCTCAGCTCACTCCTCCTTACACACCACAGCACAACGGTGTGTCAGAACGACGGAATAGGACCCTATTAGATATGGTCCGGTCTATGATGAGTGACGCTGAGTTACCCGTCTCATTTTGGGGGTATGCATTAGAGACTGCAGCGTTTCTGCTAAACAGGGTTCCAACCAAAGCCGTGTCTACCACGCCATATGAGATATGGCATGGGAAGAGACCATCTCTTAAGAGAATTAAGATTTGGGGTTGCCCGGCCTATGTTAAAAAGCAGAATCCGGACAAACTCGAGACACGGTCAGTCATGTGTAACTTTGTGGGATATCCAAAGAATTCTTATGGATATCTATTCTACCACAAAGAGGAACAAAAAGTGTTTGTTTATCAACATGCCACATTCTTGGAAAAAGAGTTTTTCACAGATAAAGATGATGGCAAGGTGGTGGATCTAGAAGAGGTTCTAGAGACACAAACTACAAATGACGATTTGGTTGAACCGGATGTTACAACAGAAACTGAAGAACCTCGGCCACTCCATAGGTCTGGTAGGACTTCTCGCCCACCGGAGAGGTACTACGGTTTCCTCATTGATGGTGACAGAGAAGACTGTATCATGGATGATGATGATCCTACCAGTTTTCAGCAAGCTATCACGAGTAGAGACTCTGTGAAGTGGCTGGATGCCATGAGATCCGAAATGGAGTCTATGTACACCAACAAAGTATGGACTTTGGACGTTGTACCCCCTGGGGTAAAACCTGTGGGGTGCAAATGGATCTTTAAAAGAAAGATTGGTGTAGATGGGCAGGTGGAGACCTATAAGGCAAGACTTGTGGCGAAGGGTTTTCGTCAAAGACCGGGTTTGGACTATGACGAGACTTTTTCTCCCGTAGCCATGCTTAAATCCATTCGGATCCTACTTGCTATTGCTGCTCACTACGACTATGAAATCTGGCAGATGGACGTTAAAACCGCATTTCTAAATGGAAATTTAGAAGAATGCGTTTATATGGATCAGCCAGAGGGCTTCATTGACAGTGGGAGCAGCGGGAAAGCATGTAAATTGCTTAAATCCATATATGGGTTAAAGCAGGCATCACGGAGTTGGAACATCTGTTTCGATGATGTCATCAAAGAGTTTGATTTCATCAAGAATCCAGATGAACCTTGTGTTTATAAGAAGGCTGTAGGGAGAGCTGTCACATTCCTCGTATTGTACGTGGACAACATTCTTCTGATAGGAAATGATATTCTTATGCTACAGTCGGTCAAATCTTTCTTATCACCGAGGTTCTCCATGAAGGACCTGGGTGATGCCACATACATTCTGGGCATAAGGATCTATAGGGATAGATCCAAAAGGTTATTGGGATTGTCCCAAACCAGGTACATTGACACCATCCTAAAAAGGTTTAGTATGGAAGACTCCAAGCGGGGTGCCTTACCCGCTTGCCATAGGGTCACTCTCTCCAAGGATTCTTGTCCAAAGACCGATGAAGAGAGAGCTCGCATGAATGTTATATCCTATGCTTCGGCAGTAGGATCTATAATGTATGCGATATTATGTACACGCCCAGATGTAGCTTACGCACTTAGTGTTGTAAGCAGGTATCAATCTAACCCAGGGAAGAATCACTGGACAGCTGTGAAGAACATTCTTAAGTACTTACGAAGGACTAAAGAATTGTTCTTGGTGTATGGTAATGGAGATCTCCAAATGGAGGCCTTTTCCGATTCGAGCTTCCAGAGCGATAAGGACGACATCAAATCTATCTCTGGGTTTGTATTTACCCTCAATGGAGGGGCGGTAAGTTGGAAGAGTTCCAAACAGGATACCGTTGCAGACTCAACGATGGAGGCTAAGTACATTGCTGCGAATGATGCCGCCAAGGATGCCGTCTGGATGAAGAAGTTCGTCTCAGAGCTAGGAGTAGTTCCAACCATTATTGATCCAATACCTTTGTATTGTGATAATAATGGGGCTATGGCGTTAGCCAAGGAGCCCAGATCCCATCAGCGGTCCAGACACATCCTGAGGCGTTTTCATTTGATCCGGGAGATTGTAGATCGCCGCGAGATCGAGATTAGGAGAGTAGACACAAAGAATAACGCCGCGGATCCATTCACCAAGGCCTTCCCTCAGCCGCAGCATGAGCGACTTTTTTAGATGTTGGGTATGAGATACGCCAATAACTGGCCTTAGTGCAAGTGGGAGATTGTTGGATATATGTATGCCCTAGAGGCCATTATATGATAGTGGATGTATCTATACATGTGTGTGTGTGTGTGTGTGTGTGTGTGTATATATATATATATATATATATATATTCAGTATGCATTCTTGCTCGACATGATAGTATGCTATCTGGTTCTTCTTGATCTGACATGTTGATTTGATCATGCTTTTATTCATTCATACATGCTGATAAAGCCCTGAGGATATCGGCTTGACTACTCTGATTATGATGGAGATCATACTAGTGGGACATCTGTAGTCTATAAGCATATCCTGGAAAGTTCCTAGTCGTAGGTATATCGAGACGGGGCATTGATATACCAGAGTAGACTAGCGTATATGATACTAGACCCATACGATGGGCGATGAATGTTCCCACATTCATCGATGTTTGACATCAAGATCATATACGGGTGCTCAGTGGTGACTGGGTACACTGGACGGACTCACCGAGAACTCCTATATGGAATTATATCTATCGTCGGATAGCAGTTCTCAGGTGACACTAGTACAGGTTAGTCTGTAGACCCGAGATCGTCATAGAGTCTTGTGTGTTCTACCATTGTACTTTGATTGCCACCCTACCACGGCTCTACTGAGTCGTGCAAACAAGTGGCCGTTGGGTACAGTCCCGAGACACACGAAGGCAATGAGCGATAGGAGGGGTTTCGTCTCTCCCGGTATTGGGAGTTGATGATGTGCTGTGCCCGACTGGTTATATCAGTAAGTCCCTGGCCAGGGCTGCTGAGATTTGCTGATAAGTGTTATCAGTAGTTTCTCGATCTGTTATAGACCATTCACCGGCATGACTTATTGAGTTATTGGGGTCGACGTGACCATCCCTAGGCTCGATATGCAGCATATCTGACGAAGAGACCGGACTGTACGGTAGTGTTGCCGGATGGCTCGACGGGAGTTGTAGCAGGTTCGCTTGTTTTTCTTCTGATCGCTCAATACCCGGGTGGCCGTTACGTTTAGCTGACCGCTTGCGGCTTGGAGGTGCTTGATATGATCATCACCCACTGCCGGCGTATTGACGAGTCTTAGAGTCCCACAAAGGAGTTACCTAGTCCAGGCGAAACGTTGTGGTGCGCGTATGCGATATGCGCATAGACCCGATTAAAATGCGCGTATGGGATACCGTATATTGATCGGACGGCTTGCTTTTGGTGGGGTCATATGTGATATGGCCGGATTGATAAATCAAGTATTGATTTATCATTTAACCATTAGTTTTCTCACTTGAAACCTTTTCTTGTTCATGATGGATGTATGCATGCATGTATGCTATCTTTCTTTTAGTTTCATGCACATATAGGTGTGCATACATACATACATACATACACCATCTATCATGGTTGATTACACATGGAAAATGGTGGCAATATAAGACTCACACCATGGATAAATATATGGATTATTATTTGATTTTGTGCTTAAAACAAAATGGAAAAAGAAAGGATAATTCTTGACATGTTTCTACACTCTTCTTAACCTAACCATCCTCACCTACCCTTAACCTTGGATTAAACTTTCCTTCTATGTTTTAAACTCTAATTAAATAATAACTCAAACATTTGACCATGGTTTGAGATGAGAGGAAATAAAATTTATATAGATATATTTCATTTCTTTTCTCATGTTAATCTTTTCTCTTCTTCAAAAGAAAAGCCATCATCTTCCTCCTTCTTCTTCCTTTGCTCTCTAGTTTCTTCTAGTGAGCTAAACATACATCAAGAAAGGTTTTTGAAGTGAGAATCTTAACCACAACATCATTCTACACAAGTTTAGCCAACTTGTTTAGAGTGTTCTCTTCATTTCTCATCTTGAAAAGTGAAGTTGCGAGCTTGGACTAGGAGCTTCGGGTGGATCGTCGTGGACGCGAGAAGACTTCAAGAGGACCTTCCTCCAACACCCAAGAGGCCAAAGAGTCTAGCGAAGGGAGCTTCAAAGGTTGTAGTCTCGAAACACTAGTCTTTACTGCCTTTAACTTTTGAAACCCTAATTTTCTAGGATCGATCCCTTTGTATGCTTGCCTAGCACCATAAAGATTTAAACTTTGTGACATGTGATGCTTCCAAACTCTACATAGGGTGCTAGGTAAACCTAACATTGGTATCAGAGCCGACCTAGAACATTAGGCGACAGTTTTACGAAGTAAAAATCCCGATCGGATCAAAATACGACTTTTCGAAGCCTTCTCTGGACATTTTTTAAAAATCTGACATTTTTCAGAATTAAAAATGCTTAAAAAATAGAGCAGGAAAATATATGAAATACTGTGAAAAACGAATAAGATTAGGTCACGTGCTCCCACGTGACCCTTAAACAGACTCCTCAAAATAAGAAGGGCAGAACAGATTTTGGACGCCTCACGTGTCTCCACGTGACCCCAGACAAACACCCCTTTTTAAAAAATAGAGAGAAAATGGGGTAAAACCGAGGAGTTAATACCCAAGCATGGGCACTATCACGTGTCCACACGTGATGGTCATAAAGATTAAGTTTTTAACACTTATTTGCATATTCTGAGAATAAAATAAGGGATGTCTGGCCCAATACTCAAGCGCCTCACGTGACCCTACGTGAACGCTTCTCTTTTTAGTGTTTAACACTATTTTGAGCATTTTGTCTCTAGTGTTTAACACTATTGTAAGCGCATCACGTGGGAGCATGTGATAGCCGATTGTACTCTAGTGTATAATACTATATTCGAGCCAATCTTAGCCTAAATTAGCTAAGTCTTTCAGAGGTAGGACCCCCTTTTGACTGAACCTCAAATATACTCTTGTCTTCCAAAATTAATCATCTCATATGACATTTAAAGCAAAACCCAGAGCCTTTCAACCAACATTGGTTCAAGAGTACATCTCTTCATACCATTGATACATGTCGTTGTAATTCCTCAGCGTCTTCAGAGAGATAGAGAGTCCCGATAACCGAGAACTTTTAGTGCATCCTTAAACAGTTGAATCAAAACCAAACAGATTATGACGTCTTTAAACTGGACCGTAATGTCCCTAAACTAAACTGTATGGACTATGATGTCCTTAACCTCTATGGACTGTGAGGCCTTTAAACTCACGGACTATGATGTCCTTAACCTTTGTGGACTGTGAGGTCCCTAAACTCATAGACTATGATGTCTTTAAACCTTATAGACTATGACGTCTTTAAACTGGACCGTAATGTCCTTCAACTAATTACGGACCGCAATGTCCCTACACTAAAACAATAGAGCCCAAATGATCTTTTGTTGGATCTAAATGATCCTGTTAAGTAGATCTTAGTCTAAAATGGGACTACCGTATCCTTAACAACCACTTAAGTTGATCTTAATCTCAAACGAGATTAACGATCCTTAAATCAATCCAACTACAGATCCCTGACACCGGTTCATTGGTACATCTCCTCACACCTCTGATATATGCCGTTTTAATTCTTCAACGTCTTCAGGGAGGTGGCGGGTCCCGACAATCAGACACTAACTGGACCGCAAAGTCCCTAAACTAAAACAATAAAGCCCAAATGCTCTTTTGTTGGATCTAAATGATCCTGTTAAGTAGATCTTAGTCTAAAATTAGACTAACGTATCCTTAACAAACGTTTAAATTGACCTTAGTCTCAAATGAGATTAACGATCTTTAAACCCAACCCAAACCCAAATCTAAGAAAATACGGATTTGGACTAATCCCCGCCCTACGAGCGACAACATAAATTAGTCTCCATATACAATCTACGGGCAACCAAAAACAAAACAAACATACACGACATGAAGTGACCATCTAGAGAAGGAGAAAGTTGCTACCGCGAAGCGGTAGCGTAATTAACTGCAGTGGCTTTCACATGCAGGGAAGAGCGTCCCCACAATCAAAAACCCCCTCAAATGAGGGGGAATCTGACGAAGCCTGCTATATCGGCCGCATCTGTCTAAACCTCCGATACATAGTGCCATAAATCAACTTGGCATCTTCGGAGAGGTGGACAGATAAAACCAAATAGCATCTGCCCCCAGATTCAGGCAAGACGTTGGTCTTCCCGGTTTTCGGCGGTAAACAGATTCTGACATGCTCGGTGGGAAATTTTCCTCTTTCCACTCCACACTTCGTGTGTCGTGTTCGCGAACAAATAGCGGTTTGCTATGGTTGCCCCTGGATTCAAGGTACTAAGATTTGGTGTCTTGCTCCGTGTAGAGAAAATGGCTTCCAACTGCACCAACTGTGACAATTGCAACAACTCCCTTTCCGCCTCATCTCGGGGAGTAACCTATGGGCCCCAAGCGGCCTCCCTTTTTACAATGCCGGTGGAACAAGTGACCTAAGCCACCACTGGGCTATTCTTCGGGACTATGATCCCACCAACGAGCTTCAACGTTCAGATGCCGTCACAGGAAGTTGCGAAGAAGTTAGTCTTTGATCGGCTTACAACCACCACGGCCCCTCTCAGCGGGTCGTCCAACTTTATTGCCCCAGTCTTCGACAGGCTGGGTCAAAGCTCAAGTGGGCCCGCAAAGGGGCTCGCAATACTAGAGAAGGACACTCCAACTCCTGCTACAGTTGAGGTTGTCCAAGATGCTCTCCCCACTCGAAGGTCGGCTTTCGACAGGTTGACCGTTCCCTCTCAGCGAACGTTTGTCTTTGACAGGCTAGCGCTAACAACAGACTCTCATCAGAATAGGGGGCATAGAAAAGCTGATTCAACAATGGAGGTGGTCCCGACAGCATGACATGCTCGCCGTCGTCACTGGTGCCGAGTAAGGAAGGCTGGGGGAAGCTCTCTTTCTGGACTGACTCCACCAGCTCCGATAGTGGAAATTGATGCTGCTGTTCCATCTGGAAACAGGTTTGAACTACTTAACAAGGTGCGCAGGAATTCGCCAACTGCCGTGCTGAAAATATCTCCTCCACCTGTGGAGTATGCTACAAAGGCGAAGCTGGAGCAGCCCCCTCAGCGTCTGTCCTCCAAAATTCACAAGGTCTGGCGACAGGTCCAGAACTTCGTGATTGATCAAGACAACTCCCACCAACAGAAAAAGATAAAAGTTCGGCGAGAAGGAGATCACCCTGTCAAGCCACAGAAGGTGTCATCTGTTTGGGGGCCCGCTGCAACGGCTCCCTCAACTTCGATCGCTCACAAAAGAAGGAGGCCGGAGAAGATCCCTGCGTCTTTGACAAATCTCAAGGACATTGAGTATAAACGCCCTAAGTCTGAGAGCATGGTGGTGCACACTGTTTATATGGCTTCCGGAAAAGAGGATAGCCGTATCTCTACGGGTCACCGACCACTTACACGGTCTGTGACTAAGGCTCAGGAGCAACAACAATAAAAGCTCTAAAAAATGCTGACAGCCATGGTTGCACTCACTGGACCAAAAGCAGGCCCGGAGACATCTTCAGAGCAGCGTCATGAGCAGGAAACGGATGCCGAATTTCTTTGGAGAATGATTGAGAAGAAGGACAAAGAGGCTGCGGAACAAGCGGCCAACATAAAGCAAATGGCCCTTTTATTTGCTGAGCTATATAATCATCGAGCTAGCGCCCGTGGTAGGCATGTTCGTAGGGACCCTCGACCCTCAGGTGACCATTTCACGATTCATGATGTTCTTCAAGCCAACTACTTTCCAGGCCTTGATTGACAAACTGGCCCAAATGGATCAGATGGGTCATAAACCCTCTTCTTCGATATTGGAATCTCGAAACGAGAAAGGGAAAGGGAAAGCGACCTTCGTCGTCAATACTCAGCAGAAGCCCAGTGGTCCAAAGACAACTAATCGCCAAGATGAAAGACGAAATTTTTTTAATGAGAAACTGAAGCGCCCTTATTTGTTTCCCCGGGATAAAACGAGGAGACTGTTCGATCTGGCGGTGCGCAACAGGCTCATCACCTTACCGGATCCAAAATGCCCATTGCAACCTGGTGAGGCCAGTAATCCCAATTATTGACTATATCACCAAGTGATAGGCCACCCAATCGAAGATTGCTTCGTCTTCAAGGGTTGGATTGAGGACCAATACCAACAGGGCAAATTCTCACTGTCCGAGAATTGGAAAGTAAGCCCGCCTTAGCCGCACGCTCTCAAAAGAGGGGACACATCGGGGGCATCATGCTCTTTTATAGAAGAAGCTCCATGGGAGGTCGCTCTTTCAGCCAAGACGAAAAGAATGCTGAGGGATCTTCACACTTGCCCGGCGATCAGGTGGAAAAACCCGCTAGAGCCCGAGATCATTGAGGGAATGCTGAAGCCGCGCCCGACACCAAGAATTGGCAGCGATAATCAAAACGCTCAAGCCCAGCCATCAAAGTCTTCGAAGAAGAAGAAGAAGACCAAAAATCCCGTGAAACCTAACGATAAACACACGGACCTGCAAAAACATATAGATGCGCTGGAAGAATATAACCAGAAGGCGCGAACTCCGGTCACACTCCAAGAGTTTCTTAACTATATCCTTGAAGACGGAGATGGTGACGAAGATGAGGGAGACGACTCGTCTGGTGAACCTGAGGATTATGTGGCAAACTACCACGTGATCTCTCACTCGATAATAAATGATGAAGAAGCTCTTGATGTAGAGAAACTGGGGGCAGATCCTGAACCGGAACTCTTAGGACCATCAGACGAGATGATTGACATATTCCTGAAAAAAGCGCGTCAGAAAATTAAAGCTGACCGAGAGTGTGAAATGGCTATATTCGAAAAGGCCAAATGCCGGCGATTGGAAAAAAGGGTAAAAACGCTCCCGCCAGATCAAAGCACATCCACCGCGGACAAAAGCAAACTTAAGATGAGGAAACGGTTCGCTAAAGCCCTGTCAATGGGAATGAAGCAACCATCCTCCAAAGGGAATACTCCCGGCAGGATATACCCCGGCGAGGCAGATGCACATCCAAATTACTGCTTGTACCATCAGAAGATTGCGCACCCCACTGAAGAGTGCAATGCCTTTAAAAACTGGTGGTATGGATATATTGCCCGTCGACAACATTTTAAGCGGATGAAGCGCAAAATGCGTCGAGAACAATGGAGCACGACAGATGAACACAAAAGAACTACCAGCAACTGTCACATGGTTGATTCCGGGGGATCGCAAGTTCTCACCTTCGGGAGCAATTTGGATGAAGAAATAGCCCTCGGTCCTCTCTTCAAGGAATCCATCTCTAAAGCAGAAGAGATGAAGACCTATGAGAATATTCAGCTGCGCAATCGCACGTTACCCGAAAAGAATCTCGGACTTGTAAACAGGGGATCGAACAAAAAAGATAAGGGAAAAGAAAAAGTCCCTGAGGATATCGCCCTCGATGATAGAGTCGTCGAAGAACCGGAAGCCAAGGATCCGCCTAAGAAAAACAAGGTGGATTACAACGTTCTGGCACACCTGAGGAAAATACCCTCGCAGCTAAGCATTCTTGACGCCCTTTTGCTATCTAAAGAGGTGAGAGATTCTTTGATCAAGGCACTATAAGAGCCCGAACAGTTTCAAGCTTTCCTTACCGAAGAAAAGATGAAGGACGAACTGGAAGAAGTTCACACTGCTGACATCACTTTCGGCGATGAAGACCTCCTCCTCTGGACGTGGGAGCACAACCGTCCCCTATATGTCACCGGATACTGTCATGACATCAAGACAGGTAAAATCCTGGTTGACAATGGATCCTCCGTCAACCTTCTCAATGTGATAGTGTTGAAAGAGATTTGCATGAGCGTTCAACACCTCGCTTGGGATAAGATCACCATCTCCGGTTTCGACTCCCAGGCGTCACGAATGCTCGGGTCTGTGATACTGACGTTGCGCTTTGGGCTGCTTATCACGGACGTCAAGTTTCACGTCATTGATGCCAAGACTTGCTACAACGCTTTGCTCGGCAAGCATTGGTTGCACGAGTACAACATCATCCCTTCTACACAGCATCAGTATATGAAGTATTTCAAGAATGGTCTCAAGTATACTGTGACAGGGGAGCTGAACCCATTCTCCGTGAATGAAGTCCGAAAATATGAAGATGCAAAATATTTCTTGCCAGACTTCGAAGACACGGAAAGGTTCCATAAGCCGGACAATAAGCAGAAAGCTATCACCACTATTCCGGTCTTTGGGAGCGATACCGAAGAGGAAGATATAGTCTATTTAGGACCGCCCTAATGCAACAAGCCGGGATCGTCCACCCCTATTCTGGTCTTCGGCAGCGACTCTGAAGATGAGGTTAATACAATATGTTCTGTTCGGCTATCAATACAAGCCTTCACTGGTGATGAATGAAGTTTGCAAATCGCCATGGTTCCGCAAGAGCATTACAAAGAGCTTGACGCACTTGATACCTATAGTGTGCAGGAACTGCAGACGTTCTACGTCCCGCCCAGGCGAAAAGATGAAAAAGCAATCCACTTTTATCGATCCGCGGAAACCAAAGTGGAGAAAGAAATCTGGCATGGTGCCGATTCTACACTTGACAGGCTCCAGCCCATCCGTCTGCCTAAATACTACACAGAAGGATTAAAAAGGCTGTTAAGAGGCCAAGGCGTACCCTTTAAACAGATTGCGTGACAAGATCAGTTCTACAACAGGATCTGGAACGTCTCCGGAACTCAGCGAAAGTTGCCCAATGGGAGAATAGAAACGATCGGGCTTGGATATGTTCAATCTAAAAAACATGAGCGATTCTATGGCTGCTACGTTATACATAATTTCGATGAAGAAGGACATGCTCGGTTAGAAGACGCTAACCCTGAACCAAAACGAGGCCCCACCATGAAAATGCCAAGTCTGTCGTTTGAAGAACAGATGGACAAGCTAATAAGAGAAGCGGGTCAAAAAGTCCAGGATGATCATAGCCGCGAAATGGCCATCTACGAGAAAGCCAGGACGCATCGCCTCCTTCAGCAGGCTACGGAGAATGACGATGCCTTTCATCGCCAGCCCGTCACAAAGAAGACTCAACGCAAAGGCAAAAACAAACTGAAGAACGGAAAAAATGTCCGACATCGAAAAGGCGGGTCCAAGAAGCCACGTGATCGAGAATTGAGCAGTCGGGATTCGTCTCTTATAAAAAAGATGGGTCGACCATACTCCTTCCCTCAAGACAAGGCAAAGAAGATATTCGACCTTGTCATGAAATATCGGATGATGACACTCCCGGAGTCCAGGCGCCCCGAACAAGAAAACGAAGTCGATCACCCGGAATATTGCTCCTATCACCGAGCGATAGGACATCCTCTCGAAGACTGCTTCACATTCAAAGACTGGATAGAAGACCAGTATTAGTAAGGCAGGTTCGCTTTATCCGGCAGTTGGAGGGTAACCCCGCCACAGAAGCATGAAACGAAAGCCATGTATGCAGCGAGAGTAGAACCAGATCAACATCGGTCTTGGAAACGATCTCGTACCTGTCACATAATAATGTTGGCAGAAGAAGGAGTACACGAGAATATGGATGACCTCCCCTGGTGCTTCGAAAACGATGATGACGAGGTGATCTCAGAGTTTCCATCAGCAACAAAAGAATTGGAAGATGGGATACATACTACTGCAGATAACCTCAGAAAAATCGACTTGGGAACGGCAAACGACCCATGGCCGACGTTCGTTAGTGAGCTGTTGCCTAAAGGATGGGTGGCTACGCTAAAATACGTGCTCATGCAGTATAAAGACTGTTTCGCATGGAACTACTTCGAGATGCCGGGACTGGATCTAACAATAGCTGTGCAAAAATTGGCGATATCTTCGGACGTCAAGCCAATCAAGCAAGCACCGAGAAGAATGCGGCTCAAACTTGAAATGAGCATCAACGCTGAGGTCAAGAAGCTAATCGACTCCAGCTTCATCTAAGAGGTGCAGTACCCTGACTGGATTGCCAACATCGTCCCAGTGATGAAGAAAAATGGGACAGTACGCATCTGCGTAGACTTTCGGGATCTTAATAAAGCATGTCCAAAGGATGACTTTCCCGTACCGGTCACTGAGCTGATGATAGACAACACGTCCACCCACGAAGTCTTCTCCTTCATGGACGGCTCATCGGGGTACAATCAAATAAAGTTACATCCCGAAGACCAGAAGCATACCGCTTTTCGAACTCCTCTGGGCATATTCTACTACAAAGTAATACCTTTCGGTCTGAAGAACGCCGGCGCTACTTATCAGAGGGCCATGAAAAAGATTTTCGTTGACCTCATACATGAAGTCGTCGAATGCTATATCGACGACCTTGTGGTGAAAAGCAAGTCGCGCGAGGAACATTAGGAGCATCTAAAAATAGTGTTCCAATGTCTTCAGAAATACAACTTGAAGATGAACCCTCTGAAATGCGTATTCGGAGTTTCCTCGGGAAAATTCCTAGGATTCATCGTACGACATCGAGGCATCAAAATAGATCCATCGAAAATCAGGGCGATCATGGAAATGCCCCCGCCAAGAACTCTCAAACAACTGTGGTCTCTCCAAGGAATGCTTGCGTATATCCGACGGTTCATAGCTAACCTCTCCGGCAAATGTCGTCCCTACAGTCACCTGATGAAGAAGGGAACCCCATTCGTCTAGGATTGCAAATGCCAAAGCGCACTCGACGAAATCAAGCAATACCTACAGAATCCTCCCGTACTAACCGCTCCGGTCAAGGGAAAGCCCCTCATTCTGTACACAACCGCCCTTGACGGTTCTCTAGATGCATTATGGGCACAAGAGAATGACCAAGGGAATGAGATAGCCCTCTACTATTTGAGTCGAGTTCTCCTGGGAGCAGAAAACAACTACTCCCCTATTAAAAAACACTGCCTAGCGTTAATCTTCACGATAACGAAGCTCCGACATTATGCTTTGGCACATGAGGTCCACCTAATATCAAAAGTGGATCCTCTTAAATATTTGATGTCAAGAGCCATACTAACAGGGCAACTCGCTAAATAGGCCCTCCTCTTGATGGAATTCTTGATAACATATCGTCCTCTCAAGGCAGTGAAAGGCCAGGCTATTGCTGACTTCCTCACAGAGCATCCGATACCTGCCGACTCACCTTTAAATTGTGAATTGCCAGACGAGCATGCGTTTGACATGATCGACAGGGAGAGAAGAGGGAGTGATTTCCGATGGGAACTCTACTTCGATGGAGCATCTTCCATAAAGATGCGAAAGCACAGCACCCCTATAATCAAAACGGGGGTAGGTCTCATTTCCGTGACTCCACAAGGAGGGATAATGCGCTTTGCCTTCTCCCTAACAGAGCCAAGGACAAACAATGAAGCCGAGTATGAAGCTTTGATAGCAGGTCTCGAGATCGCTGTCGACATGGGAATTGAAGACCTCCTCATATACGGAGACTCCCAACTGGTCGTTAGTCAAGTAAATGGCGACTATCAAACGTGCAAACCAGAGTTGGTAAAGTACGGTGAGAGAGTGCAGCAATTGCTGACTCAGATCCCTTGCTACGCCCTGGAAAGCATACTGCGCGCGGCAAATAGTAAGGCGGATGCATTAGCCAAGCTCGCTAAAGAACTGGCTGATGAAAACTTTGTTGATGTAAGGATCGTTGTGCAAAGCCGTCGGGTTTTTGCACCGGAAGAAATATCTCCGGAGCCGTCCGAAGAAAAGGGAGTGACCGAGCAAACGGCCCTATAAATAAAAGACCAGGAAAAGGCTAAGGATTGGAGATAAGTCTTTATAGACTACTTCAAATCCTGTCGAACACTTGAAGATGCGTCCTCAAGACATTAGCTCATAAAACGAGCTCTATCCTTCGCCCTCGTCAATGATACTCTGTATAAGAGATCGTTCGACTCTCTGTGTCTAAGATGCCTGGGACCAGAAGAAGCGAGGAAAGTCGTCCAAGAAACTCACGACGGACTCTGCGGATCTCATCAAGCCGGGCCAAAGATGAAGCTGAAGATCAAAAGAATGGGCTACTATTGGCCCACGATGATTCAGGACTGCCTTAAATACGCGAAGCAATGTCATTCATGCCAGATTCATAGAGATTTCATCCACCAGCATCCAAATCCACTACACCCGACGGTGGCTAGCTGGCCGTTCGAAATGTGTGGAACTGATATAATCGGGCCCATCGAACCAGCGTCATCCAGAGGACACCGGTTCATATTGGCGACAACTGATTACTTCTCTAAGTGGGCAGAAGCAGTACCGCTAAGAGAAGTGAAGACGGAGAGCATCCTCCATTTCTTCAAGACACACGTCATCTATCAGTTCGGCATTCCACGATGGATTCTCTCTGATAACGGGCCGGCCTACAGAAGCCACAAAATCAGCCGCTTCGCACATCAACATAATATAGACTGGAGATACTCATCGGTCTATAATCCTTGAGCTAATAGTCTAGCTGAGGCTTTCAATAAGACCTTGACGAAGATCATAAAGAAGACGGTGTCTCGAAATAAGAAGGACTGGCACGAGAGACTGCATGAAGCTCTCTGGGCGTATCGGACCACGTTCAAAATGGCCACAAACACAACGCCATATGCATTGGTATTCGACACTGAAGCAGTACTCCCTTTAGAGATAGAGTTACCTTCCTTACGAGTGGCGGTTCATTACGAGCTACCGGACGAAGAGAATGCTCATTTTTGGCTTGAGGAGCTTGATGCCCTCGACAAAACTCGGCTCATGGCGCAGAAAAACTTGGAAGCTTACAAAGCAAAGATGACGCGCTCGTATGAGAGATTGACTAGGCCGAGAACATTCCGCCAAGGCGAACTCAAGCTAGTAGTCAAGAGACCTATGATCCCCAATCGTGCCAAACGAGGGAAGTTTGAGCCAAACTACGAAGGCCCATACATCATAGACAAAGTCTACCAAAGTGGGGCTTACTTGCTCATGGATATGCATGGCGAAAGACCCTTCAGGCTAATAGACGGTCGGTTCCTAAAGAAATACTACGCCTGATGAGTTACGGCCTGGGTTAATGATAGATGACGACGCCTATCTCCGCTCGCTATCTTCCCAAGCCCAAACTTTATAAGTTGTAGCCAAGGAAACCGTTGCAACAACGGACCGAAACGTCCCTAAACTAACGATAGACCGTAATGTCTTTAAACTAGTTACTGACAGAGACGTCTATAAACTACTACGGACCGAAACGTCCCTAAACTAACGATGGACCGTAATGTCTTTAAACTAGTTACTGACAGAGATGTCTATAAACTACTACGGACCGCAACATCCCAAGGCTGACGTAAAAAAAATGGTACGTCCATAAGCGAGATGGGCACGGATGAAAACCCGAAAGGGCTCCGTGAGTAAAAACAGCAGGACTACCGGCGAGTTTGTGAAAACCCGAAAGGGCGCAATCTCGTTAAAAGACACTTGCAAAGTCCTCTCGACCCTGTAAGGAGAAAATACATGCGTGAGATCCTTACGACTCACAAGGGATCAATACACTTAGGAATCCCCACGATTCCTGAGGAGAAAACACACTTACGAGATCCTCACGACTCCTAAGGAGAATTCCCCTATGAGACCCTCATGGCTCATAGGATTCAAAATCCTTAAGCTACAGAGATCCGAACCTGTTCTTAAGCCGTCATACACCCTGATTTTGCCCTACAAGCGTTTCAATATTGATCCTTGTATACAATCCACGGGCATGAATAAACATTTTCGTAACAAATTCCCACCAGCGATTAGGGATATGCTCACACGGTGAACGACTCTTGTAAGTCCTCTCGAATTATAAGGAGAAAACACCCTTGTAAGATCCTTACGACTTATAAGAGAACACACACTTAGGAATCCTCATGATTCTTAAGGAGAAAACGCATTTACGAGATCCCCACGACTCGTAGGGAGAAATACCTTTATGAGACCCTTACGGTTCATGAAGTCAAAAGCCTTAGTCGACAGGATCTTAACCTTGTTTGCTAAGCCACCTTTGTTCAAACCGACGAAGGCAAATGATGATTCTCTCCTGGAAATGTCACAGTGGTAGCGATGCTGATGCTTAAATCGGTATTGAATTTCAATCCCTTTCACGGAAAATGATGATTCGCTCCTAGCAATATTCCAGTCGTAGCGATGCTGATACTGAGATTGGCACCAAATTCAAAGTTCCACACTCGCGATAAAAATTCAGTGAGCCAAAAATGCATATGAAATAGCTGAAATGATGGGACAACTTGCAACAAAATCAGCAAGTAAAAATATATGCATACAAAATAGCCGAAATGGTTGGGCAACTCGCAATAAAAAACAGCGAGTAAAAAATAGCCAAAATGATTGGGCACCGCGAAAAATAGCCGAAATGATTGGGCAATCGCGACTTTCGCGATACAAAAAGCTGAAATGATAGAGCATCGTGGAAAGAAATAAAAAAAATGAAATAAAACTTTTTACCCTACAGATGAGATCACATCGATCCTTGTATACAATCCAGGGGCACAAACAAAAAGGGAATCGTATCATCCCACCACGCTCTTTCAAACGGAGAGTCAGATTTCAACGGCGACATCTACAGCCTAGAGATCATCAACGGCGTTCCTCCTCATTCCAGCAGAATGCAGACGCGACATCAACGAACGGAGCCATGGCAAAGTCCCTAGTTCCAGATTTCGACGGCGACATCTACAGCCTAGAGATCATCAACGACATTCCTCCTTATTCCAGCAGGATGCAGACGCGACATCAACCAACGGAGCCATGGTCAAGTCCCTAGTTCCAGATTTCGATGGTGACATCTACAGCCTAGAGATCATCAACGGCGTTCCCCCTCATTCCAGCAGGATGCAGACGCGACATCAACCAACAGGGCCATGGCAAAGTCCCTAGTTCCAGATCTCGATGGTTCATAGATAACCTAGAGACTATCTCGACATTCGTTTCATTACAACAGGCGCAACGCCAGCAAAGCGGACCCGCGGCAAAGTTCTCAGTTCTAGGAATCGGCGGTGCACAGACAACCGAAAGTCAACCCCTGACCCCGTACGGCCAAAGTCAATATTGACCCCGTATGGCTAAAGTCAACCCCTAACCCCGTACGGACAAAGTCAATCCTGACCCCGTATGGCTAAAGTCAACCACTGACCCCGTACAGCCAAAGTCAATCCTGGCCCGTATGGCTAAAGTCAACCCCTGACCCCGTACGGCCAAAGTCAACCCTGAACCCCGTACGGCCAAAGTCAACCCTGACCCCGTACGGCCAAAGTCAACCCTGAACCCCGTACGGCCAAAGTCAACCCTGACCCCGTATGGCTAAAGTCAACCCCTGACCCCGTATGGCTAAAGTCAACCCTTGACCCCGTATGGCTAAAGTCAATCCTGACCCCGTATGGCCAAAGTCAACCCTCGACCTCCCCGTCGAAGCAATGCTTTGACTCGGGAGTAGGTCAACTCATCAAACACTTATGAGTCCTCTCGACTTGTAAGGAAGAAAATTCTCTTGTGAGATCCTTATGACTCTCAAGAGAAAACACACTTAGGAATCCTCACGATTCCTAAGGAGAAAATACACCTACGGGATCCTCTCGACTCGTAGGGAGAAAAATCTTTATGAGGCCCTCACGGCTCATAAAGTTGGAAAGCCTTAGGAGGCAGACCTGAACCTGACTCCTAAGCCATCGCTGTCCTACAAGGAGATCAAAATAGATTATCCACAAAACGCATTTGCTAGAAGGGACACACTGTCATGAAACAAAATATGTCTTTTATTCATGAACCAAAATGAATACAAAGTACAATCTATAAAAGAATCAAAAAATACTCTCATTCAGGAGTAAGTACAAAAGGAGAATGAAAAGAAACATATACAATTTTTTCAAACCGGCGGACGATTCAGCAGATTCATTAGTTCATTCTTCTTCCGCTGAGTTTCGGCCTCATAATTTGTTATTGCGATAAGACGGGCCTCCGCCTGAAACTGTTGGGCTTGGTATGAGGCGAGCCGTCCTTCAAGCTCCTTTTCAATAACCTTGTGGGCTTCAACCATCCCGCGAGTAAAAAGGACGGCTTTATCAATAGCTACTACCTCCCTGATAGCTTCTTGAAGCACCCGCCAGAGTTCATACGCATGAGTGGTCTTGGCCGTAAGTTCAGCTTGAAGTTCCCCTAGCGCATTTTAAGCCAGCTCCCTCTCCGAAAATTTTCGGTTGAGCCTCTTCTCACATGACAGCATATTTGCGGCGCACCGTTCAATCTGCCCCCGCAAGCTCACCTTTGCAGCTACAACCTCTAAAGGAAGGCGTGAGCACTTAAGACTATGTAAGCAAGCCTCCACCCGACGACAAAACTCAACCCAGACACGCACCAATGTTTCACCATGGTATGCAGTAAGAAATGGGAGAGAAATGTTGGCTTCGGCAGCAAATTCTTCGGCTGTGAGCGAGCTACCAGCACGAAGATCTTCGATCAGAGCCGACAAAGTGTGAAGGCTTAGCTTCGCCATTCGTTCAGATGCGCGTAGAGTATAAGGGCCGGGTGACATAATAATGCGAGATTCCAGCGGGGTAGGAACTGGCAAAACTGTTAAGATTTATAAAAAAAATCAGTGAGATTTGCAAATAAAGAGCAGATGGAACAGCGTTGAAACCTTACTTACCCACAGTCATGCAAGAAGGATCTAAAAGATCTCCAAGCCCGTCAAGGATCTCAACTTCGTCGTCAGCTTCCAGAACTACAAAAGACATCAGCATCGTTATATGAAATAATAATGCCCTGAGAAGGGGAAATAACACTAATCTTTCCCGGAAGAGAGGACGATGCGTTGCAGGGATATTGCCTGCGGAGCGGCCATCTCGAGCAAATACTGGAAAGACTTTCTGGGAGATAGGTCCGCGATGGACGCCGCCAATCCTTGTAACTCTGAAAAGATGGAAGGATTCAGGTAATGAAGAGATCATTAAAACAAAAGATAGAAGGATACTTTCGATACTCCTCCCGCTTTGAACAGGAGGGATGGCCTCTTCAGCAGCTTCCTCCGTACCCTTAGGCACATCATCGGAGACACTTGCTGGTGTGACGGCTATCAGTCGAGGGGCAGCAACCACCACTTCAGGGACGACAATTTCAATTATTTGTTCCGCCATCTCCATGCCATCGCCAGAAAGGTCCATTAAATCCACAGCCGGAAGGGACATCTCTTCAGGGTGAACGGGCACAAGGGAAACAGAAGTCGCCGATGGAAGCTCTGCAGCAGGAATAACAACTGTAGCGTCCCCCTCCACACCTACTGGTGTCTCATCGGGGAAATTTAAAGAGTCCACAGTCAAGACGCTACTTGAGCCCAGATTCTCTGCCGTCGCCGAAGTCCCTGTAAGGTTTTACGGAGATAAGAAGACATGGAAAGCAAAACAAATTACTCGCCGAAGGAAAAATACAAAAGAAATGCATACCGATTCACCAAGATGCCTCGAGTATGTCTTTTTCAAGACGACGTTCCTTCCTCAGAAGGTATGCTCGTCGGGGTTCTAATGTAGATTCATGACCGCCGGTCCATAACGACAATGTATCTTCAGAAGCGGCAGAGATAAGCTGTTTAGGGCTATCTTGCCTCCCTGCTCCAGAGGGCCTATAAACACTCGCCGTACTGATGGAGGATCTTCATAGAATATTATGGCAGGGTAGGAACTCTTCGAGACGCGCACGTTCTCGGTCTCATCTTGGGAACGCCTTATAGCCTCAGCCAGTTGTGCAGCTTCCTCGGCAGACAAGTCTGGAAAAAGAAGACCATCATCCGGCTCTTGCGTAGAGATTGGTTCATCTTGAATGATGGGCTCGGATTCCGTTAAATGGTCAAGTAGACCAATGGCGGTCTTCTTCCTCCGCTTTGACCCAGAGCTGGCGCTGGAAGATGATCGCTTCCTTCCTTTCGGCGCTTTGGTGCGACGTTGACCCACTTCGCTTTCGATATCCCCTCTTGGCGGTGCTACCAATGATGACACTGCCATTGCTGACGCCGCAGCCGATGAAACTGCTACTGGCGCCTTATCAGAAGCCCTCGCTTGAGCTCTAGTGCGCATCGGCATGCCAACTGTGGGAGAAGTCAGACCCACATCCACCGCCTCAGGAATAAGTAGGGTGTCAACACCCCTCAAGGGAGGGCGAGCCATTGCCCGCGGCCACAGCAGGACTCCCGTAGCCTGGAGCGGGGCAGGAGCTCTAAGCCCAAAAAGTATCCTCCTCTCCTCAGAAATGATGGGATTAACTCAGTGGCGATACCAACCAGTGAAAGCCCCCACACACCTCGGAATATAGTCGGCCTCGGGGATCATGAAATGAGAACCGGTGTTCAGCCGCATGAAATGATGGGTGGCGTCGCGAACAGCTTCGAGAGAAGAGTTAGGCTCCACCAGAATGCCTCAAAAGGAACACCTTGGTCATAACCAAATTGCCGGGCAAAGCGGTGCGGATTATACCGCATAAAAGGAACCACATCATTTCGGCGGAACACCAAATAACCCGGCCTGATCGAGTACAAGTGCATGGCTTCCCTGGGCTTCAAAGACGGTGCTCCCTCTTTCGATAAATCAAACAGTTGCTGGACAGGTCCCGAGGGAGCAGAAAGGATTCGGTCATTAAAAACCATTCCGCCTTCGTGGGCATAAGGATTAAGCAGCACATGAAGAGCTCCTAACTGAGTCGGATCAGGAGCAGAAGCGTCCACCAATCTCATGAGCCGCGTGAAAGTATTAGCATCATAAAAGCCGGGTCTCTGGTGCGTAGCAAATGCCCCTAGCACGTGCATCTCAATCCATGACGTAAAATAATGAAGAGAGAAACTCACCACATCCATGCCTGGGGTTGAGGTATTGGCTGCAGTGCTTAGCCCGTGGTACAGATGCGATAACCCTGCGATGCCCACAGCTAGTCGTGTCCCTTCGGCAATGCGATGAGTAGGGTAAATGACTGAAGCTCTCATAAATCGACGATGCGTTGGAACGACAAACCAACTGAGCCAAACGCTGATAAAGCCGACGAAGAAAGTTTCTTCATCCATGCTAGGAGCTGCAATCGACTCAAAAGGTACAGCATACAAGATTGGAATATAGAACCGTGGCAAATCTTCTTCTCTAGTCGGTAGCTTATTTAAACCAAACCCGAAGGGATCGTTGATAATCGCTAACTTTGGAGCTACCTTTGATAGGACGTTTCCACGAAGGAAGCATGTGATAAAGCTTTTAAAAGTGACACACTGTCCCTCTAACTCTGTGAACAGCTTCTCAAAAATACCCAGAGTCTTGATTAGACTCAGGTACTTGTGGCGGACGACATTTTCAGTCGACAAGCCGTCAAGCGTAGCGGGCACAGTCTCGAAGGCATACTCGTCAAAAGGCAACAATTCTTCGTAAGGCGCTCCCCTGATCGGCAAACCCGAGATCTCGCGAAACTCTTCCAAAGAAATCGAAACTTCACGGTCCCCTAACAAGAAAGTGTTGGTGGGAAGATTCCATTGATTAAGGAAATGTTTAACCCACCATACATGAGGAGACTGATAATAGAAGAGAGGCGCGTACACCACCTATTAAAGCCCGACCTTTTGCAGTCGTGTACGATGGGTGGACAGGATATAACGAGCCCAGAGAAGATAGCCCGTGGGATGGCGAGGGGTAAGCCCTATCTTGTAGACTTGTCCCCAGGGCTGGGCTTCACCTTGGCAGATACGACGCCCCCAAGATTTCTATGGACGGCACAGGCCGGTGTGGTATCCCAACTGTCGACGGCTCAAGCCGGTCTGGAGGAGTCCAATCCGCCACCTCTACAGCAAAAGCAGTCTACAGACGGTCCATTGGCAAGAACGGGGGGAGAGGTTCTGTTGGCACCTCGCAAAGAAATCTTCGGCGACCACGAATGATATGACCGTACCAGGTTCCCCAAAAAAGTAGATTGGCGCAGTCCGGGTCATGAGCCTTAATCATTGCCACCACCTCTTCATCAGACGGTGACTGAGGAAAAGTAGCCTCCGAGCGGGTAAAAGGAAAGTACGGAAGAGAAGTCATTGCTCCTGAAACAAAGGAAATGAAACTATTAATGAAACCCTCACGTGTGTGTGTGTGTATAAAGACAGTGGAAGAAGACGACAAGCCGCTTATTTCATAGGACCATTGGTTGCAAAACACAAGGGCCCCACAAAATCAAGATGGCGGCTCACTAATGATGAGGCAGGGTAATCATTACGAGAACAAAGGAAGATTCTCAATAAATGAATAAGTGGATTTCAAACATCTCTACACATTCCCCAAGAAAAAAAACTCATCACCAACTCTGGGCGAAATCCAAGAAATATCTCTCCTAAAATTTTGCTAAGAACAACTAGAAATGAAAATCTCAAGAAGTGTTTTTTGAGGGAATTAAATTCCAAGAAAATCTTCAGAGCTTGGCTCTTTGAAACAGAATTAAATTCCGAAAGAAACTGTGAGCTATCATCAAACCCCTTGGATCAGAGAAAATGTCCAACATCGGGGGCTTACTGCCTAAAGATTGTGTGTTCTTAAAGTTCAGAAAGCATAGGTTTTTATTAAAGGGAAAAACCCTTGGTGTGGATTTAAAATCCAAAGAGAATTTTATAAAAAAGTTCTTCGGCCGTTCAAGATCCTTACCTAAAAAGGGGATTCTTTTTTGATAGAGTTAAACTCTGAAATTTTTTTGAACAAAGAACTGAGCTCCGAGGAAGAGAATTAAATTCTCAAAGAAATTGAATAAAGAAGAAGATGAATGAATGGAGGCGATGTTGAAGAGACCGCTGCATTTATAGGAAGCGATGGAAAACAGTTCATCTTCCCTGTTCCCCAGGCGAATCCAACGGCCACAAAGGTTACAGCGTTGCACGTGAACTCACGTGCAAACACGTGAGAACAACGCTGTGGGGGCATTTGTTCCCTCATGGGAATTAAATAAAATTCTGATAAAGCAGCAAGGAAAACCTCAAATAAGACATCACGTGCCTACACGTGACCGGGCATCACGTGCCCACACGTGACTAGGCCTCACGTGCAGACACGTGGCCATTTACAGGCAAAGCCTGTAGACATTGAATAAAATAAACAAATTGGAAATGCTGTGTCAGTGGGGTCACGTGTCAATACGTGACCAGGCTTCACGTGCAAACACGTGACCATTTACAGGCAAAGCCTGTAGACACCGAATTAAATTCTAAATGAAATGCTTAATCAGTTGGGTCACGTGCCAACATGTGATGAGCTCTTAAACCCACTGAACAATAGAATTAAATTCTAATTAAAAGGGAATCAAAAACCCTAATTGGAAAAATATTTCTCTAGATCTTTCCAAACAAAAAAGATTGCGTTCTGTAAAGTGGAGCACCGTTGGATTAAAAATCCAATGGTGATTAAAAATCACCAATTTATAGAAAGATTCTATACAAGGAAATATTTTCCTAAAATTTTCCAGGAACAACAAACAAAATATTTTTTGGGATTAAACATCCAATGGTGAATAAAATTCACCGAGTGATCCTAAAGATCATGTTGGTTATAAAATCAATCAAAATCTTTCAATGAAAGATTGACTAAACAACCTGATTCTTTTCTTTCACCTATAAAGATGAGTCAAGAGGGAAGAAAAAAAGGGGAGATACACCAAGAGAGAGAGAGAAAAAGGAAGAGAATTTAATTCTCCAAAAAGAAGAAGATCTCTTCAGAAAAGAAAGAAACCCTAGGTAAGAGAGGGAAAGAGATCATTCTATAAGCTCCCACAAAACAAAAAGAGAATTTAATTATCAAATTAAGAGTTTAACTCTTCTGAATAAGAACTTAGTTCTTCCTTTGACTGAAGATCTGCAGAAGAAGATCTCCCCATAAGTTGAGAATTTAATTCTCATCGGGGGGATTCTGCCATGCAGATCTAAAAACTAAGGGAGGACCTAGGTTCAAAAAATTTTATTCTCCCACAAAGCACATATATTTAATTCCTCCAACAAAGATAGGGTTTAACTCCTAATATAAGAACTTAGTTCTTCTTCATGGTAATAAATCTACAGAAGCAGATCTCCCCATAAGTTGAGAATTTAATTCTCATCGGGGAAGTTCTGCCATGCAGATCAAAAACTTAAAGGGAGAATTGAGTTTAAAGAATTTAATTCTTTCAAACATATAGGAATTTAATTCCTCTAAACAAAATTAGGGTTTAACCCTATAAGAGAATTTAATTATTAAATAAGGGATTTATCTCTCCATGCATGTAAAAAGATCAAGTACCCAACATGATCACGTGGCAACACGTGACTCTCTCCCTCAATGATCAAAAGAGAACGAATAAGATTAGGTCACGTGCTCCCACATGACCCTTGAACAGACTCCTCAAAATAAGAAGGGCAGAACAGATTTTGGACGCCTCACGTGTCTCCACGTGACCTCTGACAAACACCCTTTTTTAAAAAAAAGAGAGAGAAAAGGGGGTAAAACCGAGGAGTTAATACCCAATGCATGGGCACTATCACGTGTCCACACGTGATGGTCATAAAGATTAAGTGTTTAACACTTATTTGCATATTCTGAGAATAAAATAAGGGAAGTCTGGCCCAATACTCAAGCGCCTCACGTCACCCCACGCGAGCACTTCTCTTTTTAGTGTTTAACACTATTTTGAGCATTTCGTCCATAGTGTTTAACACTATTGTAAGCGCATCACGTGGGAGCACGTGATAGCCGATTGTACTTTAGTGTTTAACTCTATATTCGAGCCAATCTTAGCCTAAATTAGCTAATTCTTCCAGAGGCGGGACCCCCTTTTGACTGAACCTCAAATACACTCTTGTCTTCCAAAATTGATCATCTCATATGACATTCAAAGAAAAACCCAGAGCCTTTCAACCAACATTGGTTCAAGGGTACATCTCTTAATACCTCTGATACATGTCGTTGTAATTCCTCAGCGTCTTCAGAGAGATGGAGGATCCCGATAACCGATAACTTTTGGTGCAACCCCGAACAGTTGAATCAAAACCAAACAAACTATGATGTCTTTAAACTGGACCGTAATGTCCCTAAAATAAACTCTATGGACTATGAGGTCCTTAAACTCATGGACTATGATGTCCTTAACCTCTATGGACTATGAGGTCCTTAAACTCACAGACTATGATGTCCTTAATCTTTGTGGACCGTGAGGTCCCTAAACTCATAGACTATAATGTCTTTAAACCTTATAGACTATGACGTCTTTAAACTGGACCGTAATGTCCTTAAACTAATTACGGACCGCAATGTCCCTAAACTAAAACAATAGAGTCCAAATGCTCTTTTGTTGGATCTAAATGATCCTGTTAAGTAGATCTTATTCTAAAATAGGACTAGCGTATCCATAATAAAAAAAACCCCTCAAATGAGGGGGAATCTGACGAAGCCTGCTATATCGGCCGCATCGGTCTAAACCTCCGATTCATGGTGCTATAAATCAACTTGGTATCTTCGGAGAGGTGGACGGATAAAACCAAATAACATCTGCCCCCAGATTTAGGCAAGACATCGGTCTTCCCGGTTTTCGGCGGTAAACATGGGCCACTGCTAAGTTTTAAGTGTTGCAAAATTAGGATATTGTTAATTATGCCTTAATAAGTGAAAACATTCGGTAATCGGTTGGTTAGGCCTCATGAAACATTAACTTTCGTATGAAAAATATGTAAGCAAATCTATCTAAAATATCACCGACTAAAAATTACTGAGGAATATGGACAAAGGGTATGATAGCTTGAATTGAATTCTCCAAGTGTAAGGATGATTTTTCCACATACGTAGTGGTATATGATCGATATTTGGAGGAAAGGTAGGGAGGAAGACAAAAGACGATATTTTATTGAGGGTGGATGTGATTTCCGGCATCTTTTCAAGACCATTAAGATAAGGCTCATGGCAACTAAAGTGTTAGTGTAGTTCGAAACTCTTGTTTTTAAGTTTTTATTTTATATATTCTACTCTTTTCATGTAATTTTCGTTTTCTTATTTTTGTTTCCTTTATTTTCTAAATTTTAGGATTTTATGGGTATAATCCGCTGAAAACTTTCAGGAGATAACATTTCTCCTACTAGGGACACCAAGAGATTTAAAGGCTCGTTGCACGAGCTAAGTGCAACTGTGTTGCCTACGAAAGTGTGCTACGTTTTTTTTCTTTTAAAATAAAACAGTTTGCTTGGGACGATCAAAAGATAAGTTTGAGGGTATTTGATCGGTCATATTTATTGCACATTTTTACGGCTATTTTGCCTATTGTTGGTAATTACTAAATGTGTTATTTATAATTTAAGAACATATGTGGGTTTATGTGGAAGAAGATTTTGTCATATATTTCTTAACTTATAATTAATATAATTGGGAGTTAAATGGTTGCATATCTCATTCAAATAAATATCTATGAGTTTCTTAAACATTAAGTAATTTATTTGTGAATAAATTGTTGGAATATTTTCTCAAATAAAATAAATACTACTAATGATTTTATTTGAGATATTATGCAGGTATTAAAATAACAAATCAATTCAAGATTACAAACATGATTAAGAAATCCAAATCAAATCTGCTAAGTTTAGGAGTAAATTGATGATTTTCGCAACTACAGAGATAAGACAATATTTTCAAGATTTTATCGTCAGAAAGTGTTCCTAAAATCACGACAAGAAAGAGGGAAAAAATTGGAGACGAGATCCCGTCAAACGACGACGGTTCTGCGGCCGAATCGTGCAATTGGCAGCGGATCTGTCACGTCCTACTTCCCACTAGACGGAAATGGCGACGTGGCAGGCCGCACCGTATTTACTAAGAAATAAATACGTTATGTATAATTAAGAAAAATATAAAATGTACAAGAATTACAAGAGTATTAAAACAAAACAGCAACTTTATTTACATTCATCTTTACATATAACTGTTTGAAAATGAAAAGATACAATGATAATAAGCAGTGCCTAAACAATGATATACAAGAAAGTAAGTATAAGGAACTAGAAGTCAGGCTGTGCCACAAGCTGGTCTAAGTCTTCCTTGCTAGACTCGATCTCCTGAGAGTCATGTCCTCCTGACGAACATTCCAAAGAAAGAAATATAAAGGATATCGTCAGCGAACTAGCGCTCGGTAAGTCCCAAAGAAGAAAGAGATTATAACAAGTAATGTGAAAAGAACAGATAAGTTGTGTATGATTGATTACTAGTAAATGATGGTTATTATAACATGGTTGTTTGTAGCTTGGTAAAGAGGATATTCATGTATACGAGAGGAGTCCATCTTACCTCGTGGACTATGGTAACATGTAGTATAAGGCCCCGTCATAACCCACGGGACAACAACACGTGAATTCATGTAGGTGTCTTTTAAGTGACCTCTCGTGCTACGATATACGTTCCGTACTAATCTACCCTTTATCCACGCGTATTGTATTGTATAGATTATATTTACAAGTCTTGCCGAAACCATGGATACAAAATGTTCAAGTAGTCATGTTCAGGATGTAGTCAAGTATCCAAGTAGTCAAGTCAAGTTATAACCATGATTCGGTCAAGTCAAGTCAAGTATACATGTTTGATATATTTATGTTTGATTTTGGATTCCGGTTTGAATTGGATTCTGACTGAGTCAGATTCTTGTAAACTGATTTAAACTCTGTAATTCTTAGGTTTGGGAGTCATCGGTAGCTGTTGCACATGGATGGCAGGATTTGTGTCTTTTTCCAAGACATTTACCATTGATAATTCTGTTGAGTTGTCTACCTTAAATAGGTAAGCACTCACTTTCTCTGGCTCCCTAGGGCTCAAGAGAATTGATCCCGCTTAAACATATATTTACTAAAGTTCTTAAATATTGTTATATATATATATATATATATCGAGGGGGTTTTATGAAAAATATTTTTAATATAGTTAAAAAAAGTAAACTTCGAGGGCGATTGGTATTATTTAGGGTTGTCATGAGCATGTATTTTAAGTATTGGGGTATTTTAGTGATAAGTACTTAGCTTTGGAAAGTTCATGGTATTTTATTGAAATAAATTATCCTTTTTGGTATCTTGATGGTGTTTTATTGTCATTTGTTAATCTTTTCAAATTTTTAAAAATATAGATTTATTATATTTTGAAAATATGGATTTATAATTTTATATAATTTTAATTTTAAAAATAATTTTATTTTATTTAGAAAATTCGTATTTCTTTAAAACCGTATTTAAATTCTTTCGAGATCGAATGCTCCATGAGGAGGTCTGCATCTCGTTCGACTAGCCCAAGGATGTGCGATAATCTGCACCATCCATTAGCGGGTCCCCTAAGGAGGGTTGTAGATGCATAATCGCAAAGGAAATGAAATATCGCTTTTGAAAGAAATCCGGTTTCAGAATTTTGTGGTATTTTATTGTAAATACGATCTTCGAACCAAAAACACATACAACTAAGTATCGTGCTATGAAACCATTTGTGCGTGTGGGGTAGGTCATTACCCCGTGAAATTTTCCTAAGGTATTGTTAAGCAATTACTAAAATAGGTGTTTATAAAGTTCAAGGTATTTTAATGAAAAAAGTTCTAATATTGTTATTTCACATGAGAATTTTGATGAAATTTGATTCTAAATATTAGAGTTTAAGGTTACAAGTATTGTTTAACAACTTGATTGATCAAAGAGTAAAGGAGAAGGAGTTTCTAGGGTTTAGGAAAAGGATATCGGTATTAACTTCATTTACCGATATAAGTTTTAAAAATGGAATTTCAATGAAGAGAAAGAGAGATTGGGAGAGACTTACGGTTTAGAAAACTCAAAGAGTGGTTGAAGAAGAGGGGATGAGCTTCGTAGCGTCGCGGGAGCTCCAAAGTAGGCTTCGGTCTTCGACGGAACCAACTTGCTTGCTAACACCTCTTTACTTCACTTGCACCAGGAACTTTTTAGAGAGTTTTAGCTAGAATTTTCAAAATGATGCTGAGCCAAGATAGGGGTGGTATTTATAGTGGAGAAGTAGGATTTAGGAATTAAAGGTGTGGATTAAAATCAATTAAAATTATGATAAATTGTGAATTGAAAGGTCTCTGTTAGATTGCAGGGAAATCAAACAGTGCAGAGGAGTTAAGGGTAGGTGAAGAGGTATGTGTGCAAAGCACGGGGTTCATTAGCCATGATCTGACTGTCCCCGCTGGTTTTTATAGGCTTTTGGCCAGTCAATTGCCTTGAGATTCATGCCACTTGATCAACCCTCTGTTTAAACCATTTTCCACATATTTGATTTTTCTGAACTTATCATTTCCCCGTATATTGCACGTGCAATCTTTTAGGCTTCCAAAAAGTTAAAAAAAATTCAGAAAAAATCATGTGTCTGATGGGGATCGAACATAAGGGGTACATCACAGCAGTATAAAGGCTTTACCAGTGAGCTGCAAGTTTTTTCTTGCTTTTATTTAACAAAAGTAACTTATAACTCAAACTCAGGCTGTAAAACTCATTTCTTGTATATTAACAGTAAAATTTCCGTACAAGATTTTAGAGTCGTTACATTCTACCCTCCTTATAAACATTTCGTCCTCGAAATTTACATTTATATCGGGACTAATTTTTCAAATAGATAAGGGTATCTTGTACGCTTTTCTTCCTCTCGTTCCCATGTTGATTCTCCTAACGAATCTTTTCTCCACATCACTCGGACCAAGTTTACTTCCTTGTTCCGCAGTGTCTTCACCTTTCAGTCCAGGATCTCAACGGGTTGTTGCTCATAGGTTAGATAAGTCTGTACCGTGAGCTCGGAGTGATCAAGTATGTGGCTGGGATCGCTCACATATTTTCATAGCTGGGATATGTGGAACACGTTGTGCACTCCTTCCAATAAGGGTGGAAGTGCTAAACGGTATGCCACTTCTCCAACTCGTTCGAGTATGTCGAATGGTCCTATATATCTTGGACTTAGCTTACCCCTCTTACCAAAGCGGACCACTCCTCTGTTTGGAGAGGTCTTCAAAAAAAACATGGTCTCT
Organism: Agapanthus africanus; assembly: GCA_030015575.1. NCBI lineage: Eukaryota > Viridiplantae > Streptophyta > Magnoliopsida > Asparagales > Amaryllidaceae > Agapanthus > Agapanthus africanus. The sequence goes on from CM057339.1 coordinate 767,196,605, forward strand.
AGGTTAGAACTCCAGATGTCGCCGCATTGCATCTTCCCAATGCTTCTGTCTGTCTTGGGCTATGCCCATTCTTTCCCTGATCGTGCGAACAACGTCCACAATTGTCACGATCATCTCTGGTCTAAAGAGTTCATGATATCCAACGTTGTCCCTGTTCACCGTCAGAAACAGAGACGAACCGGGATGAATCGTCTTACCTGAATCTGGGGGCAGATGCTATTTGGATTTATCCGTCCACCTCTCCGAAAATACCAAGTTAATTTATGGCACCATATGTCGGAGGTTTGGACAGAAGCGACCGTTGTAGCAGACTTTATCAGATTCCCACTCAGTTTATGAGTGGTTTTTGATTGTAGGGACGCTTTTCCCTGCAGGCACAAGCCCCTGCAGTTAATTACGTTACCGCGTTGCGATAACAACTTTCTTCTGCTCCGGAAGTTCACTTAGTATCGTGTTGTGCCTGAATCTGTGTTTGTTTTATTTTGGGCATGGATTAGTCCAAATCCTATATCTATGATTTGGGTTTAGGTCAAGAATTTTGCTTGACGGGGCTCACGTTGGTAGCTTGGTTTGCCAATGGGAATGAACTTAGGACGCAAATCTCACATTTGTGAGGTCCATCGGTTCAGGGGATATTTGGGTTTGATCTAAGGATCATTAGCCATATTTGAGACTAAGATCAATTTATGAGCAGTGAGCATATGGGCTCAAATGATCATTAGATCATATATGAATAGCCCATGGATAGTATATGGTAGTCATTATGGAGACAGTCCGCAGGGCAAACCATATTAGTTTAAGGACGTCACGGTCCAACATTCCCTGTTTGGGATGAATGTTAGTTTAAGGACATTTCGGTCTAATGTTCCTGTTTAGGATGAATGTTAGTTTAAGGACATTTCGGTCCAATGTTCCCTGTTTGGGATGAAAATTTGTGTAAGGAAATTTCAGTCCATTATCGCCGTGTTTGGGGGTGAAAAATAGTTTAAGGACATTTCGGTCCAACATTCAACTTGCGCGTACACGCATTTGTTACGTGGCGGAGTGAACGATGGTGACATGGAATGCACCCAATTCGGAGTGCGATCCGATTTGAGGTGTGCAAGTCAATTTAGAAGTGCATCAACGTGGGATATATTATTCCCAGTCTTGATAAAGTTTTATATCAAGTTGGGACGAGAAAAGAGTTGTTGGTTGTCGGGACCCGCCACCTCTCTGAAGACGTTGAGGAATTACAACGATATATATCAAAGGTGTGGAGAGATGTACCCTTGAACCAAATCCTGTATTTGAGGGAAAAAGAGGTTGTGGTGGACCTAAGAATCGTTAGTCATATTTGAGACTAGGATTACCTTAGGAGATATAGGATGAATATCATTTTGGATATAATCAATGAGAGATCATCAGTCATGTTTGAGACTAAGATCTGTTTGGAAATCACGAGCATATGAGCTCGGTTGATTTAAAATCAAAGAGGTTTAACCTCAGGAAACTTAACCAATTTGGGCTGGGATTGGGTTTCTATACTACCCAGCAGTGCTAAGCACTAAGATATACAACGCTCACGTGTGTTTCACGTGAGATGCTGACATAGTGCTAAGCACTAATTTTTTCTGGCGCTCACGTGCTTTTCACGTAAGACGCTGGGTTTTTAACCTTCGGCGCTCACGTGCTTTTCACGTGAGGCGCTATAATAGTGCTAAGCACTAATTTTCTCTGGTGCTCACGTGTGTTTCACGTGAGGCGCTATATTTTTGGAGATTTAATCTCTGTTGATATTTTTAAAGAACTTAAATCTCTGTTAATGGTATTTTGACCATTAACGATTACCAAGATCATTATTTTGAGAATCTGGGATCATGTTTTTTAAGAACTAAGTTCTTGATTTGAAGAAACTAAGTTCCTGGAGTATTATGAACTCCATGTTTTCCATGTTCATGTTTTCAGAGAGGTTAAATCTCTTTTAATGGTGTTTTGACCATTAAGGATCACCAAGATCACTATTTTGAGGATCTTGGATCGGGTTCTTTAAAAGTTCTTTATTTGAAGGAACTAAGTTCCTGGAGTATTATGAACTCCATCTTCTTTCTTTTCAATTTTGTTCTTTCCTGAATATTTGATTCTCAAGAACAAGATATTCCCGATGAGAATTAAATTCTCAACTTGTGGGAGACTTGTCCTGTGGATCTCAGATCCAGAGAAAGAACTAAGTTCTTTGAGAAGGGTTAAACCCTTAGATGTGGTATGTTAGGTAAATGAGATATTTTGACCTCTTTTTTTCTTTACTTAGGGTTTTTAAGAGGGAAATCATCTTCTTTGAGAGAATTAAATTCTCTGTTATTTTGAGAGCCTTCTGTATTTTTACAGAAGTTTATGGGGGATCTCCTTTTTCCTCCTCCCCCTTTGATTAATCTCTTTGCCCCTATTTATAGGAGAAGAGAAAAATCAATTTATTGAGAAAATATCTCATTGAGAGATCATGATTGATTTCATTTTGATCAGGGAGATATTTTTCCCCCATAGAATTTAATTCTATCATTTTGATGATTTATTATCGCCAATGGATTTTTGATCCAACGGTTCTGTTTTACAGAGAATATCCTAGATTTTAGGGAAATATTCTCCATATAGAATTTAATTCTACCCTCTTTAATTTAGGCGCTGACGCTCATGTGCTATGCACGAGGGGTTCCGTCTAAGAATTTAATTCTTTTATAAGTAATCACTCTCGTGCTTTGCACGCCGGCGCTCATGTGTGTTCCACGTAAGGCGCCACTATAGAATTTAATTTTAACAGAGGCCGGCGCTGTCGCTCATGTGGGAAACACGTGAGGCGTTCAACAATTTATTCCTATCTGAGGCGATAGTTACATGCTTTGCATGTGGGTACACGTGTGAACACGTGGAGCTTTCCCTTTATTTTTATAAGGGAACATCAAGCTCCGAGCCAAATTTTTTTGGCGGGAGCAGTCCCAACTTAGCGGTGAACGACACTTTCGTACACAGAGTACTGCGAATGGTGTCATTCCAATACTTGCCTGATAGTTATTGTTGTATGAAAACTCCACAAGGTGTAGGTGATCTTCACACGAACCTCCAAAGTCTAACATATAAGCTTTTAGCATGTCTTCCAGAATCTAAATTGTTCGCTCGGACTGTCCATCCGTTTGTGGATGATAAGCCGTGCATAAATTTAGACTCGTTCCCAGGCTAGCTTGCAGACTCTGCCAAAATTATGATCGGAATCTGGTATCACGATCGGAGACGATGCAAACCGGTACTCCATGTAATCTCACGATCTCTTGCATGAGTTCATACGTATCAAATAGGGTACATCTTGAAGGTTTAAATCTTACTTTAGATTTATGCTTACCTCTATGTACTTCTTTGCTAACATATCGGTAGATTGGCAAACTCGAAATGGAATAAAGTGAGCCGACTTGGTGAGTCGATCCACAATAACCCATACTGCGTCGTTACCCTTCGTGCTGCGAGGAAGAGCAGTCACGAAGTCCATGGTAATGTGCTGCCATTTCCATTCTGGGATTGGTAAAGGCTGAAGTAGACCGACAGTTCTGTGATGTTCAGCCTTCACTTGCTGACATACCAGACACTTAGCTACTCTCCTTGCTACTTTGCGTTTCATTCCATGCCACCAGTAGTGTTACCGTAGATCCTTGTAAATTTTCGTACCATTGGGGTGTACAGAATAAGGAGAGCTGTGAGTTTTTTTCATCAACTCTTCTCGAACTGGGCCATTTGGTACACATAATCGACTTCTATATCGCAAGGATCCATCTTCGTGGATGATGAAGTCAGTTCGAAGTCCACTTTCTATTTGTTCTCGGATCTTTTGTGGCTTGGCATCATTTGCTTGAGTTGCCTTGATCTGATTGATAAGAGTGGACTGGACTTGTAAGTTATCAAATATGAAGCGTTAACAGGCATAACTATTTCGATCGCCAATCCATGCAATTCCTGTTTTAGCTTCCACTGAGCGGTGAGATTCATTGCTAATGGCTAGCGGCTAGGTGCATCATAAACTACATTCACTTTTCCAGGATGATACTGTAGGTTGATGTCGAATTCCGCCATGAGTTCTAGCCATCTTCTTTGTTGCATGTTTAGTTCTTTCTGAGTAAATACATACTTCAGACTCTTATGATCAGTGTATATATCCACTCGTTCTCCCAAAAGATAGTGGCGCCAAATCTTAAGTGCGAAGTTGACGGCTGCCAACTCCAGATCAAGTGTTGGCTAGTTGCACTTATGTACCTTTAACTGTCTTGATGCAAAAGCCACAACTTTTCCATGATAGTGTAGAACACATCCTAATCCTTTACCGGACGCATCACAATGTACAACGAAACCTCCAGATTGATCCGGTATTACAAGAATAAGAGCAGAGGTTAATCTTGACTTGAGTACTACAAAAGCTTTTTCACATGCTTCTGACCACACGAATGCTTCATCTTTACATGTGAGCTTGGTCAGAGGTGCTGCAATTTTTAAGAAGCCTTCAATGAATCGTCGGTAGTATCCTGCTAATCCCAAGAAACTTCGTATATCTTTCACCGTCTTTGGTGTCGGCCACTCACTGACAGCTGACACCTTAGCTGGATCTACTGAGATTCCTTCGCCTGAAAAAATATGTTCGAGAAATTCGACTTGATCTAGCCAAAATTCACACTTGTTGTACTTGGCATAGAGCTGATGTTGTTGCAATATCTCCAGGACAATCCGTAAGTGCTCGGCGTGTTCTTTCCGATTCTTTGAATACACCAGGATGTCGTCGATGAAGATGACAATGAACTTGTCTGAGTACTCTTGGAAAACTTAGTTCATCAGGTTCATAAAGATGGCAGGTGCATTGGTCACTCCAAATGGCATTACGAGATATTCATAATGACCATAGCGAGTTCTAAATGCCGACTTCGGAATGTCGGACTCTTTGACCTTCACCTGATGATGACCCGAACGAAGATCTAGTTTTTAAAATACACAAGACCCACTTAACTGATCGAAAAGATCATCGATGCGCGGCAGTTGATACTTGTTCTTAATCGTCACTTTGTTCAGAGCTCGATAATCCACACACATCCTGTATGAACCTTCTTTCTTCTTCACATGTAATACCAGAGGTCCCCAACTTGAAGTACTGGGACGGATCCAACCTTTCTTCAGGAGTTCGTCCAATTGAGTGCGGATCTCCTTCAATCCTTCTGGACTTAACCGGTATGGAGCTTTGATTACAGACTGCGCACCAGGTTGTAAATCGATGTTGAATTCAAGAGCTTGATCGGGAGACAAACCTGATATATCTTCTGGGAATACATCCTCGGACTCTCGAACTACTTCTGGCTTCGATCCTTCTGCTTGTAATGCTGCAACCACTGTCTTCTTTGATTTTGCTTTGTAAACGCTAGGTTCCAAGGTACGGTCTTCACTCTTGAAATAGAACACTGGATGATCTGGTATTTCGAACACTACCCTCCTTTGACGACAGTCGATGGTAGCGAAGAAAATTCCCAACCAGTATATTCCCTAGACTACATCGAAGTTCGGTATGTCCAGCACCTTGAAGTCCACATAAAATTCTTTACTGCAGACGACCACTGACACAAATCGTATCCCAAAGTTGCTTTTAGAACACCGTTCCCTGAACTGACATTCCAGCTGGATATGAGCGGTTTAACTGGAATCGCATGAGTTCGGACGAACCGTTGAGACATAAAGCAATGTGATGCTCCAGTGTCGAAGAGTGCTAGAGCAGGTAAGGAGGCTACTAGTATAATACCTAAGTTGTGAGGGATAGGTTTAGGTATAGGAAAAAATATATATAAGGATTGAAAAGTTTTGAAAGGATTGGGAATTACCAGTGATGACTTGGCCTGTGGCTTCGCCTCCTCGACCGTCATTGTGAAAGCTTGACGTCGTGGTACATTCCTCCTTGGTGGAGGCGCATTCCTCTGTCCTTGGGGTACGTTTCTTTTCCCTTGAGGCATGTTTCTCTATGCCTGATGGAATTGACGTTGAGGCTATGCAGGAGGTCCACGTGGAGCTGGTGTAGGGAGAGCTAAACGAGGTGCGGGAGCCTGAATGGCTGGCTGCTACGGGACTGTGATTGTGGGTCTAGGTGCTGGAAATGTCTTGAAATGATATGGAAATGCTCCTATGGCGTGAGTGGATGCGTCACAAATCAAGCACAGGCCATTTTCACGCCTGCAGTCCTTTGCCAGGTGTCCCATCCTCTTGCAGTAGAAACAAAAGTATGGACTGGACCGGTTAAATGATCCTCCCGGCCTCCTGGGTACAAATGTTGGCCTAGAAGAGGCTCCTCTTGACATCTGTGCGGCAGGGCATTTCACACTGGTAGTCTGCGGTCTGCCTTTCTTCTTCACAACTGCCTCATAACGTCGGGCAGCCTTCAAACCAAGTTCATGGGTTGGGAAATCCCCTGTAGCGAGTGCAGCTTGGATTTTCGGGTTCAACCTTTACTGAAATCGTCATGCCCGGATCTCAGCAGTAGGAATCAGGTGTGCAGCGAACCTGTTACGACCTTGTGTTAGCAGTGTAATGAGTGAAATCAGGAATTTGAATTTTAGACAATATCTTACCTGCTAAGCATGGAAAACTCAGCATCGTATTCATCCACAGACTTCACCCACATCGAGCCTTGTTGTAGATTGATGAACTGCTGCTCCATGTCAAAACGGGAAATCTCAGGGAAGTACTTCGCATCGAATAGATCGTGAAATGACTTCCACTCAATAGGTTGGGTGAGACAGCTTTCTTCAGCTTTCCACAAGATTCTGGCATTATCTGTTAGTTATAGCTTAGCAACTCTCACCCAGGCAATATCTGGCACTTGAGCTGCTTCCAGATCATTTTTAATCGATTGAGCCCATTCTTCCACCTCCAGTAGGCTCTTTTTCCCCAAAAATGTTTTGGGTGCAGTGCCTAAAATTGTTTGACTCCAGGTGCCTCGGCTTCGGGGCGGTGCATGGGGATAGCAGTCTGCTGTTGCTGACCCTCCAGAAGGCTCTTGATCGCCTCGAGCAGTACCGTTTGCTCGTTGATAGGAGATGAAACGGTATATGGTGGTGATAGAGTAGGTGGTGGAGTGTTACCATTGATATTGGTACTAGTGTTGTTGGGAGAATTCATGACCTTGATAGAAAAGGAATGGTTAGGATAGATTCAAGAAATTAGAAATGTAAAGAATGTATAGTTGCTGATTCTTATAATTCTTGTGATATATTGCTTAAGACTTCATGCAGAACTGACCTTCATGGGCCACCAACAAAACCTGTCATGCCCCGCTTCCCAGTAGACGGAAACGACGACGTGGCAAACCGCAATGTATTTACTAAGAAATAAATATGTTAAGCGTAATTAAGCAATATATAAAATGTACAAGAATGACAAGAGTATTAAACAAAACAGCAACTTTATTTACATTCATTTTTATATACAACTGTTTGAAAATGAAAAGATACAATGATAATAAGTACAAGGAACTAGAAGTCAGGCTGTGCATAAACAATGGCATACAGGAAAGTAAGTACAAGGAACTAGAAGTCAGGTTGTGCCGCAAGCTGGTCTAAGTCCTCCTGGCTAGGCTTGATCTCTTGAGAGTCATGTCCTCCTGGCGAACATTCCAAAAAAAGAAATAGAAAGGAATGTCGTCAGCGAACTAGCGCTCGGTAAATCCCAAAGAAGAAAGAGAATATAACAAGTAATGTGAAAAGAACAGGTAAGTTGTGTATGATTGATTACCAGTAAATGATGGTTATTATAACGTGGTTGTTTGTAGCTTAGTAAAAAATGTATTCATGTATACGAGAGGAGTCCATCTTACCCCGTGGACTATGGTAACATGTAGTATATGGCCCCGTCATAACCCAAGGGACAACAGCACGTGCATTCATGTATGTGTCTATTAAGTGACCTCTCATGCCACGATATACGTTCCATACCAATCTACCCCTTTATTCCTGCATATTGTATTGTATAGATTATATTTACAAATCTTGCCGAAACCATGGATACAAAATGTTCAAGTAGTCATGTTCAGGATGTAGTCAAGTATCCAAGTAGTCAAGTCAAGTTATAACCATTGTTCGGTCAAGTCAAGTATACATGTTTGATATTGGTGTTTGATTTCGAGTATTCATGTTCATGATCAAGTATTCATGTTTGATTTTGGATTCCGGATTGAATTGGACTCTGACCGAGTCAGACTCATGTAAACTGATTTAAACTCTGTAATTATTAGGTTTGGGAGTCATTGGTAACTGTTGCACATGGACGACAGAATTTGTGTCTTTTTCTAAGACAATTACCATTGAAAACTCCGTTAAGTTGTCTACCTTAAATAGGCAAGTACTCACTTTCTCTAGCTCCCTGGGGCTCAATAGAATTGATCCAGCTTAAACCTATATTAACTAAAGTCCTTAAATATTGTTATATATATATATTTATATATATCGAGGGGGTTTTATGAAAAATATTTTTAATATAGTTAAAAAAGTAAATATCGAGGGTGATTAGTATTATTTAGGGTTGTCATGAGCATGGATTTTAAGTATTGGGGTATTTTAGTGATAAGTACTTAGTTTTGGAAAGTTCAAAGTATTTTATTGAAAAAATTATTCTTTTTTGTATCTTGATAGTATTTTATTATCATTTGTTAATCTTTTCATTTTTTTAAAAATATAGATTTATTATATTTTGAAAATATGGATATATAATTTAATATAATTTTAACTTTAAAAATAATTTTATTATATTTAGAAAATTTGTAATTTTTAAAACCCGTATTTAAATTCTTTCGAGATCGAATGCTCCATGTTGAGATCTGCATCTCGTTGTACTAGCCCAAGTATGTGCGATAATCTGTACCATCCGTTAGCGAGTCCCCTAAAAAGGGTTGTAGATGCATAATCGCAAATGAAATAAAATATCGCTTTTAAAAGAAATCCGATTTTAGAATTTTATGGTATTTTATTGTAAATACGATCTTCGAACCAAAAACACATACAACTAGGTATCGTGCTATGAAACCATGTATGCGTGTGGGGTAGGTCGTTATCCCGTGAAGTTTTCCTAAGATATTGTTAAGCAATTACTAAAAGAGGTGTTTATAAAGTTTAAGGTATTTTAATGAAAAATGTTCTACTATTGTTGTTTCACATGGGAATTTTGATGAAATTTTATTCTAAACATTAGGGTTTAAGGTTACAAGTATTGTGTAACAACTTGGTTGATCAAAGAGTAACGGAGAAGGAGTTTCTAGGGTTTATAAAAAGGATAACGGTATTAACTCCACTTACCGATATAAGTTTTAAAAATGGAATTTCAATGGAGAGAAAGAGAGATTGGGAGGGACTTACGGTTTAGAAAACACAAAGAGAGGTTGAAGAAGAGAGGATGAGTTTGATGGCGTCGCGGGAGCTCCGGAATAGGCTTCGGTTTTCGCCGGAACCAACTTTCTTGCTAACTCCTTTATACTTTACTTGCACTAAGAACTTTGTAGAGAGTTTTGGCTAGAATTTTCAGAATGATGCCGAGCCAAGGTAGGGGTGGTATTTATAGTGGAGAATTAGGGTTTGGGAATTAAAAGTATGGATTAAAAGTATTAAAATTGTGATAAATTGTGAATTGAAAGGTCTCTATTTGATTGCAGGGAAATCAAACAGTGCAGAGGAGTTAGGGGCAGGTGAAGAGGTGTGTGTGCAAAACACGGGGTTCATTGGCCATGATTCGACCGTCCCCGCCGGTTTTTATGTGCTTTTGGCCTGTCGATATCGAGGCAATTGCCTCGAGATTCATGCCACTTGATCAATCCTCTGTTTAAACCATTTTCCACATGTTTGATTTTTCTGAACTTTTCATTTCACCATGTATTGCATGTGCAATATTTTGGGTTTCCAAAAAGTTAAAAAAATTCAGAAAAAAATAATGCGTCTGATGAGAATTGGACACAGGGGCTACGTCACAACAGTGCAATTTTTTGGGCTTCCATAAGTTGTTTCTTGCTGTTATTTAACAAAAGTAACTTATAACTCAAACTCAGGCCGTAAAACTCATTTCTTGTATATTAACAGTAAAATTATCGTACAAGATTTTAGAGTCGTTACAGGATCAGCAGCTGAATCGTACCTGTTTGATCAAATTTTTCATGGGCATGATCGTCATTTCATGTGCGTTGAGATAATATCTAGGGTTTCAAGTTTCAAAGCCTATATAAAAGACCGAGCAGTAATAAAAAAAAAGATATCTAAGGTTTTTTTGTTTTTAGTCTTTTCTTTCTTATATCTTTATTTTTCTTAGCCATTAAATTTTGTATCGAAGTTCAAATTTTTATTAATAAAGGGTAGAGTAATTTTTATCTCTTATCTCCTTACTTTTCCGCAATTTATTTCATTGCATCTAATTTTATTAGTTAAATTGAATTTTTTTTCTTTATGGATTTTATCTTCTTCCTTCTTCTTTCTCATTATTTTGAAGCGATGATGCTAACAAAAGAAACTCATTGATTTTTATAAGAGATCTTAAAATCTAGCTTTATAATTTATTTCTCAACCCTTTTTCTTTTTTACTTTTGATTTTAATAGGTGAGTAACTTCCTCGCTCGTTAGGATTTAGGAAACGGGAGTTTGAGAGATGGAAAAATCTCTTGCACTTTCCCTTAACCTAATTATGAATCTAAAACTTTTTTAAAGATAAACCACTTCTCTCTATTTTTAGGCGCTCTATCCTTCAATGATAGTTGCGACCCAATTTTCGAGGCAAGTTGTCAGAACTTTGCTAGAGGCTTGAGATGATAGTAATCAGTGGAAGGATAAGAATTAATGAAGGGAATCTCCCGTACCCCTTTTAATTCTAATCCCCATTGTATTCTATTATTCTCACATAAATTCAACAAGTGGTTAAAGGTAAAGCATTTTTAATAACATCTCTCAAACAACCCAAATCTTAACCCTAATGAGTTCTTTTATCATTAAGTTTTCAAATCACTTTTAGAATAAAAACTACAAATCCAAACCTTTTTCTATTAACTCGTCTGAAAAAAGATAAGTAATTTACGATCTTCCTATGGATGACCCGTACTCACTATCGGCTAGCTATTTGCAACACCATTATTGATTGCGGTATTTATGACACATAAAAACTCAATTTTTCACATCAATCAAATGCCGCCGTTGCCGGGTAGACGGTAGTATTATTTTTTTTGTTACTCGGGTTGATTTCATTAAGAAAAAAAAATTAAATCGCATCTTGATATGATTTATGATGTTTGTTCGAGTTGTGCAGCAAATCTGGAGCATCTGGGTGAGCCTACGGTAAATATAATTGCTTGAACCAGGAGAACAGAGGATAAAGAGGTCAGTGCCAAAGAATTAGGCAGTTCGGCCTAAAGTAGACCACGAAACCGCGGCAGAAGAAAGAATTTGGCGGCGGAAGCGCGGCGGTTTGGTGGTTCCTCCTCTTCAAATTTTTCTGGTATCTTTCTTTCTTCTTTTCACTTACTCTGAAGCTCCAATAAACTGTTTCTACCCACATGATTCTTTACAAACAGCTCCACAAATATTAAAAAAAAAATCTTTTTGCGTGTTTTAGATTTTTACTGTGTTTTTACTTTGCATATTTAAAATGAATTAAGGAGCAAGAAACCCAAATCAAGATTAGGTTGGGAGTTCATTACCCTTCCTAAACCCCAAATATCACAAACGAGCATAAACATTATCTTGAATTAATTAAAAAAGATCTAGACCAAGCCCCTAAGGACTCATATAGCTCACTAGGAAAAGTGGACTTTTATGCTAACTAATATTTCGAGGAGTCTAATCAGTAGGTGTCTAGGAAAGTGTGACGAAGGCAAGTGATTAATTTAATTAGGCCCGCTATTTTGGTGATTCATATAGAGGATACCTTCCACTTACCTGACACTTACATGGCTGACTGATCAGTCTACTTTGGGTTTACCCAGTCTAACGGTTAACTTAGGAGCAGTCTAGTGTTTGACTTGAATACCTTAGTTCTCGGGACTGTTTGTGCATCTTTGTGATTGGTTGATTCGAGTCTCTTTTTCCTTCTAAGCAAAACAATTTCAAAAATCCAAATAAAAAAACTTTTAAAAAAAACTTACTATTTCCAACCCATTTTTCTTTTAATCTCAATTTCTTTTCTCCTAACATGGGTAACCCAAATCCTAACCCTAATGAGTTCTTTTATCATTAAGTTTTCAAATCTCTTTTAGAATAAAAACGATAAATCCAAACCTTTTTATATTAACTTGTCTAAAACAAGATAAGTAATTTACTATCTCCCTGTGGACGACCCGTACTCACTATCGATTAGCTATTTGCGACACCGTTATTGATTGCGGTATTTAGGACACATAAAAACTCAATTTTTCACATCAATCAATACCTTCTACAGAGTGGGGTGACATGTCGGCCTTCGTCAAGATTACCACGCCATGATAGTTTGGGTTCGATTCCCACTGTGAGTAATAGTTACTCTCGAGAGATTTTCTATATATGATCCCAGCTAGTCTCCTTTTAGGGTTTGAAGGAGAATTCGACGAAATAGTGGAAGCCATCCTGATTAGATAAATTAATAAATAAATTTGATAGAGTGCACGCTGAGTGTTTTTCCCCTCTTTGGCAGTGACCTATAACTGTCCTTAAACTAAAACTCGAAATCCAAGTTAACCGAACTTTTTTACAATCATTTGTTTTAGAATATCATGATTGCCCTAATTCACGACAAAGTTGCAAATGTCCTTTTCCTTCCTACTTCCACTTTGTTTTCCCAAAGCCCTCTGTATTACATACAGAGATCCATATTGCTTAGAATGACCATCTCGTATAGTTAGATACGAACTCGAAGAAAATGTTTTAGTTCAGGAATGACCACTAGTTTTGGAGAAAGTGAACTGTTTATTTGTCTCTCCCCTCTACCTTATCTCAAGTTCGAGTGCTCCTTAAATAAGGAGAATATACCTGTTATGCTTATTGGATAGTCTTCTTCCAATTCTAAGGATGAAGCTGAAAGGATGGGTAAGAAGAAAACCAACTAGTCTAAGTTCGGTATACAATAGGTAAGAATGTGAGACATCAAAAGGGGTAGTAGTGAAGGAAAAGAAATTGCAACTACTATCGTGAGCCCGGGTTGTGAAAGAGGCATTACTACAAATACCCGACCACCCCCTTGAAATATTCTATATGTTTCAGTTTTCCTGTGTAGTTATTATTAAAAACTATTTCTTATTCAATTTTGACTCCTGGATATATGGATACCGGATCCCACATCTGTAGGGTGTTACAGATACTGAGAAGGAGCAGAGTATTGAGAAATGCTGATTTGATTCTCAATGTCGGAAATCAAATCAACTGCTGCTATTGGGGAAATCACCTGGCTTTTGCTAGAGGCAAACTTTTTGTAGGGATGATTGTGCTCACAAGTAGGCAATGTGGAAGCGACAAACACGGATAATTAAAATTTTCCTACGAGCACAAACACCCGCACAACCAAATAATCATCCAAATACTAAATACTAGCAACAAAAGAGAGCATGCAAATAAACTAGAGGGGGTTTTGGAGAGCTACAACCATTGTATCTTGTCTGATCGTCTATCAGAAGACCCTCGCTAGACTAGTGAACTCCCGGATTTGCTTGGACGCCAACTGTCTTGCCGTAGATGATCCGCATGAAAACCCCAGACCCAAATCACCATCTTCACCTCCGAAGTGAAGAAACCAACTCATTAGGCTAACGAGAAAGTTGATGTGGTGATGAAAATCTCTCTCTTTTTCTCTTTCTATTTCTTTTTCCTCAACTTTGAAAAATCAAGAAAATAGAGAAAGAAGAAGAAGCCATGCCCATGAAAGAAAAAAATATGAAGAGAAGAAGAAAATGATAAAGAAGAAAAGAGAAATATACATGAAACTTATTTTCATTTCTTTTCTCTTCACTTCTATTCTTTTCTTTTTCTCAACAATTCTTTATATATATATATATATATATATATATATATATATATATATATATATATATATATATATATATATATATTAAGAGTTTCAAAAACTCTTCTCTCTTTCCCCTCTCTCTCCTCTTATGTCATCCAAAGAGAGAGAGAGAGAGAGAGAGTTGGCCCCACAAGCTTTCTTTGTTTATTTTTAAATAACAAAGAGAAAGTATTTGTATCAAAATATAAATACACAATATATCAAATACATAGCATGTATTATATATATCAAATATATATAAATTAGAGAGTGTATATGCATCCGTATACGTACACATATATAAGTAATCTTAAAGAGAAGAATATATGTATCATATACATAAACAAATCCATCAATATCATATACTAATGAGAGAGCAAGAGAGTGTGTGTATTATATACACATATATCAGAAACCATATTATCTATATAGTTATTAAGTCAACACTTGATTTAATATTCCGGTTTATAAATAAACCGGCCAGTATAGCAACTTTCCGATTAAATAATGCGTATCACATACACGTATTAATCGAACCCTCGCACGTATCCCCATACTCACGCCACATCAACGTTTCACCTAGGCAGGCACTTTCGTTGTGGGACTCAAAAGACATGTCAATACGCTGGCAGTAGGTCATACATGATCGTATCCGATTGAATCTAAAACATTTTCATATTCAATCCCCTTATGGATTAACCTATAAGCTCATCAGCGGTACTAGCTGCATATAATGGTTATCTAGGTATGAGCAAGATAAAAGTAGGTCGATGAGCAAACTCATTAGGACCCTACAAAGTTTATAAGCGACGGATACCATATAGTCTGGCCTTTTCGTCAAAGAGTATCGCATACCGAGTTTGGGAGGTGGAACTGTCTGATCCCCAATAACCCAATAAGTCATGCTGACATCGAACTCATAACCAATAGAGATACAACTGATAACACTTATCAGTTTATCTCACTTGCTGCACAGACTTATGGTTATAATTATGTTCTGTACTGCGTGATATCGACTCCCTATACCGGGAGAGACGAATCCCCCCGACCGCTCACTGTCTCCATGTATTTCGGGACTATACCCAACTAAAACCTGTTTGCACGACTCCTTTGATCCGCGATAAGATATTAATCTAAGTATAGTGGGAACACACACAAGACACTGTGGCGATCTTAGGACAAGGGACTCTCTTGTACCATTGTCACTAGAAAACTGCTACCTGACATTGGTATAATACCATCTAGGAATTCTTAGTGAGTCCGTCCAGTGTAATTCATAACCTAATGAGCACATGTATACAATCCTCGGTGTCAAACGCCAATAGGTATGAGATCAGTTATCGCCCTCCAATCGGGTCAGGAAACGTATACACTTGTAACACCCTGGCATATTCTTACAATATTAATTGGTATTTTAAAACTTGCTTTGTATTTCTTTTACTTTATTCTTTTGGGTTGCGATCGATTCGAATAGTACAGATAGTTATCCGACCCGACCCGTATGTCTGAAACCCATTATGGTGCTAGATTATATCTAATATTTACCAATAAGCTAAATCCATGAGAATCTAGTATAGCATATATATAATATCTAAATTATAAGCACATATCTTTTGTAGCCATAAGTTAAGAATAATTTATATTTGTTTCGTTAAACATCCCATATTTTATTTTGCTTTTATCATCTACGTTTAAATTTCAAGATATCTAATATCAAATATTTATTAAATCTAGATATATATTTTTAGAATCCTTTTAAATCTTAAATTATGGGTATGAGTTATTTAAAATATATTATTGCGTTATGGTTTAAAAGATTACGTATAAGTATTATTTTTCAAAATATATTTTTGATGAAATTTTGGTAGAGTTTGGCTGAAGTTTGATATTATCTATATACTATTAGTTATAATTATATTATAGTAAATATTTATAACTTAACTTATAACATACTATATATATAATATATATAATTTTATATTAAAAAAATTCTCTCTCTCCCCTTTCTATGTGTTCTCTCTCCCTCGTCTTCCCGCTTTCATCCCGAGCCCTAACCCACGCCACCGTCGACCTCACCCTTCCTCCTCTCATCGTCGTTCTCTTCCTCTTCATTCTCTCATCGCACCCATCCTCGACTTCAGCTCTAACATCGACCCTCGTTGTCACCATCCTCGTTAACTTCACCTCATGTAACCATTGTCACACCCCCTTCCTCATCTCTTCGACGTTGATCTCACCCCCTTCCTCATAATCGTCTCCGTCGAATCCTTTCCTCCTCACCTTCGCAGAACCCCAAGCACCACCACCATCATCAGCGACACCTTCTTCTTCCTCTTCTTCTCCCTGATCTTTTCATCGAACCCAACTTCTCCACTGCTGGCTGCAATCTCGCTTTGTCGTCACCTCCTTCTTGCTTGTTTCCACCTCCTCATCTCGCAACACCTAACAACCTGAGCCTTGAATCGCACAGTTGGCATCTCCCTCACGCTCTAGCATAGTGTCGCCGCCTGCGTTTCTTCATCTCGTCATCTCCGTCGCCGTCAAAACCTCCTCACAGTAGTCATCATCATTGTCGTCACTTTTCCAGAGCCAAGCGGCCACCTAACGTAGTCATGTCGTCGCCGTTGCTTAAGATCAAGCCGAGACCTTGATTGCATCGGGTCTATGCCATTGTCATCAGTGTTCGTAGCTTGTGTATCCGTATTTGTCACCGTATTTATGCTGATCAAGGAACGTTTATCTTGCTACATGCTAGTTTCTTTATAATTTATTTATACCAAAATATATCTAGTATAATATATATACATATATTTATAATATTGCAAATTATTATCGATATACAATTAATCCATATTTTTATCTTTTACTAATACTAGCACTTGTATGGTTACAATTGTTGAGGTTGTGCAAAATTACTTAATTGAACAATTTTAGTTGATAAAATATAGTTTATAATAAATAACAAGTGTAAAATGCTATTATAAATATGTTTAGATATATTTTTTAACAAGTAATGATGCATACATCGATTCTTTACTGCTAGATAAGCATAGCAATTATATTAGTGCTTTTATTACGACTGGTTGCGCAAGTAAATATTTCTCTTGTTTAATACACAATATCTGACATGTACGCGACACGTTATCTTGCCATTGCTTAGCTATATTGTCATACATTTTACCTGTATTGGTTACCGATGCCAACAATATTGACTTGTTATTATGACTGATCAGACTTGTTGTCTTGCTAGATAAGACATGTTCATGATTGTTCTTGTGTTGGTATTAGATAGACATTCTTTGATTCCTGATAGAACATGAAACCTGGGGGAAAAGAGGAAATCAAGAATGAAACCCTTCTTGTAAGTCAACTGTTCACTACTTTTCAAAGACAGATCAATCGATACGAGTTTCGTGCTCCGGAATGATGGCGCTGACATCATTCATCTGTACATGACATTATTTTACTGCTTATTGGCACGTCTTGGATTCAGCCCTAAGAATCATGACCGTGGTCCCGGACACGCATGGTATACTATTGAGTTACGATGTGGATTACATTAATTGGTTTCAAATACCGTTAGGATAGATAACCTAGAAACACAGAATTTAGGCTACACATGAGATACCTATAGCTTGCTGTTATATCACCTATGATTGTTTGTTTATAATTATACCTAATTTTTGCACATAACACCCTATATATTACATTGCTTAGAGTTTATTATTATGATATTTATGACACACTGACGTCTGGGTTTTGCATAACCCAGTTCCTTTAACCTTGTCACAGGAAGATCAGGAATATTTTGAGAAGCAAGCTGAGCAGTGAGGAGATTTGCTGATTAGTTTAGTGATGTTTAGTTTATTTTATTGTATAATAATAGTTTAACGTTGTGATCCCATAAGGGACGTAGCTAGGATATTAATCCTTATTCGTTTCCGTTATTTTCTTGTTATTATTTTATTGGGGCAATTGGACATGTGTTAGTTAGATTTTTTATTTACTGTTCTTGATATCTGATTGACAGCTGTAATATGACAATGGAAGGATTTTCCTCACTATAGGTAGCATGGTTGGCTTTGTCACATACCGTATTTACGGATTTTGGGAAGCGAGGCGTGACAAGATTTTTTTGGTACCAGAGACGCATAGGTTTTAGGATTAGTCGGGTTTGGTTCAATTTGTAGTTACACTCACCAGGAAGCCCGGAATTAGGAACATGTCCTACCACATTACTTCCTTGCCAGTCTTGAATCTATAGTTTATCGACTTCTTGTTTATTGAATCATGTTTTCCCTTGCTAATCCTCTTAAGTGTTCTTGGCTTCAGAATCATTGCAGAAAGAGATTTGCGGGCATACCAGAGGCGTGTAGACGACGTCACATTACTTGGGGTCATACGTGGTATGCTAGAGAACCATAAGCGTCAAACAGAATTGAACCAGTGACAGACCGAGGCTTTCTAAGAGGGCCTGAGGACGGTCCAACAGACTGTTATCACAGCAGCTGAGAGGGCAGCAACACCTAAACCTACACAGTGTGAGGACACCGTGGCGGACTTCAGAAAGCTCGGTCTGACTATATTTACAGGATTAGAGGAGCCATTACCAGTAGAGCAATGGTTAGTGGATACAGAGAATCTTCTTATTTCCGAACAAATTCTAGATGAGAAAAAGGTGGATGTAGTACACATCCAGTTGATAAACTATGCTCGCGAGTGGTAGCTTGTTGAGGAGACCCATCTGACCAAGCCGATCAGCTGGACGAATTTTTCGTGGAGTTTCTTGGAGAAGTTCTTTCCGCAATCTGCAAGGGAAGAATGGAAGAAAAGTTCATTAGCTTGAAGCAGAATGCTAGATCCGTTGATACACATGCGGCTGAGTGGACCCGGCTCATTCGATTTGCGGAGCCCTTGGTTGCCAATGAGGCAGATAAGGCAAGGCGGTTTATGCGTAGTTTGGATGTAGAGATTCAGAGGAACATCATATCTTTGGGATTGACCACCTTCTCTCAAGTTCTCAAGATGGCTATGGAATAATGGAGTTTATCAGTAAGAGTAAAGGGTACTCAATAGCAAGAGGTTGTAGTATGGAAGACTCCATATGCATCACCAGAGTTCCTGGACGTAGAGGCATTCCCGGAAACAAGCGGGGGATAGTACCTATGGAAATGCCTTTTGTATTATATCAGAAAAGACTGTGATTTGTGACTTCTGCCGTCTACCTAACCACACATAGAAAGATTGTCGAAGGAGGCTTGGACTTTGTTTAGTTTGTGGATCAGCTGACCATACCATTGGTACGTGCTCTTCGAAATTACGATTGGGATACAATGTTCATAAACCACCGTAGAAGCAAACTTATGGGGAGAAGCAGATTACTCAGAGGCCTAATCAGGGACGGGCCCTTGATGGCCGATGAGGCCAAAACTTCAAACGATATTATTTCAGGTATCTTACTTGTTTATAATTTTCCCGTACTGACATTATTTGATTCTGGTGCATCCTATTGATTTATGTCGTTTATTAGTGCATACTCTATCCCACACATAGCCCTATCTAGCTATTGGGATATACACACTAGGAATGAGAGAATTATATCTAGTAGTGAGTGCAAGGGTTGTTCGATTGTTATTTGCAGACGGGAGTTATTTGCGTATTTCTTAGTGATAGATACTGGCAGTTATGATGTGGTCTTGGGAATCGACTTTCTTGGCATTTTCCACACTCACATTGATTGTAGGATAAAGAAAGTAATTTTCCAGACTCCCGGACATCCGGAGTTCGTATTTTTGGGGGGCAGCAAATCTGTCGGGCCGGTCAAATTTAGGGCTAAGCCGGCAAGTGCCGTTTTTTCGTCGATGGAAGTTATCAAGGAGGAAGACCAGTAGTAGTTCGGGATTTCATGGATGTGTTCGAGAACATCTCGGGTTTACCGCCAAAACGAGATTTGGAGTTCGCAATTGATCTTATTTCAGGAGCAACGCCAATTTCAAAGGCTTATTATCCGATGGCACCAATGGAACTGGAAGAGGTAAAAAGAAAAGTTTCCGAGTTACTACAGAAGGGCTGGATTTGCAATAGTGGTTCACCATGGGGAGCTCCAGTTCTTCTAGTCAAGAAGAAAGATGGCACATGGAGGATGTGCATTGACTATCGAGAGTTAAATCGGATGACTATTAAGAATAAATACTCAATCCCTCGCGTAGGCGAATTATTCGATCAACTCAGTGGCGTGAGAGTATTCTCAAAGTTGGATTTACGATCAGGGTATCATCAAGTTCGGGTGAAAGAAGACGACACTTGCAAGACGGCGTTCAGAACACGATAAGGGCATTACGAGTATTTAGTTATGCCATTTGGAGTTAGTAATGCACCGGCAATATTTATGGACTTAATGAACCTGATCTTTTCACCATTTCTAGACCAGTTCATGGTAGTATTCATTGATGATATGGTCTATTCGAGGAGCAAAGAAGAGCACGAAGAGCACTTGAGAATCGCACTGTAGATGTTGAGGC
Organism: Agapanthus africanus; assembly: GCA_030015575.1. Lineage (NCBI taxonomy): Eukaryota > Viridiplantae > Streptophyta > Magnoliopsida > Asparagales > Amaryllidaceae > Agapanthus > Agapanthus africanus. Next base: position 767,217,148 of record CM057339.1, read on the forward strand.
AAGAAAAGTTTTATGCTAAGATAAGCAAGTGTGAGTTTTGGCTCGAAGAAGTGAAGTTCTTGGGTCATGTTGTATCCGGTGATGAAATTGCAGTTGATCCCGAAATGATTGTAGCTGTTCATGATTGGCCAACTCATAATGTAGGGGAGATCAGAAGTTTCCTTAGACTTGTTGGATATTATAGAAGGTTTGTGGAGAAGTTTGCTCGGATAGCAGAACCTTTGACCAAGCTAACAAGAAAGGAGCTACCATTTATTTGGACTGAGAAGTGTGCATCAGCCTTTGAAGCACTGAAGTAAGATTGACAACCGCTTCTATTTTAACAGTGCTAAATGATTCCGGAAGATTAGTTATTCACAGCGACGCATCTGGGAAAGGCTTGGGATGTGTTTTGATGCAGCATGGAAATGTTGTAGTTTATTCGTCGAGGCCATTGAAGACTTATGAGAAAAACTACCCAAACCATGACTTAAAGCTTGCAGCACTTATTTTTTGCACTGAAGATTTGGAGACACTACTTATTGGACGAAAGGGTAAAGGTGTTTACTGATCATAAGAGCCTAAAGTACGTGTTCACACAGAAAGAGCTCAATATGAGGCATCGTAGATGGTTGCAGCTGATGGCTGACTATGATCTTAATCTAAAATACCATCCGGGAAAGGTTAATGTAGTATTGGATGCTTTAAGTCGGTTGCCAGCAATACGGATGTTGACTACACAGAAGGAGATTATAACAGATTTTCAGATATTCGAGTTAAAGCTTGTCCTACCAGATTCTTCAGGACATATGATGCAGTTGCAAATACAGTCATTCTTGATTGATAGCATTAAGGCAGCACAGTCGCATGATCCTAAATTACAGAAATTTCGAAGACAAGTGGAAACAGGACTACAGACAGATTTATTTGTTCATGAAGATGGTTCGTTAAGATATGGAAGTCGTTTGAGAGTGCCTAAAGGAAATGTTCGTGAAGAAGTCATGAAGGAAGCTCATAGTTCTGCATATTCAGTACTTCCAGAAGGCACGAAGATGTATAGAGATTTATGACAACACTTTTTGTGGGAAGGCATGAAAAGAGAGATTGCTCATTATGTGTTGAGGTGTTTGGTGTGTCAGCAAGTCAAGGCTGAATATCAGAGGGTAGCTGGTTTGTTGCAACCACTTCCGATTTCTCAGGGGAAGTGGGAACATATAGCCATAGATTTCATGACAGCCTCACCACAGAGTCCAAAGGGCAATAACGTAGTTTGGGTGATTGTCGATCAACTGACCAAGGCAGCTCATTTCATACCATTTCGAGTTGGACAGTCGATTGAAGCTTTAGTAGAGTGGTACATGCAAGAGATTGTGAGATTGCATGGAGTACCAGTGAGTATCGTTTTTGATCCTGACACTCGGTTATTATCACATTTTTGGAGGAGTCTACAGGAAAGTTTAGGAACTCGCTTGAAGTTTAGTACAACCTATCATCCTCAGACAAACGGATAGTCCGAGAGAACGATCCAAACTCTTGAAGATATGTTGAGATCTTGCATGTTGGACTTTAAGGGCTTGTATGAGGATCATTTACATTTAGTGGAGTTTCCATACAATAACGGTTTTCAGGCGACTATACAATGGCTCCATTAGAAGCGTTGTACGGTCCTAAGTGTCGCTCGCCAGTATGTTGGGACGATATTGGAGAAAGAAGATTGTTGGGACCCGAACTTATTATGCAAACTGTTGAGAAAGTTAACTTAATTCGTGATCATATGAGAGTGGCGCTGTAGGGTTACATAGCGTGGCATCAAGGTTTCGGGAGGTATCGTCCATACCGTTTTCAATTTTTGCCGTTCTAAACAACCCTAACCCTAGAATCTTAACTAGAGTTTTAAACGAACATGCATTGTAAACAACATAACAATTAAGTGAATACGGAATACAAGCTTTGTAGACCGGTCCTTCACTTAAAATGCTCCATGTAGAAGTCCCTTCGCTGCGATTAATGATCTCCCGAACTCTTGAGAGGATCCACAAGGTGAAAGATGCAAACTTACTCGAAGTCTTCGAGGCCGAAGATGATCTACGTCGAGGAGACTCAAGCTCATGCTACCTCTTCACTAAATTAGGGTTTAGTGAAGCAAACACCCTAAACTAAATGGCTAATAGTAGAGAATGATGAAGTAGGAAATGAGCTCTCTTTAGTTTTCTTTTTCTCACAATATTTTCTCACCTTAGAAAAAACTAGCAAGCTTTTCAGGAGGAAGAAGAAGAAGTGAGTGAACAAATGAAACTCATGAGGTGAGAATATGAACCATGGGTGAGTTAGTGTCATACACTAACCCTTGTAGAGACTAGACTATGGTTAGTATAATGGTTGGGTTAATAAATATCTATAGCAAAACAAAAAGAGTGAACTTGGTCAATAGTTATCCACAAGCTTTCTCAAAACTTCCACCATGAAAAATTCCACCATTTTAGAATTATTTTGATAAATAAAAATCCTAGGATTATGCCAACTATAGTGTAAGTCTCATGCACCCATGTTTCATATATCTTCAAGCATGACACAATAAAATGTACATTAATATATATCACATATATACTTTAAGCACACAAGTGAGAAAAAGAATACTTAGTGAGCAAATATTAGTTAATGTAAGTTAATATATCAAATAAATAATTATACATTAAATTATCAAATCAACACTTGATTTAATAATCCGGCTATATAACATACAACCGACTAATATAAAATGTAACATCTTATCGAATCAACACTTGATCCGATAACCCGGTTATATCACATAAAACCGATCGATATCACATATCGCGAGAATAGAATACGGTATCACATACGCGCATTAATCTCAGTCCCGCACATATCACATATGTGCTCCTACTTCGTTTCGCATGAACCAGGAAACCTCTGTGTAGGACTCTAAAGACTCGTCAATACGCCGGCAGTAAGTGATGATCATATCAAACACCCACAAGCCGCAAGCGGTCTGCCAAACATAACGGCCACCCGGGTATTGAGCGATCAGAAGATCAACAAGCAAGCCTGCTCGTACTTCTGCGAATCCAATCAGTAACACTCCCGTACAGTCCGGTCTCTTCGTCAGATATGTCGCATATCGCAGCCTGGGGGTGGTATAACGTTAGACCCCAATAGCCTGATAAGTCATGCCGATGCAAGGTCCATAACGGTTCGACAAACTACTGATAATACTTACCAGTAAATATCAGCAACCCTGGCCAGAGATTTCCTGTTATGGCCAATCGAGCATAGCACAACATCAACTCCCAATACCGGGAGAGACGAATCCCCTCCTATCGCTCATTGCCTCCATGTGACTCGGGAATGTACCCAAAAACCACCTTTTTGTACGATCTCTTGACCGTGGTATGGTGGAAATCAAAGCACAGTGGGAATCACACAAGACTCTATGACGATCTTGGGTCGACAGACTAACCTATACCAGTGTCACCAGAGAACTACTATCTGACGATAGGTATAATACCATCTAGGATTTCTCGGCGAGTCCGTTCAGTGTACCAAGTCTCCACTGAGCACCCGTATACCTTCTCTGATGTCAAATACCAATGAATATGGGATCATCCATCGCCCATCATATGGGTCAAGAAGCGCATACGCTAGTCTACTCTGGAGTATCGATGCCCTGTCTCGATACTCCCACGACTAGGAAAAATTGAAGGATGTACTTACCGACTATGTCTGCCCCACTAGTATGATCCGCATCATAATCCTAGTAGTCAAGTACTCATCCTAAGGGCTTTATCAACATATAATAGAGAGACAATAAGTGTACATATTAAGATAAAGAGCAACCAGATAGCATATTATCATGTCGAGCAAGAAAGTCTTCCCTATATATGTCCAAGCATCCACTACAATATACATCTCATGTACAGTAATGGCCTCTAGGACATGCATATAACTAACAATCTCTCACTTGCACTAAGGCCATCTGTTATAGTATCCAATACCCAACAATTTAGCAGTGTTTATAGTATCCCATACTCAACCATCCCAAAATCTTTCAAATAGTATTTGGGGAAGCAGGCCTTGGTGAGTGGATCTGTCATGTTATCCTTCATGTCAACTCTCCTTACATCGATCTCTTGGAGATCAACCATCTCCCTGATCAGGTTATACTTGCCCCAGAATATGTCTGGATTGCTGATAGGACCGGTGTTCCTAGGCCAAAGCCACAACTCCATTGTTGTCATAATAACACTTATTGGACGCTCAATGGTAGGAACCTTGTTCATCTCATGAACAAGAAATGTCCAGACAACTTCTTTGGTAGCATCGTTGGTAGCAATGTATTCAGCCTTTATCGTCTAGTACGCCATGGTATCTAGCTTGGAACTCTTCCAACATACCGTCTCTCCACTGAGGGTAAAGACAATGCATGTGACTGACTTTCATTCGACTTTATCACTCTGGAAACTCGAACCAAGAACATTCATTTAGTGCTTCTCAAGTACTTAAGAATGTCCTCTACAGCTGTCCAGCGATCCCAAGATCCGATTGATTCTTGATCACTACACCTAGTGAGTTAGCTATATCTGGTCTAGTACATAACATCGCGCACATGATAGAGCCTACTGCCGAAGCATAGGGTATCCCTTGCACGCGAGTTCTCTCCAAATTAGTCTCGAAAGACATCTTTTTGGAGAGAGTGATTCATGAGTAAGTGGGCAAACCACCACGCTTAGAATCCTCTATACTAAACCCTTTTAGTATGGTATTAATGTACGTGGATTTGGGACGCTCCCAACATCCACTTAAATCTATCACCATAGATCATAATCCACAAGATGTAGTAGGTATCATCTAGATCTTCTATTGAGAATCCTCGTGATAAGAGGAGCTTGACCGAGTGTAGTATAGGAAATCATTTCTTATCAAGAGTATGTCATCTACGTACAATACGTGTAAGATAACCTCACTCTCTACTACCTTCTTGTATATACAAGGTTCATCTATCTTTTTGATGAAGTCAAACTCTTTGACCGCCACATCAAAACAGATGTTCCAACTCCGCAATGCATGCTCTAATCCTGATGGACTTAAGCATAGCTTTGAAAGTCTCAACTTTTCCATCTATACCAAGAATCTTCTCAAGATCCAATTTGCTCCCAATGGGTTTTACCCCTTCAGGTGCAACATTCAAAGTAATAATTTGTTGGTGTATATGGATTCTATCTTTGATCGCATAGCATCCAGCCAGTTCACAGAGTCGCCACTCGTGATGGCCTTCCTGAACCTAGTTGGGACACCATCTACCATGATGCAATCCTCGCTCCCACTGTCACCGAGAAGACTGTAGTATCTCTCAAGTGGATGAGGAACCCTATCAGATTTGCTGAGAGGCTGAGGTTCGCTGGAGACTATTGAATCCTTTGGTTTCACCAAATCATCAGTTGTTAGTTTGTCTAGCTAGAACTCCTTCTAGTTCTACCTCATGATCACTAATTTCTTCACAAGAAATTCCTTTTCTAAAAAGATGGCATGTTGAGAAACAAAACACCTTTTGCTCCTCAGTATGGTAGAAGATATACCCTCGCAAATGCTTGGGATATCCTAACAAATTTATATAGTACTGACCTTGTCTCAAGTTTGTCTGGATTTTTCTTTTCAATATAGGCCGGACAACCCCATATCTTAAATCATTTAAGACATGGTCTCTTTCCATTCCATATCTTATATGGAGTGGTAGACACTGATTTGGATAGAATCCCATTCAATAGATATGCAGCTTCTCAAGTGCATAACTCTAAAAGGAAACAGGTAACTCAGCAGTACTCATCATAGAGCGCACCTTATCTCATAGGGTGCGATATCTCTGCCCCGATACACCGTTGTGTTGTGGTGTATATGAAGGAGTAAGCTGAGAGAGAATCATAATATCCTTTTAAAAACTCCAGGAACTCCAAGCGCAAGTATTCGCCTCCTCGATCACATCGAAGGATTTAATACTTCTACCCGACTGGTTCTCAACTTCAAGCTTATATTCCTTGAATTTCTCAAAAGTTTCAGACTCGTGTTTTAACAGGAACACATGTCCAAATCTTGAAAGATAGTCGATGAATGTAATGAAGTACCAAGAACCAACCTTGGCATTTGTAAACATAGGACCGTATACATCATCATGTATCCGTCCCAAGAGTTCAGTAACTCTTTCTTTGTTTCCAGTAAACTGGGTATTGGTCATTTTACCTTTGAGACAAGACTGGAAAGTATCATAAGATGAAAGTTCGAACAGATTCTTATATTCATCCTTATGTAACTTAGCTAGTCGTGTCGCATTGATATGACTTTACAATACCACAATCAGGATTCGTTCATTTATGAACTACTCCTCTTGTGTGTGTTCTATACTTTGGACTGTGGTTTGATTTAGAACGTATATGCTATTATATAACGTGCATGATCCAATCAACTCTTGATTCAGGAAAATGTTCACAACATTATCCTCTAATACAGAATTATATCTTTCTTTAACTCATTAAAGAAACAGATGTAATGTTGTATATCAGGTTCGGTATGTAATAACATTCATTCAGAATCAATGTATTAATACAAGGTGATATTTTCCAACTGACTTGGCTGCAACAATTGCACCATTCTCTAACACTTAGAGATATATCACCATATCCCAGTTCTCTACCTTTTTGTAGCCTATGTAACAGATTACATGTATGGGATCCCAATCCGGTATCATATACCCAGGACGTAGAGGATACTGAGAAACAGTTCTTGGTAATGAACACACCCAAAGAAGATGCATCAATATGCACTTTCTTCGATTGGGTGGCATGGAAATCCGGATATTCCCCTATTTCCTGCTCGGACTTATAACAATTATAAGATAGAGCGGAACCAATGTTCCCCGGCTCAGTATAATAAGGAGGTTCGGTTAGTGCGTCCATATTACTATCTTGATTAAGGCGTGAACCAGGAGAGAGAGAGAAGAAAACACACTGCGTGAGCTCTTGCAAGATCAAATTGGTTATTATTTTATCTAATCAGGATGGCTCCCACTGTTTTTATCAAATCTTCCTTCAAACCCTAAAAGGTAAGACTAGCCGAGATTAATTACACCCTACAAGTTCTCCAATCTTTCGGCCAGGCTAGTGTCGGTACTTTGAGGGAGGTTCCCCGTGCTTTTGCACGGACCTAATTAAAATAAACCTCGTTTTCCTAGGGGCGTAACCCCGTTAACACTTTTCTAGACACCTATTTGATTGGCTAATTGTAATGTGTAAAACTCTTCCAGAAGTAACTCTTACTGGCAGTGGGTATCGGGATCCAACTATCTCATAGAAGATATGCAATCTCATTGCAAATTTCAACACTTGAAATTCCCGATAATATTTTGCCCAAGCGATCTATAACCATGACAAGATCAACAAACTATAGACCGCAAGTCAAGTTCAACCCATCATTTCCTGATTGATTTAAACCCACCTGTACGACCCTGACAAGGTTAACAAGGTCGTACGACTACCCTAATCCAAACGCATCATATGCTAGCAGATAAGCACTAATCAGCTACCGGACACTACGCCTTGACAAGGTCAACAAACGCAACACGAGTACTAAATACTACTTATCTGAAATGACGGAGGGCTACGACAGGCTTTTAAGAAAACCCTTTGCGTAATGAACTTGATATCGTTGTAGAATCGAGTGAATTTTAAAATAAGTGTTTTTGAGGCTTTTACTAGTTTTGCTAAAGAGGTCAATCCCGGTGAAGGATCTCGGCTCTTTACTTATCGAATAGATGCAGGATATTTCAAAAATACCACTACGCAAAGAAAAAACCATAGAAGCAATTAAAAGATAAACCGAGTGGGTTATAGCATCTGCTAGTTTCGCTAAAGAGGTCACTCCCGGTGAAGGGATCTCGGCTCTTTCCTTATTGAATAAGGTGCTGGATATTCTACAAGGAATACCGCTATGCAAAGCAAGAACTAGAGCTACTAATTTTTGAAACAAGATTCTACAACATCTTTAGGTTTCTTTTATTTCATTAATCTCATTAATGAAGTCCCATTAATTATGCTTCCCAAGCATCACATATGAAACGAAAGCAGCAATATTGATTATACCTCATATATATAATATAAGCATTCGCCTCAGAACATATCAAGTGATCACATCACAAAATATCAGCAGCACAAGAATCACATATGAAATATTGGATATACTAGGAATTCCGTGTTTTAATTAAGCCAATAAAAAATGCGGATTCCACGGTCGCGATGAATAGCCAAACCTACATCCCTAGACCCCTACAAGAGCGGCAAGAAACCCTACCAATTCTAGAGTTAGGAGACCCCGTCTCGACTCCTCAAGAGAGTCTCCCAGTGGACCCTAGAACCCGGTTACTTGTGCTCCGTTCCTTGGGTCTATCCTAATGTGGAAAAGTAAATAATATACATCAATGGTGACATCATCCTCAATCCGGAAGTTCCCCAATAAAAGAATATTACATACAAGCTTTTACATGAATGAAAATGAAAAACTCTCATCTCACATAAAAAAAACCCGGCTATTCAAAACACGACGATCCAATATAACATATCACAGAAACACATAACATCACATGTCATCAACGTAAGTAAATATGTGTATCCCAATTGTCGTTGATGTATAGCAACGAAACCGGCGATACACCACATATTACACTTACAGTCGCAGAAAAGAAAGTGAAAGACTACAACAGTTGGAATCCGTAACCACCTTAGACATCATAAACCCAATGCATCACATATATTGGATTTCATGCCCAACCAAATGAATTCCTTAGACATCACATTCCTAACAATTATAAACCATGCATTTTAGTCTCGATATTGAAAACACTTTTCAATAACCTGTCGGGTAATTCAACAAGATTCTCGATAACCTGATCGAATGCTCGTCGGAAACTTTAGTAGACGGCCGCACCCCCGATGCCGTCGACGAAGTGTACTAAGGTGGAACACCGCGGCCGCGAGCACCCGAACGGATGCTTTTGGTGACGGGGTTCTCCTACAGTCACTTGGTCGGGGCTATGGGGCGTGGCTATCTAATAAGGTTACCCGACGAGTATCCGCGTACGCTACGTAATTGCGACAGACTTTTGATCAACATCAAAATCCCGTGGCAACCGATCAAATCTCTTCGGGAAACATGGGTATGGAAAATCTTAAAAACCCATAGGTTCCCTATGAGGGAGAATCAAATCTCTTCGATGGTGTACTCTTTAATGAGACTAAACTTCTAGATTTATAAAATTCAAATTAGTTATCTCATAACTATTATGTGGATTCCAAATATTGTATCACAATCACAGATAGCTAGATGAAGTTAAACTTTTCGTTCGACTAATTAAGCACCCAAAATTTCCCAACAAGCTCAACACTTGAGCGGAGTTCAAAAAGTACCCAGAACATGCCACAGCTCCTATGAACCATCCGTAGAAGGGTTGACCCATGCCTCACTCATGTCGCCACGGAGCTGCGGCAAACCCTAAGGTATTACCGAGGTTCCGCGATCTAAAAAGTCGAGTTTGGGTATCGTTCTTCTAGAGGGTCTATAGAATCTCTTGCATGATTTTCTGAAAATTTTGAACTTGGAAAAAATCCAAAACTTGGAAAATTTCCAACGGGGAAAATATAGGTTATTGATATCCGTTCGAACTTTTTAATATCGTCTAATTAACCCGAATACATGTTAGAATTACGACTACGAAACACTTCGAGTTGCCTTTGCAGAAATTCAACATCACATGAAAATTTAGCAAAAACAAACAACACCTGAAACACCAGAACCCAGAGACTGGAACACCATGAAAATTTAAAGCCAAAAAACCAACTTTGACCCGGTGTGTCGTTTTTTAGCCCTATATGGCCGGCCAAATTTGCACCAAATTGCTCCAAATTTTCATAGTGTTCATGTTATATCACATACAACATTCTGCACTTGTTTAAAAAAAAATTTGACACCTTTAAAAATTCGACAGAAAACAGATTTGTGTATCGGGTGTTTCGGAGCAGTTTCGGTTTCGTAATCTAAAAAATATCGTTTAAATCTCTAGCTTGGCTCTGATACCACTGTAGGGTGACTTAGCGTGCAATCAAGGTTTCGGGAGGCATCGTCCATGCCGTTTTCAAATTTTTTCCGTTCTAAACAACCCTAACCCTAGAATCTTAACTAGAGTTTTAAACGAACATGCATTGTAAACAACTTAACAACTAAGTGAATATGGAATAAAACCTTTATAGACCGGTCATTCACTTCAAATGCTCCGTGTAGAAGTCCCTTTGCTGCGAGTAATGATCTCCCGAACTCTTGAGAGGATCCACAAGATGAAAGATGCAAACTTGCTCGAAATCTTCGAGGCCGAAGATGATCTACATCGAGGAGACTCAAGCTCATGCTATCTCTTCACTATATTATAATTTAGTGAAGCAAACACCCTAAACTAAATGGCTAATAGTAGAGGATGATGAAGTAGGAAATGGGCTCTCTTTAGTTTTCTTTTTCTCACAATATTTTCTCACCTTAGAAAAAACTAGCAAGCTTTTCATGAGGAAGAAGAAGAAGTGAGTGAACAAATGAAACTCATGAGATGAGAATATGAACCATGGGTGAGTTAGTGTCATATACTAACCCTTGTAGAGACTTGACTATGGTTAGTATAATGGTTGGCTTAATAAATATCTATAGCAAAACAAAAAGAGTGGACTTGGTCAATGGTTATCCACAAGCTTTCTCAAAAATTCCACCATGAAAAATTCCACCATTTTAGAATTACTTTAATAAATAAAAACCCAAGGATTATGCCAACTATAGTGTGAGTCTCATATACCTATGTTTCATGTATCATCAAGCATGACACAATAAAATGTACATTAATATATATCACATATATACTACTATATGCACACAAGTGAGAAAAAGAATACTTAGTGAGCAAATATTAGTTAATGTAAGTTAATATATCAAATAAATAATTATACATTAAATTATCAAATCAACACTTGATTTAATAATCCAGCTATATAACATACAACCGACTAATATAAAATGTAACATCTTATCGAATCAACACTTGATCCGATAACCCTGCTATATCACATATAACCAATCGATATCACATATCGCGAGAATAGAATGCGGTGTCACATACGCGTATTAATCTCGGTCCCGCACATATCACATATGTGCTCCTACTTCGTTTCGCATGAATCAGGAAACCACTGTGTAGGACTCTAAAGACTCGTCAATACGCCGGCAGTAGGTGATGATCATATCAAACACCCACAAGCCGCAAGCGGTCTGCCAAACGTAACGGCCACCCGGGTATTGAGCAATCAGAAGATCAACAATCAAGCCTGCTCGTACTCCTACGAATCCAATCAGTAATACTACCGTACAGTCCGGTCTCTTCGTCAGATATGTCGAATATCGCGGCCTGGGGGTGGTATAACGTCAGACTCCAATATCCTGATAAGTCATGCCGATGCAAGGTCCATAACGGTTCGAGAAACTACTGAAAACACTTACCAGTAAATCTCAGCAACCCTGGCCAGGGATTTCCTGTTATGTCCAATAGAGCATAGCACAATATCAACTCCCAATACCGGGAGAGAGGAATCCCCTCCTATCGCTCATTGCTTCCATGTGACTCGGGATTGTTCCCAAAAACCACCTTTTTGCATGATCTCTTGACCGTGGTATGGTGGAAATCAAAGCACAGTGGGAATTACACAAGACTCTATGACGATCTCGGGTCGACAGACTGACATGTACCAGTGTCACCAGGGAACTGCTATTTGACGATAGGTATAATGCCATCTAGGATTTCTTGGCGAGTCCGTTCAGTGTACACAGTCTCCACTGAGCACCCATATACCTTCTCTGATGTCAAACACCAATAGATGTGGGATCATCTATCGCCTATTATATGGGTCAAGAAGTGCTTATGCTAGTCTATGTTGGAGTATCGATGCCCTGTCTCGATACTCCCACGACTAGAAACAATTGAAGGATGTACTTACCGACTACCTCTGCCCCATTAGTATGATCCGCATCATAATCCTGGTAGTCAAGTACTCATCCTAAGGGCTTTATCAACATGTAATAGAGAGACAATAAGTGTATATGTTAAGATAAAGAGCAACCAGATAGCATACTATCATGTCGAGCAAGAAATTCCTCCCTATATATGTCCAAGTATCCACTACAATATACATCTCATGTATAGTAATGGTCTCTAGGGCATACATATAACTAACAGGCATAAGATCAACAGAAAAGTTAGGCTGATACTGGAAGAAGACCTTTAGAGTTTGTTGTTAGTAATCTTATGTTCTTGATGATATCTCCAACTGGGGGAGTAATCCGATTTGGTAGTCGAGACAAGCTTAGTTCTCGATTCATGGGGCCTTTCGATATCATTGAGCGTGTTGGAGATGTGGCTTAATGATTGGCTTTACCACCATCCTTGGCGGGTGTTCATGACGTGTTTCATGTATCTCAACTCCGTAAGTATGTTCGAGATGAGACGCACATCCTTGATCACTCGGAACTAACAGTGAGAGAAAATTTAACTTATGAAGAGCAACCGATGGCTATTGTTGATCGACGAGAAAAGGTTCTCAAGAATAAAGTGATCCCTTTAGTACTTGTTTCATGGGGAAATCGTTCGCATAGAGAATTTACTTAGGAATGTGAGGACGAGATTCAACAAAAGTTTCCACACCTTTTTCCTTAGATCTGTATCTTCATTATTCTTGTCTTTTCCAAATTCATGAATTTCGAGGAAGAAATTCTTTTGTAGTTGGGTATAATGTAACACCCAAGCATGTTCTTACAATATTAATTGGTATTTTAAAATTTACTTTGTATTTCTTTTGGGTTGCGATCGATTCGAATAGTAGAGGTGGTTATCCGACCTGACCCGCATGTCTGAAACCCATTATGGTGCTAGATTATATCTAATATTTACCGATAAACTAAATACGTGAGAATCTAGTATAGCATATATATACATAATATCTAAATTATAAGCACATATATTTTGTAGCCACAAGTTAAGGATAATTTATGTTTGTTAACTGCCATCGTATGGTTAAGCATCCCATATCTTATTTTTCTTTTATCTTTTACGTTTAAAGATTAAGATATCTAATATCAAATATTTACTAAATCTAGATATATTTTTTAGAATCCTTCTAAATCTTAAATTAGGGGTATGAGTTATTTAAAATATATTCTTGCGTTATGGTTTAAAAGATTTCATATAAGTATTATTTTCCAAAATATATTTTTGATGAAATTTTGGTAGCGTTTGGTTGAAGTTTGATATTATATGTATACTATTAGTTATACTTTTACTATAAAAAATATTTATAACTTATAACATACTATATATATAATATATATAATTTTATATTAAAAACACCCATCTCTCCTTCCCCCCTCTCTCTGTTCTCTCTCCCACGTCTTCCACTTTCACCCCGAGCCCTAACCCATGCCACCGTCGACCTCACCCTTCATCCTCTCATTGCCATCCTCTCTTCGCACTTATCCTCTCCTTACACTCATCCTCGACTTCACCTCTAACACCGACCATCGTCATCACCATCCTCGTCAACTTCACCTCACGTAACCATCGTCATACCCTCGTCCTTATCTCTTTGATGTCGTTCTCACCCCTTTCCTCATCATCGTTGTCGTCGACTCCTTTCCTCCTCGCCTTCACAGAACCCTAACCGCCACCTTCATCATCAGCGACACCTTCTTCTTCTTCTTCTTCTCCCTGATCTTTTCATCGAACCCAACTTCTCCACCGCTGGATGCAATCTCGCTTTGCCGTCACCTCCTTCTTGCTTGTTGCCACCTCCTCATCTCGCAACTCCCAACAACCTGAGCCTTCACCTACACAATCGACATCATCCCTCGCGCTTAAGCACAGTGTCGCCGCCTATGTTTCTTCATCTCGTCATGGCCGTCAAAACCTCCTCATAGCAGTCGTCACTTTTCCAGAGCCAAGTAGCCACCTAACGCATTCACGTCATCGCCGTTACTTGAGATCAAGCCGAGACCTTGATTGCATCAGGTTTATGCCGTTGTCATTAGTGTTCGTAGCTTGTGTATCTGTATTCGTCGCCTTATTTATACCGATCAAGGCAAGTTTATTTTGCTACATGCTAGTTTCATTATAGTTTATTTATACCAAAATATATCTAGTATAATATATATATACATATATTTATAATATTGCAAATTATTATCGATATACAATTAATCCATATTTTTATCTTTTACTAATACTAGCACGTGTATAATTACAATTGTTGAGGTTGTCCAAAATTACTTATTTGAACTATTTTAGTAGATGCAATTTAGTTAGTAGATACAATTTAGTTTATAATAAATAGCAACTGTAAAACGCCATTATAAATATGTTTAGATATATCTTTTAACAAGTAATGATGCATATATCGATTCGTTACAGCTAGATCAGCATAACAATTATATTAGTGCTTTTATTAAGACTGGTTACGCAAGTAAATATTTCTCATGTTTAATACACAATACCTGACATGTGCATGATACGTTATCTTGCCATTGCTTAGCTGTATTGTCATACCTGTTACCTGTATTTGTTACCATTGCCAACAATATTGACGTGTTATCCTAATTGACCAGATTGTTGTCTTGCTAGATAAGACCTATTCACGATTGTTCATGTATTGTCATTAGGCAGACATTCTATTGATACCTGAATAGAACATGAAACTTGGGGGAAAAGGGAAAATCAAGAATGAAACCCGACTTGTAACTCAACAGTTCACTACTTTCCAGAAACTGATCAGTCGATACGAGTTTCGGGCTCCGGAATGATGATGCTGACATCATTCATCTGTAGATAATATTGTTTTACTGCCTAGTTGTTAGTTTTGTGTATGCCCTAGAGGCCATTACTATACATGAGATGTATATTGTAGTGGATGCTGGGACATATATAGGTAGGACTTTCTTGCTCGACATGATAGTACGCTATCTGGTTGGTCTTTATCTTAACATGCATAGTTGCTGTCTCTCTATTACATGTTGATAAAGCCCTTAGGATGTGTACTCGATTCCAGGACTATGATGTATATCATACTAGTGGGGCCTGGGTAGTCCATGAGTACATCCTTCAATGTTCCTAGTCGTGGGATTATCGAGACGGGGCATCGATATTCCAGAGTAGACCAACGTATATCTTCTCGACCCATGTGATGGGCGATGGATGATCCCATATCCATTGGTGTTTGACATTAGAGACGGTATGCGGGTTCTCAGTGGAGACTAGGTACACTGAACGGACTCGCCGAGAACTCCCAGATGGTATTATACCTCACGTCAGATGGCAGTTCTCTGGTGACACTGGTACAGCTTAGTCTGTTGACCCGAGATCGTCATAGAGTCTTGTGTGTCTCCCACTGTGCTTTGATTTCAACCCTACCACGGCTCTACTGAGTCGTGCAAACAGGTGGTTTTTGGGTACAGTCCCGATTCACATGGAGGCAATGAGCGATAGGAGGGGATTCGTCTCTCCCGGTATTGGGGGTTGATGTTGCGCTATGCTCGACTGGCCATTACTGGAAATCCCTGGCCAGGATTGCACTGATTTACTGGTAAGTGTTATCAGTAGTTTCATGCTTGTTATGGACCTTACATCGGCATAACTTATCAAGCTGCTGGGGTCTGACGTTTACCACCCTTAGACGAGATATGCGACATATCAGACGAACAGACCGGACTGTGCGGTAAGTGTTACTGATTGGATTCGCAGGAGTGTGAGCAGGCTTACTCGTTGATCTTCTGATCGCTCAATACCCGGGTGGCCGTTACGTTTAGCAGACCGCTTGCGGCTTGTGGGTGTTTGATATGATCATCACCTACTGCCGGCGTATTGAAGAGTCTTTAAAGTCCGACACATGGGTTTCCTGGCTCAAGTGAAACGGAGTAGGAGCACATATGTGATATGTGCGGGACCGAGATTGATACGATATGAGATACCGTATTTTATTCTCGCGATTTGTGACATTGATCGGTTGTATGCGATATAGCCGGGTTATCGGATCAAGTGTTGATTCGATAAGTTGTTACTTTTGACATTAGTCGGTTATAGCCGGTGTAGGGTGTTTTTCGTCACCCCATTGAGATGGGAATACGCGCGCGCTTGTCAGGCACATTACAGATTCCCCCGGCCTAGGGTAGACCAGGGTTTAATGATTGTAGGGATACGAATCTCCGGCAACCGCGGACTAAACTACCGTTAATTACCCCTCGCATTTGGAGCGAAGGAACCTCCGATTAACGGGTTAAACTGGTCATGCGAACTCAATATGCAGTGCATTGGTGTGTGTGTATTTTTTTTTCCACTTGTAAAAAAAGGATATATATATATAGATATATATTTTTCTATATATATATATAAACAAAAATAAATAAGTAAATAAATATTTACAGATTTTTTTAATTTATTATTATTTTAAAAATATTATTTATAATTTATTTTTATTTATTTAATATTTATTTTATATATTTTTTTAAATAAAAAAGGGATTAAGAAAAGAAAAGAAGAAAAGAAAATAATTATGTTTTTTTTAAAAAAGTGGGGTCACATGTTAGCATGTGACCCCTCATATGAGGGGGGTCACATGCTAGCATGTGACATGGAGGGTCACATGTTAGCATGTGACCCCTCATGTGGGAGGGGGGCACATGCTAGCATGTGACCCCTCACATGCTAAGGGGGAGTCACATGCTCAGCATGTGAGAAGGCCATCACATGTTTAGCATGTGACCCGTCACATGCTGAGCATGTGAGAGGGCCGTCATATGCTTTGAATGTGACGCCCGTCACATGCTTAGCATGTGACCCACGTCACATGTTAAACATGTGATGGGCTGCTTTAGCATGTGACCCGTCACATGCTTAGCATGTGACGCCCGTCACATGCTTAGCATGTGACCGTCACATGCTTTTTTTTTAACGTGGAGTTCAACTCCAAAAGAATTTTATATGGCTAAAAAAATTATAATGTGGAGTTAAACTCCCCCAAAAAAGATTTTTGCTGTGGAGTTAAACTCCAAAAGAATTTTATTTGTGGAGTTGAACTCCAAAAGATTTTCTGCAGTGGAGTTAAACTCCAAGAGAATTTTATTTGTGGAGTTGAACCCCAAGAGAATTTTATTTGTGGAGTTGAACTCTAAGAGAATTTTATTTGTTGAATTGAACTCCAACAGATTTTCTCCTTTCTCCTTTGAGAAGAAACCCAAAATGGGTTCTCTTGAAACTCCAAGATCTAGATCTTGGATGATAAAAAAAGAAACCCTTATTCTCTTGATGGAGTTTTGGGAGATGGGTTTATAGTAAAACTATATTTAGTTTTTAAAAAAAGGGAGAGCTAAGCTCTTGATTTATTTGGAAAATGAAAAGAGAAGAGGTAGAACTTGAAAAAGAAAGAGTGGAGGCACAAACCCTAGTTTTTTGAGGGAATGAAAAAGTGTTCTTTTATTCATCATCATGTTGCCTTTTATAGGCTTACATATTTACATATAGACCCTTGGGCTTTGCAAAATGGCGTTTTGCCCATCCCAAGGCTCATGTGCCATTTCTTTTTGCACATAAGCCATGGGCTTACAAGAATTTAGCTTTATGCCCATTTTGTTTACATTCATGCATAAAAAATTACATAAAAATTATTTATGACATGATTTCATTATTGGCATGGGGAGGCTGGCCGCGGGCTCAACTTGGGCATGGGCCCGCTTGACCTGGGCTTGGGCTCACCTAGCTTAGGGGTTGACCTTGACTTTGACTCGATCAACCGGGGTGTAAATTTTTACCCCAACAAATTACCCCCATCAATAAATGCACACCGCACATGTGGGTCGTGTGCATGAAATTGATGGATCTTCTTTCATGTGGAGGCGACTTGCTTTGGTTCCCACTTTTTGGGATGCACTGCCCTTTTTACGACGTGGACGGTCGACGCTTGACGCATCTCCGAGACAGAGTGTCCGTGGTAGACGTTTCCCTTGCCCGGAGCGATCCGGTTCCTGCTTTGTAGGAAGCCTGCACTGCCCTTTTTGCGACATGGATGGTCGACGCTCTGGTCCGGAGCGATTTGGTAGATGTGTCCCCGGCACGGAGTGTCGCTGTTGGACGTTTCCCTGATGCGGAGTGTCTGTGTTGGACGTTTCCCCGATGCAGAGTATCGCTGGTTGACGTGTCCCCGCGACGGAGTGTCTGTTGTCGATGTGCCCCCGGCACGGAGTGTCTGCTTGATGTTTCCCCGAGGCGGAGTATCGGCTGGTTTACGTTTCGCTGATGCGGAGTGTCTGTGTTGGACGTTTCCCCGATGCAGAGTGTCGCTGGTTGACTTTTCCCCGGCACGGAGTGTCGGGTTGACTTTTCCCCGGCACGGAGTGTCGCTGATCGACTTTTCCCCGGCGTGGAGTGTCGATGGTTGACTTTTCCCCGGCACGGAGTGTCGCTGATCGACTTTTCCCTGGCGTGGAGTGTCGGGTTGACTTTTCCCCGGCACGGAGTGTCGCTGATGGACTTTTCCCTGGCGCGGAGTGTCGGGTTGACTTTTCCCCGGCACGGAGTGTCGCTGATGGACTTTTTCCCGGCACGGACTGTCGCTGGTTAACTTTTCCCCGGCACGGAGTGTCGCTGATCGACTTTTCCCCAGCGCGGAGTGTCGGGTTGACTTTTTCCCGGCACGGAGTGTCGCTGATGGACTTTTCCCCGGCGCGGAGTGTCGCTGGTTGACTTTTCCCCAGCACGGAGTGTCGCTGATCGACTTTTCCCCGGCATGGAGTATCGCTGGTTGACTTTTCCACGGCACGGAGTGTCGCTGATCGACTTTTCCCCGGCGCGGAGTGTCGGGTTGACTTTTCCCTGGCACGGAGTGTCGCTGATCGACTTTTCCCCGGCGCGGAGTGTCGGGTTGACTTTTCCCCCGCACGGAGTGTCGCTGATGGACTTTTCCCCGGCGCGGAGTGTCGCTGGTTGACTTTTCCCCGGCACGGAGTGTCGCTGATCGACTTTTCCCCGGCATGGAGTGTCGCTGATCGACTTTTCCCCGGCGCGGAGTGTCGGGTTGACTTTTCCCCGACACGGAGTGTCGCTGATCGACTTTTCCCCGGCGTGGAGTGTCGGGTTGATTTAATTCTAAGGCGGAGCATAATTCCGGCAGGAAAGGTAGATATCCCGAGGCGAAGCATGATTTCGACACGGGGTAAATTCTGGGACGGAGCATGATTCCGCCATAGAGGTTGTTGGTTTGATTTGATTTGGGTTGACATCAGTATCGATATACTGGAATATGGTACCAGGAGCAAATCATCATCTGTTTTGAGAGGATTTGGGAATTGGGGTTTTGTTTGGCATTTGTATTGCTGCACTGGAATAATGCCAGGAGCAACTCATCATTTGTCCCGAGAGGAATTGGGAATTGTTTTTTTTTTTTTTTGGTTTGGCATCTGCATTGTTGCACTGGAATAATGCCAGGAGCAACTCATCATTTGCCCTGAGAGGATTTGGGAATTGGTTTTGGTTTGGCATCTGCATTGCTGCACTGGAATAATGCCAGGAGCAACACATCATTTGCCCCGAGAGGATTTGGGAATTGGTGGCTTAGGAGACAGGTTTAGATCCCTATCACCTAAGGCTTTTCAATTTTATGGGCCGTGAGGGTCCCATAAAAGCATTTTCTCCCTACGGGTCGTAAGGATCCCGTAGGTGTATTTTCTCCCTAGGAGTCGTGAGGACTCCTAAGTGTGTGGCTCCTTTGTGAGTCGTAGGGATCTCACGCGGGAATTTTCTCCTCATAAAGTCAAGAGGACTTTGCGAGTGCATTTCATCTCTTTTTCGCGAGTTTGCGCCCTTTCAGGTTTTCACAAACTCGCCGGCAGTCCTGTTGTTTTTACTCACGGAGCCCTTTTGGGTTTTCATTTGTGCCCATTTTTCTTGTGGACATACCTTCTTTTTTTTTCTTCTCTTTTTTTTCTTTCTTTTTCTTTCTTTTTGAATCTTCCCTGCCGGTGGGACTTTGAATGTGGTCTCGCCGGTAGGACTTGGGAGAGATTGGGATCGTTTTACGCCCGTGGATTGTATACGGTTTTGCAGGATGTATGATCCAGACCGTATGGCTAAAAACATTTCGGGACTTTGTTGGCGTCTGCATCGCTGCACTGGAATATGGTACCAGGAGCGACTCATCATTCGCCGCTTGGGAATTTGAGTTTGGAATTTGGTTGGCGTCTGCATCGCTGCACTGGAATATGGTACCAGGAGCGACTCATCATTCGCCGTTTTGGGGTATGGGATTTGGAATTTGGTTGGCGTCTGCATCGCTGCACTGGAATGTGGTACCAGGAGCGACTCATTATTCGCCACTTGGGGATTCGGAAAGCGATGGCTTAGGAGACAGGTTTAGATCCCTATCACCTAAGACTTTTCAATTTCATGGGCCGTGAGGGTCCCATAAAAGCATTTTCTCCCTACGAGTCGAAAGGATCTCGTAGGTGTATTTTCTCCTTAGGAGTCGTGGGGACTCCCAAGTGTGTTTTTTCTTTATGACTCATCAGGATCCCACAAAGGTTTGTTCTCCTCATGTATCGTGAGGACACATGAGTGGATTTCCCTTCGTTCCCAGTTTAATGACTTAGAGGTCGACTGTTTCCAGTTTAACGACTTAGCGGTCATCTGTTTCCAGTTTAACGACTTAGAGGTCATTTGTTTCCAGTTTAAAGACGTAGAGGTCATCTGTTCCCAGTTTAACGACGTAGTGGTCATCTGTTTCCAGTTTAACGACGTAGTGGTCGTCTATTTCCAGTTTAAAGACTTAGAGGTCTTCTGTTTCCAGTTTAACGACGTAGAGGTCATCTGTTTCCAGTTTAATGACGTGGAGGTCATCTGCTTCCAGTCTAACGACTTGGTGGTCATCTGTTTCCAGTTTAACGACTTGGTGGCCATCTGTTTCCAGTTTAACGATGTGGAGGTCATCTGTTTCCAGTTTAACGACTTGGAGGTCATCTGTTTCCAGTTTACTGTTTCCAGTTTAACGACTTGGGGGTCATTTGTTTCCAGTTTAACGACTTGGTGGTCATCTGTTTCCAGTTTAACGACGTGGAGGTCATCTGTTTCCAGTTTAATGACTTGGAGGTCATCTGTTTCCAGTTTAACGACGTGGATGTCATCTGTTTCCAGTTTAAAGACTTAGAGGTCTACGGTTTCCAGTTTAACGACTTAGAGGTCATCTGTTTTCAGTTTGAAGACTCAGGGGTCTACTGTTTCTAGTTTAACGACTTAGAGGTCATCTGTTTCCAGTTTAAAGACTTAGAGGTCTATTGTGCCCAGTTTAACGACTTGGCGGTCATCTGTTTCCAGTTTAAAGACTTAGAGGTCATCTGTTTCCAGTTTATTGACTTAGAGGTCTACTGTTTCCAGTTTAACGACTTAGAGGTCATCTGTTTCCAGTTTGAAGACTTAGAGGTCTACTGTTTCCAGTTTAACGACTTAGAGGTCATCTGTTTCCAGTTTAAAGACATAGAGGTCTATTGTGCCCAGTTTAACGACTTGGCGGTCATCTGTTTCCAGTTTAAAGACTTAGAGGTCATCTGTTTCCAGTTTAAAGACTTAGAGGTCTACGGATGGCGAGCTTGGAATTTTGGGGCAGGGGCCGGCATCAGCGTTGCTAACACTGAAGCAGAGGTGCCAGGACACATAAGTGGGTCTTCCCAATGGAGCATAATTCCGAGGGCGGAGACCAACCGCTGGACTGGTGATTGCAGTGGGATATGGGTATGATGAGAATTATTTGAGCCCGTGGATTGTATACGGTAGTCAATTTGGGGACTAGCCATAGGGCTGGGAGAGTTTTGGAAAATTGGATTTTGGTTGGCGTCTGGATCGTTGCACTGGAATATGGTACCAGGAGCGACTCATCATTCGCCGTTTTTTTATTTTGTTTTGTTTTTGTTTTTGTTTTTTTTTGTTTTACCGCGATTGCTCTATCATTTCAGCTTTTCTTATCGCGAAAGTCGCGATTGCTCCATCATTTCGGCTTTTATTCGCGGTTGCCCCATCATTTCGGCTTTTATTCGCGGTTGCCCCATCATTTCGGCTTTTTCTCATTTTTATTTTTACTTGCTGATTTTTATTGCGAGTTGCCCCATCATTTCGGCTTTTCTTTTTATTTTTCTTTTATTTACACTTTTTTTTGTTTATTTACATATATGTATATATATATATATATATTTACTGTTCCCGCCAAAAATTTCTGCGCGAAAGAGCCTGAGTTATCAAATGGCAGTGATACGCTTAAGAAAATGCGAACCAGTATCTTCCGGGCTGTTTTTTGACAAACTCCTGAATGAGAAACAGATAAATTCTGATGGTATTGAAAGCATCTCGAAAAACCCTTCGATTTGATATATTATGGGCCTCGTAATTCATCCGGGATCAAAAGTTATGAGGTATCACGTGTCCACACGTGATGGACCTTTAAGAACCCGCTGGAAGAGCTAAAAGATATAATAAAAACTCAAAAAAGACCCCAATGGGGCATCACGTGCTCACATGTGACCATGGGTCACGTGCAGACACGTGATGGGCTTTTAAAGCCTCTAAAATAATGAATAGAATTTAATTCGAAAAGTCAGAAAATACATCAACGAGGTATCACGTGCTTACACGTGACCAATGGTCACGTGTTGACACGTGATGGTTAAAACAACAACATAAACAAGCGGCTGTTAAAGGAACCAATTTGGGGGTCATGTGCTGACACGTGACCAAGGGTCATGTGTCAGCACGTGACTGGCTTCGAAAGCCTTACAGTTAATAGAATTAAATTCTAAAAGCTTCCAAATCTTTCCAAATGGAAAAGGATTATTGGGACCGTTGGATTAAAGATCCAAGGGTGATTAAATATCACCAATTTATGGAAAAATCTTGGACTTGGAAAGATTTCCCCCCTAAATCTGACCGAGATAACAAATGGATATCTTTGGATTTAAAATCCAATGGTGAATAAAATGCACTTAACAATCTAAAGGCCCAGATTAATGATGAATGCAAATCAAATCTTTCAACATACAAATCAAATCTCTTAATGAGAGATTTGCTAAACAAATTGATTCTCTTCCTTCTCCAATAAATAGGAACCAAGAAAAGAAGAGAAATGGGGATCTACTTTTTTGAGAGAAAAACAGAGGGAAGAGAATTTAATTCTCAAGAGAGAAAAAGCAAAGAGAGGAGAATTTAATTCTCTGCAAAAGAAAAAAACCCTAGGTAAGAAAAGAGAGGTTTCAAAAGAGAATTTAATTCTCAAAAGAGTTTAACTCTTATTTAAAGAAAAGAACTTAGTTCTTTCTCTGGTTGAGGATCTGCAAAGTGCACATCTCCCCATGAATTGAGAATTTAATTCTCATTGGGTTGAGATCCTGCCATGCAGATCTAAAACACAGAGGAGGAATTGAGTTTTGAGAATTTAATTCTCCCAAACTCACAGGAATTTAATTCCTCCTAAAATGAAACTAGGGTTTAACCCTAATCAAGAATTTAATTCTTTCACATATCTGGAAATTTAATTCCTTTGAAAAGAAATCAGGGTTTCATCCTAAATAAGAATTTAATTCTTTCACGATAGGAATTTAATTCTTCCAAAATCATAATTAGGATTTAACCCTATAAAGAATTCAATTCTTAAAAGATCTCTGTTCATGAAAAGAACTAGGGTCACGTGCCCCCACGTGACCCTTGAAAAGATCCCCTGCAAAGAACTTTGAAGCATCACCTCACGTGCTCCCACGTGACTCCCAAAACGCAGAAAGAAAAAGCAAAGGAAATGAAAGCTTTGGGCACTCTCATGTGTTATCACGTGACCCCTCAGCAAATGCTTTAACAATTGGCGCACAGATCCCCATCACGTGCCAACACGTGATGCTAATAAAAACAAAAGTGTTTAACACTTATTCGCAGATTTGAGGATAAACCGAAAGGAGATCTGGCTCCACATTTAGGGCGCCCTCACGTGTCACCACGTGACCTCTAATGAGCATTCTAACAAACCAGAGCGGGGGCCTCCATCACATGCCAACACGTGATGCTCTAAAATAAAAACAAAAGTGTTTAACACTTATTCGCAGATTTGAGGATAAACCAAAAGGAGATCTGGCTTCACATTTAGGCCGCCCTCACGTGTCACCACGTGACCCCTAATGAGCATTCTAACAGACCAGAGCGGGGGCCTCCATCACGTGCTCACACGTGCTCACAGGTGATGGCCGTCAGAATTAAAAGTGTTAAACACTTACCTGCAGAATAAAATAAGGGAAATCAGGGCGCTCTCACGTGTCCGCACATGACCCCTCCCTCCTTAGTGTTTAACACTAATTGGAAAACTCTATCTGCAGTGTTTAACACTGATTTTCTTAGTGTTTAACACTAATTTGGAAAACTCTATTTGCAGTGTTTAACACCGATTTTCTTAGTGATTAACACTAATGTGAAAACTATGTTCCCGGTGTTTAACACTGATTTGCTTTAGTGTTTAACACTAATTTGAAATCTCTGCTACTAGTGTTTAACACTGATTTGCTTTAGTGTTTAACACTAATTTGAAAGCCCCGTTGCTAGTGTTTAACACTGATTATCTTTTAGTGTTAAACACTAACTTGCTAATCTTAATTCCAGTGTTCAACACTGTTGGTCTTTAGTGTTTAACACTAGCTTTAGCCCAATTGGCTAAGTTTCTAGAGGCAAAGCCTCTCCTTCAATGAGCCAACAAAGGGCCAATATTTCAAACATAATTGGACTTAGCCCAAACTGGCCATAAGTCCTCAAATCATCTTGAACTGAGCACATCTGCTCTTTCAACCAACTCATTGGTTCAAGGGTACATCTCTGAACTCCTCTGATATTTGTCGTTGTAATCCTTCAACGTCTTCAGAGAGGTGATGGGTCCCGACAACCACACATCAACACGGACTGTGGGGTCTTTAAACTCATGGACTTATGCGTCCTTAAACCAAGATACGGACTGTGGGGTCCTTAAACCCGCGGACTTATACGTCCTTAAACTAAAGGACTAATGCGTCCTTAAACACACCTATATGGACTGTAGGGTCCTTAAACCCATGGACTTATGCGTCCTTAAACTACCAATGGACCACTATGTCCTTAAACTGGCATTGGACCACCACGTCCCTAAACTGGAACATGGACCACTATGTCCTTAAACTGGTATTGGACCACTATGTCCTTAAACTGGTATTGGACCACCATGTCCCTAAACTGGAACAATAGAGCCCAAACGCTCTTTTGTCGGATCTAAACGATCCCGTTAAGTTGATCTTAGTCTCAAACTAGACTAACGTATCCTTAAAAAACGTTTAAGTTGATCTTAGTCTCAAATATGGCTAACGTATCCTTAAACCTTCAAACAGACTTTAGTCCCAAATTGGACTATGAATCCCCTCAATCAACTCATTGGTTCAAGGGTACATCTCTGAACTCCTCTGACACCTGTCGTTGTAATCCTTCAACGTCGTCAGAGTGGTGACGGGTCCCGACAACCATACATGCAATGGACCACCATGTCCTTAAACTGGAATAATAGAGCCCAAACGCTCTTTTGTCGGATCTAAACGATCCCGTTAAGTTGATCTTAGTCTCAAACTGGACTAACGTATCCTTAACAAACGTTTAAGTTGATCTTAGCCTCAAATATGGCTAACGTATCCTTAAACCTTCAAACAGACTTTAGTCCCAAATTGGACTATGAATCCCCTCAATCAACTCATTGGTTCAAGGGTACATCTCTGAACTCCTCTGACACCTGTTTTTGTAATCCTTCAACGTCGTCAGAGAGGTGACGGGTCCCGACAACCATACATGCAATGGATCACTATGTCCCTAAACTGGAACAATAGAGCCCAAATGCTCTTTTGTCGGATCTAAACGATCATGTTAAGTTGATCTTAGTCTCAAATCAGACTAACGTATCCTTAACAAACGTTTGAGTTGATCTTAGCCTCAAATATGGCTAACGTATCCTCAAACCAAACCCCCAAACCCAAATCTAAGATAATACGGATTTGGACTAGTCCACGCCCTACGGGCGACGACATAACTCGGTCTCCGTAAACAATCCACGAGCAACAAAACATAAAATAAACACACACGACACGAAGTGACCATCTGGAGAAAGAGAAAGTTGTTACCGCGGCGCGGTAGCGTAATTAACTGCAGGGGCTTGCGCCTGCAGGGAAGAGCGTCCCCACAATCAAAAAACCCCTCAAGCGAGGGGGAATCTGACGAAGTCTGCTACATCGGACACATCCGTTCAAACCTTCGATGCACGGTGCAATAAATCAACTTGGCATCCTCGGAGAGGTGGACGGATAGCACCAATTAGCATCTGGCCCGAATCTCAGGCGAGACAGTCCATGTCTTGGCCGTCATTCGGAGGGGAACATTTACATTCCCAAGTTTAACGACTTAGAGGTCGACTGTTCCCAGTTTAATGACGTGGTGGTCGACTGTTTTCAGAGAAAGGCAGATGTCTGAGAGAATCGGTTTCACGAAGAACTTCGGTCTTCGTTTGTATGAAATTGGCGATTGCAGCTGGACTGTTTGTTAACACGCCAGGGGACAATGATATTTCTCCCGCCTTATATTGTTTCTCAACCCAATCCTTGAAGATGCAACAGTCTTCAATAGTGTGTCCCAACACTCGGTGGTATGGGTAAAAGTTGGGATGATCAGTCTTGTTCGCTTCATCTAGCCTTTTTGGTTCTGGTAACCGCAGGCCATTCTTCAGAGCATCTTTAAAAATTTTGCGGACCTTGTCCTTTCGGAATGAGTAGACCTTATTTCTTCTTTCTTCCAAAGTTGGCTCTCGAGTTTTGTTAGTTTTTGCTCCGTTCGCTCTCTGCTTATTTAGAGAATCGGTGCTGTTAGAACTTCCGCCTTTTCGGTTGTCATCCCTCCAAGGTTTCGGTCTGTTTGTGAATTGAAGATCCTGAACGGACTCGGGCTTTGAGCGTTCCAACGTTTGGACCATTTTGGTCAGCTCTTGGAATGTTTTAAGGCCTGCGGTGCACAGGAAAGGTTTCATCCAGTCCTTCAGATTTTCTATAAGAAGATAGATTGGTCTTGCTCCAACGGCGGTTCACATTTGACAGAGAGATTGCGCCATCGGACTATAAAATCCATGTTGCTTTCGTTGTCCTTTGGCTTTGTTCTTTCGAGGTCGGCAATGGTGATTTTATCGCTGACACTCATGAACCTTTGCTTGAACATGGATTCTATTTGAGCGAATGTCGTGATCGAGTCATCTGGTATGCTTGCATACCAATCGAAAGAAACATCCGTCAAGCTATTAACAAACTGACGGAGAAGGAGCGCATCATTGCCCCCAGTATTTGCGCATGATGCTTTAAATTTGGCAATGTGCCGGTTCGCATTTCCCGTCCCATCGAACCTTTCAAATTTGGGGACGACATAGCCAGTGGGAAACTCTACAAGATTGTATCTAGCAGGATATGGTCTCCCGCTACTGCCGGCATCTTTTTGCTCTCCGGTTTCGGCTACCAATGTTTTGACTTTGTTGGCAACCAAATCCATGATTTGATCTTGAGTTAGCGGGTTGCTGTCATCGGCCGCCAAGACATTTCCCGAAACAGGATGCGACTATTTTCATGCGGTCCGCCCACTTTTGGATTTGAGGGAATAGGCGTCGGCTGTCTCAGGACACCGCTTCCTGGTTCATGAGAGCCCTGCGCCTGATTGGGCGGCTGAGAGGCAAGTTGGGCCGTGAGCTGTAGGACGACATTTGTCAAGTCGTCAATTTTTGAGTAGAGCTTGGCCATCTCCTTGTCTTTGTTTCTGAGATGCTTTCGGAGCTCTTGAAGCAGCTCTTGCTCCGCGGTCCTGGGACGGAAAGTTGGCTCTTCTTCGCTTTCCGAGCCCGACTCCTTATAGACCGAAAGGTCTTTCTGCCTATCATCCTCATCAAGAGGGTTTTCATCACCCAGCAGAGGCGGCTGTTCTTGGGAAGCGACCACCACATTCAAGCCAGATCGGGTTTGAGATGTGGTAGCCCCATCCTTACTCTTGCTGCGCGTGCCCATCGTGTAAACAGTGTGGATCACATACCCAGCCATTTTCTTATCTTCGGCGGGGTAACCCTGTTCTTCGAACCACATGAGGTTTAGCCAGGCAGGAGCCCTAGCCCTTTTGTTGGCTCTATATCTGAGCCTTTTCTCTCTCAGCTTCTCAATTTTGAAGGCTTGGCGGGCATCCGCTATCCGGGAAGCCATTGTGAGTTGATCAGAGGGGAGCTTAGAGAAGACACCCGATTGAGCAGTGGTCAGGGGCACCGCTGGAGCTTGCCCGAAATGCCTTATTACTTTGTCGGTGTTGATGGACTTGCCCCCAACTGTGGCCAAGGAAAGTCGTTCAAATACCGACTTGCGTTCGAAGATAGCAATTGAAAATTGTTAACCCCCTCTGCACAAAAAAACATGATTTCAGTACAGGCAATCGATATGTATATTGATTGAGTTTGCATGAACGCTTAACCTGAAATATGGGAGGAGAGATAGGTCCCACCGGGCGTGCCAGAACCTGTAAAGTGTTTTTCGTCACCCCATTGAGATGGGAATACGCGCGCGCTTGTTAGGCGCATTACAGATTCCCCTGGCCTAGGGTAGGCCGGGGTTTAATGATTGTGGGGATACGAATCTCCGGCAACCGCGGACTAAGCTGCCGTTAATTACCCCTCGCCTTTGGAGCGAAGGAATCTCCGATTAACGAGTTAAACTGGTCATGCGAACTCAATATGCAGTGCATTGGTGTGTATGTATTTTTTTTGTTTTTTTTTTCCACTTGTAAAAAAAAGGATATATATATAGATATATATTTTCTATATATATATAAAAACAAAAATAAATAAGTAAATAAATATTTACAGATTTTTTTTAATTTATTATTTTTTAAAAAATATTATTTATAATTTATTTTTATTTATTTAATATTTATTTTATATATTTTTTTAAATAAAAAAGGGATTAAATAAAGAAAAGAAGAAAAGAAAATAATTATGTTTTTCTTAAAAAAGTGGGGTTACATGTTAGCATGTGACCCCTCATATGAGGGGGGTTACATGCTAGGATGTGACATGGAGGGTCACATGTTAGCATGTGACCCCTTATGGGGGGGTCACATGCTAGCATGTGACCCCTCACATGCTAAGGGGGAGTCACATGCTCAGCATGTAACCCGTCACATGCTCAGCATGTGAGAAGGCCATCATATGTTTAGCATGTGACCCGTCACATGCTTAGCATGTGACCCACGTCACATGTTAAACATGTGATGGGGCTGGTTTAGCATATGAACCGTCACATGCTTAGCATGTGACCCCGTCACATGCTTTTTTTTTAACGTGGAGTTCAACTCCAAAAGAATTTTATATGGCTAAAAAAATTATAATGTGGAGTTAAACTCCCCAAAAAAAGATTTTTACTGTGGAGTTAAACTCCAAAATAATTTCTGCAGTGGAGTTAAACTCCAAAAGAATTTTATTTGTGGAGTTGAACTCCAAAAGATTTTCTGTAGTGGAGTTAAACTCCAAAAGAATTTTATTTGTGGAGTTGAACTCCAAGAGAATTTTATTTATGGAGTTAAACTCCGAGAGAATTTTATTTGTGGAGTTGAACTCCAACAGATTTTCTCCTTTCTCCTTTGAGAAGAAACCCAAAATGGGTTCTCTTGAAACTCCAAGATCTAAATCTTGGATGATAAAAAAAGAGATCCTTCTTCTCTTGATGGAGTTTTGGGAGATGGGTTTATGGTGAAACTATATTTAGTTTTTTAAAAAAAAGGGAGAGCTAAGCTCTTGATTTATTTGGAAAATGAAAAGAGAAGAGGAAGAACTTGAAAAAGAAAGAGTGGAGGCACAAACCCTAGTTTTTTGAGGGAATGAAAAAGTGTTCTTTTATTCATCATCATGTTGCCTTTTATAGGCTTACATATTTACATATAGCCCCTTGGGCTTTGCAAAATGGCGTTTTGCCCATCCCATGGCTCATGTGCCATTTCTTTTTGCACATAAGCCTTGGGCTTACAAGAATTTGGCTTTATGCCCATTTTGTTTACATTCATGCATAAAAAATTACATAAAAATTATTTATGACATGATTTCGTTGTTGGCATGGGAAGGCTGGCCGCGGGCTCGACTTGGGCATGGGCCCGTTTGACCTGGGCTTGGGCCCACCTAGCTTGGGGGTTGACCTTGACTTTGACTCGGTCAACCGGGGTGTAAATTTTTACCCCAATAGCCGGATTATTAAATCAAGAGTTGATTTAATAATTTAATGTATAATTATATATTTGATATATTACATTACATTAACTAGTATTAGCTCACTTATGATTTATTTTCTCACTAGAATGTGCACATTGTTTATATATGATATATGCAAGTGTACATGTTTGTATCATGCTTGATGATACATACAAGATGGGTGTATGAGACTTATATCAAGTTTAGGTTAAATTAGGATTTACTTATTTTCTTAAGAATAACAAAAGAGAGAAGACTTTAGTCAATGTTATCAAGCTTGTAGAAGCTTGTATGCAACATTGACAAAGTCAACTCTTTTGTCATTCCTTAGGATATTAGTTAACCCAACCCTTAACCTCATACTTTAGTTAATTCTCTACATGAGCTAAGCATGAGGGCTTAACTCAACCATGGTGCAATAATTTAAAGAATAAGTTTTCATTTTGAATTATTATTCCTTCTTCTTCTTCATCAAGCTCCTTGAAAAACTTTCAAGCTCCAATGGTGCTATGAGGAAAAATGTGAGAAAACCAATTCTAAAGTGAGCCCACCTCCTACTTCTTCATCCTCTACTACTTGCCATGTAGTATAGGGTGTTCTCTTCACAAAGTTTACGACCAAGTGAAGGAATAGCTTGAGTTTGAGTCTCCCCGACGTAGATCATCTTCGGCCTCGAAGTCAACGACCTAGCCCGTTCATTTCTCCGAAGAAACAATCGCTAGAGTCTGGGATCCCGATGATCGCAGCGAAGGGACGTCAACACAGAGCTTTAGAAGTGAAGGACCGGATCTACAAAGGTTGTAATCCCTTTCGCTTGTAGTTAATGAGTTTAACTTGCTAAGTTTCGCATAATCTCTAGTATACGATCTTGGTTAGGGTTGTTCGGCACGGCTTTTTTTTTTAATCGGGCATGGTCGATGACTTGTAGAACCTTACTAGAGTGCCTAGGAACCCTACACTAGTGGCGCGTCTCGGATTCAGCCTCGAGAATTATGACCGTGGTCTCGAGCATGCACGTGATACTATTGAGTTACGATGAGGATTACATTAATTGGTTTCAAATACCGTTAGAATAGATAACCTAGAAATACAGAATTTAGGATACACGTGAGATACCTATAGCCTGCTGTTATATCATCTGTGATTGTTTGTTTATAATTATGCCTCATTTTTGCATATAACACCCTATATAGTACATTGCTCAATTTATTATTATGATATTTATGACGCACTGACGTCTGGGTTTTGCATGGCCTAGTTCCTTTAATCTTGTCGCAGGAAGATCAAGAATATTTTGACAAGCAAGCTGAGCAGTGAGGAGCATTGCTGACTAGTTTAGTGATATTTAGTTTATTTTATTATCTAATTATGGTTTAACGTTGTGATCCTATAAGGGATGTAGCTAGGATATTATTTCTATTGGATCCTTATTCTTTTCTGTTATTTCTTGTTATTATTTTATTGTGGCAATTGGACATGTGTTAGTTAGATTTTTTATTTACTGTTCTTGATATCTGATTGACAGCCGTAATGTGACTATAGAAGGATTTTTCCTCACCATAGGTAGCATGGTTAGTTTTGTCAGGTACCGTATTTATGGATTTTGGGAAGTGGGGCGTGACAACACTAGTCTAAGTACCGATTCCTAGTCTTGATCTACGACTAGGGACTTTTAAGGACGTGCTTATGAACTACCCAGGTCCCACTAATATGATCCCTATCATTAATCTTTGTAGTCAAGCAAAGAATCTATAGGCTTTATCTCATGTATTAGCGATACGTGATAACGAGTAAAACATATACACATGAAAGAGAAAGACAAACCGATAGTATACTATCATCTCGAGCAAGACTGTTTTCTGTATAGGTCCTCCTTCAATTAGTAATTGCCATCTTGTAATTTCAATAATTGACTTGTGGGAATTTATATCCAACAATCTCACACTTTCACTTAAGGCCAGTTATTGCGATATCGTGCATACCTACATCTCATGTGCTATCGTATATCCAACTTCTCTATTAACAGTTTTGCAAACCTTGTTCAAGAAATAGCCTCAGTGAATGGATCCACCATAATGTTTCTAACTATATATCTCTGTATCTCAACTTCATATAGATCAACTATCTCCCGAAATGAGTGATACCTACCTTAGAATTTTGTTTGGACATTTGATGGGATCATGTTCATAAATGAACGTATTTACCCAAACAACATCTTAGGATGTATCTTGTGCTGATTCACAATCAGCATTCAGCGCCACGACTATCTCAGTATCCCGTATGGAACTCTTTCCAATATATTGCTCCTCATAAGAGGGTAAACTAATATCTCACAATAGACACTTTGTCATCCATGTCACCTTAGATGCTAAAATCAGTAATCGCCTCATGTAGGAGGTACCATTACTATACACCAAGAACATCCTAATATATTCTTCACTGCTATCCTATGTTTCTCCAAGATTAGACTGATATCCACATCCTATATGAAGAAACACCTGTGACTACTATATTTTGACCAATTGCAGTATAGGAACATCAATTCTTATCAGAAGTATGTCATCCTTATATTATGACAGTACTCCTTATATCCTTCTTACAAGTACCAGGTTCATATATTATTTTGATGAAGTGAAATACTTTGACCGTAATATTAAAACAGATGATTCATCTCCGCTATGCTCGCTTTAGTCTATAAATAGACGTAAGCAACTTGCACACTATCCGCTGCTCCCACTGACTAAGATAACCCTATGGCAGAGTCATATACACATGCACTTTTAAATCTCTATTTAGAAAAACGTTATAATCATCTACCTGCCAAATATCATAATCATGAAAAACAAAAGTGACAAGTTATATTCATATGGACTTCAGCACAGACACTGAAACAAAAGTTTCATCACAATCCACACCGGGTATTTGATGAAAATATTTTACTACAAGTCTAGACTTATAAGGTTAATATCTCTCCATCTGCATTGATCTAGGAAGATCAACATGCTCATAATGGGTTTTACCCCATCAGGAGCATCCAATAAAGTCCATACTTTATTGCAGTGCATGAAGTCCAACTTGGATAACATGGCATCCAGCCATTATTCGGAAGTCACTACTTTCTATGGCCTGCTGATATAGTAGGGTCATCATCACATGATGCAAGCCTCCCTTTCACCATCTACGGGGAAACCGAAGTACCACTCAGGTGGCTGAGATCACCTACTAAATCTGCGAAATGGCTAAGGGTTGTTAAGGTCAATTGAATCTCTAGGTTCTACTAAATTTTCAGTAATTATTTGTAGTTTTGGAATCATTTCTAGTTCCACGATACTCCCATTAATTTCTTTTGCAAGAAATTTCTTTAGCAAGGAGGTAACGAGTTAAGAACAAAACAACTTTTGTTCCTGAAAATGGTAGAAGTTATACCTTTTCCTAAGCTTGGGATAAGCCACAAACTTCATGTTACCGAAACGTGTCTCGAGTTTGTCCAAATTATGTTTTAAGCACAAACCGATAACTTTATATCTTAACAACCTTAAGATATAAACCAATTTTATATCACATATAGAATCAGAGGCACAAATTTAGATTGAACCATTACCAATTGATATGCAACTGTTTTCAGTACAAATCCCTTAATTGAAAAAGATAATTCAGCATTACTCATCATGGAGCGCACTCTCGGAGGAGTAATCTGAGGAAGAATTATATTCTCCATACGGAATACCTAGTACTAACCCTTTGTCTATATGGACATCGGACAACATACATTAATATATATAAGTCCTATGAGTTCACTAATTCAAACTCTGTGTGTTGCATGTTGAAAACTGCATATTTGTTAAGAATGTCTATACCGTTATTTAATGCACATTACCTAATCATCAAATGATAAATGTTAATGTTTAGAACATAATGTTTTTAAATTTATATTCCACTTTATAAAATAAAGAGACGGATATATAAGTTTTAAAAGTTGGTGCATAACAACGGATATTTAAAACCAAATAATTGCAGTTAGACAAAACTAGGTGATTTTCCCCAATAGCAACATTTGCTCCAAATTCGATTTTGAGGATTAAATCATCATTATCCAATACTCTACTCCTTCTCAGTATCTGTAACATCTTAAAAATGTGGGATCCTCATCCGGTATCGCATACCCAGAAAGCAGAGTTAATTGAGAAATAGTTATCAATAATAAACAAATCAGAAGATGAAGCATCATATGCTTCAAGGGGGTGGCCAGGTATTCCCAGTAATGCTTTTTCCACTGCCCAGGCTCATTGCTGTAATTGCAATCTCCTTTCCCTTCAACTGCAACCCCTCAAGATGTCTCTATCTCTTACCTTGTGTATACCGAACTTAGGCTTGGTTAGTTTTCTTCTTTTCCTTCTTTTCAGCTCTAGCCTCAGGATTGGAAGAAGTCTATCCAACAAGCATAATTAGTGTATTCTCCTTATTTAAGGAGCTCTCATACTTGAGATAAGGTGGAGAGAAGAGACAAATGAATTATATCAATATATAATTCACTTTCTCTAGAACCAGTGGTTATCCTCGATTAAAACACTTTCTTCGAGTTCGTATGTAACTATACGAGATGGACTTCCAAGCAATATGATCTCTGTATATAATATAGAGGGTTCTAGAGGAAGTAAAAGGGAAGTAGGATCGGGAAGGACATATGTGACTTCGTCATGAATTAGGGCAATCATGACTATCTAAAGCCAATGATTGTAAAAAAGTTTAGTTAACTTGGTTTACGAGTGTTAATTTAAGGTCAGTCATGGTCGCTGCGAAAGAGAGAGAGAGAGTAAAGAAACACTCAGCATGCACTCTATCAAGATTAGATTGGTTGATTAATTCATCTAATCAGAATGGCTCCCACTGTTCTGTCAAATCCTCTTTCATACCCTAAAAGGAGAACTGGTCTGGATCATATACATCCATAAATTCGCTAACCAGTCAGCCAGGCCAGTGCAAGTACTCCGAGGGAGGTCCCCCGTGCTTTCACACGGACCTAATTTAATAACCTCGTTTCCTAAGAGGCGTAACCTCGTAAACACCTTTCTAATCACCTTCTGGGTTAGCTAATTGTGCAGTGAAAATCTCTTGAGAGTAGCTATTACTCACAGTGGGAATCGAGATCTAAACTATCACATAGAATGGTTTGCAACTCATTGCAAATTTCAACACTTGAAACTCCCGATATCGGTTTTTACCCCTAACGACTTTTGATCTTGACAAAGACCAACAAACCATAAGTCGCTAGCCAAGATCAACCCCTCATTTCGTGACCAATTTTGACCCACCCGCTTGACCCTTGACAAGGACCAACAAGGTCGCACGACTGTCCTAATTGATTGCATCACATGCAAGTAGGAAGCATCACTTAGCTACCGTACACTACGCCTTGACAAAGGCCAACAAACGCAACGCGAATACTAAGTACCCTTCTTCTTGAAATGACAGAGGGCTACGACTGGTTTTGAAGAAAACCATTAACATAATGAATTTGATATCATCGTAGGAACCGAGTGGTTTTTAAATTTATAGTTACATAGAATTTTGCTTAAGTGTGGATTCCTCATGAAGGGATCAGGGCTCTTAGCTCATCGAATAAGATGCAGGATATTTCTAACCGAATACTTCGATACAAAGCAAGCGAATACAACTATAAGTTTTAAGAAAAATTGGTTCCTACAATGTGTTTTGGGTTTGTTTTATTTGCATTAATCCGAATTAATGCAATCCCATCATTTAGATAATCTCATCACCTAGCATCTTTTCACACAATCGCATAAAAGCATGAAAAGAAAATAGAATGCACATTTACGCCATCCGCATTTGCTACGGAGCCTCGGGTCTTCACCATAAGGTTACTTAACTACGGTAGGGTGGGAGCAAGGATAGCGCGGGTGCAAAACGTATATAGCATTTATTTATATATACAATATATCACATATACCAATATATCATCACATGCAAATAATCACATTACAGCAAGCGGAAAAACAACATCACAAGCAAGCAATCATATCACAAGTAATTAATGATCATCACAGAATAGGAATGGTCGGATTACCTAGAAATCCCGTGTTTCGTTGGAGCCACAAATGAAACACAATATTCGCCGATCACGTGAATAGCTCGTACGTAGACAAAAGCAGACCCCTATGAGTGCGGCAGGCCACCCACCAACCCACGAAACGAGGCAACCCGATATCATCACTATGAGAGGACCACCCAATACTTTTTCGAATCCGATGAATTGAGCACTCCTCCGCGGGTCTATCCTATATCCCTTACAAGCGCGGCAAGCAACCCGCCAATTCTAAACTCGAGTGACCCGGTCTCAACTCGTTGAGATGACCACCTATTGCAATATAGAACCCGTTGCCCGTGCTCTTCTCTGTGGGGTAATCTTATAACCTTTATTAATACAATGGTGACATCGATCGCAACCTGATCGAGTCCCGACAAAAGAATAATATATCGTAGAAACGACAACCACAAGTCGGTCGCTCGCCCCGCATTAAAGAATATACATCGGCTTTGCA
Organism: Agapanthus africanus; assembly: GCA_030015575.1. NCBI lineage: Eukaryota > Viridiplantae > Streptophyta > Magnoliopsida > Asparagales > Amaryllidaceae > Agapanthus > Agapanthus africanus. The sequence goes on from CM057339.1 coordinate 767,254,142, forward strand.
TGAATGAAAAACAACACACATCACAACCACACAATTCTGCACAGGGTTATTCATTTCGTGACAATCCAATCCAATCCTAGCAAACCAACATCTCAGACTCACACATATATCAACAAGCATGTGTCATCGTATTAACTGGGTTAAACACTTTAACCACATTAATAACTTTTCGAACTTCCCCAAACACAAAACAAGATTAAATCTCAAACCTAGAAAGAAACAGCTAATCATATGTCATGCCTTGCTTCCCAAAATACGGGATACGGGAGGCGACTAGGCCAGCCATGCTCCTACGGTCAGGGAACAATCCCGCCGTAGTCACACTTCGGTTTCTAGTATTACATGGTAATTAGTAATTACAGCACAGAAGTAAAAGAAACACATCATTAGTTTATTGCACCAACTTTCATTGTTCACAGCTTACAATAGTTTGAAAGAAAAGGAAACTAATAACCAAGAGCGAATACAAGGTTGATTTATGGAAAGCGGTAAAAGTATTGATTGTACGACCGTCTAGATCTCTACGAACTCGAATGGTAGGTCTGACTCCTGAACTGGGTCCTCTCTAAGCTCTGAGCATGCATACTCAGGTTGTCAGGGCGACGCAATAGCAATATTATGATAACAATAATGAGGCAAGAAATAAAAGTAATAACAGTAGAGATAATAAATGCAGGTAATCGATATGTCAATAATCAATGCAATATATGATTTGTGTTCCTACTGGTCTCTAAGTCAATTTTGAAATCGAGTTTGCGGAAAGGAGTGGTCATGTTTAACGAGGGTCTCATACATACCGGAGACTACGGCCTACTGTTGCCTGGGACATAACCCTGTCAGCCGGACTGCTAGGTCCAAATAAAATATATATAAGAGTCGTTGTTTGAATGAACATCTTCTAAATCGCTAACCTCGCTAAATAAAAGTACCTTTCCACTTCGATTTTCCCTTTTTCCCTAGGTTTCACTATCTATAAGTAGGGACAAGTTGTGTATAAATACGCACCAATAACACTTCTTTATTCACTATTCACTGTGTTGTTCGCTATCACAAATTGTTCACTTTTTACTGGCGCACTCGACACAACTAAATCGATACCACTCACATTCGACAGTGCATTAAACACTGAGAATTAATAAGGAATCTCACTATTTCTAAAGGTATTGCAGTCAGGTAAATATGTGAATTATGCCGCTAAACAAATCATATGCAATACAAGTCATTACGCGTCTTAGGAACTTAGAAAAATCACATTAAATCGTAATATCATAATTAAGCAAAATGATACAAAAGGGGTAGAAATTAAACTTAATTATCAAACCAACGAAATTGGTTTCAAGTCAATCGGGTTTCGGGTTTGCGAATTACGGTCATTTTTTTTGAAGTGTTCTCTGTTGGAAATTCAGTTCTTGAACTGAAAGTCCGTTTCGTAACACAGTTTTCACTCTGTTAGGATCATATTTAGGCAATTATACAGTTGGGTAATATTTAGTTTTATTAATTAGGTTTCCAACGCACCAGACGGATCGACAATATCCACTCTTTGCTGGAAGATATGCATTGTTTAAGATCAGGGTATACGTTCTGTCCCTGCTTGGGACTGCAGTACGTATCGATGATTCAAAATATAATTAAAATAACAAAAGAGGGTAAAAAAAAATGAAAACACCACCATTAGTTATATAATAGAATATTCTTCCCATAGGTATAGGGTTCCACAAAAAATCATTTTCATACAGAATCGTAAAAACATTTTAATCCAGGTGCCAACAAGAAGTACTGCTATGCCGCATTCTCGAATAGTTTTCGTCATTGTTTTAAAACAGAAATGAAATATAAATTACAATGGGTTATAGGATGTCGAGTCATCTTCGATACAAGCCTTTGAACACACAATTCCAGTATGTATCCAAATTACTATGATTTTCACAAGTTAGGTGTACGGAAAATTTCAGATTTGGTGAAACTAATTAATGGTGACATTTCATGGCATTAGGGTCCGTATTTTCATTCAAATTTTTTACATATCATCCATTATCACTAAAGCAATCTATTAGACTTATGTTCCGCCATATTTGATTTAGTTTTTGTATTGAGTACTTAGCCGGTGTACACTGGTAACGGGCGAACCCAATTAATCCATAAAAAGAACCCTGATGATATTCACAGGAGTTCGACCCAATATGAACAAACATGATGGATCAAAGTATGTGTGTACGATCAAACTCATTTATACCATGGAACGATACTTCTACGTACGATAATCCGTATACGTTCATAATGATATCAAAAAATATTATAATCTACAATAGCATGATTTGCAAGAGAAGGGGGTTTCCACTTGCCTTTTGACGAGACGACAGCGATGGTCGCGGCGACGGGTCATACGGGCACGAGCACGGCACGACGCACGCACGGCTAGGAGCGACACGGCAAACTTGACCTCGGCTCAAGCTTAGCGCGGGTTCTAACCTCGGTCTTTGGGCGGAGCGTGTTGTGCAGGGTGGTCGGCGGCGTGGTCGTTGACGAGGGCTCGGGCGGCACTAGGTGGGCATGGCGGAGGCAGCAATGGCGAGTGGAGGTCGGCGGTGCTGGAGAAAAAAGGTAGCTGGCATCTTGAAGGCGAGGAAGGCGGTAGCTGCTGTCGGCGCTGTCGAGGATCGCCGAAGAGATGGGGGCTCGGGTTTGTGCGGGGAGTTGTTGAGGGTGGCCGGAGGTGGGAGTGGGTGGCATTGTTAGGTTGAAGCGAAACGGAAAGGTGTCGGTGAAGGCGAGGGCGATTGGCAGTAGTGGCTGGGGTTCGTCGGAGGTCGGGAAGGGGTGGCTCCGATGATGGGTGCTCGGTGGGAGATGTGGTCGGTGGAGGTGACAAGGAGGGGGCTTGGGGAGGGTCATCGGAGGTGATGGAGGGGAGCTGGAGGTGACGGTGGTGGCTCCGGTGGTCGCGGCGGTGAGGGGGAGGAGGGCATGGTAGGGTTGCTCGGTCATGATCCCTCCTTTTTTTATGAGAGAGGGGGGAGAGGGAGAACGAAGAGAGAGAGTGTGTGTGTGTGTGTGTGTGTGTGATCGAGAGGAGAGAGAGAGAGTTTGAGAGAGTGTGAACGAGGAGAGGGAGAGAGGGAGAGTTTAATAGAGAGAGAAAGAGAATTAATAAAATTAAATAATAATTAATATGATGGATTTGGGTATTAAGGGGAATAATTATGAATTAACTGGAGTTTAAATGGGAAAATTCAAAATGAAAGTGGCAGTTGGGGAGGGGATTAGGTTTGGGGTAGTGGGACTTGGGCTTTGGGTTAGGTTGTAGTGAAACCATTTGGATAAAATTATAGATTAGGGTGTTGGGGAAAAATAAATAGAATATTTAGGTATAGGAAAATAAAATATAAATAAAATAAATTAAAAAAAAGATAAATTATTTAGAACAAAATTTTATTTTAAATACGAGTATTGCGTACAAAAAGGACTGGGTATTACATCCTAAAAATCCAATTTCCAAGTGTGTAACCCCATAAAGAAAACTGGAAGCATGAGCCCCTAACCTAGCCGCCAATAGGAGCCAAAAGAATTTTCTAGCATCCTGTTTAGGGCCAAATACCCCATGTTTCAAAAGCGTTAATTTAAATCCATAAATATCACTCTGCAACCATTTAAAAAAAATTAGAGAAAAATTTAAAATTCGAACAGCAGGGGGTTTAAACACGGAATCGGAAACGAAAAACTTGTCGATCGAAACTAAAACATCGCCTAAAGCTAGTCCTAGTATTTGGTTGGCTCTGATACTACTGTAGGGATGGTTGTGTTCACTAGTAGGCAATGCAGAAGCGACAAACACAGATAATGAAAATTTTTCTACGAGTACAAACACCGCACAATCAAGTAATCTTTCAAACATTAAATACTAGCAACAAAAAGCGCATGCAAATAAACTAAAGAGGGTTTTGGAGAGCTACAACCTTTGCAGCGTGTCCAATTGTCTATTGGAAGACCCTAGCTAGAATAGTGAGCTTCCGGACGTGCTTGAATACCGACCGCCCTGCCGTAAATGATCTATGTGAAAGCCCCAAACACAAAGCTCCATCTTCACTTCCGAAGTGAAGAAACCGACTCATTAAACTTTTTAGGCTAATGAGAAGGGTGATGTGGTGATGAAAGTCTCTCTCTTTTTCTCTTTCTATTTATTTTTCCTCAACTTTGAAAAATCTAGAAGAGAGAGAAAGAAGAAGCCATGCTCATGAAAAAAAATATGAAGAGAAGAAGAAAAGGATGGAGAAGAAGAGAGAAATATATATGAAACTTCTTTTCAATCATTTTCTCTTCTTTTCTTTTCTCTTCACTTCTATTCTTTTCTTTTTCTCATCAATTCTCTTTATTATTATTATTATTGTTATTATTATTAAGAGTTTCAAAAACTCTTCTCTCTTTCCCGCTCTCTCCCCCTCTTATGTCATACAGAGAGAGAGTGTGGGCCTCCATATGCTTTCTTTGTTTATTTTTAAATAACAAAGAGAAAGTATTTGTATCAAAATATAAATAAACAATATATCAAATACATAGCATGTATTATATGTATCAAATATATATAAATTAGAGTGTATATGCATCCGTATATATACACATATATATAATCTTAAAAAGAAGAATATATGTATCTTATATATAAACAAATCCATCAGTGTCATATACTAATGAGAGGCCAAGAGAGTGTGTGTATTATATACACATATACTAGAAACCATATCATCTATACGGTTATTAAGTCAACACTTGACTTAATATTCCGGTTTATAAATATACGAGCCAGTATAGCAACCGTCCGATTAAACAACGCGTATCACATACAAGTATTTAATTGAACCCTCACACATATCCCCATACGCACACCACATCAACGTTTCGCCTAGGCAGGCACTTTCGTTGCGACACTCTAAAGACATGTCAATACGCTGGCAGCAGGTCATACATGATCGTATCCGATTGAATCTGAAACACTTTCAGATTCAATCCCCTCATGGGTTAACCCACAAGCTCATCAGCGGTACTAGCTGCATGTAACGGCTATCCAGGTATGAGCAAGATAAAAGCAGATCGACGAGAAAAATCATCAGGACCTTACAAATTCTATAAGTGAGGGATACCATACAGTCCAGTCTCTTTGTCAAAGAGTATCACATACCGGGTCTGGGGGATAGAACTGTAAGAACCCAATAACCCAATAAGTCGTGCTGATATCGAACTCATAACCAACAGGTTTACAATTGATAACACTTATCAGTTTATCTCACTTGCTGTGACCACAGACTTATGGTTATAGTCATGTCCTGCACTGCGCGATATCGACTCCATATACCGAGAGAGACGAATCCCCTTGACCGCTCATTGCCTCTATGTGCTTCGGAACAATACCCAACTAAAACCTGTTTGTGCGACTCCTTTGAGCCATGGTAGGATAGTAATCAAAGTATAGTGGGAACACAGACAAGAAATTGTGGTGATCTTAGGTCGAAGGACTCCCCTGTACTATAGTCATTAGATAACTGCTACCTAACATTGGTATAATACCATCTAGGAGTTCTCGGTGAGTCCGTCCAATGTAACTCATAACCTAATGAACACATGTATATAATCCTCGGTGTCAAGCACCAATAGTTGTGAGATCGATTATCGCCCTCCAACCGGGTCAGGAAACTTACAATTAGTCTAAACTAAAGTACCGATACCCAGTCTCGATACTCCTACAACTAGGGACTTTTAAGGGTGTGCTTATGAACTACCTAGGTCCTACCATTATGATCCCTATCATTAATCTTGGTAGTCAAGAAAACATTCTATGTGCTTTATCTCCTGTATTAGCGATACGTGATAACGAATAAAACGTATATACATGAAAAATAAAGACAAACCAGATAGCATACTATCATCTCGAACAAGATTGTTCTCTATATAGGTCATCCTTCAATTAGTAATTACCATCATGAAATTCCAATGATTGCCTTAAGGGCACCTATATCCAACACTTTTGGTTTTGAATAACCGTTGTTATGCACCAAATTTTAAAAACTGATACATATCTTTTTCTTTGTTGGATAAAGTGGGATATATTTTTTTAATTGTGTTCTGAATATTTACCCATATCAATTTTTTTAGTTTTATGTATGCCCTAGAGGCTATTATTGTACATGATTGTATATTATAGTGGATGCTTGGACATATAGAGAGAGGACTTTCTTGCTCGACATGATAGTATGCTATCCGGTTGCACTTTATCTTAACATGCAGATTTGTATTGTGATACTGTTTTTCTCTCACATGTTGATAAAGCCCTTAGAATGTGTACTTTATCAGGACTATGATGGAGATCATACTAGTAGGGCCAGGGTAGTCCATAAGTTCATCCTTTAATTATTCCTAGTCGAGGGTGTATCGAGACGGGGCATCGATATTCCAGAGTAAACTAGCGTATACGCTTCTTGACCCATATGATGGGCGATGGATGATCCCACATCCATTGGTGTTTGACATCAAAGATGGTATACGGATACTCAGTGGAGACTGGGTACACAGAACAGGACTCGCCGAGAACTCCTAGATGGTATTATACCTCACGTCAGGTAGCAGTTCTCTGGTGACACTGGTACAGATTAGTCTGTAGACCCGAGATCATCATAGAGTCTTGTGTGATTCCCACTGTGCTTTGATTTCCACTTTACCGCATTCAAGGTACAAAACGGTGGTTTTTAGGTACAGTCCCGAGTCACATGGAGGCAATGAGCGGTAGAAGGGGTTTCGTCTCTCCCGGTATTGGGATTGATTTTGCGCTGTGCTCGATTGGCTATAACAGGAAGTCCATGGCCAGGGCTGATATGGAGATTTACTGGTAAGTGTTATCAGTAGTTTCTCGACCCGTTATGAGCCTTATATCGGCATGACTTGTAATACCCAGTTTCTTTTGTACTCCATTATCCGTATTCTAATAATAAATTTTCCTATTGTTCTATTTAATTTACTCCATCCCAATATTTTCCCTAACTCTTTTACTACCGAGCTTAAGGCTTAAAACCAGTCCCTATTTAATCCCACCTTTTCTTTCTAAAATTTTCTTGAGCCCATGCCCACCCATTTTTCTTTCCCTCTATATTTTTCCCAAGTCCAAGACTCGGCCCACATTTTTCTCCAAGCCCAAACCCACACACAGAGCCTGACCCCCCTCTTTCTCATTCTTTTCACTGCTGTTATTTCTTTCATTCTCTCTTTAAAATTTCCTTCATTCACATTTCATTTACAAATTTAAACTGAAAATCCCCCATAAACTCCCATTAACACAATTAAATCCCTTTCTCAATTCCTCATTCATTTCCTTAATTCTCTAGTAATTTTCTTAAAAATCTCTCTCTCTCCCTCTCCCTCTCACACGTCTCTCTCTCTCTCTCTCTCTCTATCACACACACGATCACTCTCTCTCTCTCCTCTCGATCCCATATTCTCACCTCTTCCTTCCCGCCTTCACGAGCTCGTACCCACGCCTTTGCCTTTGCCCACGCCGCGCTCGTCCCCTCGCCGCGCCCACAATCCCCTCCACGACCGTGACTCTCGCGCGTGCTCGATCCCTTCTCCCACGACCTTGCCTCGTCTCCCCCAACTGAGCCAAAAGCCATCTCCTCCAACTCCCATCACTTCACTTCACCCTTCACCAACTTCCCTGCACCCAACCCTTCACCGAGCTTCCTCTGCGAACCCTCTCGCCGCCGGCGATCACCCCGCTCCCCTCTCCCAAAACCCCAAGCCCATCTCTCTCTCTCTTCTCTTCTCTCTCCTCTTTCCAGAGAAACCCCCGAGCACACCCTCTCACCTGCACACCAGAGCTCGCCGCTAGCCACCACCTCCGACCTCGTCGCCGTCCCCTCTCGCCGCCGGCCACCTCGTCGATCCCTCAGTATCATCACCATCACCTCCTACTATCCCGAGCCCCCTCCACTGCTTCACTCCCTTCACTACACCCAAGCTTCGAACCTCGACCCCCTCGTTGCACCCTCACCGCACCCTCACCGACGACCGCCGCAGCCACCGCCATTCACCTCGCTGTGGCCTCCTCTTCCGGCCACCACCACAGCAAGCAACCCCGCCACCATCGACGCCTCCTCGTCACAGTCGTGGTCGAGCCTAGTCGTTGTCGTGTCGTGTTCGTAGCGCGATTGTGCCGTTGCTGCTGCCGTAATGTCGTCGACACATCTCTAGGCAAGTATATTACTTGCTTCATGCTATTGATTCGTATTAAATTTAGTTTCGAGTTTATATCGTACATGTACGCCTCGTGCGAGCCAATGAATGCAAGTGTTTGATATGAAACTATATGTGAAGACCTGTCTTTAAATGGAGAAACTTATGATCATTAGACCCGTATACTATTTACTGATGTGCTGTAGAAATTTGGTTGGAAACCACTGTCGCTTCACCTATGAAATGTTAATCCCGATAATCATTACGAAACCTGAATTTCCTGAACATGATAGACCGTTAAATTCACATTAAATCTTTTACGAATCGGTTTATGGCATTCCCTGGCTTGTATCGAAGCCAACAGAATAAGATACAGAACACTATTTTTGATACCTAAATTTGAACTAGTTACGATAGAGAAAATTGCGGAGAATTACGATTCTGGACTGCAGTCCAGAGCGGTAATTCCAGGTAACCCCTGTTTTTAATCCACTGAATATCCTTACACAAATGCGGAAATGTGCGGAACCCTATATAGTTACGTATAGAATCGAGTTAGCTTCCTTATTCCATTGGTTTCACTGAATTCCTTAACTGTATGATATTTTTAACACATTTTATGAAGTCGACATGTCCTGCTGAATTCTGCAGTGACAGATTTTACACATCGAACATAACATGACCATAACTCCCTGTTGATATAGGATATCACTGATCCTCCAATTGAGTTGGAAACCTAACTGTAAAACCTAAACATTGTTCAACTATAGCGTCGCCTAGTTCTGATCCCAACAGGAAGAAAACGGTGTTGCAAAATGGACTTTCAGTTCAGGAACTGAAATTCTAGCAGCGAACACTTAGTTTGAAACGTCTATAACTTGTGAACCCGAAACCCGTTTGGCTTGAAATTAATTTCATTGTATTTCAAACTGAGTTTACTTTCTACCGCCTTTGTATCATTTTACTGAATTTTGAATATATGATTTAAGGAAATTTATATAAGTTCATAAGATGCATGATAGCTCGTATTACACATGATTTGTTTAACTGCATAAATGCACATATTTTACCCGACTGTCATACTTCTAGTGATAGTGCGCATTATTATTCAGTGTACAGTATATTGTCGTGTGTGAATGGTATCGGTTTAAGAGTGTTAAGTACGCCAGTGAAAAGTGAATGATTCGTGACAGTGAACAATACAGTGAACAGTGACAAAAACCGTGTTATTGATGCGTACTTGTAAATGACTAGACCATACCCAAATAGTGAAAATCTGGGGGGAAAAGGGAAATCGAAGTGGAAAGTAATCGTATTTAGCGAGGACAGTGATTTAGAGGATGATCATTCGAACAACGACTCTTATATATATTAGGTGGGATCTAGCGGTCCGGCTGACAGGGTTATGTCCTGGGCAACAGTGGGCCATAGTCTCGGGTATGTATGAGACCCCCATTATACATGATCCTCCTTTCCACAACTCGATTTCAAAAGTTACTTAGAGACCGATAGGGACACAGATCATATATTGCATCAGTTGGTGACATACTGATTACCTGCATTTTATCCCCATCATTATTATTTTTATTTTCTTTCCTTTTGTTATTATTATAATATTGCTATTGTGTCCCTCTGACGACCTGAGTATGCATGCTCAGTGATAGAGGTGGATTTGTCTGATATCGAGAAGACCGTGAAGATCCAGACCAGTGAACCAGTTATAATTCTCCATTGATATTCCTGGTTAGTTGCTATCTTGTTTACTTCCTTTGAGCTCAGATCTCTTTATATCCCATAGTTTTAGTGACTGCATTCTCTTTACCCGTATTGTATTTTACTGATTACCATATAATGCTAGAAGCCGAAATGTGACTACGACAGGATTCTTCCTTGACCGTAGGAGCATTGCTGGCCTAGTCATCCCTCGTTTTCCGTATTTTGGGAACCGGGGCGTGACATGGTTTTGTTGGTATCAGAGCGCCAGGTTTAGAATAAAATTGCAGTTCAATTTAGGGGTCCCTTGAATCATACTTTGTTTCCTTGCTTTCACTTCCATATACTACTTGTGCAACTACTTGTGCATCACCACTTAAGTTCATGTTTTGAATCTTATCTAATTTATCTTTTCCTCGTGTTCCGCATCATTAGTCGTTATTTCCCTTTGTGTTTCACTATCTGATCATGACCCTTACTTTTCTGGCCTTGGCCAACCCTGGGGCAGCACCGCTTCTCGATGAGGACACTCGGTCCTGCGTTTCTTTCGACTGTATATTAGTGAGTTCAGATGACGAGGTCGATGGCCCACAGGTCATTTTCGACGATAGCGAATCCGAGGACGAGGGAGTAGATGTCGCGGATCCAGAGATTAATATGATTAATGATTCTGACGATGAAGAGGAAGACCCTGAAGAAGAGGATCCCGAAGAAGACCCAATAGAAGAGGATCCACAGGAAAATGCAGTGGAAGTGGATCCCGAAGAAGACCCGATAGAAGAGGATCCACAGGAAAATGCGGTAGAAGAGGATCCAGAAGAGGACCCGGAAGAGACAAAACATATGGTAGAGGATTCCGATGAGGAAGCTCCCACTGAAGGGGAAGAGCCAGTAGAAGAAAACCCTATAGTGGAGGAATCTGAAGAAGAAGCTCCAGCCCAGGAGGAGTCGGAAGATGAAAGCTCGAGTGAAGAGGAACTCGAGGCTGAAGAACCTCAAGCAGATGTTCAGGCAGGGCACTATGGGAATGGACGCCTCCATCTTAGCATGAGAACTTATCGCAACTTGTTGAACTTCCACAATCGCGACTGACGCGGCTTGTTTTCTTTTCTTAAGGCCGAATAAAAACGATGTATAGTTTAGGGCCACGTTTATCTCTCAACTGTACTCTGTTAAGATTTTATGAATAATAAAGTTCTAGTTCAATCAAATTTTTTCCTAAAGTATTGTACCTTTAATCCCGCTTGATTCATAAATTGATCCTTCTTACAACATTTCTTTCCCTTATTACCAGAAATTATTGTTATCTCATCCTTGAACCTTGTAATCACCTGAGCCCCAATTTAGCTGATTTAGAAGGAAGTGCCTTACGTATGGACAGAGGAATGTACTCAGGCTTTTGAGATACTGAAATAGAAATTGACCATGACACATACTATTACAGTGCCAGACGATTCAGATGGTCTAGTGATACACAGCGATGATTCAGGGAGAGTTTTAAGCTGCGTTCTGATGCAACACAGTCGTGTTGTTGCTTATGCCTCACGGCAGCTAAAGAATCATGAGAAGAACAACCCAACACACGACTTGGAGTTAGCCACAGTGGTTTTAGCATTGAAGATCGGAAGACATTACTTATTAGGCGAAAAGGTGGAAGTGTACACGGATCACAAGAGTCCGAAATGCGTGTTCACTCTGAGGGATTGAATATGAGACCGCGCCAATGGCTAGAATTAATGGCAGACTACGACTTGGAATTTCAGTACCATCTGGGAAAACTAAATGTTGTACCCGACGCCCTCAGCCGCAAATCAGCGGTCATGATGTTGACCAGGCAGAGGAGCATCATTGAGTATTTTCAGAAGCTCGAACTAGAGGTTCTTACACCGAGTGCAATCAAGCGATTTTGGCAGTTACAAGTACAGTCTTCTCTTGTAGATCACATCAAGGCTGCACAACCTGATGACCCTCGATTGCAAAAGTTCAGAGAGCAAGTAGAAGCCGGGATGAGAACAGACTTACTCGTACATCGAGACGGTTCTCTAAGATTTGGTAGCAGACTCTGCGTACCCAAAGGGGATGTTCGGGAAGAGGTACTAGCCGAGGCCCATAGTTCAGCTCATTCTGTGTATCCGGGAGGCATGAAAATGTATAGAGATCTAAAACAACACTTTTGGTGGAACGGAATGAAACGAGAGATTGCACGATGTGTATCCAGGTGTTTGGTATGCCAGCAAGTGAAGGCGGAACATCAGAGGACAGCAGGACTGTTACAATTGCTTCCGATACCAGAATGGAAGTGGGAGAACATTACTATGGATTTCGTGATGGCCTTACCACGGAACCCTAGGGGCAACAACGCCGTTTGGGTTATCATCGACCGCCTCAAGAAAGTTGCACACTTTATACCCTTCCGGGTGGGACAGTCGACAGATTCACTTGCGGAGAGATACATGCAGGAGATAGTACGACTCCACGGAGTTCCGGTCAATATTGTGTCAGATTGAGACACCAGATTTGTTTCGTACTTTTGGAGGAGCTTACAGGAGAGTTTGGGTACCCGTCTCAAGTTCAGCACAGCTTATCACCCGCAGACGGACGGACCATCCGAGCGTATGATTTAGACACTCGAGGATATGTTGAGAGCTTGCATGCTGGACTTCCAGGGTTCCTAGGAAGATCATCTACATCTAGTCGAGTTTTCTTATAACAACAGTTACCAGGCTAGCATCCAGATGGCTCCTTTCGAAGCACTTTATGGGCGTAAATGTCAATCCCCTGTTTGTTGGGATTACGTGGGCGAACGAAGATTACTGGGCCCCGAGCTCATTGTTCAAACGGTAGACAAGGTCCAAATGATCAGACAGCGCATTAAGACGGCTCAGGACAGACAGAAGAGTTGGGCGGATGCCAGCAGGAGAGCGATAGAATTTAAGGTTAGAAATCACGTGTTCCTAAAGATTTCCCCTACCCGCGGAGTTATCAGGTTTGGAGCTCGCAAGAAACTAAGTCCCCGTTTCATCGGACCTTTTAAGGTGCTAGAGCGAGTAGGAGAGGTGGCCTATCGACTTGACTTGCCTCCATCGCTAGCTGGTGAGCACAATACTTTCCACGTAACACAGTTGCGGCGCTATATTCGGGATGACAACCATGTTCTGGACTTTTCAAAGTTAGCTTTGGGTACCGACCTATCTTACGAGGAGCAGCCTACCACCATCCTCGACCGCAAAGAAAAAGTGCTGAAGAATAAAGTCATTCTTTTGGTCCGAGTGTCTTAGGACGGTCGTTCCCCAGGGGAATCTACCTAGGAACGTGAGAAGGATATCCTTTCACGGTTCCCACATCTTTTCGAGTAGCCGTTTGTATCGTTACCTTCTTATTTCCGTTCTATTAATTTCGAGGACGAAATTTTTGTAAGGGTGGTAAGATGTAATGCCCAATTTCTTTTGTACTCCATTATCCGTATTCTAATAATAAATTTTCCTATTGTTCTATTTAATTTACTCCATCCAAATATTTTCCCTAACTCTTTTACTACCGATCTTAAGACTTAAAACCAGTCCCTATTTAATCCCACCTTTTCATTCTAAAATTTTTTTGAGCCCATGCCCACCCATTTTTCTTTCCCTTTATATTTTTCCCAAGTCCAAGACCCGGCCCACATTTCCCCTAAGCCCAAACCCACACACAGAGCCTGACCCCCCTCTTTCTCATTCTTTTCACTGTTGTTATTTCTTTCTTTTTCTCTTTAAAATTTCCTTCATTCAAATTTCAATTACAAATTTAAACTGAAAATCCCCCATAAACTCTCATTAACACAATGAAATCCCTTTCTCAATTCCTCATTCATTTCCTTAATTCTCTATTAATTTTCTTTAAAATCTCTCTCTCTCTGATTACCTCTCTCTCCCTCTCACGTCTCTCTCTCTCTCCCTCTCACACGTCTCTCTCTCTATCACACACATGATCACCCTCTCACTCTCTCCTCTCGATCCCATATTTTCACCTCTTCCTTCCCGCCTTCACGAGCTCGTACCCATGCCTTCGCCTTCGCCCACGCCGCTCTCGTCCCCTCCCCGCACCCATGATCCCCTCCACGACCATGACTCTCGCGCGTGCTCGCGCCCCTCTCCCACGACCTTTCCTTGTCTCCCCCAACTGAGCCAAAAGCCATCTCCTCCAACTCCCATCACTTCACTACACCCTTCACCAACTTCCCTGCACCAACCTTTCACCGAGCTTCCCCTGCGAACCCTCTCGCCGCCGGCGATCACCCCGCTCCCCTCTCCCAAAACCTCGAGCCCTTCTCTCTCTCTCTCTCTCCTCTCTTCTCTCTCCTCTCTACAGAGAAACCCCCGAGCACACCCTCTCACCTGCACACCAGAGCTCACCGCTAGCCACCACCTCCGACCTCATCGCCATCCCCTCTCGCCTCCAGCCACCTCGTCGATCCCTCAGCATCATCACCATCACCTCCTACTACCCCGAGCCCCCTCCACTGCTTCACTCCCTTCACTACACCCAAGCTTCGAGTCTCGGCCCGCTCGCTGCACCCTCACCGGCGACCACCACATCCACCGCCGTTCACCTCGCCGTCGCCTCCTCTTCTGGCCACCACCACAGTAAGCAACCCCGCCACCATCGACGCCTCCTCATCGCAGTCGCAGTCGAGCCTAGTCGTCGTCATACCGTGTTCGTGGCGCGATCGTGCCATTGCTGCTGCCGTAACGTCATCGACACATCGCTAGGCAAGTATATTACTTTCTTCATGCTATTAATTCGTATTAAATTTAGTTTCGAGTTTATATTGTACATGTACGCCTCGTGCGAGCCAATGAATGCAAGTGTTTGATACGAAACTATATGTGAAGATCTGTCTTTAAATGGCGGAACTTGTGATCATTAGACCCGTCTACTATTTACCGATGTGCTGTAGAAATTTGGTTGGAAACCACGGTCGCTTTACCTATGAAATGTTAATCCCGATAATCATTACGAAACCTGAATTTCCTGAACATGATAGACCGTTAAATTCACATTAAATCTTTTACGAATCTTTTTTTGGCGTTCCCTGGCTTGTATCGAAGACAACAGAATAAGCTACAGAACCGTATTTTTGATACCTAAATTTGAACTAGTTACGATAGATAAAATTGCGGAGAATTACGATTCTGGACTGCAGTCCAGAGCGGTAATTCCAGGTAACCCCTATTTTTAATCCACTGAATATCCTTGCACAAATGCGGAAATGTGCGGAACCCTATATCGTTACGTATAGAATCGAATTAGATTCCTTATTCCACTAGTTTCACTGAATTCCTTAACTGTATGATATTTTTAACACATTTTATGAAGTCGACGTGTCCTGCTGAATTCTGCAGTGACAGATTTTACACATCGAACATAACATGACCATAACTCCCTGTTGATATAGTATATCACTGATCCGCCTATTGCGTTGGAAACTTAACTGTAAAACCTAAACATTTTTCAACTATAGAGTCGCCTAATTCTGATCCCAACAGGATGAAAACGGTGTTCCGAAACGGACTTTCAGTTCAGGAACTGAAATTCCAACAGCGAACACTTAATTTGAAACGTCTATAACTTGTGAACCCGAAACCCGTTTGGCTTGAAATTAATTTCATTGTATTGCCAACTGAGTTTACTTGCTACCGCCTTTGTATCATTTTATTGAAGTTTGAATGTATGATTTAAATAAATTTATATAAATTCATAAGATGCATGATAGCTCGTATTACACATGATTTGTTTAACTGCATAAATGCACATATTTTACCCGACTGCCATACTTCTAGTGATAGTGCGCATTATTATTCAGTGTACAGTGCATTGTCGTGCGTGAATGGTGTCGGTTTAGGAGTGTCAAGTACGCCAGTGAAAAATGAATGATTCGTGACAGTGAATAATACAGTGAACAGTAACTAAAGCCGTGTTATTGATGAGTACTTATACATGACTAGACCATACCCAAATAGTGAAAACCTGGGGAAAATGGGAAAATTGAAGTGGAAAGGAAATCGTATTTAGCGAGGACAATGATTTAGAGGATGATCATTCGAACAGCGACTCTTATATATATTAGGTGGGATCTAGCGGTCCGGCTGACAGGGTTATATTCCGGGCAACAGTGGGCCGTAGTCTCGGGTATGTACGAGACCCTCGTTAAACATGATCCTCCTTTCCACAACTCGATTTCAAAAGTGACTTAGAAACCGATAGGGACACAGATCATACATTGCATTAGTTAGTGACATATTGATTACCTGCATTTTATCCCCATCATTATTATTTTTATTTTCTTGCCTTTTGTTATTATTATAATATTGCTATTGTGTCGCTCTGACGACCTGAGTATGCATTCTCAGTGATAGAGGTGGATTTGTCTAATCTCGAGAAGACCGTGAAGATCCAGACCAGTGAACCAGTTATAATTCTCCATTGATATTCTCGGTTAGTTGCTTTCTTGTTTACTTCCTTTGAGCTCAGATCTCTTTATATCCCACAATTTTAGTGACTGCATTCTCTTTACCCGTATTGTATTTTACTGATTACCATATAATACTAGAAACCGAAATGTGACTACGACAGGATTCTTCCTTGACCGTAGGAGCATGGCTGGCCTAGTCATCCTTCTTTTTCCGTATTTTAGGAAGCGGAACGTGACACGACTTATCAAGTTATTGGGGTCTGATGTTTACCACCACTAGACTCGATATGCGACATATCAAAAGAAAAGACCGGACTGTACGGTAGTGTTACTTATTGGATTCACAGGAGTATGAGCAGGATTGCTTGTTGATCTTCTGATCGCTCAATACCCGGGTAGACGTTACGTCCAGATAGTACCGTTGAGGGTTTGTGGGTGACTGATATGACAATACCCGTAAAGGCTATTCAGTGTGTTTCACAGTTGTAATTTTAACATCGTTTCGGGTAATTTAGACAGCATTAAAAAGTTCGAACGAACATCTAACACCACCTCATGACCCTCTCTGGAAAACTTTCAAAAGTTGGAATTTTCGAAGTTAAAAATATTCAAAAAATCATGCAGGTAATTCTATGGACCCTCTAGAAAAATGAAACCCTGACTCGACTCTATGACCGCGGAACTGCGGCCAAGCCCTAGGATTAGCGGCAGTTCTGCGGCGCCATAGGTGAGGCAAGGACTGTCCCTTCTACGGTTGGTTAGGTACTGTGACATGTTTTGGGTATTTTCTAACTCTGCGCAAGTGTTGAGATCTCTAGGAAATTTTGGGTGTTTGTTGATTCGGTCGAAATATTTAACATCGTCTAACTATCTGTGAATTGTGATATAATATTTGGAATCCACAATATTTAGTTTTTTGAAAACTGATTTGAATTTTATAGATCTAGCAATTTATTCTCATATGATCGGTTGCTACGGGGTTTTAATATGGATCAAAACTCTGTCGCAATCATATAGTGTACGCGGATACTCGGCGGGCAACATTACTAGATAGCCACGCCCCATAGCCCCGACCAAGTGACATTAGGAGAACCCCATTGCCTAAAGCATCTGTCCGGGTGCTCGCGGCTGCAGTGTTCCACCTAAGTGCACTTCGTCGACGATATCGGGGGTGCGGACGTCTACTAATGTTTCCGACGAGCATTCGATCAGCTTGTCGGAAATCTTGTTGAATTGCCCGATATGTTGTTGAAAAGTGTTTTCAATATTGAGACTAAAATGCGGGGTTTATAATTTTTAAGCATGCGATGTCTAAGAAATTCATATGGTTAGGCATGGAATCCGAAGTATGTAATATTTCGGGTTTATGATGTCTAAGGTGGTTGCGGATTTCAATTATTGTAGTTTTCACTTTCTTTTCTGCGACCGTAAGTGTAATATGTGGTGTATCGCCGGTTTCGTTGCTATATGTCAATGACAATTGGGATACGCATATTTACTTACGTTGATGACATATGATATTATGTGTTGTTGTGATATGTTATATAGGATCGTCGTGTTTAAATAGCCGGGGGGTTTTGCGTAAGATGAGAGTTTTTCATTTTCATTCATGTAAAAACTTATATGTAATATTCTTTTATTATGGCACTTCCGGGTTGAGGATGATGTCACCATTAATGTATATTATTTACTTTTCCGCATTAGGATAGACCCATGGTGGGGAGCACAAGTAACCGGGTTCTAGAGTCCAGTGGGAGACCATCTCGAGGAGTCGAGACCGGGTCTTATAACTCTAGAATTGGCAGGGTTTCTTGCCGCTCTCGTAGGGGTCTAGGGATGTGGGTTTGGCTATTCATCGCGACCGTGGAATCCGTGTTTTTTAATGGCTCAATTTAAAACACGGAATTCCTAGTATATCCAATATTTCATATGTGGGCTTCTGCTGCTGATATTCTGTGATATGATCACTTTATATGATGAGACGAATGTTGTTATTATATATATGATATATAATAAACGTTGCTTATGTTTCGCACCCCCGCCAGTCCCGCCCCGCTATGCCGTTAGTTAAGTAACCTAACGGTGCATAACGGGACACTGTGGCGAATGCGGATGGCATAAACGTACGTTTTATTTTCGTTTCTTCTGTAATGCTTAGGAAGCATAAATGATGGGACTTCATTAATGAGATTAATGAAAAAGAAAGAAACTTAAAGATATTGTAGAATCAAATTTTCGAAAAGGTAGCTCTAGTTCTTGTTTTGCATAGCGGTGTTCCTTGATGAATATCCAGCACTTCATTCGAAGAGGAAAGAGCCGAGATCCCTTCACTGGGAATGACCTCTTTAGCAAAAGCTAGCAGATGCTACACCCACTCAGTTTATTTTGAAAAACTCGATTTTAAAAGCGGAGATTAAACCACTCCTTTTCAAATCACCCGATTCTACTATGATATCGAGTTCATTACGCAAAAGGTTTTTCTAAAAACCTGTCGTAGCCCTCCGTCATTTCAGATAAGTGCTACTTAGTATTCGTGCTACGTTTGTTGACCTTGTTAAGGCGTAGTATGCGGTAGCTAATTAGTGCTTATCTGCTTGAGCATGTGATGCGATTGAATTAGGGTAGTCGTACGACTTTATTGACCTTGTTAAGGGTCACACTGGTGGGTTTAATTCAATCGGGAAATGACGGGTTGAACTTGACTAGCGCTTATGATTTGTTGACCTTGTTAAGGTCATAAGACGCTAGGGGAAAAATATTATCGGGAATTTCAAGTGTTGAAATTTGCAATGAGATTGCATACTTTATATGAGATAGTTGGATCCCGATACCCACTGCGAGTAAGAGTTACTCCTGGGAGAGTTTTACACATCACAATTAGCCGATCAAGTAGGTGTCCAGAAGGTGTTAACTAGGTTATGCCCCTGGGAAAACGAGGTTTATTTTAATTAGGTCTATGCGAAAGCATGGGGGACCTCCCTCAAAGTACCGACACTGGCATGGCTGAAAGATTGGCGAACTTGTAGGGTGTAATTAATCCCGGCTAGTCTTACCTTTTAGGGTTTGGAGGAAGATTTGATAAAAACAGTGGGAGCCATCCTGATTAGATAAGATAATAACCAATCTAATCTTGCAAGAGCATGCGCTAAGTGTTTTCTTCTCTCTCTCTCTCTCCAGGTAGCGACCATGTCAGGCCTTAATCAAGATAATAATATGGATGTATTGACCGAACCTGCTTATTATACTAAGCTGGGGAACGTTGGTTCCGCTCTATCTTATAATTGTTATAAGTCTGATCAGGAAATAGGGGAATATCCTGATTCCCACTCCACCCAAACAAGAAATGAGCATGCTGATGCATCTTCTTCGGGTGTGTTAGTTACCGAGAACTGTTTCTCAGTACACTCTACGTCCTTGGTATTAGATACCAGATCAGGATCCCACATATGTAAGATGTTACATGGGCTAAGGAAAGGTGGAGAACTGGAAATAAATGATCATTCTGTAAGAGTAGGGAATGGTGCAAATGTTGCAGCCAAAACAGTTGGCGAATATCATCTTGTATTACCAAATGGTAATACATTGATTTTGAACGAATGCTATTACATACCGAACCTGATATGCAATATTATATCAGTTTCTTTCTTAAGTAAAGAAGGATATAATTTTGTATTGCAGGATAATGTTATGAACATTTTTCTGAATCAAAAGTTGATTAGATCAGGCTCATTAAGTAATGGCATATACGTTCTAAATCAAACCACGGTTCTTAGTGTACAAAACACACACAAGAGAAAGAGTTCAGAAATGAACGAATCCTTCTTGTGGTATTGTAGACTAGGTCATATCAATGTGACACAACTAGCTAAGTTACATAAGGATGAATATTTGAATCCGTTCAAATTTTCATCTTATGAAACTTGCCAGTCATGTCTCAAAGGCAAGATGACCAAAACTCCGTTTACTGGACACGGAGAAAAAGCTATGGAACTCTTGGGAATGATACATATTGATGTATGCGGTCCTATGTATACACATGTCAGGGATAGTTCCTCATACTTCATTACATTCACTGACGATCTCTTAAGATTCGGACATGTGCTTCTGATGAAACACAAGTCTGAAGCTTTTGAGAAATTCAAAGAATATAAGCATGAAGTTGAGAACTAAATGGGTAAAAGTATTAAAATCCTTCGATCCGATCAGGGAGGAGAATACTTGAGCACGAAATTCCTGGACTATCTAAAAGAGAATGGGATTCTCTCTCAGATCACTCCTCCGTATACACCACAGCACAACGGTGTATTGGAGAGGAGGAATCGCGCCTTATTAGATATGGTGCGCTCTATGATGAGCACCGCTGAGTTATCTATTTCCTTTTGGGGTTATGCGCTTAAGACATCAACATTCCTATTGAATCAAGTTCCATCTAAATATGTGCCTATAACACCATATGAGATATGGAGTGGAAAGAGACCATGTCTTAAACGAGTTGAGATATGGGGTTTCCCGGCCTATGTCAAAAGGAAAAATCCGGACAAACTCAAGGCACGATCAGTTCTTTGCAAGTTTGTGAGATATCCTAAGAATTCATATGGATATCTTTTCTACCATGGTAAAGAACAAAAGGTGTTTGTTTCTTAATATGCCACCTTTTTAGAAAATGAATTTCTTGAAAAAGAAATTAGTGGCAAAGAGGTAGAGCTGGAAGAAGTTCCAACCGTACAAACTACAACTGATAATTTTATAGAACCAGATGATTCAGTAGTTCCCAATGAACCTCAGCCTCTCTGTCGATCTAGTAGGGTTTCTCATCCACTTGAGAGATACTATGGTTTTCTCATTGATGGTGGGAGCGAGAATTGCATCATGGAAGATGATGACCCAACTAGATTCAAGCAGGCCATCACGAGTGGGGACTCTGTGAAATGGTTGGATGCAATGCGGTCTGAGATGGAATCCATGTACACCAACAATGTATGGACTTTGGAAGTTGCTCCTGAAGGAGTAAACCCCATTGGAAGCAAATGGATCTTTAAGAAGAAACTCGGTGTAGATAGAAAAGTTGAGACTTTCAAAGCTAGACTTGTTGCAAAAGGTTTTCGTCAATGACCAGGTGTGGATTATGATGAAACTTGTTCTCCAGTGGCTATGCTTAAGTCCATCCGGATCCTACTTGCCATCGCTGCATATCATGACTACGAAATATGGCAGATGGATGCTATGATCGCCTTTCTAAATGGTGATTTAGAAGAGAGCGTGTACATGACTCGGCCAAAGGGCTTCATGGACAGTGGGAGCAGCGGAAAGGTGTGCAAGGTGCTTAAATCAATTTACGGGTTAAAGCAGGCATTGCGGAGTTGGAACATCTGTTTTGATGTTGTAGTCAAAGAGTTTGACTTCGTCAAAAACGTAGATAAAGCTTGTGTATACAAGAAGGTGGCAGAGAGTAAGGTCGTCTTTCTCATATTGTACATGGATGACATACTCTTGATAGGAAATGATGTTCCTATACTGCACTCGGTCAAGCTCTTCTTATCATAAAGATTCTCCTTGAAGAATCTGGGTGATGCCTCCTGCATCCTGGGGATTAAGATCTATAGAGATGGATCTAAACGGATATTGGGATTGTCCCAATCCAGGTACATTGACACCATACTAAAGTGGTTTAGTATGGAAGATTCCAAGAATGGGAATTTACTTACAATCTCTAGAATCACTCTCTCCAAAGAGAAGTCCCCCAAGACTGATTTGGAGAGGGCTCGCATGCAAGATATACCCTATGCTTCGGCAGTCGGGTCTATCATGTATGCGATGTTATGTACCTGACCGGATGTAGCATACGCACTGGGTGTTGTAAGCAGGTATCAATCAGATCCTGGGGAGAATCACTGGACAGCTGTGAAGAACATACTTAAGTACTTGAGCAAGACTAAAGAAATGTTCTTGTTGTATGGTAACGGTGAACTCGAAGTGGGGTCCTTTACTGACTCGAGCTTCCAGAGTGATAAGGACGACTCTAAGTCGGTTTCGGGTTTTGTCTTCACCCTCAATGGAAGGGCGGTTTGTTGGAAGAGTTCCAAGTAAGAAACCATGGCAGACTCGACGATAGAGGCTGAATACATTGTTGCCAACGATGCTGCCAAAGAGGCTGTCTAGATGAAGAAGTTTATAACCGAACTTGGTGTGGTTCCGTCCATCGAGCATCCAATACCTTTGTATTGTGATAACAATAGAGAAGTGGCTTTGGCCAAGGAATCAGATCCCATCAGCGATCCAGGCATATTCTGAGGCGGTATCACCTGATCCGGGAGATAGTTGATCGCCGGGAGATTGAGGTCAGGAGAGTTGACACGAAGAATAACACGGTGGATCCACTCACGAAGGCCATACCCCGGATACAATTTGAGAGACTCTTTGGGATGTTGGGTATGAGATACTACAACAACTGGCCTTAGCGCAAGTGGAAGATTGTTAGTTGTATGTATGTCCTAGAGGCCATTATTGTACATGATTGTATATTATAGTGGATGCTTGGACATATATAAAGAGAGGAATTTCTTGCTCGATATGATAGTATGCTATCTGGTTGCTCTTTATCTTAACATGTAGACTTGTATTGTGATACTGTCTTTCTCTCACATGTTGATAAATCCCTTAGGATGTGTACTTGACTACCAGGACTATGATAGAGAACATATTATTGGGGACAGGGTAGTCCATAAGTTCATCCTTTAATTGTTCCTAGTCGAGGGTGTATCGAGATGGGGTATCAATATTCCAGAGAAGATTAGCGTATATGCTTCTTGACCTATATGATGGGCGATGGATGATCCCGCATCCATTGGTGTTTAACATCAAAGATCATATACGGGTGCTTAGTGGAGAATGGGTACACTGAACAGGACTCGCCGAGAACTCCTAGATGGTATTATACCTCACGTCAGGTAGCAGTTCTCTGGTAACACTGGTACAGATTAGTCTGTAGACCCGAGATCGTCATAGAATCTTGTGTGATTCCCACTATGCTTTGATTTCCACTTTACCACGTTCAAGAGAACATACAAAACGGTGGTTTTTGGGTATAGTCTCGAGTCACATGGAGGCAATGAGCGATAGGAGGGGTTTCGTCTCTCCCGATATTAGGGGTTGATGTTGTGCTGTGCTCGATTGGCTATAACAGGAAGTCCCTGGCCAGAGCTGATATGGAGATTTACTGGTAAGTGTTATCAGTAGTTTCTCGACCCGTTATGAGCCTCATATCGGCACGACTTATCAAGTTATCAGGGTCTGACGTTTACCACCCTTAGACTCGATATGCGACATATCAGACGAAGAGACCGGACTGTACGGTAATGTTACTTATTGGATTCATAGGAGTATGAGCAGGCTTGCTTGTTGATCTTCTGATCTCTCAATACCCGGATAGCCGTTACGTCCAGCTAGTACCACTGACAGCTTGTGGGTGACTGACATGATCATCACCTAATGCCGGTGTATTGACGAGTCTTTAAAGTCCTACACAGAGGTTTCCTGGCTCAGGCGAAACGTAGTAGGAGCACACATGTGAAATGTGCGGGACCGAGATTAATACGTGTATGTGATACCGTATTCTATTCTCGCGATATGTGATATCGGTCGGTTATATGTGATATAGCCGGGTTATCGAATCAAGTATTGATTTGATAAGTTGATACAAATGATATTAGTCGGTTATATGTGATATAGTCGGATTATTAAATCAAGTGTTGATTTAATAATTTAATGTACAAATATATATTTGATATATTAACATACATTAACTAATATTAGCTCACTTAAGCATTTCTTTTTCTCACTTGTGCACATTTAATATATATATGTGATATATATTATTGTGTCATGCTTGTTACTACATGCTACATCGGTGTATGAGACTCACACCATGACATGGATAATTAAGGGTGTTTATTTATTTAAGGTAAATCAAAATTAGTTGGAAATTAGCACCTGGTTGAAGCTTGTGGAAGCTTGTGGAACCATTGACTTAGTCCACTAATTTTGTTTTACTTAAGATATTTATTAATCCAACCATTATCTTTAGCCATGGTTAAGTCTCTACAAGAGTTAGTATGAGATATTATCTCACCCATGGTTGCTATTCTCACTCATACCATTCTCCACTTCATCTTCTTCTTCATCTCAAAGAGCTCTCTAGGTTTTTAGGAGATGAAGAAAATTAGTCAGAAAAAGAATTTTAAAGTGAGCAAAAATCCTACTTCATCAACCTTGTCACGACCTGAATTATTAGCTCATGACTGGCACTTAAAAAATGCAACGTCTAAAGGCGCAACGTAAATTATGTAAGCCGAAACACAGAAATCTAAACCTTTTTATGAAAATAGAAGAGGTGGAGTTTTGAAATAAAAGTATAATGAATCATGTTTTGTCTTTTAAAATTTCGGGCAGTATCTCCCTCGTATATTTTGATCCAAAACAGATATACAACAATATATAGGCATCCCCAAGCAGGAGCTAGCTCTTCGCCAATCGGCGGATTCATGACCACGCAAGTCATAAAACAAGTATACGACGCTCAACGGCGAAGATCAACACAAAAGATAATGAATAAAGTAAGACACCAACCCAATAAGAGAACATAAAACCCATCGCTCAAGTCTCGCAACTACAAGTCTCTCTATGTCTTACTACATATACAAATACTAGTTTCTGATTTGATGGAGTTAACTAGATACAATAGGAATAATAAATACAAGAGGGGTACGATCCAACATGTACCACCTACCAAAGCAAAACACCCGAGTACAAGCTGTGTGCCAGTGATGCCGCTACTGATCCATGCGGTCAACCTGCAAGAACTGTGGCACAACGGGGGTGAGTTGCCAACTCGTGAGTAGAAAACATCATCAGGTAGAAATCGAATAAACGACGATTCCTAGGTCAACTATATCATAAAGGTAATACTATGATATCTAGGGTGACAGTGCATGTATGTGTGCCAACAGTATAATCAATGCCTATCTGCATGTGGATAATATTTACGTGTCCATCAATGACACAACAATATCATGCATGTAAATATCATGAAAGCATATACATATGAATATGAGGATATCAATCAACGTGTGTCCATCAACGACACATCAAAATCATGGAACCTGAGTGTCCAACATCGACACTCGAAACATCATGAAACCCGTGTCCAACATCGACACGTAAATTCTCATATCTCGACTCCGTCTGCAGGATCGACCCGCAGGCTCTGGCGGAACGGGTCGGCCCATATCCATCTCATAACTCCGGTCGGTATCCTCCGGATAACCACCGAGTCTAACCAATCACCGGTAGGTAGTACTCTCCCTTCCAGGCTCATTGTCTACACCACAAAAACCATTTCTCGCCCCGGGGAACCATATCGAGCCCACCATGAACCCGCAAACGGATCATCTAACTCCTCAAATCGAGTTTCACATATCACACGTCTCAGAACTGAGAAAATTCATGGTGGACGCACTGAAATATCAAGAGAAATCGGGTTTTTAAAACAATACATACTTTATTTTGAAATAACCACGGTTCTCAAATCCAGAAATCTCATGAAAAAGCATATCTCAATGCGTATAATCATAAAGCATGATGTATGCGACATATAACAGAATGTAAGCATATCCATATATCGTGCAACATAGAACAGTGATGTGAACATATGTGAACATAGCCATTAAATCATGCAAGGAGTCATATCATGTTGCAGAAGTTCTACTGTATAGTGACATAGCAATTATCGATGCTGAAGTGTGTGAGCCGGCCAATCTGTGTAAGTGTAACATACGCATCATCAATAATGGTGTAGGTGTACTAGCACAGGTATAAGTAATGCAATGAGAATGACATAACGTAGCATAAGGTACACCGTCAGCTAAATTCTATAAGGTATACGTATCTAACATGACCGAGTCGGTGAATCTATCAATCGGCATCCATCCTCACAACATCACGTACGGCATAATCCATCGTACGTCATCTCCTAGTCAAGGGTGTGGATCAATCATCATAAAACTCATCACGTACGGTAAATCATCGTACGACGGCATTAAACAATTTGGGATCCTAACGACCTATATGACAATGAGGGTACGGACCTAACGTCTCGTATGGCATATCACTCATGATTCACAACATTATATATACCTATATGCCTATATCCCAGGTCACATCCATAACAATCTCATATAGGGGGACCGGCAAAGGTATCAATCCTCTCATATCGACTCGCATCCATATACCGACATATCAATCAAGTCATCATATCACATCATATATCCTTTCATCACATTAAGTCATCTTACATCAAGTCAATTTTATATATGCGTTCTACCTTATACGTCAAATGCCATTCTACTCTAAAAATCATACCTATTCTAGTGCAACTACATATCTATAAGTCGTCATTCACATTCATTTCCATATCCCTAAAGCTTTCATCTCATATCTCAATATATATATATATATATATATATATATATATATATATATATATATATATATTGTTAGTTATATGTATGCCCTAGAGGCCATTACTGTACATTGGATGTATATTGTAGTGGATGCTGGGACATATATAGGTAGGACTTTCTTGCTCGACATGATAGTACGCTATCTGGTTGCTCTTTATCTTAACATGTATACTTTCTGTCTCTCTGTTACATGTTGATAAAGCCCTTAGGATGTGTACTCGACTTCCAGGACTATGATGTAGATCATACTAATGGGTCCTGGGTAGTCCATGAGTACATCCTTCAATATTCCTAGTCGTGGGAATATCGAGACGGGGCATCGATATTCCAGAGTATTCTAGCGTATATGTTCTCGACCCATGTGATGGGAGATGGATGATCCCATATCCATTGGTGTTTGACATCAGAGATGGTATGCGGGTGCTCAGTGGAGACTGGGTACACTTAACGGACTCACCGAGAACTCCCAGATGGTATTATACCTTACGTCAGATGGCAGTTCTTTGGTGACACTGGTACAGCTTAGTCTGTTGACCCAAGATCGTCATAGATTCTTGTGTGTCTCCCACTGTACTTTGATTTCCACCCTACCACGGCTCTACTGAGTCGTGCAAACATGTGGTTTTTGGGTACAGTCCCGATTCACATGGAGGCAATGAGCGATAGGAGGGGATTCATCTCTCCCGGTATTGGGGGTTGATGTTGCGCTATGCTCGACTGGCCATAACTGGAAATCCCTGGCCAGGGTTGCAGTGATCTACTGGTAAGTGTTATCAGTAGTTTCATGCTATGTTATGGACCTTATATCGGTATGACATATCGAGCTACTGGGGTCTGACGTTTACCACCCCTAGGCGAGATATGCGACATATCAGACGAACAGACCGGACTGTACGGTAAGTGTTACTGGTTGGATTCACAGGAGTGTGAGCGGGCTTGCTCGTCGATCTTCTGATCGCTCAAAACCCGGGTGGACGTTACGTTTAGCAGACCGCTTGCGGCTTGTGGGTGTTTGATATGATCATCACCTGCTGCCGGCGTATTGACGAGTCTTTAGAGTCCTACACAGAGGTTTCCTGGCTCAAGCGAAATGAAATAGGAGCACATATGAGATATGTGCGGGACCGAGAATAATACCAGTATGTGATACTGTATTCTATTCTCGCGATATGTATCATGGGACAGTTATATGTGATATAGCCGGGCTACCGAATCAAATGTTGATTCGATACATTGATACACTTGATATTAGTCGGTTATATGCAGTATGACCGGATCATTAAATCAAGTGTTGATTTAATGATTTAATGCATAATTATATATTTGATATATTACTTTGCATTAACTAGTATTGGTTCACTTAAGATGGATTTTCTCACTTGATGTGCACATTGTATATATGATATAGTTTTGTGCACTAGTTTGTATCATGTTTGATGATACATGCAAACTTGGGTGTGTGTATGCTTTTAACTATGATTAGGTTAATGGTTAGGGTTTGATTTATTTACTTATTCATTTATTTATTTATTCATTTTTAGCAAAATGAAATGGTGGCTAATTTTGTTTCTTTGCTTTAGCTTCATGAAGCTTCTTTAGATTATCTACCATTTTGTCTTTTTCCTAAACCTAACCATTCACCTAACCCTTGTTTATTCTCTACACTTAACCAAGGTTGCATTATGATAACTTCACTTGATTTATCATTTTATTTGATTATTCTCTCATAATATATTCTTTCTTCTTCTTCTTCTTCAAGAAGAAGAAACCTTGCTACCATTAATGGTGTCTTGAGAAAAAGAGTGAGAAATCCAAATCCAAAGTGAACCCACTTCCTATTTCTTCATCCTCTACCACTTGCCAAGTAGTATAGGGTGTTTTCTTCACAAGTTTCATGACTTGGTGAAGTTGGAGCTTGATCTTGAGTTGCCTCGACGTAGATCATCTTCGGCATCGAAGTCGACGACCTAGCCCGATCTTTTCTCCGATGAAACCACCGCGAGAGTCTAGGATTCCGATGGGTACAGCAGAGGGACGTCATCACGGAGCTAAGGAAGTGGAGGACCGGATCTACAAAGGTTGTAATCACTTTCCTTTTTAGTTAAAGTTGTTAACTTGCAATCTTTATCGCCTATCCTCTAGTTAACGATCTTGCATAGGATTCTTAGGCACATAAAAATTTGATTTTGGCATGTTTGATCTGTTGTGGAATATCATGGGTGTGCCTAGGAACCCTACAGTGGTATCAGAGCCTAGCTAGAGCCTTAGGCGATGTGTAGACGATGTTTTACGTCCGATCGAAACACGAAACCCTAATCCGACCCCTTCTCTGTACAATTTTTAAAACAGTGAGATTTTCTATATTAAAAATATGCAGAAAATTCAGCAGGGTTTTATAAGAAAAACTGTGCAAAACGAGCTCCTGAATCAATTAAACCGCCGCGGAACCGCGGCAGGAGCCTGGCTAGTGCGGCGGTACCGCGGCCGTACGGTCGCTTCTTCCATTAATTTTTGCGCAGTAATTCCTATATTTTGGTGCTGTATTTTCTGGGAATTTTTAAATCTTACTCAAGAGTTGAGTATTCTGGGTTGTATTAGGAGTTCGTAGATTCGATCGGATTGTCAAACTTTGTCTATGTGTTTTTCCGGGTAATTTTAGAATATGTTAAAAAGTTCGACCGGATATAAATACCCATTTTTTCCCCTGTCGGAAAATTTCCAAATGTTGGATTTTTCCGTGGTTTAAAGACGTTCTAAGTAGTGCAAGTAACTCGATGGACCCTCTAGAAGACAACAAACCTTAACTCGATTATGTGACCGTCTTGAACTGCCCTTTGAACCTTAGGGTTTGGGGCAGTACGGCGTGCCACATGTGAGGCGTTGACTTGACCCTTCTACGGCTGGACCGTTGATACTGAGGCATGAAGTGGATGTTTTTAAACTTATTTCATGTGTTGAGCTGTTTCGGGAAAACTTGGGTGTTTGACTGTTCGATCGGAAAGTTTAACATTTTCTATTTATCTGGAATGTGATACAATATTTGGAATCCACAAGTAGTTATGAGATAACTGATTTGAATTTTATAAACATAGCACTTTAGTCTCACTTGATCGGTTGCCACGGAATTTTGATGTGATCAAAAGTCCGTCGCAATCACGTAGCGTACGCGGATACTCGCCGGGTAATCTTAATAGACAGCCTCACCCCATAGCCCCGACCAAGTGAATGTAGGAGAACCCCGTCGCCGAAAGCATCCGTTCGGGTGCTCACGGTAGCGGTGTTTCGCCTTAGTGCACTTCGTCGACGGTATCGGGGGTGCGGCCGCCTACTAAAGTTTGCGACGAGCATTCGATCAGGATGTCGGGAATCTTGTTGAATTGCCCGATTTGATATTGAAAAGAGTTTTCGATAATGAGACTAAAATGCGGGGTTTATAATTATTAAGCATGCGACGTCTAAGGAATTCATTTGATTAGGCATGCGATGTCTATGCAGGTTGCGGATTCCAACTGTTGTAGTTTTACACTTTCTTTTCTGTGACCGTAAGTGTAATATGTGATATCGCCGGTTTCGTTGCTATATGTCAACGACAATTGGGATACGCATGTTTACTTACGTTGATGACATGTGATGTTATGTATTGCTGGATATGTTATATTGGATCGTCGTGTTTGAATAGCCGGGGGGTTTTATGTGAGATGAATGTTTTTCATTTTCATTCATGTAAAAACTTGTATGTAATATTCTTTTATTAGGGCACTTCCAGGTTGCGGATGATGTCACCATTTGTATATTATTTACTTTTCCGCATTAGGATAGACCCAAGGAGGGGAGCACAAGTAACCGGGTTCTAGGGTCCAGTGGGAGACCAACTCGAGGAGTCGAGTCCGGGTCTCCTAACCCTAGAATTGGTAGGGTTGCTTGCCGCTCTCGTAGGGGTCTAGGGGTGTGGGATTGGCTATTCATCGCGACCGTGGAATCCGTGTTTTATACTGGCTCGTATTAAAAACACGGACGTCCTAGTATATCCAATATTTCATATGATATTTTCTGCTGCGTTATCTGTGATGTGATCATGTGTTTTGTTCAGATAGATATGGTATATAGTATATATGATATATTATATAGACGTTACTTATGTTTTACACCCGCGCTAGCCCTGCCCCGCTCTGCCGTTAGTTACCTAACCCAACGGTGCAGACGGGACATCGAGGCGAATGCGGATGGCATAAACGTACGTTATATTTATCTGTGATGTTTAGGTGGACTTAAATGATGGGACATTCATTAATGAGATTAATGAAAGAAAATAAACCTAAAAGATGTTGTGGAATCGAATTTCTAAATAAAACAGGTAGCTACAGTTCTTGCTTTGCATCGCGGTGTTCCTTGTAGAACATCATGCACCTTATTCGATAAGGAAAGGACCGAGATCCCTTCACCGGGAGTGACTCCTTTAGCAATAACTGGCAGATGCTACAACCCTCGGTTTGTCTTTTGATTTCTTCTATAGTTTCTGCTTTGCACAGTGATATATATGATATATCCCGCACCTCATTCGATGAGGAAAGGGCCGACGATCCCTTCACCGGGAGTGACCCCTTTAGCAAAACTAGAAAAGCCTAAAAAACACTCCATTTAATAACCATTTGATTCCGCAACGAGATCAAGTTCAAAGCGTTAAAGGTTTTCTTAAAAACCATCTGCAACCCTCCGTCATTTTAGGAAGTAGAGTACTTAGTATTCGTGCTGTGTTTGTTGACCATAGTCAAGGCACAGTGTACGGTAGCTAAGTGATGTCTTCCTACACCGCATATGATGCGATTAGTTAGGACAGTCGCGTGACTTTGTTGACCTTAGTTAAGGGTCATGTGGGTGGGTCTAATTAATCACGAAATGACGGGTAGAACTTGACTAGTGCTTATGATTTGTTGACCATAGTTAAGGTCATAAGTGCTAGGGGTAAAAATCTTTATCGGGAGTTTCAAGTGTTGAAATTTGCAATGAGATTGCATACCTTCTATGTGATAGTTGGATCCCGATACCCACTGCGAGTAATTGTTACTCCTGGAAGAGTTTTGCACTTTACAATTAGCCGATCAAGTAGGTGTCTAGAAAGGTGTCAACGGGGTTACGCCTCTGGGAAAACGAGGTTTACTTTAATTAGTTTCGTGCGAAAGCACGGGAAACCTCCCTCAAAGTACCGACACTGGCATGGCTGAAAGATTGGCGAACTTGTAGAGTGTAATTAATCCCGGCTAGTCTTTCCTTTTAGGGTTTGAAGGAAGATTTGATAAAAACAGTGGGAGCCATCCAGATTAGATAAACTAAATAACCAATCTAATCTTGCAAGAGCGCACGCAGAGTGTTTTCTTCTCTCTCTCTCTCCAGGTAGCGACCATATCACGCCTTAATCAAGATAATAATATGGATGTATTGACCAAACCCGCTTGTTATACTGAGCTGGGGA
The DNA here is from genome assembly GCA_030015575.1 of Agapanthus africanus. NCBI lineage: Eukaryota > Viridiplantae > Streptophyta > Magnoliopsida > Asparagales > Amaryllidaceae > Agapanthus > Agapanthus africanus. Next base: position 767,286,510 of record CM057339.1, read on the forward strand.
ACATTGGTCCCGCTCCAACTTATAATTGTTATAAGACAGAGCAGGAAATAGGGGAATACCAGAATTCCTATGCCGCCCAAACGAAGAAAGTGCATATGATGCATCTCCTTCGGGTGTGTTCATTACAAAGAACTGTTTCTCAGTGTCCTCTGCATCCTGGGTATTTGATACCGGATCAGGATCCCAAATATGTAATCTGTTACATAGGGCTACAGAAAGGTAGAGAACTGAGAACGGGTGATAAGTTTCATGAGACAGAAAACGGTGCAAGTGTTGCAGCCAGGTCTGTTGGTCACTGTCATCCTGTATTACAAATACATTGATTCTGAACAAATGCTATTAGATACCGAACCTGATATACAAAATCATATCAGTCTCTTTATAAGTAAAGAAATGATAAAATTTTGTATTGTTGGATAATGTTTTGAACATTTCCTATTTCAAAAGTTGATCGGTTCAGGCACGTTATCTAAAAGCATTGACGTTCTAAATCAAACTACAGTTCCTAGTATACAGAACACACACAAGAGGAAGAGTTCAGAAATGAATGAATCCTTCTTGAGGCATTGTAGACTAGGTCATATCAATGCGACCCGACTGGCTGATATTACATTTTAGATGCATATTTAAATCAGTTTGAATTTACATCTTGTGAAACTTGCCAGTCATGTCACAAAGATAAGATGACCATAGCTCTGTTTAAAGGAAACAGAGAAAGAGTTAGTAAACTCTTGGGACTGATACATAGTGATGTATGCAAGGTCCCCTGTCTACACATGCCAGGACCAGTTCTTTGTACTTCATTACATTCTCTGATAATCTCTCAAGATTCAGCCATATGTTCCTGTTGAAACATAAGTCCGAACCTTTTGAGATGTTCACAGAATATAAGTTAGAAGTAGAGAACCAAAAACCGGGTATAAGTATTATGTCCCATGATAAGATCAAGGAGGAGAATGCTTGTGCATGGAATTCTTGGACTATTCTAAAGGAGAATGAGATTCTCTCTCAGTGTTACTCCTCTGTATACACCACAGCACAATAGTGTATCAGGGCAGAGCAATAGCACCTTATATGATATGGTGTGCTCTATGATAAGTACTACTGAGTTACCTATTTCTTTTTAGGGGGTTATGCACTTAAGAAGTTGCATACCTATTGAATTGGGTTCGAATCAAATCAGTGCCTACCACTCCATATAAGATATGGTATGGGAAGAGCCTATCTCTTAAGTAAGTTAAGATTTGGGATTGTCCGGCCTATGTCAAAAGCAAAATCCAGACAAGATCGAGGCAAGGTCAGTTTTGTAGAACTGGAAAGATTCCAACCATACAAAACTGCAGCTGATTTGACAGAACCAGAGGATTCAATAGTCCCCGACGAACCTCAGCCTCTCCGTCGATCTAGCAGGGTTCCTCACCTGCCTGAGAGATACTTCGGTTTCTCGATGACAGTGGGAGCGAGGATTGCATCATGAGATGATGACCCAACTAGTTTCGAGCAGGCCATCGAGAGTAGGGACTCTGTAAGAATGGCTGGATGCTTAGCGATCTGAGATGGAATCCATGTACACCAACAAAGTATGGACTTTGGATGCTATATCTGAAGGGTTAAATCCCCATCAAGAGCAAGTATATCTTGAGAAGATTACTTGGTGTAGATGGAAAAGTTGAGACTTTCAAAGCTAGACTTGTTGAAGGTTTTCTTCATCGACCAGGCGTAGATAATGATGAAACCTTTTCCAAGTGGCTATGCTTAAGTCCATCCGGATCCTACTTAACATTGCTACATACCATGACTACGATATCTGGTGGTTGGGTGTCATGACTATTTTTCTAAATACTGATTTAGAAGAGAACGTCAATAAGTACACAGCCAGAGAGCTTTGTAAACAGTGGGAGCAGCGGAAACATGTGCAAGTTGCTTTACAGGATAAAGCGGGCATCGCGGAGTTGGAACGTCTGTTTTGATGCAATAGTCAAAGAGTTTGACTTCATCAAAATGGTAGATGAACCTTGTATATACAAAAAGGTAGTAGAGAGTAAGGTGGTCATCCTCGTATTGTACGTGGACAACATACTCCTGATAGGAAAAGAGTTTCCTATGCTACGCTCGGTCAATCTCCTCCTATCACATGGATTCTCCATATAGGATCAAAGTGATACCTCCTAAATCCTGGGTTTTGGATCTATGAGATAGATTTAAAGGGATGTTAGGGTTCTCACTAGGTTTAGTGAGATGGTATCAGTTCATCCTGGGGAGAATCACTGGAAAGGTTCCAGGGTGATAAGGACGACTGAATGTCAGTCGCAGGCATTGTCTTTACCCTAAGTAGAGGGACGGTATGTTGGAAGAGTTCCAAGCTAGATACCATGGCAAACTAGACGATAAAGGCTGGTAACATCGCTATTAAAGATACTACCAAAGAGGAAGTTTGGGTGTATAGTGGTTCATGAGATGAACTAGGTTCCTACCATTGTGTGACAATGGAAGTGTGGCTTTGGACCTGGAACCCTGGTCCCATCAGTGACCCAAACATATTCTGAGGCAGCATCACCTGATCATGGAGATAGTTGATCTCCAGGGTGATCAAGGTTAGGAGAGTAGACTCAGAAGACAACACGGCGGATCCACTCACAAAGGCTTTTTCCTAGAGAAAGACTTATATGGGATGGTTGAGTATTAGATGCTACAACCACTGCTACAGATGGCCCTAGTGCAAATGGAAGATTGTTAGTTATATGTATGCCCTAGAGGCCATTACTGTACATTGGATGTATATTGTAGTGGATGCTGGGACATATATAGGTATGACTTTCTTGCTCGACATGATAGTACGCTATCTGGTTGCTCTTTATCTTAACATGTATACTTTCTGTCTCTCTGTTATATGTTGATAAAGCCCTTAGGATGTGTACTCGACTTCCAGGACTATAATGTAGATCATACTAGTGGGGCCTGGGTAGTCCATGAGTACATCCTTCAATGTTCCTAATCGTGGGAATATCGAGACGGGGCATCGATATTCCAGAGTAGACTAGCGTATATCTTCTCGACCCATGTGATGGGCGATGGATGATCCCATATCCATTGGTGTTTGACATCAGAGATGGTATGCGGGTGCTCAGTGGAGACTGGGTACACTGAACGGACTCGCCGAGAACTCCCAGATGGTATTATACCTTACGTCAGATGGCAGTTCTCTGGTGACACTGGTACAGCTTAGTCTGTTGACCCGAGATCGTCATAGAGTCTTGTGTGTCTCCCACTGTGCTTTGATTTCCACCCTACCACGGCTCTACTGAGTCGTGCAAACAGGTGGTTTTTGGGTACAGTCCCGATTAACATGGAGGCAATGAGCGATAGGAGGGGATTCGTCTCTCCCGGTATTGGGGGTTGATGTTGCGCTATGCTCGACTGGCCATAACTGGAAATCCCTGGCCAGGGTTGCAGTGATCTACTGGTAAGTGTTATCAGTAGTTTCATGCTATGTTATGGACCTTATATCGGTATGACTTATCGAGCTACTGGGGTCTGACGTTTACCACCCCTAGGCGAGATATGCGACATATCAGACGAACAGACCGGACTGTACGGTAAGTGTTACTGGTTGGATTCACAGGAGTGTGAGCGGGCTTGCTCGTCGATCTTCTGATCGCTCAAAACCCGGGTGGACGTTACGTTTAGCAGACCGCTTGCGGCTTGTGGGTGTTTGATATGATCATCACCTGCTGCCGGCGTATTGACGAGTCTTTAGAGTCCTACACAGAGGTTTCCTGGCTCAAGTGAAACGAAATAGGAGCACATATGAGATATGTGCGGGACCGAGAATAATACCAGTATGTGATACTGTATTCTATTCTCGCGATATGTATCATGGGACAGTTATATGTGATATAGCCGGGCTACCGAATCAAATGTTGATTCGATACATTGATACACTTGATTTTAGTCAGTTATATGCAGTATGACCGGATCATTAAATCAAGTGTTGATTTAATGATTTAATGCATAATTATATATTTGATATATTACTTTGCATTAACTAGTATTGGTTCACTTAAGATGGATTTTCTCACTTGATGTGCACATTATATATATGATATAGTTTTGTGCACTAGTTTGTATCATGTTTGATGATACATGCAAACTTGGGTGTGTGTATGCTTTTAACTATGATTAGATTAATGGTTAGGGTTTGATTTATTTACTTATTCATTTATTTATTTATTCATTTTTGGCAAAATGAAATGGTGGCTAATTTTGTTTCTTTGCTTTAGCTTCATGAAGCTTCTTTAGATTATCTACCATTTTGTCTTTTGCCTAAACCTAACCATTCACCTAACCCTAGTTTATTCTCTACACTTAACCAAGGTTGCATTATGATAACTTCACTTGATTTATCATTTGATTTGATTATTCTCTCATAATATATTCTTTCTTCTTCTTCTTCTTCAAAAGAAGAAACCTTGCTACCATTAATGGTGTCTTGAAAAAAAAGTGAGAAATCCAAATCCAAAGTGAACCCACTTCCTATTTCTTCATCCTCTACCACTTGCCAAGTAGTATAGGGTGTTTTCTTCACAAGTTTCATGACTTGGTGAAGTTGGAGCTTGATCTTGAGTTGCCTCGACGTAGATCATCTTCGGTATCGAAGTCGACGACCTAGCCCGATCTTTTCTCCGATGAAACCACCGTGAGAGTCTAGGATTCCGATGGGTACAATGGAGGGACGTCATCACGGAGCTAAGGAAGTGGAGGACCGGATCTACAAAGGTTGTAATCACTTTCCTTTTTAGTTAAAGTTGTTAACTTGCAATCTTTATCGCCTATCCTCTAGTTAACGATCTTGTATAGGATTCTTAGGCACATAAAAATTTGATTTTGGCATGTTTAATCTGTTGTGGAACATCATGGGTGTGCCTAGGAACCCTATATATATATATATATATATATATATATATATATATATATATATATATATATATATATATATATATATTCAATCACTCATATCATCTCTAACTATCTTTTTAACCATATCCCTAGTTTTCTAATCTAGTTTTCCATTTATAATTTGCGGGGGTGTTATACGCCATCCGCCCGACTTCCCCCGTAGATATAGATCTACCCACTTTGATCCTTGCTTGCCGAAGTCGATGACGCCATGCTCTGTCATCTCGGAATCCACGCGAAGGTACCTACAATAAATACACAACGCAATCGCTATTAAAATCGAGTTCGGAAAACTAATACGGCACACGGATCGCCTATAGGTTAGAACCTATAGCCTACGCATGCAAAACTAACCAATTATCCCTTGTCATTGACGTACAAATATCCAACGACCAAATACAAAACCAAATATCACAATCAATAATTCCAAAATACGGAAAACATAACCAAAAACCACTCACAACTGCTCCCAGATTCTCTCTCAGGTAAAATGGGATTAAACTAGAAAGTATAGGGTATTGTATATGGAGTATGTGAGCTACTGAAAGAACCTAGACACCAAACACCCACATTTGGCCAGCTACATTACCTAAAAATCCGGAGAGCTCGGCCAGAACTGCTCTATTGGTGTTCGACTTCTCAGGGTGGTCTCCTAGTATCTTAAATAGGTCTCTGGTATTGTTTGTTTTTCTCAGAATTACACCAGATTGCTCCAGATTCCCTGTAGGCCTTAAGGTTTCACAAAACCGACACGGAACAATCCTAACTTCGTGTATCGGGTTCTAAACTCAATTTTAGGCCTCTAAATCAATCTCTAAGGTCTTGTAAACACTCACTACACCTTAATTGGCCACTAGACAGCAACTTGCAATTTCCTAATATCACATATCCCAATTAACTCAAATTCTAAACTAAAATACGATATTAAGCACAAACTCTAATCTAAAGTGAAAGAATTACCTTAATAGCAACCAAAGAACTTTCTTGAGTTGCCCAAGTCTCCAAAATCCAAACTTGAAAGGTTCTAAGGGTTTAAAATGGTGTTGTGCGTGTTTTATGTGAAGGTTGCATAGGGTTTTGGCAAGGAAATGAAGATGATGCATGGATGTAGTGAGGGGAATGAGCTTGAAGCAATTAGTGGAGGAAACAATGGAGGAGATGAAGGAAGGGGCAGCCAAGTTAAGGCCTTAGGCTCACTCTCTTCACAATTATCTTTTCCCTACACTCACCTCTCACAAATATTAATTTTGTTCATGGCATCTATTTTTATTCCATTCACACTACACTCTTTCTTTTCTTTTTTTTGATTTTCTTTTCCTTTCTCTTTCTCTTTATTTCTCTAACTCTCAAAACTCACAAGTCACAACCCAACATGCACATGACACGGTACAAAAGTCACGGAAAAATGTAAAAATACGTATTTTGCCAAAAATCCGATAAATATCATTAAAATAAATAAATCATTTTAAATCTCCGATAAATTTCCAAATATTGGTATATACTTATACCACTTTACGAAAACCCCAATTTTGCAAATCGAGTAGTTTTCACGAAATATATTATTTTAATATTAAATTCCAAAATTAATATTTTATATTTTCTGAAATGTTATAAATCTACACTAGATTAGCCATTTAGTTTAGGTTGTTTGCATCACTAATTCCCAATTAGAAAAGAGGTAGCTTGAGTTGGAGATTGCTGTAAGTCTACGGTAGCGCCCTGGCCATCTGTCCGAGGCCAAAATGCGGAAACGAAAAACTTTTTCAAACTAAAAAAACCGGCGCTATCGCATACTTTAAATCCAGATAGAACCATTAACCTAAAACTAGCAACTAGAGAAAGGGTTGGAAAGCTATACCGAACGATCCGTGTCCTTCGGTCTTTGGCCACCATCCCAAGCTCCTCGCGGCATCTCCGGTCTCGGTGTCGTCGTCGGAAAGGGCACCACATCTTCGAGTATTTTTACGGGCTCCCGCTTCATCCGAAGCAACTCGGGCACGAAGTTCGCTAGCCGACGTGTCCAAGGTGAAGTAGAGAATGTTTATGACAACTTTGTCTCTTGCATCCATTGCATGGATGGAGGTTAGAGATAATGCCATTAATGGAAGTTGTGAGCCAGAGGAAGGAGAAGAAGTAGAAGCTTTCTTTTTCTTTTGTTGTATGTGTGATAAAATGAGAGAGTGAGAATCAAAAACACAAGAGCTAGCTCTCATACATGGCTGCCCTTCTCTCTCCTCCTCTCATTTCAACCCACACATCCATCACACAATGTGACATATGCACAATAAAAGAGACCATGAGTCACTAGGTTGCATTTGTCACATTAAATGCACCTCATGATGATTTCTAGCTCATAATTTCCATATGCAAACATTAATCCAAATGTTTGCAGCAATAAAAAGATACGGCAACATCTAAAGTAAACTCGTGACGGATCACAAGGATACCCCTCACCTGTATATACATACCTGCATCCGCATTCCGACTGAATGCGAATGCAATGAGACTAAAGTAATCCAACAAATCTAATACTAGGATCCGGCTTAAACCAAAGCCCACTAGTATGATCTGTCCGATCATGATCCGTGCACTACCGCACGTATATGATCGAACCCAGCCATATATCATACGGCCTTTACAACGTTTCGCCCGAAACTTGAAAACTGTCTATGGGGGACGCTAAAGACTCGTCAATACTTTGGCTGTGGATTTAACCACTAGCACGTCAGAGGTACTAGCCGTACATAACGGGCTACCAGGTATTGACCAAAAGGGAGGTCGATGAGCGAACTCATCCTGACACCCTACTGAGCCTGTCAGTGACAATATCCGTACAGTCCGGTCCGTTCGTCTATGAGCATCGCATGGCGGGTCTAGGGGGTTGGTAAAAGTCAGACCCCTAAAAGCGGTACAAGTCGTGTCGGAGTGTAGCCCAGAACACTTTGAGATACTACTGGAAAACCTACCGGTAAATCTCCTGCCTTGGCCAAGGACTTCGTGTAATGGCTCTCCTAGACACAGCGCGACCTCACCCCAAATACCGGGAGAGACAAAACCCCTACCGATCCGCTCACTGCCTCTATCTGGCTCGGGACTGTACCCAACTAAAACATGTTTGCATGACTCCTTTGAGCCGTGGTAGGGTAGTAATCAAAGCACAGTGGGAACTCACACGAGAAAAATGACGATCTCAGGTCGATGAACTAACCTGTACACATGTCACCAGAAAACTGCTATCTGACGTCAGGTATAATACCAACTACCATGTTCCCGATAAGTCCTGTCCGGTGTACTCATAACCCAATGAGCACCTGTATACATCTTAGGTGATCCAACTGACACCAATGGCTTGTGAGACCGGCCACCGCCCCTCGTCGGGGTCTCGACTGTATACACTAGTCTACTAATGGAGTATCGATGCCCAGTCTTGAAACTCCCACGACTAGGGACCACTTTAAGAATGTGCTTATAGACCCCAGCTCCCACGTATATGATCGCCATCATACTGCTGGTAGTCAAACAAGAATCCTAAGGGCTCTATCAATGTGTAATAGTGATCTGTAAGGTCACCTAAAGCTGTACACGATGATAAAGATAAACAAGATAGCATACTATCATCTCGAGTAAGACTGTCCTACCGGCATAGGTCCTCCCTCAATCATTGTAATCATATGCCTGTGATCCAATAATTGACTCTGAAGGCACTATATCCAACAATCTCCCACTTGCACTCAAAGCTAATTATTGCGATGTCACATACTCACAGCCCGTGTGATACCGAATACCCAACTCCTCTACTAATCAGTCTCACAAAGCCCGTTTGCAAAACTATTGCGTTCGAGGAATAGCCTCAGTGAGTGGATCATCCCGGATGTTTCTTTCTATGTCTCTCTTTATCTCAAGTTCACGGAGAAAGCCATCTCCCGAAATGAGCGATACCTGTCTTAGAATATTTCTGGATATCTGATGGGACCTAGTTCATAAATGAACTCCAAATCCAAACTTCTTAGACTGTATCGACAACTGAACTTAATCAGTATCCTGCACCACACCTCCCTCAGTATCGGCTTGGACCACCTGTCCAAAATACTGCCCCTCGTCAGAGGGAAAACTATAGCTCTGACAGCCACTCTGTCATCCAGGTCACCTTGGAAGCCTGGAATGATAACAGTCTCCTAAAAGAGGCTGTCGTTATCATATCCCTAGAACATCTACTTATGTTCTAAAACTGCTTCCGAACATTTCTCCCGGATAGGATTAATATCAGCTTATTGCATCTAGTGCAAAAACAACGTCTGGTGTGGTACTTGACATCTCATGATTGACTCAATTGCCTAAGTAAGTGATCTGCCAATCATGCACATCCATCTCCACTTTAGTCTGTAAGACACCTTTAGAGAGGGTGACTCCATCACCTGCAGGTATACTACCGTGCCAGGAGTCGTCCATTCTAAAACACCTTTAGAATGCTGTCTAAGTACCCAGATTGGGAAACTACCCAAATCTAGATCTAAAACCATAGATCTAGTAACCAGAATATCTGATATTTTATCTATATCCTATGTGGAGAAACCACTGTATGACAACCAAAGTATAACCGATCGTAGTATATGAATTTCACTTCCTACTCTGTGTATGTCATCCAAATACCAGGATATCACACCTTACTACCTTCTTAACAGATCCATCTCCTATTCTGATGAAGTCAAACCTATGACTGTCACATCAGAAATAGATGATCTATCTCCGCTATATCTGCTTTAGTCCATTAATAGACATAAGTTACTTGTCCACTATGCTTCCGTTGCTCCCACTGACTACGACAACCCTTTGGCAGAGTCATATACACGTGCACTTCTAAACCTAATTTAGAACGACGCTATACTCATCCTCCTGCCGGGTCTCACAGTCTGGAATAACAGCAATGGCAAGTCTGGGTAAACAAGAACCTCTCTGTCACCGTCCTTGAGGCTACCGGAGTACGTCTCGGGTGCCTGAGGTTACCCACCATATCTGCGGAGTGGCTAATGGAATGTCTAACCAGATTGAATCTTTAGGTCCTATTAAATTTTCAGTAATCGTTTGCGGTTCTAGAATCACTTCCAATTCTACCATACTCCCACTTCTGTTTTCTGAAAAAAAATCCATTTTTATCAAAACTGTGGTGAGTCAAGAACAATATCACTATTGATCTTCCAGATGGTAGAAAGTCAACCCTCGTCATAGCCCGGGTTAACCCACAAACAGCCATTACAGAAACATGCCTTGAGTTATCCAGAGTCTGGTTTTAAGCATAAGCTGGATAACTCCCCGTACCTTAACATTATTAAGATATGAACTATTCTATATCCAATATAGAAACAGAGACACTGATTTAATTGGAACCAGATTCAAATCATGCAGCTGTCTCCAGTGCATGTCAACTAAATGGAGAGAGGCCGATCAGCATTACTCAACTTAGGAATACATCCAGATATGAGTAACCTGAAAGAGAATCAAGTTCTCTTAATCATTACTATCAACTGAATACCATACACAAGTATCTACATATTCGATCACCTTGAAGAATCCTGATACTTGCAACACCCGGTTCTCTACTTTATTCATATACCTGTAACTTCTCAAAACTTGGATCTTGTATTTCTACGAAACACATGTCTAAGAACTAGAGAAGTCACAAGTGAACAGAATATAGTACGAGTACCAACCCCTCTGCCCTAATAGACACTGGATAACATACAATACTCTGTATAACTCCCCTGAGTCTAATAACTCATTCCCTGTGTGTCGTAGGTTGAAAACTGTACTTATGGTTAAGAAGAATTACACTGCTGTTTAATGCTCCTTACCTAACTATCCACTGATATAGGTAAATATCATAGACATAATTTCAAAAAGTTATATCTCACCTTATGAAAATAAACGTACAGATATATCAATTTAAAATTGGTGCATAACAACGGATATTCAAAACCAAATATTTGCCGTCCGACAAACAACCCAGGTGATTTTCTCAAATATCACCAATTACAACGAATCCCGATATAATGAGGATGATCACCCAATTCCCAATAACTTACTCCCACTCATCATCTGTAAAATCATACAGATGTGAGAATCAAACCTGGTAAATACATACCCTGGAGCAAGGGCTAATTGGAAAATCGGTTTTCTTTTAACAATACACAGTGAAACTGAAACATATAAATGTTTCGAAGGGGTATCCTGGTATTCCTAGTAATGCCTCTTCCATTATCCAGATTCATGACTGTAACCGTATATTTCTTCGCCATCTTTCCAAATCCCTTTATATGTCTTTAGTCATTACCTTCTGTACACCCACTTAGGCTAAATGGTTTTCTTCCTTCCCTACCGTTCGGCACCAGCCTATGGTTTGGAAAAAGACTATCCAATAAGCGTAATAGATGTACTGTCCTAATCCTAGGAGCACTCGCAACCTGAGAGAAGGTGAGGATAAAAGACAACTGAATAAAACCTTATTCCTATTTCTCCTGAACCAGAATCCATCCCCGAACTGGAACAAGTTCCTTCGAGTTCGTATATAACCATACGATGGTTTTATCCAATGAAAGTGGACGTTTGTAGTAATACGGGGTGTTCTGGAGAAAAGGGTAAAAGTAGGAGTGGCAATGAGGTATGTGACTCAGACAATCCAAAAGCCAGTGTTTTAAGAAGGTTCGGTTAACTTGGTCACTGAGTCATAGTCTAGGGTCGGGTCATGGTCGCTGCCAAAGAGAGAGAGAAAAGAAACACTCTGCGTGCACTCTAACCTAGATCAGAATGGTTACCAATTTATCTAATCAGGAAACCTCCCACTGTAACCTCAAATTCTCCTCCAAACCTGAAAGAAGAATTAGTCGGGATTATCCGAGGAGTAAACCAACTCATCAGTGGGAATCGGGATCCAACTATCATCGCATGATAATATGATGGAATCCACTCACGTTATCACACTCCTGAAGGTATGCGCATACCTGGAAAGTTTCAGTTTCTTTAGAAACTCCCGATGTGATTTTTACCCTAGGACCCAAGTGACCTTGATGAATAATCAACAAATCAAAAGGTCCTAGTCAAGTTCAACCCGCCATCATCTTGATTGCGTTAAACCCACCCGCACGACCCTTGACGAATGATCAACAAAGTCGTACAACCGTCCTAACCATTCCACATATCCATGCGACAGAAAAGCACAACAGAGCTACCGCACACTACGTCTCGGCGAATAGCAACGATAAACGTAGCGCGAATACTAAGCAATACTAATCTGAAATGACGGAGGGCTACGAATGGTTTTTGGCGAAAAACCTTTAACGTAATGAACTTGATATCGTTGAAGGAACCGGATAGCTTTTTATAAAAATATAGTGACGAAAACCTTTGCTAAAGAGGTCACTCCCGGTGAAGGGATCTCGGCTCTTTCCCCGTAGAATGAGGTGCAGGATATTCCAACTGAATACCACTGTGCAAAGCAAAAAGTAATCGACTATAGTGAAGTTATTACCCTAACGCAAACTTCTGTCCATGCGGTCACTCCCGGTGAAGGGATCTCGGCCCTTGCCTCGTCGACTAAGGTGCTGGATATTCAAAACGGAATACCACTGTGCAAAACAAAAGAGAACGTCCTTGCAATAACAGCTTTTTGAAAATTGTTCCAACAACATCAGAATATGTTTGTTTAGCTTGCATTCATCCGAATCAATGCAGTCCCATCAATTAATCACACCACAAAAGAACAAAAATATGATGTATGTATATGCCATCCGCATTCGCCACTGGGTCCCGTCATCACCCGTTAGGTTACTTAACAAACGACAGAGCGGGGACTGGACTAGCGCGGGTGTAAAACATATAGGACATCTACTAGTATATATATCAATATATAATATTCGCTCATGGCGTGATAAAATGCAGCATCACAGAGAGTAATAAGCATCACAGAACAATACAGATAATCTGGGATCCCCGGGTTTCATAGAGCCGCTACTGAAACCCGACGTTCCCCTGGTCGTGTGGATAGCCTGTGCAATGAAATCCTAGACCCCTACGGGCGCGGCAAGTTACCCATCAAAACCTGAAGCGAGGCATCCCCCTTCAACAAAGTGAATGGACCACCCAGCACTTCACGGAATCAAGTAACTTGAGCAGCCCTCCTTGGGTCAACCTATACCCCCTACGAGTGCGGCGAATAGCTCGCCAATTCTAGAGTGAAGCCCCCTCCGTCTCAAAGCCATGAGATGCGGGCTCGTTGCCCTCTGGAACCCGGCTATCCGTGCACCCCACCGCGGGGTAATCCTAGTACAGAAAGTAAAATATACAACGGGTGCATCGACCTCAGCCCGGTCGTGCCCCAAAAGAATAATATACAAACAGGCAGTGACGGCAGTCTACATGTCGGACGCTCGCCCCGCAATATCAAATGTACAAATACAACCAAACTGTACTACCATTGCATCCAGACTATCCACCACGACAAATCTACAACATCACAGCACAACACAGAACATCAACGTGAATGTAACGTTCGCAAATCCGTCTAAAAGAACTATAGCAATTAGACAAGATTTACCGCTCGAATGACATTCACGATCGCAGATATAATGTAAATACTGTGAACTAACATGTTTAAAATTTTCGATCGACAAAATTTCCCGAAGTGGGTCCCAAGCACAATTCCCAGTACTCAAAATAATCTGGGCCCAAACAAAAAATACCAGAAACCCCAATTCCAACTCAGAGACCGCAGTAGAAATTTTGGTGCCCTAATGCTACAGTACTGCGGTAGAACCGCGGCCAAAACTAGGGTCATGCCGCGGTTCCGCGGCGCTACAGTGGGATCATGCTACCAATTTTCTGCAGTGGTCTAAGAAAAGCCTGCATGATTTTCTGACGTACTCAAAAAAAAATTTAGATGGCAAAAAAATTTCGATAGAAACTGCACAAATTGGAATCGCGGTTTTGGAAATTTCGTTCGATCGAAGTTCTAAATACGTTAGAGCAAGCTAGTAAAGGTTAATGGCATGGCTCTGATACCATGTAAGTCTACAGTAGCGCCCCGGCCGTCTGTCCGAGGCCAAAATGCGGAAACGAAAAAAATTTTCAAACTAGAAACCGGCGCTATCGTATACTATAAATCCGGATAGAACCATTAACCTACAACTAGCAACTAGAGAAAGGGTTGGAAAGCTATACCGATCGATCCGTGTCCTTCGGTCTTTGGCCACCATCCTATGCTCCTCGCGGCATCTCCGGTCTCGGTCTCGTCGTCGAAAAGGGCACCACATCTTCGAGTCTTTTTACGGGCTTCCGCTTCATCCGAAGCAACTCGGACACGAAGTTCGCTTGTCGACGTGTCCAAGGCGAAGTAGAGAATGTTTGTGACAACTTTGTCTTTTGCATCCATTGCATGGATGGAGGTTAAAGATGATGTCATTAATGGAAGTTGTGAGCTAGAGGAAGGAGAAGAAGAAGAAGCTTTCTTTTTCTTTTGTTGTATGTGTGATAAAATGAGAGAGTGAGAATCAAAAACACAAGAGCTAGCTCTCATACATGGCTGCCCTTCTCTCTCCTCCTCTCATTTCAACCCACACATCCATCACACAATGTGACATATGCACAATAAAAGAGACCATGAGTCACTAGGTTGCATGTGTCAAATCTCATTCCTTAACCTAGGGAAATTGAGAAAATGAGAATAAATGCACCTCATGATGATTTCTAGCTCATAATTTCCATATGCAAACATTAATCCAAATGTTTGCAGCAATAAAAAGATACGGCAACATCTAAAGTAAACTCGTGACGGATCACAAGGATACCCCTCACCTGTATATACATACCTGCATCCGCATTCTGACTGAATGCGAATGCGATGAGACTAAAGTAATCCAACAAATCTAATACTAGGATCAGGCTTAAACCAAAGCCCACTAGTATGATCCGTCCGATCATGATCCGTGCACTACCGCACGTATATGATCGAACCCTGCCATATATCATACGGCCTTTACAACGTTTCGCCCGAAACTTGAAAACTGTCTGTGGGGGACTCTAAAGACTCGTCAATATTTTGGTTGTGGATTTAACCACTAGCACGTCAGAGGTACTAGCCGTACGTAACAGGCTACCAGGTATTGACCAAAAGGGAGGTCGATGAGCGAACTCATCCTGACACCCTACTGAGCCTGTCAGTGACAATATCCGTACAGTCCGGTCCGTTCGTCTATGAGCATCGCATGGCGGGCCTAGAGGGTTGGTAAAAGTCAGACCCCCAAAAGCGGTACAAGTCGTGTCGGAGTGTAGCCCAGAACACCCTGAGATACTACTGGAATACCTACCAGTAAATCTCCTGTCTTGGCCAAGGACTTCGTGTAATGGCTCTCCAAGACACAGTGCGACCTCACCCCCAATACCGGGAGAGACAAAACCCCTGCTGATCCGCTCACTGCCTCCATGTGGCTCGGGACTGTACCCAACTAAAACCTGTTTGCACGACTCTTTTGAGCCGTGGTAGGGTAATAATCAAAGCACAGTGGGAACTCACACGAGACAAATGACGATCTCAGGTCGATGAACTAACCTGTACACATGTTACCAGGGAACTGCTATCTGACGTCAGGTATAATACCAACTAGCATGTTCCCGACGAGTCCTGTCCGGTGTACTCATAACCCAATGAGCACCTGTATACATCTTAGGTGATCCAACTGACACCAATGGCTTATGGGACCGGCCACTGCCCCTCGTCGGGGTCTCGACTATATACACTAGTCTACTAATGGAGTATCGATCCCCAGTCTCGAAACTCCTACGACTAGGGACCACTTTAAGGATGTGCTTATAGACCCCAGCACCTACGTATATGATCGCCATCATACTGCTGGTAGTCAAGCAAGAATCCTAAGGGCTCTATCAATGTGTAATAGTGATCTGTAAGGTCACCTAAAGCTGTACACGATGATAAAGATAAACCAAATAGCATACTATCATCTCAAGTAAGACTGTCCTACCGGCATAGGTCCTCCCTCAATCATTGCAATCACGTGCCTATGATCGAATAATTGACTCTGAGGGCACTATATCCAACAATTTCTCGACGTAGATCATTTTCGGCCTCGAAGACTTCAACCAAGGTTGTTCCTTTTGCCTAATGGAGCCTAGCGAGAGTCCGGGAGACCACTACTTGGAGCGAAGGGACTACTACACGGAGCTTTTGAAGTGAAGGACCGGTCTACAAAGGTTGTATTCCTTATTCACTTAGTGTAATGTTTGATTACATGCATGCTTACCCTAATTTCTTTAGTTAGATCCTTGGTTTGGATTATTTAGCACACTAAATTTTTTAATTGGCATGGTTGATGCCTTCCGAAACCCAATAGTCGTGCTAGAGATCCCTATAAAATGTTGATTGGGTAAGGTGCATAAAGATAACGGTAAAGACATTCTTAACCAAAACATGGTTTTCAACTTACAACAAACGAAGTTTGAGTTAGTGAACTCTTGGGACTTATACATAGTGATGTATATGGTTTGTTGTCCTTCAGGACAAGAGGATAGTACTCATACTTCATTCCATTTACCTTTGAGTACTCTAGTTTTGGACGCGCGTTCTTATTGAAACACGAAGTCTTAAGCTATTGAGAACTTTATAGAGTGTAAGAAGAAAGTATAGAACCAGACGTTGGAAGTATCAAGATTCTTCGAAACGTTTGAAGATGTGGATACTTATGCTCTGTATTCCGTATTGAGAATTTGATTCTCTATCAGATTACTCCTCCGAGGGTGCGCTCCATAATGAGTAATGCTGAGTAGTCTTTTCCATTTAGGGATGATTCATTTATCCCTATCAAACCTTAGCCGCTCCGTAGATATAATATGTGACCTTAGACACCCGAGAGATACTTCGGTTTTCTCATAGACAGTGATAGGGAGGTCTGCATCATGTTGATAATGACCATACTAGTTATCATCAGGTCATAGAAAGTGGTGACTTTCGATTGATGGTTGGATACTATATATCCAATTTGGACTCCACTCACTCCAGCAAATTATGGACTCTTTTGGATGCTCCTGGAGGGGTAAACCCATCAGGAGAAAGTTGATCTTTCGAGATCAGTGCAGATGGAAAGGTAGTAACTTAATAAGACTAGATTTGTAGTGAATGATTTTCATCAAATACCCAGTGTGGATTATGATGAAACTTTGATATCGGTGTATGTGCTGAAATCCATACGGATATAACTTGTCATTGCTGTTTTTTATGACTATGATATATGGCAGGTGGATGACTATAACGTTTTTCTAAATAGGATTCAGAAGTGTACGTATATATGACTCTACCACAGAGTTATCGTAGTCAGTGAGAGCAGCGGAAAGTGTGCAAGTTGCTTAAGTCTATTTATACACTAAAGTAGGCATAGCGGAGGTGGATCATCTGTTTTAATATTACCTTCAAAGTGTTTGAATTCATCAAAATGATAGATGAACCTACGATTTGTAAGAACGATGTAGGGAGTACAGTCATATTCCTTATATGATATATGGATAACATAGCCCTGATAAGAAGTGATACTCCTATGCTACAAATCGGTTTAACTATAGATGTCACAGATGTTTCTCCATATAAGATTTGGATAATGTATGAAAGATTTTGGTGTCTAGGTTTATAAAGATAGATCTAGTAGAATTTTGGGATTTTCCCAATTCGGGTAATCTGACACCATTCTAAAAGGGATTTAGAATGGACGACTACTAGCATGGTAGTGTACCCACAAGTGCAGGAGTCACCCTCTCTGTAAAGCTGTCTTCCAGACTGATATGGAGAGGGACTCGCATGAATAACAATCCACATGCTTCATCAGTAAAGTCTATCATGCGATGTCATGTACCAGACCAGATGTTGCTTTTACACTTGTTGTGATAAGAAGATATCAGTCCAATCATAGAGAAACATATGAAGCAGTGAAGAACATATGAGGATGTTCTTGGTGTATGATAATGGCAGCCTCCATTTAGAGGCGGTTACCGATTCCGGCTTCCAAGGTGACATGAATGACAGAGCATCAGTCACGAGTTATAAGTTTGCCTTATTTTGAGGAGCAGTATATTAGAAAGAGTTCCAAGCTGGATACTGGGGTAGTCGTGGCACTAGATGTTGATTATGACTCAGTAGAGGATACATCCTAAGAATTTGTTTGGATAAATACATTCATTTATGAACATGGTCTTATAAGCTATGCAAACAAAGTTCTAAGGTAGTTATCGCTTGATTCGGAAGATGGTTAATCTTCGCAAGATTGAGATATTGCGTGTAATTGCAGGAAGACAATTATGGTAATTGAAGGAGGACCTATACAGGTAGAACAGTCTTGCTCGAGATGATAGTATGCTATCTGCTTTGTCTTTATCATTCATGTGTATACATTTTATTTGCTATTACGTGTAGCTAATACATAATACTAAAGCCCATAGGATCCTTACTTGACTGCCAGGATTATGATGGTTATTATACTTGTGGGAGCTGGGTAGTCCATAAGCACATCCTTAAATATTCCTAGTCGTAGGAGTATTGAGACCAGGTATCGATATTCCAGACTAGACTAGTGTATACATTTCTTGACTCCGACCAGGGTGATGGTAGGCCTCACAGCCATTGGTGTTTCACACCAAAGATTGTATACAAGTGCTCATTAGAGAATGAGTATACCGAACAGACTCACTGAGAACTCCTAGTTGGTATTATACCTATTGTTAGATAGCAGTTCTCTGGTGACATGAGTACATGGCAGTCCTTAGACCTGATATCGCCATAGTGTTTTGTGTGTGTTCCTACTGTACTTTGATTACTACCCTACCACGGCTTTAAAGAGTTATGAAAATAGGTTTTAATTGGGTACAGTGCCGAAACACATGGAGGCAGTGAGCGGTCGAGGGATTCGTCTCTCCCAGTATAGGGAGTATGTTAAATATAGGTGCTCTCATGGTAATTATTATAATTGAAAGAGGACCTATACGGAGAGAACAATCTTATTCAAGATAATAGTGTGCTATCTGATTTGTGTTTATCATTTATGTGTATTTGTTTTACTCAATATCACGTATCGATAATACATAATAATAAAGCTTGTAGGATCTTTGCTTGACTACCAGGATTATGATAAGGATCAAACTAGTAGGGCCTGGGTAGTACATAAGCATATCCTTAAATGTCCCTAGTCATGAGAGTATCGAGACTGGGTATCGATATTCTAGAATAGACTAGTGCATACATTTCTTGACCCCGACCGAGGCGATGGTTGATCCCTTAGCTATTGGTGTTTGACACCAAAGATTGTATAGATGTACTTATTATATGGACGAGTTACACTGGACGGACTCACTAGAGAACTCCTATATGAGATTATACATGTCGTTAGATAGCAGTTCTCTAGTAACATGAGTACAGGGTAGTCTGTAGACCTGAGATCATAGTGTCTTGTGTGTGTTCCCACTATACTTTGATTACTACCCTACCACGGCTTTAAAGAGTCATGTAAATAGGTTTTAGTTGGGTACAGTCCCGAAGCATATGGAGACAATGAGTGATCGAAGTGATTCTCCTCTCCCGGTATATGGAGTTGATGTCACACTGTGCGTGATTGGCTATAACCATAAATCCTTGGCCAAGGCAGATGAGATACTGATAAGTGTTATCAGTAGTTTCTCAATTTGTTATGAGTTTGACATCAGCATGATTTATCGGGTTATTAGGAGTCTGATGGTTTCCACCTCATAAACCCGGTATGTAACACTCTTAGACGAAGAGACCGGATTGTAGATGACTGTCACTGATAAACTTTACAAGGTATGGATGACCTTGCTTGTCGACCTTCTTTTCGATCAATACCTAGGCAGCCGTTGCGTGCAACTACCACTGACGTGCTTGTAGGCTATGAATATGATCATGACCTACTGCCAACGTATTATCGAGTCTTTAGAGTCCCACACAGAGGTTTTTACAGCTCAGGTGAAGCGATGTAGAGTATGTATTGGGATACGTGCAGGAGTTCGATTAAAATGTGTATTTGATACACGTATTTTAATCGAGTGTTTTATGATATTAGTCGGTATATATATTGATGTAAATGGACTATTAAATCAAGTGTTGATTTAAAAATTATGTGTGTGTGTGTGTGTTTATTAATATCATACTTACTTTATTTTTCCTTCTCCTTATATATATATATATATATATATATATATATATACACACACACACATATTAGATGTGTGTATGAGATTCATATAGATATTTGGAAGAGAATGAACTCATATTCTATATTTAATAAGGAAAATGGGTCATTGAAAAGAGAAGAGTGTAGTCTTCTCTTGATCTTATCTTTTGATAAGTATGGCTAGTTTTGTTTATTCTCATTATCATTCTCATGAGCGTTTTCTCTCCCCTGAAAATATTTAGAAGAGAGATAAGAAATTAAAAGAGAGGGAAAAGTGTAAGAATATTATCTACATCTTTCTTCCTTCACATTTTTAGCAAACTTGTGAAGTTTAGTTGCATCACACACACCTAGTTTGTGAAGTGGGAGCTTGTGTTGGGCAACTCTCAAGATGGATCATCTTTGACAAAGAGGTCTTCTTGCAAGCTCGATCCTTATCAAGTGAAAACCAGCCGGAGTCCAAGGCGAGGTGACTAACGCGCTACAAAAGTTGTAGTTCATGAAACCACTTATTTTGCTCTGTACTTGTTTTCAAGTTTAGTCTTTTGGGTTGATTCTAGGGTTATGGTTGCAAATGTTCTCTAGATTTTTAAAATTATACATTCCGCTATGTTTTAAACCCTACTAGACGAGCAAAGCATCCTAACAGAGTCGATGTTGCGCTGTGCGTGATTAACCATAACCAGAAGTCCTCGGCGCTAAGACAGTAGAGATAAACTGATAAGTGTTATCAGTTGTATTTCAAGAGGTTATGTGTTTGATATCTGCATGACTTATCGGGTAATTAGGGATCTGACAGTTTCCACACCCCAGATCCGGTATGCGACACTCTTAGATGAAGAGACCGGACTATACGGCGACTATCATTGATAAGCTCTGATTGCGTTCTGTAACACCCTAGCACGATCGTACGTTATTTAATTATATTAAATAATTATAGTGGGTAAGATGAATTGTCAGTGTTATTGGGTATATCTGTTATTGGATTATATTTGGTTTTGCGAATTGATCATGTTTGTACTCGACCCGCTTGCATGAAATATATTATTAACTTGGAGTTTAATATTTCTTAGATAGAATATATTATGGTTATGATTATTTGTTTGTTAAATATATGATAATTAGTTTTAAGATTTGTGTGCTAATCTATTAGTATCTTATTTAAATAATTCATATAATATATTTTTTATAATCTTAAATAGGTAACAAAGGATATAGTTTAGTATGATATATGATCTAATATTTGATGATTAGGATTATTTGTTTTATTGTTGTGCATATGGGTCATAAAAGGGGTTTTGTGCAAGTTAGCTTTTAACCTATTTAATCACCCATCAGTATTATATCAACATATCTCTCTTCTAATATTTATATTGACAGCACCAATATCTCTCTCACCTAGTAGTCTCTCTCCCCAAATATTTCTATCTTGCATCCTAACGAAACCCAACACCTATTTAACCACATATATATATATATATATATATATATATATATATATATATATATATATATATAGACACACACACACACACACACACACTAAACCTATACATATTAATCTCTCTCTGGTCATCCACAAAGACTCTTTCTGTCACTTATATATAATCGCATCCCCTTCTTCTTCTCTTCTCGAGACCTCCTATCACTGAACCCATAATACAAACCTTAAGCCCTAACCAAGACCTCTTTCTCTCTCTCAACTTCATCTCCTTCTCTCATCTAAGCAGGCGCAACCATCTCCCTTCAATACCGAAACCCTACAACCCATCCTCTCCTCCTTTTCCAACCCATCTCTTCTCAACCCAAGCCTTCAACCCTTGCCATCTTCGACTCCCGCAACACCTAACCCCTTCGTCACCGCAGCCCTTCTTGACCACCTTCGACCCCTACTCAATCACTGTGCCACCTCCATCTTCTTCTTCTTCCCCAGAAATCCGAGAACCCATCAACCTTACACCCACGACTCCTCCTAATCTTTCTTCAACCCTCGGTCAAGCAGCCACCTTCTTCCTTCACCCAACTCGAGAGCACCCCTTCATCCCTCGCTGCTCCCATGGCCGAGAGCAAAACTTAAAACTCCAAATCCATCTCCCCTACAACCTATCTTGCTAAATCCTACAACTGCCATCTTTGTCTTCTTCATCTCAGCTGAGAGTCCAAACCCTCGCCCAAGCCATCGCAATCACCTCGCCTTCATCTTAACCCGCAAACCCATAACCCGCAAACCCAAACCCTAGCACCTCCTCGTCGACGACACTCAACATCCATAGCCAAGACTTCGTCGTTGCCATGACTTAATCACCACCAACATGAGCACATCCATCTTCTGTTCCAGACCCGCATCCCCTAGCTGAGCCTAAGTTTTGGTCAAAGACCTAGCCGAGCACCTAGTCGAGATCGTGCATCGTGTCGTGTTCTGCATCTCCGTGTATTCGTCGTTCCGTTCATCGCGTTTCAGGCAAGTATTTTATACTTGTTACATACTAGTTACGACCCGTGCGGATCATGTCGCAATATCGTGTCGTAATGTTATTATGATTATCGTATCATTTCATGTTACAAATATTTAATGATAGGTATTAAATAAATATAGGTTTAATTTAATAATATGTTTAATTTATATTATTTTTATAATCTGGAAAAAACTATTCTAATAAGGGCAAATTGATAGATTGAACTTGTAGGAATTGACATAATCGTTTTCGTTACATCATGTATCGCATCTAGATACTGTTACAACTATATTTTCTGCTATTCATCGTGACTTGTTTATACGATGTTATTGTGATATAAACACTTCACCTATTTTAGTACACCATCCTTTCCATTCCTGTGACTTACCATCCTGTTACTATTACTGTTATCATGCTAGTACCCATTTACCATAATATTTACCAATACCAACAACCCTGACTTGACTTGATTGACCTGATCTATTGTCCTGATGGACATATCTTATACCTGCTTGTTCCTTTGTTGGTATTAAGTAAATATTATTTCTATACCTGACATGAACATGAAATCTGTGGAAAAGGGGAAATCAAGAATGTAACTGAATTGTAACTCAAGAGGATATTACTTGCGTCCGTGATTCCGGGGGGTAACGGAATAATCATTCTTGATTCATACATTTTCCATGGTCTCGGGGTATAATGGGATATATCTTGCGTTCGTGGTCCCGGGGGTAACGGGATATATACTGTTGAGTTATATTGAGGAGTACATTAATTGATTTCAAATACTTTTAGGATAGATAACATAGCGACATGAACCTTTAGGATGCACATGATATGGTAGATATTGATATCTTGCTTGTTACATCACATGTACTGTTATTGCTTATTATTTATACTCATGACATCTCGTTCTTGCACATGGCATACTATATCACCTATTGTTCATATTATTATTATGATATTTATGACGCACTGACGTCTGGGTTTTGCATGGCCTAGATCCTTTGACTTTAGCTAAGAAGGATCAAGAGTATTTCAATAGGATTGTCGATTAGTGAGAAGCATCCGGCTGAGATAGTTGATAGAGTTTAGGTTTCTTTTCAAGTATTTCACGTTATAGGTTTATTCTGTGATCCCATAAGGGACAAGATTTGTATATTGTTTCTTTATTTCCTTGGATCTTTACTGTTTCCATTATTATTTATTGTAGCTATTGGACATGCTTAGAGATAGATATTTTTATTCTGTTCTTGATTATTGATTGACAGCTGTAATGTGACTATGGAAGGATGTTTGTTTTACCGTATGTAGCATGGTTGGCTTTGTTACATTCCCGTATTTGTATATATTAGGAAGCAGGGAATGACAAGATTTTGTTGGTATCAGAGCATAGGTTTATGTTAGATTGGGTTTGGGTTCTTTTTGTAGTTGAGTATTGTACCCAATACCTTGACCTTAAATCCCCTGATCTATAGGACCATGTCTTGCCACATCGTTGCCTTATTATTCAATCCTTGAATCCTTGTCTTTATTGAACCCTGTTTCCGCTACTAATTCTCTTCTTTCATGCTTGACTTCAAAACAATGACAAGAAGGAATCAAGCCGCTACACCGACCAACAACGCTCCACTCCTTGTAGCCATACACGGGATGTTAGAGAATCAGCAGCGCCAGACAGACCTAAACCAACAACGGGCTAAGACTTTCCAGGAAGGCTTGAGGATTTCCCAACGAACTGCTACCACTGCTATTGAGAGGACAGAAGTTCCCAGTCAGGGTACACATGATGGCACAGTTGCTGATTTCTGGAAGCTGGGTCCGACAACTTTCCCGAGAATAGAGGATCTGCTTGGCTCATAAATACCGAGAACATGTTGATCGTTATTCAGATTCCCGATAAGAAGAGAGTAGATGTAGTACGTATCCAGCTAGTCGATTATGCTTGAGAATGGTGGCTCATCGAGGAGATTAGTTTGACGAAGCCGATCGGTTAGGCGGCATTCACCCATTATTTCTTAGAAAAGTTTTTCCCCTGGTCTGCTAGAGAGGAGATGGAAGAGAAGTTTATTGGTTTGAAGTAGAATTGTGGGTTAGTAAACGTGCACACGGCTGAGTGGAATCGACTCAGTCGATTTACAGGGTCTTTAGTGGCTAATGAGGCCGACAGAGCAAGACGTTTTCTGCGGAGTCTCGATATAGAAATCCAGCGGAACATTACTTCATTGGGATTGACTACCTTTTCGCAAGTTCTTAAGATGGAAAGAGAATAGTAAATGCTTACAGAAAGAGAGAAAGGTACTCATTAACAGATTATTCTAGCACGTTGGGCGGTTCAGGCACCGGCTAGAGACCAGGTGCGTGGAGGCATTCCTATCCGGAGACAGAGAGTAGTTCCTATGAAGCGGCCTTTTATTCCAGTTCCGTCTATGAAGGAGGTACTGGTTTGTAACTATTGCCGGCAGCCAGGCCATACTCTGAGGTTTTATCGGAAAGAGAAGTTACAATGTTTCGGTTGTGGAGCTACTGATCTCTAAATCGATGCCTATCCGTCGAGATATCAATTAAAAGATGAAGTTGTAAGAGCACCGCTTGTATCACAGAAACAAGCTTTTGAGCAGAGTCTTCGGAGGATGTAGTTCAGGTATCCTATTCATTTGTAAGTTTTCTAACATTAGCTTTATTTGTTTTCATAGCATCCCATTTTTTTTGTTTCCCTAGTTCGTTAGTTAAACTTCTAGATAAACTTTTAACATAGATTGTAGAGCTAGATGGTAACAATTACACCACGTGTTCATCTTTAAACCCCTCCTGCTTTTCTGACGATCGTATCTCGACGAAAAGAAAACAAAATTGCAAACCTTTCATCACTGTTGATCGTATCCTATAATCTTCTTGATTCTGCGTTGTTTTCTTAAAACATATTCTATTGAGTCTGATAGTAAGCTTTGGTGACTTAAATGGAGTTATATGATTATAATCATGTACCGCGACATGATTACAATACGGTACTCTGCTGAAGTAACTGAAAGTCCTACTCTTGATCCATTTCTTGATTTTATTGTACTGCTTTATCTTTCCATCTGTTCAATTATTTCCAAACCTATGTCTTACCTTGAAAGTTGAGTCCAGCTCCTTTCTTCGATTCTCTTGAAGTCCATTGGTAAGAGAAACGGTATGCCAAGTTGGGCAAATGCGCGTTTTGAATCGATGAAATTAAGTTCTTGGGTGATAACATATCGGGAGATGAGATCGCAGTAGACCCGGAAGGACTGCGGTAACTTGAGAGTGAAAGAGTCTGAGGAAACTTCGAATAAGCATAAGTTGGACTCGCTGGTTATTATCGAAGAGTCGTGTAAGATTTCGTGTGGACATCGGTGTCTTTAACCAAGTTGACTAGTAAGGATGACCAGCTGGCTGGTCTAAGAAGTGTGCGCAAGTTTTCGACTCATTGAAGTATATTAACAACTACTCTTGTTCTAACTATGCCGAACAATTTCATAAAGATAGTAGATTCACAGCGATATATCGAGAAAGGTTTTGGGCATTGCGTTGAGGTAGTAAAGACCGATGATGGCCTATGCGTCAAATAGCTAAAGACGTTGGAGAAGAATTGCCGACGCATTACTCGAAAATTAGTTGTAGTGATATTCGCATTGTAGTTATGAAGACACTAGTTTTTAGGCGAGAAAGCCGAGACATGTGCCGATCGTAAAAGTCTAAAAGTACGTGTTCACGTAGAAGGAGTTGAATCTAGTGACTGACTACAGCTTGGATTTAGAAATATCATTTGGACATGAAGGTGCAGTGTTGGATGTTGTAAGTCGGTTGTTAGCCGGAATGATATTGACGTTGCAAGAGGAGATGATAATTAATTGGCAGAGACTTGAGTTGGAATTAGTTTTACCAAATTCTTCGGGAAGTTAAAGCGACTATAAGTATAGTCATCATTGATAGATCGCATCAAGGCTGCTCGAGCATAGTATACTTAATTGAAGAGGTTGTGAAGACCTGCCTAACCTAATTAGAGTAGCACGGCGGAAGTATGGTAGACCTATGACCCACAAGGCTTGGGGCAGTTTGCTAATTCAAGGAGCTGGGTCCTTATGGTATGGGAACCACATGTGTGTACCAAAATGGGAAATTCGTGAAGAAATTATGAAGGCACATAGTTCGGTATACTTTTTACATTCAATAGACGTTAACAGAAAAACATATGCAGGAGACTGGGACTTTCTTGCCAAAGATTGATGGCTTGGCACGGTTTGATTATCCTTGTTACCGTACTCATTTTGTTTCGTTCCATTCACTAGTATAGTTTAGATCGATATAGCGTATCATGATTAGTTTAATATGTTAGTTATATGTATGCCCTAGAGGCCATTACTGTACATAGGATGTATATTGTAGTGGATGCTTGGACATATATAGGGAGGACTTTCTTCCTCGACATGATAGTATGCTATCTTGTTACTCTTTGCCTTAACGTGTATACTGATAGTCTCTCTGTTACATGTTGGTAAAGCCCTTAGGATGTGTACTTGACTACCTGGACTATGATGCGGATCATAATAGTGGGGACATGGTAGTCCATAAGTACATCCTTCAAGGTCCCTAGTCGTGGGTGTATCGAGACGGGGCATCGATATACCAGAGTAGACTAGCGTATACTTTCTCGACCCATACAGATGGGCGATGGATGATCCCATATCCATTGGTGTTTGACATCAGAGATGATATACGGGTGCTCAGTGGAGACTGGGTACACTGGACGGACTCGCCGAGAACTCCCAGATGGTATTATACCTTACGTCAGATGGCAGTTCTCTGGTGATACTGGTACAGAGTAGTCTGTTGACCCGAGATCGTCATAGAGTCTTGTGTGATTCCCACTGTGCTTTGATTTCCACCTTACCATGTCCAAGAGGGCGTGCAAAACGGTGGTTTTTGGGTACAGTCCCGAATCACATGGAGGTAATGAGCGATAGGAGGGGATTCGTCTCTCCCAGTATAGTGAGTTGATGTTGCGCTGTGTTCGATTGGCTATAACAGGAAATCCCTGGCCAGGGTTGCTGAGATTTACTGGTAAGTGTTACCAGTAGTTTCTCGAAATGTTATAGACCTCATATCGACACGACTTATCGAGCTATTGGGGTCTGACGTTTACCACCCCTAGGCAAGATATGCGACATATCAGACGACAAGACCGGACTGTACGGTAGTGTTACTGGTTGGATTCACTGGAGTGTGAGCGGGCTTGCTCGTCGATCTTCTGATCGCTCAATACCCGGGTGGCCGTTACGTTTAGCAGACCGCTTGCGGCTTGTGGGTGTCTGATATGATCATCACCTGCTGCCGGCGTATTGACGAGTCTTTAGAGTACCACACAGAGGTTTCCTGGCTCAAGCGAAACGAAATAGGAGCGCATATGAGATATGTGCGAGACCGAGAATAATGCGTGTATGTGATACCGTATTCTATTCTCGTGATGAATGTATCGATTGGTTGTATGCGATATAACCTAGTTATCGATTCAAGCATTGATTCGATAAGCCGATACATTGAATATTAGTCGGTTATATGCGATATGACCGGGTCGTTAAATCAAGTGTTGATTTAATGATTTAATGCATAATTATATATTTGACATATTAATTTGCATTAACTAGTAATGGTTCACTTTAAATGGGTTTTCTCACTTCATGTGCACATTGTATATGTGATATAGTTTTGTGCACTTGTATGTATCATGTTGAATGATACATGATAGTTTGGTGTATGGTTTAAACCATGGTTGGTCAATGGTTAGGGTTTCTTATGCTTCATTTACTTATTCTTTTATTTATTCATTGATTTGTGAAAGAAATAAAATGGTGGCCAATTTTGGATTATCCTTGAAGCTTCATGAAGCTTTGAAATGGTTGACCATTTTGTTTCTTTCTCTAACCCTAACCATACAACCTAACCTTAGTTAATTCTCTACACCTAACTAGTGTTGGATTATGATAAGTATTCATTGATTTTCTATTTTGCAATATACTTATGATATTCTTTCTTCTTCTTCTTCATCTTCTTCAATGAAGAAAGCTTCACTTCATCAATGGTGATTGATGAAAAAGAGTGAGAAATCCAATTCTAAAGTGAACCCACTTCCTATTTCTTCATCCTCTACCTCTTGCCAAGTAGTATAGGGTGTTTCCTTCACAAGTTATCATGGCTTGGTGAAGGTGGAGCTTGATCTAGTGATGCCTCGACGTAGATCATCTTCGGCACGAAGCCGACGACCTTGCCCGCCCATTTCTCCGATGAAGCCGACGCTTGAGCCCGGGATTTCATTTGGACAGCGGAGAGGACTTCATCACGGAGCTAAGGAGGTGGAGAACCGGATCTACAAAGGTTGTATTTCCGTTCACTTAGTTAATTTGTTAACTGGTTGCTTGATTCGCCTAAACTTCTAGCCAACGGTCCGTATTAGGGTTTCTCGGCACCTCTAAATTTGAAATTGGCATGGTTGATGCCTTGTGAGACCTCATTAGAGTGCCTAGGAATCTTTCATTGGTATCAGAGCCAAGCTAGAGCCTTAGGCGATGCGTAGACGAAGTTTGAAACCCGATCAACCCGAAACCAAAACCCTAAAATGCTCTCTGGACAATTTCTGAAATCTGGTCTTTTTCGAAATTAAAAATATGCAGAAAACTCAGCAGGAATTTCTAAGAGTTACTGTAAAATTTGAGTGTCTAATTCCTCTATAGTGCGGCGGAACCGCGGCAATAGCATGGCTATTGCGGCGGTTCCGCCGTCAAAATGACTCATTGTTCAAAGAGTTTTACATAGTAATTCTTATTTAACAGTGCTGGTTTTTCTGGGATATTTTAATATTTATTCAAGAGTTGAATTTTCTAGGATTGTTTTGGGGATTTGGTGTTTCGATCGGAGTATCAGATTTTATCTATGTGGCTTTTCCGGATAATTTTTGAATATGTTAAAAAGTTCGACCGGATATAAATACCCAATTTTTCCCCTGTCGGGAAATTTCCAAGTGTTGGATATTTCTGTAGTTTAATCACGTTCTAAGTAGTGCAAGTAACGCGATGGTCCCTCTAGAAGACAACAAACCTTAACTCGATTATGTGACCGTCTTGAACTACCCTTTGAACCTTCGGGTTTGGGGCAGTACAGCGTGCCACATGTGAGGCGTTGGCTTGACCCTTCTACGGCTGGACCGTTGGTACTGAGGCACGAAGTGAATGTTTTTAAACTAATTTCAAGAGTTGATCTGTTTCGGGAAAACTTGGGTGTTCGATTGTTCGATCGAAAGTTTAACATTTTCTATTTATCCGGAATGGGATACAATAATTGGAATTCACAATTAGTTATGAGATAACTGAATGAATGTTATAAACATAGCAGTTTAGTCTCACTTGATCGGTTGCCACGGAATTTTGATGTGATCAAAAGTCCGTTGCAATCACGTAGCGTACGCGGATACTCGCCGGGTAAACTTAATAGACAGCCTCACTCCATAGCCCCGACCAAGTGACTGTAGGAGAACCCCGTCGCCGAAAGCATCCGTTCGGGTGCCCGCGGCAGCGGTGTTCCGCCTTGGTGCACTTCGTCGACGGCGTCGGGGGTGCGGCCGCCTATTGAAGTTTGCGACGAGCATTCGATCAGAATGTCGGGAATCCTGTTGAATTGCCCGATTTGATATTGAAAAGAGTTTTCGATAATGAGACTAAAATGCGGGGTTTATAATTGTTAGGCATGCGATGTCTCAGGAATTCATTTGATTAGGCATGCGATGTCTATGGAGGTTGCGGATTCCAACTGTTGTAGTTTTACACTTTCTTTTCTGTGACCGTAAGTGTAATATGTGATATCGCCGGTTTCGTTGCTATATGTCAACGACAATTGGGATACGCATATTTACTTACGTTGATGACATGTGATGTTATGTGTTGCTGGATATGTTATATTGGATCGTCGTGTTTGAATAGCCGGGGGTTTTTGTGTGAGATGAGTGTTTTTCTTTTTCATTCATGTAAAAACTTGTATGTAATATTCTTTTATTGGGGCACTTCCAGGTTGCGGAAGATGTCACCTTTTGTATATTATTTACTTTTCCGCACTAGGATAGACCCAAGGAGGAGGGCACAAGTAACCGGGTTCTGGAGTCCAGTGGGAGACCAACTCGAGGAGTCGAGACCGGGTCTCCTAACTCTAGAATTGGTAGGGTTGCTTGCCGCTCTCGTAGGGGTCTAGGGGTGTGGGTTTGGCTATTCATCACGACCATGGAATCCGTGTTTTATACTGGCTCGTATTGAAAACACGGACGTCCTAGTATATCCAATATTTCATATGTTTCTTCTGCTGCGATATCTGTGATGTGATCATGTGATGTTCTGTGATAGATACAGTATATAGTATATATGATATATTATATAGACGTTACTTATGTTTTACACCCACGCTAGCCCTGCCCCGCTCTGCCGTTAGTTACCTAACCTAACGGTGCACGAGGGGACATCGAGGCGAATGCGGATGGCATAAGTGTACGTCGTATTTATCTGTGATGTTTAGGTACTTAAATGATGGGACTTCATTAATGAGATTAATGAAATAAAAGAAACCTAAGATGTTGTAGAATCGAATTTCAAAATAAAACAGGTAGCTACAGTTCTTGCTTTGCACAGCGGTATATATGATATATCCTGCACCTTATTCGATAAGGAAAGGACCGAGATCCCTTCACCGGGAGTGACTCCTTTAGCAATAACTGGCAGATGCTACACCCTCGGTTTGTCTTTTGATTGCTTTTAAGAGTTTTTGCTTTGCACAGTGATATATATGATATATCCCGCACCTCATTCGACGAGGAAAGGGCCGACGATCCCTTCACCGGGAGTGACTCCTTTAGCAAAACTAGAAAAGCCTCAAAAACACTCCATTTTAAAATCATTTGATTCTACAACGATATCAAGTTCATTACGCAATAGGTTTTCAGAAAAACCTGTCGTAGCCCTCCGTCATTTCAGATAAGTTGTATATAGTATTCGTGCTGCATTTGTTGGCTTTCGTCAAGGTGCAGTGTGCGGTAGCTATATGCTGCTTATCTGCCAGCATACGATGCGATTGGATTAGGGTAGTCGTGCGGCTTTGTTGGCTTTCGTCAAGGGTCGTGCGGGTGGGTTTAATTCAATCAAGAAATGTACGGGTTGAACTTGACTAGCGGGTTATGGTTTGTTGGCTTTCGTCAAGGTCATAGCACGTTAGGGGCAAAATATTATCGGGAATTTCAAGTGTTGAAATTTGCAATGAGATTGCATACCTTCTATGAGATAGTTGGATCCCGATACCCACTGCGAGTAAGAGTTACTCCTGGGAGAGTTTTACACATTACAATTAGCCGATCAAGTAGGTGTCTAGAAAGGTGTTAACGGGGTTACGCCTCTGGGAAAACGGGGTTTACATTAATTAGGTTCGTGCGAAAGCACGGGGGACCTCCCTCAAAGTACCGACACTGGCCTGGCTGAAAGATTGGCGAACTTGTAGTGTGTAATTAATCCCGGCTAGTCTTTCCTTTTAGGGTTTGAAGGAAGATTTGATAAAAAGCAGTGGGAGCCATCCTGATTAGATAAAATAAAAACCAATCTATTCTTGCAAGAGCATACGCTGAGTGTTTTCTTCTCTCTCTCTCCAGGTAGCGACCATATCACGCCTTAATCAAGATAATAATACGGATTATTGACCGAACCCGCTTGTTATACTGAGCTGGGGAACGTTGGTCCCGCTCCAACTTATAATTGTTATAAGACAGAGCAGGAAATTGGGGAATACCAGATTTCCCGTGCCGCCCAAACGAAGAGAGTGCATGTTGATGCATCATCTTCGGGTGTGTTCATTACAAAGAACTGTTTCTCAGTATCCTCCGTATCCTGGGTATATGATACCGGATCAGGATCCCAGATATGTAATTTGTTACATAGGGCTACAAATGGGTAGAAAAACTGAGAACGGGTGATAAGTTTCATGAGGCAGAAAACGGGGCAAGTGTTGCAGCCAAGTCTGTTGGTCACTGTCACCCTGTATTGTAATACATTGATTCTGAACGAATGTTATTAGATACCGAACCTGATATACAAAATCATATCAGTCTCTTTATTAGTAAAGAAAGGATATAATTTTGTATTGTTGGATAATGTTTTGAACATTTCCTATATCAAAAGTTGATCGGTTCAGGCACGTTATCTAAAAGCATTGATGTTCTAAATCAAACTACAGTTCTTAGTATATGGAACACACACAAGAGGAAGAGTTCAGAAATGAACGAATTCTTCTTGAGGTATTGTAGACTAGGTCAGATCAATGTGACCCGACTAGCTAGAGTTTCATAAAGATGCATATTTAAATTAGTTTGAATTTACATCTTGTGAAACTTGCCAGTCATGTCACAGAGATAAGATGACCATAGCCCTGTTTATTGAAAACAGAGAAAGAGTTAATGAACTCTTGGGACTGATACATGTTGATGTATGTAAGTCCCCTGTCTACACATACCAAGATTGATTCTTTATACTTCATTATATTCTCTGATAATCTCTCAAGATTCAGTCATATGTTCCTGTTGAAACATGAGTCCGAACCTTTTGAGATATTCACAGAATATGATTTAGAAGTAGAGAACCAAAATAAGGGTATAAGTATTATGTCCTTTGATGTGATCAAGGAGGAGAATACTTGAGCACGGAAATCCTGGACTATTCTAAAGGAGAATGAGATTCTCTCTCAGCATTACTCCTCCGAATACACCATAGCACGATGGTATATCGGGGCGGAGCAATCACACCCTATATGATAAGGTGTGCTCTATGATGAGTACTACTGAGTTACCTATTTCCTTTTGGGAGTTATGCGCTTGAGAAGCTGCATACCTATTGAATAGGGTTCCGATCAAATCAGTTGCCTACCACTTCATATGTGATATGGAAAGGGAAGAGCCCATATCTTAAGTTAGTTAAGATTTGGGGTTGTCCGGCCTATGTCTAAAAGCAAAATCCGGACAAGCTCGAGGCAAGGTCTGTTATGTAGAACTGGAAATGTTCCAGCTATACAAAATGCAGCTGATGATTTGGAAGAACCGAAGGATTCAATAGTAACCAACGAACCTCAGCCTCTCCGCCGATCTAGTAGGTTTCCTCACCCACCTGAGAGATACTTCGGTTTCTCTATGACAGTGGGAGCGAGGAATACATCATGAGATGATGACCCAACTAGTTTCGAGCTGGTGTCACGACCCGAGAAATTCGACTCGTGACCGGCACTTAACCACGCAACGTCTACAGGCGCAACGCGGCTAAGTAAGCCGAACCCAGAAATCAAAACCAATAAATAGAGTGATTTAAAACGTTTTGTAAAAAGCAATAGTAAATTTCTGAAAAACTTCCATTTATTTAGTAGAAATCCCTTTTTAGTTCACAAGTTATGAGTTTTATAATTTTGGTAACATTTCCTTTTTAAAAACATTAACCCTGCAAGTCGGGTAAAAGTAAGGTGTAGCGGAAATAACAAGTGACATGAATAAAGCATCACAATATGATATACGACGCCGTAGCGAAGAATACACAGTAAAACAAGGACAATATCATAAAAGATGAGACTGCATAAAGTAACGTCGGCTCACATGCGAGCTCGACACCAGACATAAAATCATACATATCGTCCTCACAACTGTCTCTAAGTCAATACAGAAAGTAGATGGAGAGTACTAGATACATCAATATACAACTGAAAGATAACAGATACCGTACAAAACCCACCTAAACAGCAAAAGGGCTATCTCTGCTCAAAAGGGGTATCTGTGCCAAAAGATGAGGTAATAGCCAGCCGTGACTACTCCCACGGGCAACCTGCAAACACTGTGGCACAACGGGGGTGAGTTGCCAACTCGTGAATAGAGATAACATATAAAGGTGATCGCAAGCATGCACATATAGCGTGGCTCTACTAACGCCAGCAGATGATATCAATGCATGTCAACAGTGGATACAGTAGTAATGCATGTACTCTAACAGGTAAATGCCACAGGATGAGATGTATAGTAATCAATACTGAGTATGGGATAAATAATATCTACATGGACTATGTCAACATGGAAAGCAATAATCGGTGCCTCAAACTGCACCCAAATCCCATATATACTCAGGCGCCGGCACACCCATCGGCCCTCAAATCCTGTATATCTCGGAGGAATCACGAGTGCCCAACATCGGCACCCAAAACATCATAAAATACCCGTGTCCAGCATCGACACGTAAATCCTCGAACATCGGGCGCCGTCAGTCCGGACCGGCCCCACGGGGTCCGTCTGCGGTATCGGCCCTCGGCCCCGGCAGCACGGTCATCCCGCATCCATCACTCGACTCTGGTCAGTATCCTCCGGACAACTGCCAGGTCCAACCAATCACCGGTAGGTACTCGCCCGCCTCCAGGCTCAATCGGCAAATCTCATCGATCATCTCGCCGAGGGGAACCATACCGGGCCCACCACGAACCCGCAAACGGAACATCCACTCCTCGAATCGGGTTTCAAGCACACGTCTCAGCACCGAGAAAACGCGTGGTGGACACACCAAAATATCATACCACGAGGTACCGGGTTTTTCAAAATAGCATATCTTTCCTTAAAAATTCCACGGTCCTCAAAACAGAAATCACATGAGAATCCAATACCAATAGTAAAATCCAACGCGAGGTACAATATACATCAATCCATGGTATAGGTATAAGGGGAAAACCGCTTTTTAAAGTAGTTTCATTTCCGGTTTTAAAAGATGTCATGCGGCTCCCAATATACATGTAGGTCATATCAAATCACATATGAGGCGAACTATAGCAATATAAACATGGCAGCTCTATAGTGAGTGTGACATGACAATTACTAACGGTGTGTGTGTAGCATGTAAATAGTGCCCGTGCAACATAAACCGTTAGTAATAGTGCGGTGTTCTATCAGTTCTAAGCAATATATATATCAACACAGCAGAGAATGCAATATGCGATGACAGTCTATGGGGTGCATGCAACATATAGTAAATAAGTCATATCAGCCCTGACGCATAACGCCATGCGGGCGATATCCCCGTAGATGTGAAATCTACTCACCGTGTCTCGCGCTAAGTGTATCCAACCACTTGCTTGCCCTTCTTTGCGGCGTCCGTCTCACTGGCCTGCGAACCTAGAATCATAAACACATATCACACATATAAGCTCAAATTCGTCAAAAACGCGATATCACGGTCAAACTAGAAACTCGTGTCGCAAACTAATCGCGCGTGTGCGCGATACGCTAAAACGTGTACTCACGCGCCACAAAACTACCCCGACGCGCCGCGATACGCAGAACCCAAACCTACTCACGTATCACGCGTGTCGCGAAGGTTTAGAAAAACGACAAAACAGGTAACTGGTCCCAGATTTTTCTACAGAACAAATCTTAAAAATATAAATATACCAAAATACCCTACACACAAAAACACACCTACAGAACCCAAAAACCACCAAAACACCCCATGTCTGGCCGCAAATTGCGGCCAGAATGGCGGTTTTGGCGGCCAAAGGGGGGAGTTAGGGGGTCGGGTTTCACCTGGTGCATCATCTCCACTCCACTACACTACAGTCTTCCCAAAATCATTCTGCACTCACCGGGTCAATAGCAGTTCCAGAAAACTCAGATTTTGCCCAAAAACGACATTTGCATCCAATATGAAATCTGGTGGTATTTTAGTGAAATCGGGGTTGGACTAGGTTTACATGGTCACAACAAACCTCAAGCATCCTACTGGAACTAATCTACAGCTCATTAGCACAAAGTTCACACTAAATACCCCATATCGCACTAAAACACACAAAAATCCTTAAACCGATGCAAAACTACACTAACTAGGCAAACTAGGGAATAAGTTTAGGAATTATACCTCACTCTCGACCCTAGGGAGCTGCAGGAAGGAGAAGAAGTGAAGGGGAGGGGCTGCACATGGTGCTGGAGCTGCTGCTGCTCACTGCTGCTGATGCTTCTGCTCTCTGCTTCTGATGCTGCCTCTTGCTTCAGAGATTGTTGCTGTTGTTGTGTTTGCTGCTGCTGCTGCTTGTTCTGGAGCTGGGGGAAAGAGGTAAGTGTGTGGGGGTGTGAGTGTTTGAGAGAGAATGGCAAAGGAATGGGGGCAACACTCAAGTCCAAGGTCAACCCTCCTCTCTCTCTCCACAACATGGCCAAGCATGGCTAAGCCATGCCTCTCTCTCTCTCTCATGCCAACTCAACACAATTAAATTTAAAACAAAAGACTTAATTCTAATATTAACCTACCATGGTAAAATTATGGTATCATCACATTTCAAAAACCCTAGCTTACATGCACAAGTGTGTGCAAGCCTAGGAAAATTTTGGAAAAATGTTTATTAAATTAGGAAAAATATTTAAAACACAATTTGGTAAACTTTTTATTAAAAATCATTATTTAATTATAATTATTCACTAACACTTATCCTAAGGTGTTACAATCTCTCCCCCTTAAAGAAATTCGTCCCCGAATTTCAAAAATCTAACTAAGGTTACCTTCAAAAAGATGGGGATACGTCTTCATCATCTCGCTTTCGGTCTCCCAAGTGACCTCTTCACGGTTCTGACCACGCCAAAGTACTTTAACTGATGGAATCTCCTTCGATCTCAATTTCTTCACTTGTCGATCTAAGATCATCACCGGGTGCTCTGCATAGGAAAGATCACGCTCAAGATGGATCGTCGGATGCTGAATCGCGTGCGAAGGATCATGTAGATATCTGCGGAGCATCGAAACATGGAATACGGGGTGCACGTCTGGAAAGCTGGGCGGAAGGGCTAACCGGTAAGCTACTGCACCGACACGCTCGAGGATCTCGAAGGGGCCCACATACCTGGGGCTAAGCTTCCCCTTCTTCCCAAACCTCATCACACCTTTCATTGGGGAGACCCTCAAGAAAACATGATCACCAACAGAAAACTCAAGTCTGCGTCGTCGACGGTCTGCATAAGCCCTCTGCCTACTCTGCGCTGCTCTCATCCTATCGCGAATCAACTGGATCTTCGCGGTCGTCTCCTCAACGATCTGTGGCCCTAAGATACTGCTCTCACTGAGCTCTGTCCAACAAGTAGGTGACCTGCATCTCCTCCCGTAAAGGGCCTCAAACGGTGCCATCTGAATAGTCTCCTGGTAGCTGTTATTGTAGGAAAACTCTACCAAGGGCAAATGATGATCCCAGCTACCTCCGAAATCTAGTACACAAGCTCTGAGCATGTCCTCGAGAGTCTGGATGGTCCGCTCTGACTGTCCGTCGGTCTGCGGATGAAAAGCCGTGCTGAAACTCAAGCGAGTGCCCAAAGCCTCCTGAAGCCCCTGCCATAGTCTACTAGTAAACTGGGTGCCTCTGTCGGACACAATGCACGTCGGGACTCCGTGTAGTCGCACTATCT
Organism: Agapanthus africanus; assembly: GCA_030015575.1. Taxonomy (NCBI): domain Eukaryota; kingdom Viridiplantae; phylum Streptophyta; class Magnoliopsida; order Asparagales; family Amaryllidaceae; genus Agapanthus; species Agapanthus africanus. The sequence continues at coordinate 767,324,654 of CM057339.1, forward strand.
CGTCAATATAGATCTGGGCATACTGAGTAAATCCGAAAGTCGTCTTCACCGGTAGGAAGTGAGCCGCTTTCGTCAAACGATCCACGATCACCCAGATGGAGTCATACCCCCGACTAGTCCTGGGTAGACCCACCACGAAATCCATCGAAATCTGTTCCCATTTCCACTCCGGAATGGGTAATGGCTGTAGCTCTCCCGCGGGCCTCTGGTGCTCAGCCTTGACTTGCTGACAAGTCAGGCATCTCGATACAAAATCTGCAATGTCCCTCTTCATTCCGTCCCACCAGTAAACATCTCTCATATCATGATACATCTTGGTGGAACCGGGATGTACGCTATACACCGATCGATGTGCCTCCTCAAGAATCTCACGCCTCAGTCCCTCAGCATCAGGTACGCACAGTCTGACTCCAAACCGTAGTATCCCCTGATCATCGATCACGAACTCGGAAAATCGGTCCTGTCCCATCTGTGCCATGATCTCTGAACATCGGTCGTCACTGAGCTGTGCCTCACGTATACGATCAATCAACTGTGGGCGTGCACGGACGTGCGCTATCTGTCCTCCAATCGGCGTGAACTCGAACTGTACTCGACTGTCGCATAATATCTGCCAATCCGCCGATGAATGCTCCTGCACTGCGCTCAAACAAGACAAACTACTCCCGGGCCTCCTGCTCAAAGCATCCGCCACCACATTTGCCTTGCCCGGGTGATATAAGATCTCGCAGTCGTAATCCTTCACTAACTCCATCCATCGACGCTGTCGAAGGTTCAGGTCCCGCTGCTGGAATATGTATTTCAAGCTCTTGTGATCCGTAAATATCTGGCACGACTCACCGTATAAGTAATGTCGCCAGATCTTAAGTGCGAAGACCACTGCTGCCATCTCCAAATCATGAGTGGGGTAGTTCTGCTCGTGCTTCTTCAATTGTCGCGAGGCATACGCGATCACCCTATCATGCTGCATCAGAACGTATCCCAATCCCACTCGAGAAGCATCACAAAAGACCACAAATCCGCCCGATCCGGAAGGTAAAGATAACACCGGTGCCGTCGTCAGCCGTGTCCGTAACTGCTGAAAGCTGTGCTCGCACTCCTCCGTCCAAACGAAAGGAACTCCCTTCCGGGTCAACCCGGTCAACGGTGTAGCAATACGTGAGAAGTCCTGCACAAAACGCCTGTAGTAACCGGCCAATCCCAAAAAGCTGCGAATCTCCGTCACTGATGTGGGTCTGGGCCAACGCTGAACGGCCTCGATCTTCCTCGGGTCAACACATATACCGTCTCGTGAAATCACGTGACCCAAGAAGTCCACGCTGTCTAACCAAAAAGCACACTTGGAGAATTTCGCATAGAGCTGGTGCTCCCTCAATGTCTGCAATGTAACCCGCAGGTGCTGCTCGTGCTCCTCACTACTCCGGGAATACACCAAGATATCGTCAATGAAGACTATGATGAACAGATCCAAATAAGGCCGGAAAATGCGGTTCATCAAGTCCATGAAGGCTGCTGGCGCATTGGTAAGTCCGAACGACATCACCAAAAACTCGTAATGGCCGTAGCGCGTACGGAAGGCTGTCCGGGGAATGTCCTCCTGTCGAACCCGCAGCTGATGATAGCCCGATCGTAAATCGATCCTCGAAAAGTACCCTGCCCCCTGAAGCTGGTCGAACAAATCGTCAATACGCGGCAAAGGATACCTGTTCCGCACTGTCACCCTGTTCAGCTAGCGGTAGTCGATACAAAGACGTAAGCTGCCGTCCTTCTTCCTGACGAACAGGACTGGAGCACCCCAAGGAGAAACACTGGGTCGAATAAGTCCTTTGTCCAGCAAATCCTGTAACTGACCCTTCAGCTCACTAAGTTCCGCCGGGGCCACCCGATAGGGCGGTATAGAAATAGGCCCCGAACCAGGAACCAAATCAATACAGAAAGAAATGTCGCGCTCGGGCGGCAACCCAGGAAGCTCGTCAGGGAACACATCAGGAAACTCGCTAACAACCGGAACCTGATCCAATGGAACCTCTGTAGCGCGAGCATCGCGAACATAAGCGAGAAATCCCTGACATCCCTTTCTCAAAAGCTGTCCAGCGCGAAAAGAAGAAATCACACTGTGAGGGGCGGCACCACGGTCCCCCAACACAACGAAAATCGACTCACCGGGGAAACAGAATCTAACTGTCTTCTCGCGGCAGTCCACAGAAGCATAGCACGTGGCTAACCAATCCATGCCCAAAAGAACGTCGAAGTCCAACATCTCCAGAAGGATCAAGTCGACAGGCTACTCTCTCTCGCCAATACAGACGATACAGGATCGGAACACGTGCCTAGCCACAAACGACTCTCCCACAGGAGTAGTCACCACAAGCGGCTGATCAAGTAAGCCGGACTCTCTACCCAAACTCGGCACAAAGTGCGTGGATACGTACGAGTGTGTGGATCCGGGATCGAACAATACATGTGCATCAACCGAACATACAGGGAGGATACCTGAAACCACTGCATTGGACGCCTGTGCGTCCTGGTGTGTCAAAGCAAAGACCCTCGCCTGTCCACCACCTGTAACTGACTGACCTCTGCCTCGGTCATCTCGTCCTCTCTGAGCAACTCCTCCTCGCCCGCGACCTCTCGGTGCATAAGTCTGGCGCGGAGCAACGGTAGGCACAACGGGCAACGCCCTCTGGGGTGGTGAAGGTGGTAAGGTAACATGCGGTGCTGCCGCCTCCCTCCGGTGTGTCTCTGGACAATCTCGAACGAGGTGAAGTAGGCTGCCACATCTGTAGCAACCCCGCGGCGACTGCTGACCGTCCTGGGGATACGAACTAAACATCCGACCCCGTCCCGAATCTCTGCTACCCCTCGTACCGGAACGATACCTGTCGCGGCGTCTGAATGACTGCCTCCGTGCGGAAATACTGGTACGAACTCTCTTCGGCTCTGGAAGTACCGAAGTCTCGACAAGGTGCTCCTCGACCACTAGGGCTGCGTCTACAGCTGCTGCATAGGTCTCGTAGTGCTGCGCGCTGATCGCGAGGAACACTGGTGAAATCAAGCCCCGAACAAATCTCCGGACTCGCAACTCCTCGGTGGCCACTAGATGTGGGGCGTAGACTGCTAGCTCTGTAAACAGTACGTCATACTCTGCCACTGTCATCCCTGGCGTCTGGCGCAAAGACTCAAACCTGCGTGCTCGGGCATCTCTAACACTCCGGGGAAGGAAACGGGCTAGAAATATGGTCACGAACTCCGTCCAGGTCATAGGAGGAAGACCTGCTGCTCTGCCCTTCTCCACTGAATCACACCATTTCTGCGCAAGACCTTCCAGGCGAAAGCTCGCGAACTCAACCCATCTCGCATCTGCACATCTGAGGGAACGACATATCCTGGCCATCCTGTCTATGAAAGACTGTGGTTCCTCGGCTGTATCGATGCCTGTGAATACTGGAGGCTTCAGCCTCATGAACTCTGATAGCGATACTGTAATCACCTCCGTGGCTGCAGGGGCAACTGGCTGTGCGGTAGGCACCATCGCGGTCTCTGGAACTGGTGGAGCTACCTCTGGTCGCTGCGCTCGAAGCGTCTCAACTAGCGATCCTATCATCTGGCGCATCTCCTGCATACCAGCCCCTAACGAGGCGATCTGCTCTGTCACGGCAGGAACAGCCTGCTCGGGTACAACCGGCGTACTGCCCGGATCATTCCTCGTCTCAGACGAGTCAACACGAATCTCGGCCCTCGCGGCCGCTCTCTGTGCCCTCGTAGTCTTAGGCGGCATAATGGCTGAAAGAAAATTTGGATTCGATAAGAACACGGAAATCGAATCACAAGAATATACGGAGGAATCAAATCAACAAGTCCTAAGGTCGCGTAAGCGGAGTACCGTGTCGTGAGTATGCCGCGGAACATACGCACGCTACGCTACTCTGCCGCATCTACCTACTCCATCATACCAGGGTCATCCTACACTCCGAAGGTAAAACCTATGCTCTGATACCAACTTTGTCACGACCCGAGAAATTCGACTCGTGACCGGCACTTAACCACGCAACGTCTACAGGCGCAACGCGGCTAAGTAAGCCGAACCCAGAAATCAAAACCAATAAATAGAGTGATTTAAAACGTTTTGTAAAAAGCAATAGTAAATGTCTGAAAAACTTCCATTTATTTAGTAGAAATCCCTTTTTAGTTCACAAGTTATGAGTTTTATAATTTTGGTAACATTTCCTTTTTAAAAACATTAACCCTGCAAGTCGGGTAAAAGTAAGGTGTAGCGGAAATAACAAGTGACATGAATAAAGCATCACAATATGATATACGACGCCGTAGCGAAGAATACACAGTAAAACAAGGACAATATCATAAAAGATGAGACTGCATAAAGTAACGTCGGCTCACATGCGAGCTCGACACCAGACATAAAATCATACATATCGTCCTCACAACTGTCTCTAAGTCAATACAGAAGGTAGATGGAGAGTACTAGATACATCAATATACAACTGAAAGATAACAGATACCGTACAAAACCCACCTAAACAGCAAAAGGGCTATCTCTGCTCAAAAGGGGTATCTGTGCCAAAAGATGAGGTAATAGCCAGCCGTGACTACTCCCACGGGCAACCTGCAAACACTGTGGCACAACGGGGGTGAGTTGCCAACTCGTGAATAGAGATAACATATAAAGGTGATCGCAAGCATGCACATATAGCGTGGCTCTACTAACGCCAGCAGATGATATCAATGCATGTCAACAGTGGATACAGTAGTAATGCATGTACTCTAACAGGTAAATGCCACAGGATGAGATGTATAGTAATCAATACTGAGTATGGGATAAATAATATCTACATGGACTATGTCAACATGGAAAGCAATAATCGGTGCCTCAAACTGCACCCAAATCCCACATATACTCAGGCGCCGGCACACCCATCGGCCCTCAAATCCTGTATATCTCGGAGGAATCACGAGTGCCCAACATCGGCACCCAAAACATCATAAAATACCCGTGTCCAGCATCGACACGTAAATCCTCGAACATCGGGCGCCGTCAGTCCGGACCGGCCCCACGGGGTCCGTCTGCGGTATCGGCCCTCGGCCCCGGCAGCACGGTCATCCCGCATCCATCACTCGACTCTGGTCAGTATCCTCCGGACAACTGCCAGGTCCAACCAATCACCGGTAGGTACTCGCCCGCCTCCAGGCTCAATCGGCAAATCTCATCGATCATCTCGCCGAGGGGAACCATACCGGGCCCACCACGAACCCGCAAACGGAACATCCACTCCTCGAATCGGGTTTCAAGCACACGTCTCAGCACCGAGAAAACGCGTGGTGGACACACCAAAATATCATACCACGAGGTACCGGGTTTTTCAAAATAGCATATCTTTCCTTAAAAATTCCACGGTCCTCAAAACAGAAATCACATGAGAATCCAATACCGATAGTAAAATCGAACGCGAGGTACAATATACATCAATCCATGGTATAGGTATAAGGGGAAAACCGCTTTTTAAAGTAGTTTCATTTCCGGTTTTAAAAGATGTCATGCGGCTCCCAATATACATGTAGGTCATATCAAATCACATATGAGGCGAACTATAGCAATATAAACATGGCAGCTCTATAGTGAGTGTGACATGACAATTACTAACGGTGTGTGTGTAGCATGTAAATAGTGCCCGTGCAACATAAACCGTTAGTAATAGTGCGGTGTTCTATCAGTTCTAAGCAATATATATATCAACACAGCAGAGAATGCAATATGCGATGACAGTCTATGGGGTGCATGCAACATATAGTAAATAAGTCATATCAGCCCTGACGCATAACGCCATGCGGGCGATATCCCCGTAGATGTGAAATCTACTCACCGTGTCTCGCGCTAAGTGTATCCAACCACTTGCTTGCCCTTCTTTGCGGCGTCCGTCTCACTGGCCTGCGAACCTAGAATCATAAACACATATCACACATATAAGCTCAAATTCGTCAAAAACGCGATATCACGGTCAAACTAGAAACTCGTGTCGCAAACTAATCGCGCGTGTGCGCGATACGCTAAAACGTGTACTCACGCGCCACAAAACTACCCCGACGCGCCGCGATACGCAGAACCCAAACCTACTCACGTATCACGCGTGTCGCGAAGGTTTAGAAAAACGACAAAACAGGTAACTGGTCCCAGATTTTTCTACAGAACAAATCTTAAAAATATAAATATACCAAAATACCCTACACACAAAAACACACCTACAGAACCCAAAAACCACCAAAACACCCCATGTCTGGCCGCAAATTGCGGCCAGAATGGCGGTTTTGGCGGCCAAAGGGGGGAGTTAGGGGGTCGGGTTTCACCTGGTGCATCATCTCCACTCCACTACACTACAGTCTTCCCAAAATCATTCTGCACTCACCGGGTCAATAGCAGTTCCAGAAAACTCAGATTTTGCCCAAAAACGACATTTGCATCCAATATGAAATCTGGTGGTATTTTAGTGAAATCGGGGTTGGACTAGGTTTACATGGTCACAACAAACCTCAAGCATCCTACTGGAACTAATCTACAGCTCATTAGCACAAAGTTCACACTAAATACCCCATATCGCACTAAAACACACAAAAATCCTTAAACCGATGCAAAACTACACTAACTAGGCAAACTAGGGAATAAGTTTAGGAATTATACCTCACTCTCGACCCTAGGGAGCTGCAGGAAGGAGAAGAAGTGAAGGGGAGGGGCTGCACATGGTGCTGGAGCTGCTGCTGCTCACTGCTGCTGATGCTTCTGCTCTCTGCTGCTGATGCTGCCTCTTGCTTCAGAGATTGTTGCTGTTGTTGTGTTTGCTGCTGCTGCTGCTTGTTCTGGAGCTGGGGGAAAGAGGTAAGTGTGTGGGGGTGTGAGTGTTTGAGAGAGAATGGCAAAGGAATGGGGGCAACACTCAAGTCCAAGGTCAACCCTCCTCTCTCTCTCCACAACATGGCCAAGCATGGCTAAGCCATGCCTCTCTCTCTCTCTCATGCCAACTCAACACAATTAAATTTAAAACAAAAGACTTAATTCTAATATTAACCTACCATGGTAAAATTATGGTATCATCACATTTCAAAAACCCTAGCTTACATGCACAAGTGTGTGCAAGCCTAGGAAAATTTTGGAAAAATGTTTATTAAATTAGGAAAAATATTTAAAACACAATTTGGTAAACTTTTTATTAAAAATCATTATTTAATTATAATTATTCACTAACACTTATCCTAAGGTGTTACAGCTGGCCATCAGGAATGAAACTCTATAAGAATGGCTGGATGCTTAGTGATCTGAGATGGAATCCATGTACGCCAACAAAGTATGGACTTTGGTTGCTATATCTGAAGGGTTAAATCCTCATCAGGAGCAAGTATATCTTGAGAAGATTACTTGGTGTAAATGGAAAAGTTAAGACTTTCAAAGCTAGACTTGTTAAAGGTTTTCGTCATCGACCAGGCGTGGATAATGATAAAACCTTTTCCAGTGCCTATGCTTAAGTCTATCCGGATCCTACTTGCCACGGCTACATACCATGACTACGATATCTGGTGGTTGGGTGTCATGACATCTTTTCTAAATGATGTTTTAGAAAAGGGAATCTATAAGTACACAGCCAGAGGGCTTCGTAAACAGTGGGAGCAGCGGAAACATGTGCAAGATGTTTTATAGGATAAAGCAGGCATCGCGGAGTTGGAACGTCTGTTTTGATGTGTTAGTCAAAGAGTTTGACATCATCAAAATGGTAGATGAACCTTGTATAAACAAATAGGTAGTAGGGAGTATGGTGGTGATCCTCGTAGAGTACGTGGATGACATACTCTTGATAGGGAAGGAGTTTCCTATGCTACGCACGGTCAATCTCCGCTTATCACAATGATTCTCCATAAAGGATCAAAGTGATACCTCCTAAATCCTGAGTTTTCATCTATGAGATAGATGTAATTGGATGCTAGGATTCTCACTAGATGTAGTGAGATGGTATCAATCGATCCTGGGGAGAATCACTGGAAAGGTTCCAGGGTGATAAAGACGACTGAATGTCAGTCACAGGCATTGTCTTTACCCTCAGTAAAGGGACGGTATGTTGGAAGAGTTCCAAGCTAGATACCGTGGCATACTAGACGATAAAGGCACGATACATCGCTACTAAAGATGCTACCAAAGAGGATGTTTGGGTATATATTAGTTCATGAGATGAACTACGTTCCTACCATTGTGAGACAATGGAGTTGTGGCTTATGACAAGGAACGCCGGTCCCATCAGTGATCCAGACATATTCTAAGGCAGTATCACCTGATCATGGAGATGGCAGATCTCCAAGGTGATCGAGGTTAGGAGAGTAGACTCAGAGGATAACACTGCGGATCCACTCACGAAGGCCTATTCCCAGAAAGAGACTTTTATGGGATGGTTGAGTATGAGATACTACAACCACTACTACAGATGGCCCTAGTGCAAGTAGGAGATTGTTAGTTATATGTATGCCCTAGAGGCCATTACTGTACATAGGATGTATATTGTAGTGGATGCTTGGACATATATAGGGAGGACTTTCTTGCTCGACATGATAGTATGCTATCTGGTTACTCTTTGCCTTAACGTGTATACTGATAGTCTCTCTGTTACATGTTGGTAAAGCCCTTAGGATGTGTACTTGACTACCTGGACTATGATGCGGATCATACTAGTGGGGACATGGTAGTCCATAAGTACATCCTTCAAGGTCCCTAGTCGTGGGTGTATCGAGACGGGGCATCGATATACCAGAGTAGACTAGCGTATACTTTCTCGACCCATACAGATGGGCGATGGATGATCCCATATCCATTGGTGTTTGACATCAGAGATGATATACGGGTGCTCAGTGGAGACTGGGTACACTGGACGGACTCGCCGAGAACTCCCAGATGGTATTATACCTTAGGTCAGATGGCAGTTCTCTGGTGACACTGGTACAGAGTAGTCTGTTGACCCGAGATCGTCATAGAGTCTTGTGTGATTCCCACTGTGCTTTGATTTCCACCTTACCATGTCCAAGAGGGCGTGCAAAACAGTGGTTTTTGGGTACAGTCCCGAATCACATGGAAGCAATGAGCGATAGGAGGGGATTCGTCTCTCCCGGTATAGGGAGTTGATGTTGCGCTGTGTTCGATTGGCTATAACAGGAAATCCCTGGCCAGGGTTGCTGAGATTTACTGGTAAGTGTTACCAGTAGTTTCTCGAAATGTTATAGACCTCATATCGACACGACTTATCGAGCTATTGGGGTCTGACGTTTACCACCCCTAGGCAAGATATGCGACATATCAGACGACGAGACCGGACTGTACGGTAGTGTTACTGGTTGGATTCACTGGAGTGTGAGCGGGCTTGCTCGTCGATCTTCTGATCGCTCAATACCCGGGTGGCCGTTATGTTTAGCAGACCGCTTGCGGCTTGTGGGTGTCTGATATGATCATCACCTGCTGCCGGCGTATTGACGAGTCTTTAGAGTCCTACACAGAGGTTTCCTGGCTCAAGCGAAACGAAATAGGAGCGCATATGAGATATGTGCGAGACCGAGAATAATGCGTGTATGTGATACCGTATTCTATTCTCGTGATGAATGTATCGATTGGTTGTATGCGATATAACCTAGTTATCGATTCAAGCATTGATTCGATAAGCCGATACATTGAATATTAGTCGGTTATATGCGATATGACCGGGTCGTTAAATCAAGTGTTGATTTAATGATTTAATGCATAATTATATATTTGACATATTACTTTGCATTAACTAGTAATGGTTCACTTTAAATGGGTTTTCTCACTTCATGTGCACATTGTATATGTGATATAGTTTTGTGCACTTGTATGTATCATGTTGAATGATACATGATAGTTTGGTGTATGGTTTAAACCATGGTTGGTCAATGGTTAGGGTTTCTTATGCTTCATTTACTTATTCTTTTATTTATTCATTGATTTGTGAAAGAAATAAAATGGTGGCCAATTTTGGATTATCCTTGAAGCTTCATGAAGCTTTGAAATGGTTGACCATTTTGTTTCTTTCTCTAACCCTAACCATACAACCTAACCTTAGTTAATTCTCTACACCTAACTAGGGTTGGATTATGATAAGTATTCATTGATTTTCTATTTTGCAATATACTTATGATATTCTTTCTTCTTCTTCTTCATCTTCTTCAATGAAGAAAGCTTCACTTCATCAATGGTGATTGATGAAAAAGAGTGAGAAATCCAATTCTAAAGTGAACCCATTTCCTATTTCTTCATCCTCTATCTCTTGCCAAGTAGTATAGGGTGTTTCCTTCACAAGTTATCATGGCTTGGTGAAGGTGGAGCTTGATCTAGTGATGCCTCGACGTAGATCATCTTCGGCACGAAGCCGACGACCTTGCCCGCCCATTTCTCCGATGAAGCCGACGCTTGAGCCCGGGATTTCATTTGGACAGCGGAGAGGACTTCATCACGGAGCTAAGGAGGTGGAGAACCGGATCTACAAAGGTTGTATTTCCGTTCACTTAGTTAATTTGTTAACTGGTTGCTTGATTCGCCTAAACTTCTAGCCAACGGTCCGTATTAGGGTTTCTCGGCACCTCTAAATTTGAAATTGGCATGGTTGATGCCTTGTGAGACCTCATTAGAGTGTCTAGGAACCTTTCATAATATACATTGGTGCATGCATATCTTCCTGATAAATCGTTTGACTTGTTTGGACATCCTGACATCTGTATTCTGATCTAAACGTGACATCTGAATTATGGTCGAGTGGACATCTAAATTTTGGTCAAAATGGGACATCTGAATTATAGTCGAGTGGGCATTTGTATTTTGGTCTAAAGTGTATCTATATGTATCTGACTTATGACATCATTACTCTATACTTGTACATGGATTGGTTAGGGTATCCGTGTTATGACATGCATGTATTTGACTTATGACATTATTCCATCTGCATGTATCTGATTTATGGCGTCCTTCATCTGTATTGATTAAGATATGGTAACGAGATATCTTACATGTATGCTCGGGTAACATTCATGCTAAACAAAACTCCATCGTAGTCATGGGATACTTTTTGAGGATCTTCACACTACTAACCTGATTCATATTATATGACTTCCAACTAGTTATATGATATCCCAGGGATACGAGAACGTCCATTAGCATATTCCTTACACACACACACATTGATTGAAATGATTCTGACTCTTAGATTGATACCCGATTCAACTGACCCTTTAAATGACACTATTTGACTCGATGATTGATATCCGGCTTAACATACTTTATATCTGCATTGTTTTCCTGCAACGTTTATCTTCCTGTATTGTATTTATTTATAGCACGTGTTTCCGCATTGCTTTACGTACGTGATATTCCCCCAAACTTGTTTCCCATAAATCCGAGTTTCTTGACCTTGTCCTTTCCTGGTTATTGTTCGTTTCCAGTTTACCATGAATATAAGATTGTTTGTTCTTGTCCTTTTCCATGTTTAGTTTCTTTCGTTCTCATAAATTTCGAAGACGAATTTTTTTTTGTAATTGAGTATAATATAACACCCTAGCACGATCATTCGTTATTTAATTATATTAAATAATTATATTGGGCTAGATGAATTGTCAGTGTTATTGGGTATACCTGTTATTGGGTTATATTTGGTTTTGCGAATTGATCATATTTGTACCCGGCCAGCTTGCATGAAATCTATTATTAACTTGGAGTTTAATATTTCTTAGATAGAATATATTATGGTTATAGTTATCTGTTTATTAAATATATGATAATTAATTTTAAAATTTGTGTGCTAATCTATTAGTATCTTATTTAAATAATTCATATAATATATTTTTTATAATCTTAAAAAGGTAACAAAGGATATAGTTTAGTGTGATATATGATCAAATATTTGATGGTTGGGATTGTTTGTTTTATTGTTGTGCATATGGATCATAAAGAGGGTTTTGTGCAAGTTAGTTTTTAACCTATTTAATCACTCATGAGTGATATATTAACATATCTCTCCTCTAATATAAATATTGACAGCACCAATATCTTTCTCACCTAGTAGTCTCTCTTTCCAAATATTTCTATCTTACACCCTAATAAAACCCAACACCTATTTAACCCTATATATATATGGTCATCCACAAAGTCTCTTTCTCTCTCTTATATATAATCACATCACTTTCTTCTTCTCTTATCAAGACCTCCTATCACCGAACCCATAATACAAACCTTAAACCTTAACCAAGACCTCTTTCTCTCTCTCTCTCTCGACTTCATCTCCTTCCCTCATCCCAACAGGCACAACCATCTCCCTTCAATACCGAAACCCTGTAGCCCATCCTCTCCTCCTTTTTCAACCTATCTGTTCTCAACCCGAGCCCTCAACCCTTGCCGTCGTTGACTCTCGCGGCACCTAACCCCTTCATCACCGCAGCCCTTCTTGACCATCTTCGACCCCTGCTCGACCACCGTGCTACCTCCATCTTCTTCTTCTTCCCTAGAAATCCGAGAACCCATCAACCTTGCACCCATGACTCCTCCTAATCTCTCTTCAACCCTCAGCCAAGCAGCCTCCTTCTTCCTTCACCCAACTCGAGAGCACCCCTTCATCCCTCGCTGCTCCCAAGGCCGAGAGAAAAACCTAAAACTCCAAATCCATCTCCCCTATAACCTGCTTTCCAAATCCTATAACCGCCATCTTCGTCTTCTTCATCTCAGCCAAGAGTCCAAACCCTCGCCTAAGCCATTGCCATCACCTTGCCTTCATTTTAACCAATAACCCACAAACCCAAACCCTAACACCTCCTCATCGACAACACTCAACAACCATAGCTGAGATTTCATCATCGCCGCGACTTGATCACCACCAACCTGAGCATAGCCATCTTCTATTCCAGATCCACACCCCCTAGTTGAGCCCAAGTTCAGGTCAAAGACCTATCCGAGCACCTAGTCGAGATCGTGCATCGTGTCGTGTTCTGCATCTCCGTGTATCTGTTGTTCTATTCATCGTGTTTCAGGCAAGTATTTTATACTTGTTACATACTAGTTACGGCCTGTGTGGATCATGCCACAATATCGTGCCGTAACGTTATTATAGTAATCGTATCATTTCATGTTACAAATCTTTAATGATAGGTGTTAAATAAATATAAGTTTAATTTAATAATATGTTTAATTTATATTATTTTTATAATCTTAAAAAACTATTCTAATATAGTCAAATTGATTGTAGGAAATGATATGGTAATTTTCGTTACATTATGCATCGCATCTAGATAACTGTTACAACTGTATTTCCTGCTATTCATCATGACTTGTTTATTCGATATTATTGTGATACAAACACTTCACCTATTTTAATCCACCATGCCTGCCATGCTTGTGAACTGCCATCCTGTTACTGTTACCGTTATCAAGGTAGTACCTATTTGTCGTAATATTTACCAATGCTAACAACCCAGACTTGACTTGATTGACTTAACCTGTTGTCCTGATGGACGTATCTTGTACCTACTTGTTCCTGTGTTGGTATTAGGCAGATATCATTTCTATATCTGACATGAACAAGAAACGTGGGGAAAAGAGAAAATCAAGAATGTAATTGAATTGTAACTCAAGAGGATATTACTTGCATCCGTGATTCCGGGGGATAACGGAATAATCATTCTTGATTCATACATTTTCCGTGGTCCCAGGAGGTAACGAGATATATCTTGCATACGTGGTCCCGAGGGGTAATGGGATATATACTGTTAAGTTACATGAAGAAGTGCATTAATTGATTTCAAATACTTTTAGGATAGATAATGTAGCAACATGAACCCTTAAGATGTACATGATATGGTTGATACTGATATCTTGCTTGTTGCATCACATGTACTGTTATTGCTTATTATTTATACTCATAGCATCCCGTTCTTGCACATGGCATACTATATCATCTATTGTTCATATTATTATTATAATATTTATGACGCATTGATATCTGGGTTTTTCTTGGCCCAGATCCTTTAACTTTAGCATAGGAGGGTCGATAGTACTTCAACAGGATTGCTGATCAATAAGGAGCATTCCGCTAAGATAGTTGAAATAATTTTGGTTTCTTTTCAAGTATTGTACATTGTAGGTTTATTCTGTGATCCCAAAAGGGAAAAGATTTGGATATTATTTCTTTATTTTCTTAGATCTTTACTATTTCCGTTATTGTTTATTGTGGCTATTGGACATGTTTAGAGATAGATATTTTTATTCCGTTCTTGATTACTAATTGACAGCCGTAGTGTGATCATAATCTACTGCCAGAGTATTGATTGAGTCTTTAGAGTCTCATGCAGAGGTTTTTCCCGCTCAGACGAAACGATATAGTGTGCATATGGCGATACGTGCGGGAGTTCGATTAAATACATGTATTGGATACATGTATATTAACCAGACGTTTTTTATACTAGCCATTTATGTATAAAGCGGATTATTAAATCTTGTGGTCATATGTGTGTGTGTGTGTGTGTGTGTGTGTGTGTATAGCATCCTGTTCTTTATGCCTACCTCTTCTCCAAATATAGATCATATATCCCTACGTGTGTATAAAGTCATCTCTACAATCCTGAGTTTCAAGATGTATGTATGTGTATTTTGTAGGGTATATACTCTCTAAATTTAGACTCAAGAATATGAACTATTTTTTAAACTTATTTCTATCCTCAGATTCAATAACTTTTTTGTCTCACTCAACCCTTGAGATCCAAATTCATGACCACCTATTACTAGCTTATTCAAAAAGCTCTCTTTTTCTTGATCTTCTTAAATCTCTTCCTCTTTTTTAATAAACATTTTCACTTTCTTTATTTTCATTTTCAAAATTTTCTATTTTATTTTTTAAAAAAGTGTAACAACCCTAATTTTCTTATACACTTTTTCCTATACAAATTTTTAAATTGTTTTTTTTTTTTCAAAATCCTTAAAGGGGAATTTATTGTCTGAGCACAAGACTTACGTAATTGATTAGCAATTTAATTACAAGAAGGAGCTTGTAGCTCATTGGTAATATCTTGCACTGCTGAACCAAGCCACCAGAGATCAAATCCCATGCCCCACATTATTTTTAATATTTATTTTGTTTTAAATTTTTCTTCAATGTTGTGTCTCTTCATCTTCTAAACCCCCTTGTACACTTCAAATTCCTAGATCGGTTTCAGAGAACTTTGAAATCCCCATTTACTCCATTTTAATGATTTTTTAATACATTTTTACCTTAAAACCTTTCATATACCTTATTTACTCCAATTTTTAATGATTTTATACATTTTTACATTAAAACCTTTCATATACCCTATTTACTCCAATTTTTAATGATTTTATACATTTTTACATTAAAACCTTTCATATACCCTATTTACTCCATTTTTTAATGATTTTATACATTTTTACATTAAAACCTTTCATATACCCTATTTACTCCAATTTTTAATGATTTTATACATTTTTACATTTTTATTTAAAAACTCTTCACCTACTCTACCCCTAGCCTACCCTACCCTATAAATACACCCCATCCCCTCTACCCTCTCATCCTAAAAATCCTAAGCTCACTCTCTCAAAATTTTCCAAGAGTTGTGTACTTTGAAAACAAGTTCGCGGCGAAGCTCCGACGAAATTCCGGCGGAAATTCCGGCGACGTTTTGAGGAACAACCGACGACGAAGCAACGCCTCGGCAACTCCTTTAGTTCCCCTACACTCCTTAGTATAGATCGAAACCCGTAAATTCCATTCTATCTCCCTTTCTAATTCTCAAAAATACGAAATTACGAAACCCAACGGAATCGGAACAAATCCGATTTCCGATTCGGTTTTCTATAAAATCTCACTTCTAATCAATTCAATCATGTCTAAACATTTTTATCATGATTATTAAACTTGTAAAAATCAATTTGAAGAAGTTTCATCACATGAAATGATAACCTTTTCAATTTACCGTATTTTTTCACTTTAATACCATCATGTTTCAATTTCACATTTAACCCTTTAATATTGCTATACCTTAAAATAGATCACAAGGTAATGACCTACCTCCTCACACGCACATATGCAACCATAATACGCTATTTTGAAAACTCCTAATACGATAAAACAAGATTTTACATTAAAATACCATTTCTTTAATAAAACCTTTTATAAAAGTTTAGGTTTGATACATTTGTTTAAACAATATCTTTAATAGGAAAAATACGATAAGTTGTGGACATCGATCGTTTATCTAAACCTGAGTTTGTGGTGTCTAGTCAAGTGTGTCTAAGGCAAGTGGTTATTTAATTAGGGCCACTACTTGTAGTGGAGAGCCTCCCACTTACCTGGCACTTACCTGGCCGCAATTGGCGGTGAAGAGACGATTTGAGGTTTCTAACGACTTGTCGTTTAGACCATTTAGAAATAAGCTAGTTGGCTTAGGAAACTCTAGAATCTAAAATACGGAAAATTACACTTTGCAAATAAATACCTTTTACTTTATAAAACCGTTTTATAAAGGATTAGTATTTTACAATCTTTGCAAAGCGCCGCTACAACCCTTTTTTGGGGAACCCGTTCGGGATGGTACGTATTATCGCACATCGTCGGGCTTAGTAGTGCGAGATTCAGACCTCCGCAAGGAGCATTCGGTCTCGAAAGATTTAAAATACGATATCTTAAGAAAATGAGATTTTTAGAATATAAAATATTTATTAAAATTATTTTTGTATAAATATATATATATATAGCATTAAAATATTTATTTTGTTATGATATAAATATTCCACCTTTTTCTAAAAATCACAATAATAAATTTTACACTAAAATACCATGAACTTCAAATAAATCAATATTATAGATAAATACCTTATTTATAAAACTAGGATATTTTCACTAGAAATAGCTCAATATAAAATCCACATTTATTACAACTCTAAAGACGAATAATGAATACTTGGGGTGTATCTTGAAAACTATACAAAAGTATTTTTACAGAAAACCCGCTCAAGTTTTATAATTTACAATAAGGACCCTAACAACTATAGAACTTCAAATTACATTTCTTCTAGTCTGACTCGGGTTTGAGTCTTATTATTTCTGACTTGAATATGATTCAAGTCATTCTATATTCTTTAATATTCCAACTCAATATGAATACATGAATCCCAGAATCAGGTAACAATCTATACAACTTGACTGAATCAAACCATAGATATACATCCATTATTCCGTTATTCCATTTACCTGATTATGCAGTTACAATCTGTTTACTGATATCATGGTTTTGGTCAGTCATCCAACTTACACAATACAATACAATAATACTATCAAAATACTACGGGGTTTAAGGGGTAGATTGGTACGGAAGGCGTTAAAGGTGGCACGAGATGGTCAGATTAAGACACCTAACATGAATCCAATTGCCGTTGTTCTGGGTTGTATAACGGAGCCTTGTACTCTATATTCCGTTTGCCTTGGTCTCTAGCATATAGAGACCCCTCTCGTATACACTGGCATTCTTCTGTACCAAGCTACAAACAATAGCGTTAATATAACATTACAACAATACAATACAACATTAAAAGCTACTCTCTCTCTCCTACTCTTTGTCTATTCCTCCCTTATCTTTGGGACTTACCGAGCGACTTGTTCGCTGACGACATTCTATTTCCTTCTTCTTTGAATGTCGTCAGGTGTTTTGGACAAAGCAGAGATAGAGCCCACCGGTGAAGACTTGGAGCAGTTTCGCGAAGACTCCGAGCTTTAGATATTGTACCTTGTTCTAATCAGTATTTTCATTTCTTGTTATGCCGTTGTTTAGGCATCGCTTTTCATTCCAGTTGTATTTACTTTTCATGCATTGTTCAAAAGAATGTTATCAATAAAGTTGTTGTTATTTCTATATCTCTTGTCTCCTCTGATTTACTTTTATATTGCTTAGATACGCTTAGCGTATGTACTTCTAAGTATATACGTAGCGGACCTCGTCGCGTCCACTTCACCGTACAACGGGAAGCGGGGCTTGACAGGTTAATGTAACAACCCTAATTTTCTTATACCCTTTTCCTATAAAAATTTTTAAATTGTTTTTTTTTCAAAATCCTTAAAGGGGTATTTATTGCCTGAGTACAAGACTTACGTAATTGATTAGCAATTTAATTACAAGAAGGAGTTTGTAGCTCATTGGTAATATCTTGCACTGCTGAACCAAGCCACCAGAGTTCAAATCCCATACCCCCACATTATTTTTAATATTTATTTTGTTTTAAATTTTTCTTCAATGTTGTGTCTCTTCATCTTCTAAACCCCCTTGTACACTTTAAATTCCTAGATCGGTTTCAGAGACCTTTGAAAACCCTATTTACTCCATTTTAATGATTTTTTAATACATTTTTACATTAAAACCTTTCATATACCCTATCTACTCCAATTTTTAATGATTTTATACATTTTTACATTAAAACCTTTCATATACCCTATTTAATCCATTTTTTAATGATTTTATACATTTTTACATTAAAACCTTTCATATACCTTATTTACTCCAATTTTTAATGATTTTATACATTTTTACATTTTTATTTAAAAACCCTCCACCTACCCTATCCCTAGCCTACCTTATTAATACACCCCCTCCCCTCTCATCCCAAAAATCCTAAGCTCACTCTCTCAAAATTTTCCAAGAGTTGTGTACTTTGAAAATAAGTTCGCGGCGAAACTCCGACGAAATTCCGGCGGGAATTCCGGCGACGTTTTGAGGAACAACCGGCGACGAAACAACGCCTCGGCAACTCCTTTAGTTCCCTTACACTCCTTAGTATAGATCGAAACCCGTAAGTTCCATTCTATCTCCCTTTCTAATTCTCAAAAACGAAATTACGAAACCCGACGGAATCGGAACAAATCCGGTTTCCGATTCAGTTTTCTATAAAATCTAACTTCTAATCAATTCAATCATGTATAAACATCTTTATCATGATTATTAAACTTGTAAAAATCAACTTGAAGAAGTTTCATCACATGAAATTATAACCTTTTCAATTTACCGTATTTTTTCACTTTAATACCATCATGTTTCAATTTCACATTTAACCCTTTAACATTGCTATACCTTAAAATAGATCACGAGGTAATGACCTACCTCCTCACATACACATATGCAACCATAATACGCTATCTTGAAAACTCCTAATATGATAAAACAAGATTTTACATTAAAATACCATTTCCTTAATAAAACCCTTTATAAAAGTTTAGGTTTGATACATTTGTTTAAACAATATCTTTAATAGGAAAAATACGATAAGTTGTGGACATCGATCGTTTATCTAAACCTGACTTTATGATGTCTATACAAGTGTGTCTAAGGCAAGTGGTTACTTAATTAGGGCCACTACTTGTAGTGGAGAGCCTCCCACTTATCTGGCACTTACCTGGCCGCAATTGGCGGTGAAGAGGCGATTTGAGACTTCTAACGACTTGTCGTTTAGACCATTTAGAAATAAGCTAGTTGGCTTAGGAAACTCTAGAATCTAAAATACGGAAAATTACACTTTTCAAATAAATACCTTTTACTTTATAAAACCGTTTTATAAAGGATTAGTATTTTACAATCTTTGCAAAGCACCGCTACAACCCTTTTTTGGGGAACCCGTTCGGGATGGTATGTATTATCGCACATCCTCGGGCATAGTAGTGCGAGATTCAGACCTCCGCAAGGAGCATTCGGTCTCGAAAGATTTAAAATACGATATCTTAAGAAAATGAGATTTTTAGAATATAAAATATTTATTAAAATTTTTTTTGTATAAATATATATATATATAGCATTAAAATATTTATTTTATTATGATATAAATATTCCACCTCTTTCTAAAAATCACAAGAATAAATTTTACACTAAAATACCATGAACTTCAAATAAATCAATATTACAGATAAATACCTTATTTATAAAACTAGGATATTTTCACTAGAAATGGCTCAATATAAAATCCACATTCATTACAACTCTAAAGACGAATAATGAATACTTGGGGTATATCTTGAAAGCTATACAAAAGTATTTTTACATAAAACCCCCTCAAGTTTTATAATTTATAATAAGGACCCTAACAACTATAGAACTTCAAATTACATTTCTTCTAGTCTGACTCGGGTTTGAGTCTGATTATTTCTGACTTGAATATTATTCAAGTCATTCTATATTCTTTAATATTCCAACTCAATATGAATACATGAATCCTAGAATCCAGTTAACAATCTATACAACTTGACTGAATCAAACCATGGATATACAACCATTATTCCGTTATTCTATTTACCTGATTATGCAGTTACAATCTGTTTACTGATATCATGGTTTTGGTCAGTCATCCAACTTACACAATACAATACAATAATACTATTAAAATACTACAGGGTTTAAGGGGTAGATTGGTACGGAAGGTGTTAAAGGTGGCATTAGGTGGTCAGATTAAGAAACCTAACATGAATCCAATTGCCGTTGTTCCGGGTTGTATAACGGAGCCTTGTACTCTATATTCCGTTTGCCCTGGTCTCTAGCATATAGAGACCCCTCTCGTATACACTGGCATTCTTCTGTACCAAGCTACAAACAATAGCGTTAATACAACATTACAACAATACAATACAACATTAAAAGCTACTCTCTCTCTCCTACTCTTTGTCTATTCCTCCCTTATCTTTGGGACTTACCGAGTGACTTGTTCGCTGACGACATTCTATTTCCTTCTTCTTTGAATGTCGTCAGGTGCTTTGGACACAGCAGAGATAGAGCCCACCGGTGAAGACTTGGAGCAGTTTCACGAAGACTCCGAGCTTTAGACATTGTACCTTGTTCTATTCAGTATTTTCATTTCCTGTTATGCCATTGTTCTAGGCGTCTTTTCATTCCAGTTGTATTTACTTTTCATGCATTGTACAAAAGAATGTTATCAATAAAGTTGCTGCTATTTCTATATCTCTTGTCTCTTGTGATTTACTTTTATATTGCTTAGATACGCTTAGCGTATGTACTTCTAAGTATATACGTAGCGGACCTCGTCGCGTCCACTTCACCGTACACCGGGAAGCGGGGCGTGACAGGTTTTGTTGGCGGCCCATGCAGGTCAGAGCTGTATGGAACCCTAAGCAATATAAAACACAAGAACCAGCAACTAAAACATTCTTTACAATCATGTTCCTTGAATCCCATCATTTCTTATTATTTGAATCATATATCTTGAATCTGTCATAACCCAAAATTCCCTCACCTCTTTTACAATTTTACCAAAACGTTCGCATCCTTTCATTCTTTCACACATTCTTCACATTTCTAAAACCCTTGCACCACTTTGTTATTTTTCGCATATTGTCAGTACACCAGCACCAAACTTTTCTTGGATTTGTTACACTTTCCTTTTACAAATTTCGAGGACGAAATTTTTATAAGGAGGGTAGAATGTAACAACCCTAATTTTCTTATACACTTTTTCCTATACAAATTTTTAAATAGTTTTTTTTTCAAAATCCTTAAAGGGGTATTTATTGCCTGAGCACAAGACTTACGTAATTGATTAGCAATTTAATTACAAGAAGGAGCTTGTAGCTCATTGGTAATATCTTGCACTGCTGAACCAAGCCACCAGAGTTTAAATCCCATACCCCACATTATTTTTAATATTTATTTTGTTTTAAATTTTTCTTCAATGTTGTGTCTCTTTATCTTCTAAACCCCTTTGTACACTTCAAATTCCTATATCAGTTTCAGAGACCTTTGAAATCCCCATTTACTCCATTTTAATGATTTTTTAATACATTTTTACATTAAAACCTTTCATATACCCTATTTACTCCAATTTTTAATGATTTTATATATTTTTACATTAAAACCTTTCATATACCCTATTTACTCCAATTTTTAATGATTTTATACATTTTTATATTAAAACCTTTCATATACCCTATTTACTCCATTTTTTATACATTTTTACATTAAAACCTTTCATATACCCTATTTACTCCATTTTTTTAATGATTTTATTCATTTTTACATTAAAACCTTTCATATACCCTATTTACTCCAATTTTTAATGATTTTATACATTTTTACATTTTTATTTAAAAACCCTTCACCTACCCTACCCCTAGCCTACCCTATAAATACACCCCCTCCTCTCTACCCTCTCATCCCAAAAATCATAAGCTCACTCTCTCAAAATTTTCCAAGAGTTGTGTACTTTGAAAACAAGTTCGCGGCGAAGCTCCGACGATATTCCGGCAGGAATTCCGGCGACGTTTTGAGGAACAACCGGCGACGAAGCAACGCCTCGGCAACTCCTTTAGTTCCCTACACTCCTTAGTATAGATCGAAACCCGTAAGTCCCATTCTATCTCCCTTTCTAATTCTCAAAAATACGAAATTACGAAACCCGACGGAATCGGAACAAATCCGATTTCCGATTCGGTTTTCTATAAAATCTCACTTCTAATCAATTCAATCATGTCTAAACATCTTTATCATGATTATTAAACTTGTAAAAATCAATTTGAAGAAGTTTCATCACATGAGATGATAACCTTTTCAATTTACCGTATTTTTTCACTTTAATACAATCATGTTTCAATTTCACATTTAACCCTTTAACATTGCTATACCTTAAAATAGATCACGAGGTAATGACCTACCTCCTCACACACACATATGCAACCATAATAGGCTATCTTGAAAACTCCTAATACGATAAAACAAGATTTTACATTAAAATACATTTTCCTTAATAAAACCTTTTATAAAAGATTAGGTTTGATACATTTGTTTAAACAATATCTTTAATAGGAAAAATACGATAAGTTGTGGACATCGATCGTTTATCTAAACCTGCCTTTGTGGTGTCTAGGCAAGTGTGTCTAAGACAAGTGGTTACTTAATTAGGGCCACTAATTGTAGTAGAGAGCCTCCCACTTACCTGGCACTTACCTGGCCGCAATTGGCGGTGAAGAGGCGATTTCAGGCTTCTAACGACTTGTCGTTTAGACCATTTAGAAATAGGATAGTTGGCTTAAAAAACTCTAGAATCTAAAATACGGAAAATTACACTTTGCAAATAAATACCTTTTACTTTATAAAACCGTTTTACAAAGGATTAGTATTTTACAATCTTTGCAAAGCGCCGCTACAACCCTTTTTTGGGGAACCCGTTTGGGATGGTACGTATTATCGCATATCCTCGGACGTAGTAGTGGGAGATTCAGACCTCCGCAAGGAACATTCGGTCTCGAAAGATTTAAAATACGATATCTTAAGAAAATGAGATTTTTAGAATATAAAATATTTATTAAAATTATTTTTGTATAAATATATATTTAGCATTAAAATATTTATTTTGTTATGATATAAATATTCTACCTTTTTCTAAAAATCACAAGAATAAATTTTACACTAAAATACCATGAACTTCAAATAAATCAATATTACAGATAAATACCTTATTTATAAAACTAGGATATTTTCACTAAAAATGGCTCAATATAAAATCCACATTCATTACAACTCTAAAGACGAATAATGAATACTTAGGGTGTATCTTGAAAACTATACAAAATTATTTTTACATAAAACCCCCTCAAGTTTTATAATTTATAATAAGGACCCTAACAACTATAGAACTTCAAATTACATTTCTTCTAGTCTGATTCGGGTTTGAGTCTGATTATTTCTGACTTGAATATGATTCAAGTCATTCTATATTCTTTAATATTCCAACTCAATATGAATACATGAATCCCAGAATCCAGTTAACAATCTATACAACTTGACTGAATCAAACCATGGATATACATCCATTATTCCGTTATTCCATTTACCTGATTATGCAGTTACAATCTGTTTACTGATATCATGGTTTTGGTCAGTCATCCAAGTTATACAATACAATACAACAATACTATCAAAATACTATGGGGTTTAAGGGGTAGATTGGTACGGAAGGTGTTAAATGTGGCACGAAGTGGTCAGATTAAGACACCTAACATGAATCCAATTGACGTTGTTCCGGGTTGTATAACGGAGCCTTGTACTCTATATTCCGTTTGCCCTGGTCTCTAGCATATAGAGACCCCTCTCGTATACACTGGCATTCTTCTGTACCAAGCTACAAACAATAGCGTTAATACAACATTACAACAATACAATACAACATTAAAAGCTACTCTCTCTCTCCTACTCTTTGTTTATTCCTCTCTTATCTTTGGGACTTACCGAGCGACTTGTTCGCTGACGACATTCTATTTCCTTCTTCTTTGAATGTCGTCAGGTGCTTTGGACACAGCAGAGATAGAGCCCACCGGTGAAGACTTGAAGCAGTTTCACGAAGACTCCAAGCTTTAGACATTGTACCTTGTTCTATTCAGTATTTTCATTTCCTGTTATGCCATTGTTTAGGCATCGCTTTTCATTCCAGTTGTATTTACTTTTCATGCATTGTACAAAAGAATGTTATCAATAAAGTTGCTGCTATTTCTATATCTCTTGTCTCTTGTGATTTACTTTTATATTGCTTAGATACGCTTAGCGTATGTACTTCTAAATATATACGTAGCGGACCTCGTCGCGTCCACTTCACCGTACACCGGGAAGCGGGGCGTGACAGGAAGAAAACCTAAACAGAAATTAAAAGAAACTACAAAAATCTAAAAAAACCTAAAAAGAAAAGAATAACTTTGTACAAAAGCAAACCATCGCCACACTTATTTTAGACAGTGTCCTCACTATCCTCTACCCAGATTCATGAAATTATGTTTGATCAACAGAGCAATTTACCCAGAAAATAAGTATTTGAATGAGAAAAGAGAAAGAAATATTTACCTCCCCTAAAAATCTGGAGGAATATGTTTGCTTGCAAAGTTCAAGGGCCCCCTCCTTTCTTGTCTAGTGTTGCATAACTGCTCTTTGTTTTAGGAAATAAGGCACAGTTTGACTATAAATAAAAGATTGGTTCATTTTGCGCATAAGACTTTCAAAAGTTAGTACCATAATATACAAAAAAAAGTTAAGATTTTACATAAAATATTCCTACTCATGGAAAACTATGAGCTTCTCCTCTTGATCAAGCTTTATTAATTAACAATTTTATAACCGATGCTGTAGAAAGTCCAAAACTCTGAATTTGCCACTCAAAGAATTTATCAATATACCAATGGGCTTGGTAAAACATGATAGGACAATGAAGCTCAAAATTAAAATTTAAAATTTTATCATGTTTAAAATTGCAAGAATTAAATTGCGATTTGAAATTTAGAATTTTAAAAATTGGCAATTTAATTCTGACAGCGTTGAATTTTTGTACAGTATCTAGATGACTACAAATAGTATCAAATTTTGAAGGGTCTAATTTATCTTCAATAGGATATTCCACTTTTACGTTTAAATCGGAAGAATGTGGTATGTGTAATTCATCTAAAATCAAGAGTTCATTCTTAAATAATTCCTCCAAAGTTGGCTCATAGTTTTTCATGTTATCCACTGTCGGGGAGGCGTAGTATTTTAATTAGTTTTAAATTGGTGGTTTGGTTTTGTACAAAACTTTTCTTTTCTTTTTTTAGGTTTTTAAATATTTTTGTAGTTTCTTTTAATTTTCTATTTAGGTTTTCTTTAGAAAAAAAATAAAATAGTCAATTTTCAAAAATAGAAAATTTTGAAAATGAAAATAAAAAAATTGAAAAATGTTTATAAAAAAGGAAGAGATTTAAGAAGAACAAGAAAAAGAGAGCTTTTGAATAAGCTAGTAATACGTGGTCATGAACTTGATTCCCAAGGGTTGAGTGAGACGAAAGAGTTATTGAATTTGAGAATAAAAATAAGTCTGAAAAATGGTTCATATTCTTGAGTCCAAATTTAGAGAGTATATACCCTACAAAATACACATACACACATCTTTAAACTTGGGATAGTAGAAGATGGTGGTTTGGTTTAGGACATTTCTCGGACTTATCGATTTTATTTAATAACAAAGGAGGGTTAGACTCGAAGGAGTTTGATTTTTTCGTGAGTTCGTCGCTAGGCATGGTAGTAATAAAATTTACTTGGTGAATTTTGTTATTTGCAATTTGGTCAATCTTCTTTTTTAGTCTCGCAATTGCCTGTTGATTTGCAGCTATAGTTTGCAGAAACGTGGCCAATTGTTTTTCTAAATTAGTGGAAGCTTGACCATGAGGGCTGCACCTTATTTCCTTATAAAAAAAAAAGAAAGAAAAAGATGAGAGAAAGAAAGGGGGAAACTATCCACTAAAACAAAGCCTCACGTGTTAAACACGTGAGCGCCTATATGCAAAGCATATAGGCGCTGCAATTAAACTACAGATAGGCTAAACAAAGGCTCACGTGTTAAACACGTGAGCACCTATATGCAAAGCATAGATGCACTGTAATCAAACAACAGATAGGCTAAACAAAGCCTCACATGCTAAACACGTGAGGACACCTCCTTATGTAGAATTAAATTCTACTTAATGAATCGTTGGATCAAAGATCCAACGGTGATTAAATATAGAATTAAATTCTATTGGAAAGAATATTTTCTGTTATACAGAGAGTTAATGGATCAAAGATCCAAAATATTTTCTATATCTTTCTAAACAGAGAAAGATTATACGCCGTTAAATTAAGCACCCTTGGATTAAAAATCCAATGGTGATTAAAATGTCACCACTCGATAGAATTTGATTTGGATTTCACCGCAACTACGACCTCTTCCTCCATCACTGCCTCCACATCATCGGCAAGGTCCATCTCCTGTCCACCATTACCTCCTACCCTCCCCGGGGTCCGCAAGGAGTGCCTGACCCGCATCATTAGCCACCCACAGGCATTGGCCCAGTGTGAGTTCACTCTAACTAGCATCGGTTTAAACATGGCCCGCGGGGCCTTCGACGACACCGCGGGGTCCACCAAGTACATCGCAACCAACTATCTTAGAAACACTATGGCCATCATGTCATTTAAGGCGGCGGAGCTGTACAGGCTCCAGATCCTAGAGGACAGGATCCAGGAAGACAAGGGCAACGTGACAAGATTCATGATGCTAGCGCGGGAGCCCATCGTTCCTCGCACGGACAAGCCCTATAAGATAAGCATCGTGTTCGCTCAGGATTAGAAGGGGACATCCATGCTATTCAACGTCATGTCCACCTTTGCCTTCAGGGACATCTCGCCGACGAAGATCGAGATCAGTCCGCATCGGAATAGACCGCTTAGGATAGTAGACGACGCGAATAGGGGACTGCTAAGCATTTCGAGTACCTATTTTATTTGGATTTCATGGCGTCGATGGCAGAGCAGCGAGCTCAGAACGCGCTTGCGGAGATACAAGAGTTCACGTTGTACAATTGAAAGGATTTTGTTTGGATTTAGGGCTTCGAGAATAGTCGATTCTGATCAATAATTCAAGAGGTACAATTTTCTCTCTATTATAGGCTTTTTCTCATATTCCCTTCTCCCCCTAACTGCCCATATTTTCCTCAACAATTTACCGAGATCGATCTCAACAATTTTCGCATGCGATGCGGTTACGAACAAGAGATTTTTCTCGTTTCTCTAACAAGCCGAATCGGGTTCAAATTATTGGGCCATAAGGCTACAACAACTTACATCTCCCACTTGGCCGAAATGGACAAATGCTTTCCGAGCAACTCCCACTATTCGTAAGATGTGGCTCAAGAGATAATTACACATACTCCCATTATCCGTGAGACATGCACACCTTTCACTCTTCATGAAAACCGAGACCACCATTATCCATGATTTGTCTCCTTCTCATTATTCATGAATTTTTTTCGACTTAGACATTTTTAAGTCACATCAAACCAACATGTTTGATGAATATTTCTGCTGGGATGCCCTTCATCAAGGGATCAACTATCATGTTACTAGTAGGAATGTAGGTCACCTTGACTTCTTCCTTCTCCATAATATCATGAATATTGTGATATTGAACTTCAATATATCTTCCTTTCGAACTATTTGCACCACTGTGAATCAAGCTGTGGCTGTTTGATTATCACAGTAAATCTCAATTGGTCCATCCACTAGATTGAGATCCAAGTCCTTAAGGAACCGTCTAATCCAGACTGCGTGAGTAGTTACCATACTACAGGCTATGTACTCAGCTTCTTGTATGTACCTGTTAGTGATATATGCCCTAGAGGCGATTATTGTATCATATTGGATTGTATATTATATATTGGAAGTTTGGGATATTCATAGCTATAATAACAGTCTTGCTCAAAATGGTAGTATGCTACTTGGTTTGTTTCTATCTCAATATGTGCATGTGTTTCTTTTAGCATATCGCTTATACATATTGGTAGAGCCCTTAGGATCTTTGCTTGACTACCAGCATTGTGATGGCAGTCATACTCGTAGGGATGGGTAGTCTATAAGAACATCCTTATACAGGTCCCTAGTCATAGGATTATCGAGACGGGGCATCGATACTCCAGAGTAGACTAGTGTATACGCTTCTCATCCCAACATGGGAGATGTTCTATCCCACAGCCTTTAGTACGTCATACTGGAGATAGTATACAAATGCTCATTGGGTTATGAGTTACACTGGACATGACTCGTTGGGAACTGCTGGTTGGTATTATACCTATCGTCAGGTAGCAGTTCCCAGGTGACATGAGTACAGCTTAGTCCGTTGATTTGACATTACTATTCGTCTCGAGTATGTTCCCACTGTACTTAGATTACTACCCTACCATGGCTCAAATGAGTCGTGCAAACAGGTATTAGTTGGGTGCAGTCCCGAAGCACTGGGAGGTAGTAATGGTTAGATAGGATTCGTTTCTCCCTGTATTGGGGGTTGATATCGTGTTGTGTTCGGAAAGCCATTACACAAAGTCCCTGGCCAGGGCAAGCGAGATTTACTGGTAGGTACTCCAGTAGTTTCTCAGGGTGTTTTGGGCTCAACTCCGACACGACTTATTGCGCTATTAGGGGTCTGACGGTTACCGCCCCCTGGGCCCAATATGCGATACTCTTAGACGAACAGACCGGACTGTACAGAGATTATCATAGATAGGCTCAGTAGGAGTTCGGATGAGTTTGATCATCGGCCTTCTTATCGACAGATACCTGGGTAGCTGTTACCTGCAGCTAGTACCGCTGACGTGCTTGTGGTTAAATCCACTGCCAGCGTACTGTCGAGTCTTTAGAGTCCCACACAGAGGGTTTTCCTGCCTCGGGCGAAACGATGTAGAGGCCGTATGGTTTTACGGAAAGGTTCCGATCATATACGTGTACATGTGAATGGATGATGTTCGGACGGATAATACTAGTGGGCTTTGGTTTAAGCCGGATCATAGTATTATATTGTTGGATTATTTTCGTCTCTTGGTATTCATATTTTTCGAAATACGAATACGGGTATGTATATACGGTGAGGGGTATTCTTGTAATTCACAAGAGTGCTTCTAGAAGAAGGCACATCATTTTTTATTTAATCCATTTAGTTAAATGGAGAGGTGGAGGTATGAGGTATTGATTGATCATTATTGAAGCA
This sequence comes from Agapanthus africanus, assembly GCA_030015575.1. Taxonomy (NCBI): domain Eukaryota; kingdom Viridiplantae; phylum Streptophyta; class Magnoliopsida; order Asparagales; family Amaryllidaceae; genus Agapanthus; species Agapanthus africanus. The sequence continues at coordinate 767,354,274 of CM057339.1, forward strand.
TGGCTACTTTGGTGACTCGTTCTGTCACGTCCCGCTTCTCAGTATACGGCGAAGGGGACGCGACTGGTCCGCTACGTATATACTCAGAAGTACATACACTAAGCATATCTAAGCAATATAAAATAAATGCACAAGAGACAAGATATAATAAAAACAACAACTTTTATTTATTAACATTCTTTTGTACAATACATGAAAAGGAAATACAACTGAAATAAAAACGATGCCTAAACAGTGGCATAACAGGGAATGAAAAGTACTGAATGGAAAAGTGTACAATGAAGCTAAAGTGCTGGATCTTCGGCAAACTGCTCCAAGTCTTCTGCAGATGGCTCGATCTCTGCCGGGTCCAAACTACCTGACTACAATCAAAGAAGAAAGAAATAGAATGTCGTCAGGAAACAGGTCGCTCGGTAAGTCCCAAAGGTAAGGGGAAAGTAGAATAGACAGAATAAGAAGATATCTTTTAAAGTTGTATAATATTGTTGTAATGTTGTGTTAACGCAGTTGTTTGTAGCTTGGTACAGAAGGATGCCAGTGTATACGAGAGGGGTCTCTATATGCTAGAGACCAGGGCAAACGGAATGTACAAGGAACCGTTAAGCCACGGTACAACAGCAACGGAATATAGGTTAGGTGTCTTAATCTTACCGTCTCGTACCACTTTTAACACCTTCCGTACAAATATACCCCTTAAACCCCGTAGTGTTTTAATTGTATTATTTGTCTTGTAAATTGTATTGATTGTATAATTGATTGACTGACCAAAACCATGATATCAGTAAACGGATGTAACCGTAGAGTCATGTAAATGGAATAACTGGAGAACCATGTAATTGGAATATATCCATGGTTCGGTTCAGTCAAGTTGTAGATTGATAATTGGATTCATGGATTCATGTGTTTCTATTGAATTAGAATATTGTAGATTGTAGATTGACCTGAATCATATTCAAGTCAGATTAATCAAACTCAAACCCAAATCAGACAATTAGAAATGTAAGTCGAAATCTTGATTATTTCTTAAACCTATAATTGCTAGGGTCCTTAGGGTAATTTATAAACTTGAGGGGGGTTTTATGTAAAATATGCTTTTATATACCTTTCAAAATACTCCCCAAGCCTTTATTATTCGTCTTTAGAGTTGTAATGAATGTTGATTTTATATTGTGATATTTCTAGTGAAAATATCCTAATTTTATAAATAAAGGTATTTATCTGTAATATTGATTTATTTGAAATTCATGGTATTTTAGTGTAAATTTATTCTTGGGATTTTTAGAAAAAAGGTAGAATATTTATATCATAACAAAAGAGGTATTTTAATGATAAATATACATATATTTATAATAAAAATAATTTTAATATATATATATATATATATTATATTCTAAAAATCTCATTTTCTTAAAATGTCGTATTTTAAATCTTTCGAGACCGAATGCTCCTTGCGGAGGTCTGAATCTCACACTACTAAGCCCGAGGATGTGCGATAATCCACACCATCCCGAACGGGTTCTCTAAAGTGGGTTGTAGCGGCGCTTTGCAAAGATTGTAAAATACTAAATCGTTTAGAAAACGGTTTTATAAAGTAAATGGTATTTATTGGTAAAAATGTCAATTTTCCGTATTTTAGGTTCTAGGGTTTCCTAAGTCAACTAGACTATTTCTAAATGGTCTAAACGACAAGTCGTGAGATGCCTCAAATCGCCTCTTCACCGTCAATTGTGGCCAGGTAAGTACAAGTGAAGAAAGGAGGGATCCGCTCACGAATCACCGTGAGACGGGCCTTTTAAAGTTACCTTTCTCACTTGCCTAGCCTAGACACCATAAAGTCAGGTTTAGATAAATGGCCGATGTCCACAACTTATCGTATTTTCATAATAAGATGTATTTATTTAAAAGGGTATCAACTCTAATTCTTTTAGAAATAGTTTTATTAAGTGTATGGTATTTAAATGTAAATGCTTGTTTTCTCGTATTCTAAGGTTTCAATGGTATCGTGTTAGGTTGTATGTAAGTGTGTGAGGAGGTAGGTCATTACCTCGTGATCTACTTTAAATGTATAGCAAGTTTGATGGGTTAAATGAAGGATTGAAACAATGTGGTATTTAAGTGAAAAAATACGATAATTTGATAAAACTATCATTTCATGTGATGAAACTTGTTTAAATTGTTTAATTAGTGTTTAATAATCAACATGAGGAAGTTTAAGAATGATTGTATTAGTGAGAAGTGAAATTTTATAGAAAACCGAATCGGAAATCGGATTTGTTCCGATTCCGTCGGGTTTTGTAATTTCGTATTTTTTTCTTGAATAGGGAAGAGAGATAGAAAGGGACTTACGGGTTTTCGATTACACTAGAGAGTGAGAGGGAACTAGAGGGATCGTCGATGTTGCGTCGTGCCAGTAGTTCCTAAGACGTTCGCCGGAAGTTCCGCCGGAATTTCGTCGGAGCTTCGCCTCGAGCTTGTTTTCAAAGTACACGACTCTTGGAAAAGTTTTGAGAGAGTGGGCTCAGGATTTTGGGGTGAAAGGGTAGAAGGTAGGGGTGTATTTATAGGGTAGGGTGGGTGAAGGGTTTTGAAATAAAAAAATTGTAAAATGTGTGAAAAATCATTAAAAATGGTTTAAATGGGGTATAAATCATTCTCTGGAACCGATCCATTAATTTAGAGTGTGCAGGGGGGTTAGGAATATGAAAAGACAGGTTTTTGGTGTTGGGGACTCGGCCGTCTGGCCGAGTCCGGCCGGCGGCGCCGGCCGATTCGGCCGAGTCGAGGAGGTGGGGGGTCGCCGGGGTAAGACACTGGTATTTTTAGATTTTTAGGTTTAGTTCAAAGTTATGGTGTGTGGACTGTTAGGCTTCCAAAGGATTTGAAACAAAATAATATTAAAAATAATGTGGGGCAGGGGATTTGAACTCTGGTGGCTTGGTTCAGCAGTGCAAGGTGTTACCAATGAGCTACAAGCTCCTTCTTGTAATTATTGTGGAAAAATAAATACTTAAAGTGGTAACAGCAACATTAAATACCCCAAGTATACTTCAAATTTAAATCAATTTTATGTATACTAAAATTGGAGTTGTTACAATCTACCCTCCTTACAAAAATTTCGTCCTCGAAATTTACAACTTTTATTTGAGGACTAGTTTACAAAGAGGTGAGGGTATCTTGCACGCATTTCATCTTCCCTTTCCCAAGTGGATTCTCTTAGAGTGTCTTTCCGCCACATTTCTCGGACTAAGTTAACTTCCTTATTCCGAAGTGTCTTCACTTTCCTGTTCAGGATTTCCACAGGCTGTTGCTCACAAGACAAGTCGGGCTGTATAGTGAGCTCGGAATGATCAAGAACATGGCTGGGGTCACTCACATACTTTCTGAGTTGAGATACGTGGAACACATTATGCACTCCTTCCAATGAGGGTGGAAGCGCTAAGCGGTATGCCATTTCACCGACTCATTCGAGTATGTCGAACGGTCCAATGTATCTCGGACTTAATTTACCCCGTCTTCCAAATCGGATCACTCCGCGATTCGGAGATATCTTCAAGAATACGTGATCTCCTGGCTGGAACTCCAAGTGTCGTCTCTTTGCATCAGCCCGGTGCTTCTGTCGATCTTGGGCTATGTGCATCCTTTCCCTGATAGTACGAACCACATCAACGGTCGCTACTATCATCTCTGGTCTAAGAAGTTCCCTATCTCTGATGTCGTCCCAACTTAATGGTGATCGACACTTCCTTCTATACAATGCTGCAAAAGGTGCCATTTCTATGCTTGCTTGGTAGCTGTTGTTGTACGCGAACTCCATAAGATGCAGGTGATCTTCTCACGATCCTTTGAAGTCTAGCATACACGCTCTGAGCATATACTCCAAGATCTGAATAGTTCGTTCCGACTGACCATCTGTTTGTGGATGATAAGCCGTGATGAAGTTCAGACTTGTTCCCAAGCTTGCTTGCATACTCTGCCAAAATTGCGATCGGAACCTGGTGTCACAATCGGAGACAATGCAGACCGGTACTCCATGAAGTCTCACAATTTCCTGTATGAATTCATGGGTATCAGAGATAGTACATTATGAAGAGTTTAAATCTTAAATAGATTATTACCTCCATGTACTACTTTGCTAGTGCCTCAGTTGATTGGCCAACTCGAAATGGGATGAAGTGAGCCGACTTTGTGAGTCGATCCACAATGACCCATATGGCATCATTACCCTTTGTGCTGCGAGGGAGAGCAGTCACAAAATCCATCGTGATGTGTTGCCACTTCCATTCTGGGATTGGTAACGGTTGAAGTAGTCCAGCTGTCCTGTGATGTTCAGCCTTTACTTGCTGACATACCAAGCATTTTGCGACGCTTCTGGCTACTTCACGCTTCATTCCATGCCACCAATAATTCTGACGTAGATCTTTGTACATTTTGGTACCTCCAGGATGTACTGAGTAGGGAGAGCTGTGAGCTTCTTTCATTAACTCTTCCCGAACAGGACCTTTTGGTACACACAATCTGCTGCCGTATCTCAAAAATCCGTCTTCATGGATGATGAAGTCTGTTCTGAGTCCATTCTCCACTTGTTCTCTGATCCTTTGCAACTTAGCATCACTTGCTTGAGCTGTTTTGATCTGATTGACAATGGTTGATTGAACTTGTAGATTCATCAAACTTGAAGCATTACCTGACATGACTACCTCAATCTCCATCTGATGCAAGTCTTGTTGAAGCTTCCACTAAGCGGTGAGATTCATCGATAATGGTTGGCGACTAAGAGTATCAGGTACTACATTCACCTTCCCTGGGTGATATTGCAAGTTGATGTCAAAGTCCGCCATGAGTTCTAACCATCTTCTCTGCCGCATATTCAACTCCTTCTGAGTAAACACGTACTTCAGACTTTTGTCATCTGTGTAGATGTTCACTCGTTCACCAAGTAGATAATGGCTCCAAATCTTAAGAGCAAAGATGACGGCTGCCAACTCCTAGTCATGCGTCGGATAATTGTGCTCATGCGTCTTCAGTTGTCTTGAAGCATAAGCCACAACCTTACCGTGTTGATGTAGAACACATCCAAATCCCTTACCGGATGCATCACAATGTACTTCGAATACTCCAGATTGATCCGGTATTACGAGAATAGGTGTTGATGTTATCCTTGACTTGAGTTCTACGAAAGCCTGTTCGCATGCTTCTGACCACACAAATTCTTCATCTTTACGTGTGAGCTTGGTCAGGGGTGTTGCTATCTTCGAAAATCCTTCAATGAACCTTCTGTAATATCCAGCTAAACCCAAGAAACTTCGAATGTCCTTTACTGACTTTAGTGTAGGCCATTCGCTAACTGCTGCAACTTTCGCTGGATCCACAGAGATTCCTTCTCCTGATACGATATGTCCAAGAAAACCAACTTGCTTTAGCCAAAACTCGCACTAGCTGTACTTGGCATAAAGCTTATGTTGTCGAAGAGTTTCCAGGACAATTCGTAGGTGCTCTGCATGCTCTTTCTGACTCTTAGAATACACCGGGATGTCGTCGATGAAGATGACAGCAAAACTGTCTAAGTACTCCCGGAAAACTTAATTCATTAGGTTCATAAATATTGCTGGTGCATTGGTCACTCCAAATGGCATCACTAGAAATTCGTAATGTCCATAGCGAGTTCTGAAAGCTGTTTTGTGAATATCAGCTTCCTTGACCTTCACTTGATGATAACCTGAACGAAGATCCAATTTAGAGAAAACACAAGATCCACTTAGCTGATCGAATAAATTATCGATGCGTTGGAGTGGACACTTGTTCTTTATAGTGACTTCGTTCAAGGCTCTATAATCGATGCACATTATGTATGAACCTTCCATCTTCTTCACTAGTAGTACAGGTGCTCCCCAACTTGAAGTGCTGGGACGAATCCATCATTTCGCCAATAATTCATCCACCTGTGTTCGGACTTCCTTCAAACCTTCCGGACTTAATCTATAAGGTGCTTTGATCACCGGTTGTGCTCCTGGTACTAAATCAATACTGAATTCAAGAGCTCGATCGGGAGACAAACCTGATATATCGTCAGGAAATATATCGTCGAACTCTCGAACTACTTCTGGTCTTGATTCTTCTTCCGCTTGAGCTGCTGCAACTACCGCTTCCCTTGGCTTCGCTTTGTAGATACTTGGCTCCAGGGTACGGTCTCCGCTCTTGAAATAGAAGACCGGATGGTCTGGAATCTCAAATACTACCCTCCTTTGACGACAGTCGATGGTAGCATAAAAAGTTCCAAGTCAATCCATTCCTAGAACCACGTCGAAGTTCGGTATGTCCAGTACTTTGAAGTCAGCATAAAACTCTCTACTGCAGACGACGACTGGACACAAGCTGTATCTCATGGTTGCCTTTAGAACGCCATTTCCTGAACTGACATTCCAGATAGATACAAGCGGTGAGACTGGAATCGCATGAGTTCGGACGAACTGTTGCGACATAAAGCAGTGGGATGCTCCAGTATCAAACAGTGCTAGTGCAGGTAGTGAGGCTACTAAGATTGTACCTAAGGTATGTGGGATATGTTTTAGGTATAGGGAAAGTGTGTAGATAAACAAGACTAAAGAAAAGTTTGAGAAGAAAAGTTTACCAGTGATGACTTGGCCAGTGGCATCAGCTTCTTCCACTGACATAGTGAAAGCCTGGCGCCTTGGTACATTCCTCCTGGCCTGAGGAGTATTCCTCGGAACGTTCCTTTGATCTTGATGGAACTGACGAGGAGGTGGTACAGCTTGTAGTCCTCTGGGTGGTGCAGGTAGTGCAAATCTTAGAGCAGGGGCTTGGATGGCTGGGCGCTGTGGGTAATTGTTTGCTGGCCTGGGTGCAGCAACTGGGTTTTGCCTTTGGAGACAAGACCCAATATCATGAGTAGCTGAGCCGCAGACTAAACAAAGACGGTTAGCTCGACAGCAGTCTTGCATCATATGTCCGGCTCTCTTGCAGTAGGTACAAAAGGCTGGGATGGGACGATGGTTCGGTACTCCGGGTCGCCTTGGCACAAAAGGTGGCCTGGACGAGGCTCTTCCTGCCATCTGGTTGGCAGGGCACTTAACTCCTGCAGACTGAGCTCTGCCCCTTACTTTTATCACTGCCTCATAACTGCGGGCAGCTTCCAGAGCATCCTCATGAGTCAGAAATTTTCCCGTGGCTAGAGCAGCCTGAATTTCCGTGTCCAAACCTTGTTGAAAGCGACGGGCTCTGATCCCGTCCGTCGGTATCAAGTGTGCCGCGAATCTGTTTAAGGATTGTGTTAGCTGTGTAGTATGTGATATTTAAAAATTGAACTATTGTGACATATCTTACCGACTTAGCATGGTGAATTCAGCGTCGTACTCATCTACCGACTTGTCCCACATCGAACCTTATTGTAGATGAATGAACTGCTGCTCCATGGAAAACCTGGCAGTCACAGGAAAGTACTTCGCGTCGAACTTCTCACGAAAATTCTTCCATTCAATAGGCTATACAAGACGGCTTTCTTCCTCCTTCCACCAGTTGCGAGCATTGTCCGTGAGCTGCAGTTTCGCCACACGGACCCAAGCTATGTCTGGCACTTGTGCTGCCACCAGATCATCCTTTATGCTTTGTGCCCACTCCTCAGCTTCAAGTGGGCTTCCCTTTCCGGAGAACTGCTTAGGATGTAAAGCCCTAAATTGCTTTACCCCAGGTGCATCAGTCTCGGGACGGTTTAGGAGTTGTTGTTGTCCCTCAAGAAGGCTGCGGATCGCCTCAAGTAGCACTGTTTGATCGGTGGGTGGCACAGGAACAGCAGGAACGATTAGTAGTGGAGGTGGAGGTGTGTTGTTGACGTTGGTGCTGGGGTTGTTCGGAGAATCCATAAACTTGAAGAAAAATATAGGTTAGGACAGATTCAAAGTATATGATTCAAAGAATAAGAAATGATGGGATTCAAGAAACATGATTGTAAAGAATGTTTTAGTTGCTGGTTCTTGTGTTATATTGCTTAGGTTGTTCACGCAGAACAGAACTGCATAATAGAATTTTATACAGCTCTGACCTGCATGGGCCACCAACAAAACCTGTCATGCCCCGCTTCCCAGTATACGGCGAAGGGGACGCGACTGGTCCGCTACGTATATTCTCAGAAGTACATACGCTAAGCGTATCTAAGCAATATAAAATAAATGCACAAGAGACAAGATATAATAAAAATAGCAACTTTTATTTATTAACATTCTTTTGTACAATGCATGAAAAAGAAATACAACTGAAATAAAAACGATGCCTAAACAGTGGCATAACAGGGAATGAAAAGTACTGAATGGAAAAGTGTACAATGAAGCTAAAGTGCTGGAGCTTCGGCAAACCGCTCCAATTCTTCTGCAGATGGCTCGATCTCTGCCGGGTCCAAACTACCTGACGACATTCAAAGAAGAAAGAAATAAAATGTCGTCAGCGAACAGGTCGCTCGGTAAGTCCCAAAGGTAAGAGGAAAGTAGAATAGATAGAATAAGAAGATATCTTTTAAAGTTGTATAATATTGTTGTAATGTTGTGTTAACGCAGTTGTTTGTAGCTTGGTACAGAAGGATGCCAGTTTATACGAGAGGGGTCTCTATATGCTAGAGACCAGGGCAAACGGAATGTACAAGGAACCGTTAAGCCACGGTACAACAGCAACGGAATATAGGTTAGGTGTCTTAATCTTACCATCTCGTGCCACTTTTAACACCTTCCGTACCAATCTGCCCCTTAAACCCCGTAGTATTTTAATTGTATTATTTGTTTTGTAAATTGTATTGATTGTATAATTGTTTGACTGACCGAAACCATGATATCAGTAAACGGATGTAACCGTAGAGTCATGTAAATGGAATAACTGGAGAACCGTGTAATTGGAATATATCCATGGCTCGGTTAAGTCAGGTTGTATAGATTGATAATTGGATTCATGGATTCATGTGTTTCTATTGAATTGGAATATTGTAGATTGTAGATTGACCTGAATTATATTCAAGTCAGATTAATCAGACGCAAACCCAAATCAGACAATTAGAAATGTAAGTCGAAATCTTGATTATTTCTTAAATCTATAATTGCCAGGGTCCTTAGGGTAATTTATAAACTTGAGGGGGTTTTATGTAAAATATACTTTTATATACCTTTCAAAATACTCCCCAAGCATTTATTATTCGTCTTTAGAGTTATAATGAGTGTGGATTTTATATTATAATATTTTTAGTGAAAATATCCTAGTTTTATAAATAAATGTATTTATCTGTAATATTGATTTATTTGAAATTCATGGTATTTTAGTGTAAATTTATTCTTGGGATTTTAAGAAAAAAGGTGGAATATTTATATCATGACAAAATAGGTATTTTAATGATAAATATACATATATTTATAATAAAAATAATTTTAATATATATATTTTTTATTCTAAAAATCTCATTTTCTTAAGATGTCGTATTTTAAATCTTTCGAGACCGAATGCTCCTTGCGGATGTCTGAATCTCATACTACTAAGCCTGAGGATGTGCGATAATCCGCACCATCCCGAACGGGTGTAGGGTTCCTAGGCACTTTCAAGAGGTCTCACAAGGCATCAACCATGCCAATTTCAAATTTTACGGGTGCCGAGAAACCCTAATACGGATCGTTCACTAGAAATTTAGGCGAAAAACTAAACTAGTTAACATCTTAACTAAAGTAGAGAGGCTACAACCTTTGTAGATCCGGTTCTCCACTTCCTTAGCTCCACGTAGGGGTCCTCTCGCTGTCCATCTCGAATCCCGAACTCAATCGTCGGCTTCATCGGAGAAATGGGCGGACTAGGTCGTCGGCTTCGTGCCGAAGATGATCTAGGCCGAGGCATCACAAGTTCAAGCTTCATCTTCACCAAGTTGTGAAACTTGTGAAGAAAACACCCAAAACAACTTGGCAAGAGGTAGAGGGTGAAGAAATAGAAGGTGGGTTCACTTTAGAATTGGATTTCTCACACTTTAGCTCAAGTTGCCATTGATGAAGGCAAGGTTTTTCTTGAAGAAGAAGATGAAGAAGAAGAAAGAATATGATAAGTTTTCTTATTTAAAAAAGAAACTAATATGAATACTTATCATATCTAAACCATGGTCAAGTGTAGAGATTAAACTAAGGTTAGTTGGAATGGTTAGGGTTAAGGATGAGATGAGAATGGTGGACTTGTTCAAAGCTTCGAGAAGCTTCAACATAGAAACAAAATAAGCCACCATTCTTAACAATATCCAAAATAAATAAATAAATAAGTAAATAAAAAAAACCTAACCATTCATATAACCATGGTTTAATCTTTACACAAACCCAAGTGAGCAAGTATCATCAAACATGATACAAACAAGTGCACAAAAATATATCACATATACAATGTGCATCAAGTGAGAAAATCCTTTTAAAATGAACCAATACTAGTTAATGCAAAGTAATATATCAAATATATAATTATACATTAAATCATTAAATCAACACTTGATTTAACGATCCGGTCATATCGCATATAACCGACTAGTATCCTATGTATCGGCTTATCGAATCAATCCTTGATTCGATATCTAGGTTATATCGAATATAACCAATCGATACATCCATCGCGAGAATGAAATACGGTATCACATACACGCATTATTCTCGGTCCTGCACATATCTCATATGCGCTCCTATTTCGTTTCGCTTGAGCCAGGAAACCTCTGTGTAGGACTCTAAAGACTCGTCAATACGCCGGTAGCAGATGATGATCATATCAAGCACCCACAAGCCGCAAACGGTCTGCTAAACGTAACGGCCATCCGGGTATTGAGCGATCAGAAGATCGACGAGCTAGCCCGCTCACACTCCTGTGAATCCAACTAGTAACACTTACCGTACAGTCCGGTCTGTTCGTCTGATATGTCGCATATCAAGTCTAGGGGTGGTAAACGTCAGACCCCAATAACCGATAAGTCGTGCCGATGTGAGGCTCATAACAGGTCGAGAAACTACTGGTAACACTTACCAGCAAATCTATGATCAGCCCTGGCCAGGGATTTCCCTGTTACGACCAATCGAGCACAGCGCAACATCAACCCCCAATACCGGGAGAGACGAAACCCCTCCTATCGCTCATTGCCTCCATGTGACTCGGGACTGTACCCAAAGACCACCGTTTTGCATTCCCTCATGGACGTGGTAAGGTGGAGATCAAAGCACAGTGGGAATCACACAAGACTCTATGACGATCTCGGGTCTACAGACTAACCTGTACAAGTGTCACCTGAGAACTGCCATCTGACGTGAGGTATAATACCATCTGGGAGTTCTCGGCGAGTCCGTCCAGTGTACCCAGTCTCCACTGAGCACCCGTATACCATCTCTGATGTCAAACACCAATGGATATGGGATCATCCATCGCCCATCTCATGGGTCGAGAAGCGTATACGCTAGTCTACACTGGTATATCGATGCCCTGTCTCGATACACCCACGACTATGGACCTTGAAGGATGTACTTATGGACTACCATGTCCCCACTAGTATGATCTGCATCATAGTCCAGGTAGTCAAGTACACATCCTAAGGGCTTTATCAACATGTAACTATAAGACAGTTTAAAGAGACTAGTATACATGTTAAGATAAAGAGTAACCAGATAGCATACTATCATATCGAGCAAGAAAGTCATCTCTATATATGTCCAAGCATCCAATATAATATACATCATCTGTACAATACTGACCTCTAGGGCATACATACAACTAACAATCTCCCACTTGCACTAGGGCCAGCTGCTGTAGTATCGCATACCGAGCATCCCGAAGAGTCTCTCAAACTGTATCTGGGGAATGGCCTTTGTGAGTGGATCCGCCGTGTTGTTCTTCGTGTCAACCCTCCTGACCTCGATCTCCCAGCGATCAACTATCTCCCGGATCAGGTGATACCGCCTCAGAATATGCCTGGACCGCTGATGGGACCTGGGTTCCTTGGCCAAAGCCACCGCTCCATTGTTATCGCAATACAAAGGTATTGGATGCTCAATGGATGGAACCACTCCAAGTTCAGTAATGAACTTCTTGATCCAGACAGCCTCTTTGGCAGCATCGTTGGCAGCGATGTATTCAGCCTCCATCGTCGAGTCTGCCACGGTTTCCTGCTTGGAACTCTTCCAGCTAACTGCCCCTCCGTAAAGGGTAAAGACAAATCCCGATTGCGACTTAGAGTCGTCCTTATCACTCTGGAAGCTCGAATCGGTAAAGGACTCCACTTGGAGTTCTCTGTTACCATACACCAAGAGCATCTCTTTAGTCCTTCGCAAGTACTTGAGAATGCTCTTCACAGCTGTCCAGTGACTCTCTCCAGGATCAGCTTGATACCTGCTCACTACACTTAGTGAGTTTGCTACATCGGGTCTGGTACATAGCATCGCATACATGATAGAGCCTACAGCCGAAGCATAGGGTATCCCTTGCATGCGAGCTCTCTCCAAATCAGTCTTGGGAGACATCTCTTTAGAGAGAGTGACTCCAGAGATCGTGGGCAAGTTCCCACGCTTGGACTCTTCCATACTAAACCTCTTTAGTATGGTGTCAATGTACCTGGATTGGGACAATCCCAAAATCCGTTTGGATCTATCTCTATAGATCCTAATCCCCAATATGCAGGAGGCATCACCAAGATCTTTCATTGAGAATCTTTGTGATAAGAAGAGCTTGACCGATTGCAGCATAGGAATATCAATTCCTATCAAGAGTATGTCGTCCACGTACAATACGAGGAAGACAACCTTACTCTCTGCCACCTTCTTGTAAATACAAGGTTCATCTGGGTTTTTGACGAAATCAAACTCTTTGATAACGACGTCAAAGCAGATGTTCCAACTCCGCGATGCTTGCTTTAATCTATAAATGGATTTAAGCAGCTTGCACACCTTCCCGCTGCTCCCACTGTCTACGAAGCCCTCTGGCTGAGTCATGTACACGCACTCTTCTAAATCACCATTTAGAAAGGCGGTCTTAACATCCATTTGCCAGATTTCGTAATCATGATATGCAGCGATGGCAAGCATGATCCGGATGGATTTAAGCATAGCCACTGGAGAAAAGGTTTCGTCATAGTCCACACCTGGTCTTTGGCAAAAACCTTTTGCAACAAGTCTAGCTTTGAAAGTCTCCACTTTCCCATCTACACCAAGTTTCTTCTTGAAGATCCACTTGCTCCCAATGGGTTTTACCCCTTCAGGAGCAACAAAGTCCATACTTTGTAGGTGTACATGGATTCCATCTCGGACCGCATAGCATCCAGCCATTTCACTGAGTCCCTACTCGTGATGGCCTGCTCGAAGCTAGTTGGGTCATCATCATCCATGATGCAATCCTCGCTCCCTCCATCCATGAGGAAACCGTAGTATCTCTCAGGTTGGCGAGGAACCCTACTAGATCGGCGGAGAGGCTGGGGTTCGTCGGGTACTACTGAATCCTCTGGTTCTACCAAGTCTTCTGTTATAGTTTGTGCCGCTGGAACCTTTTCCAGTTCTACCTCAATGCCACTTGTCTGTTTTATAAGAAAACTCTTTTCTAAGAAAGTGGCATGTCGAGAAACAAACACCTTTTGTTCCTCGGGATGGTAGAAGATATACTCTTGTGAATTTTTGGGATATCCTACAAACTTACATAAGACTGATCTTGCCTCGAGTTTGTCCGGATTTTGTCTTTTGACATAGGCTGGACAACCCCATATCTTAATGTAATTAAGATGTGTTCTCTTCTCTTTCCATATCTCATATGGAGTGGTAGGCACTGATTTGGTAGGAACTCTATTCAATAGGTCCATGGCTGTCTCAAGCGCATATCCCCAGAAGGAAATAGGTAACTCAGCTGTGCTCATCATAAAGCGCACCATATATAATAGGGTGCGGTTCCTCCGTTCTGATACACCGTTGTGCTGTGGTGTATATAGAGGAGTCAACTGAGAGAGAATCCCATTCTCTTTTAGGAAGTCCAGGAATTCATTGCTCAAGTATTCACCTCCTCGATCAGATCGAAGGATTTTAATACTTTTTCCGGTTTGGTTCTCGACTTCTTGTTTATATTCTCTAAATTTCTCAAAAGCTTCAGACTTGTGTCTTATCAAGTACACATGTCCGTATCTTGAGAGATCGTCAGTGAATGTAATGAAGTACAAAGAACCATCCCTGGCATGTGTAGACATGGGACCGCATACATCACTATGTATCAGTCCCAAGAGTTCGGTAACTCTTTCTCCGTGTCCCGTGAACAGAGTTTTGGTCATCTTGCCTTTGAGACATGACTGGCAAGTGTCATAAGATGAAATTCAAACAGATTTAAATATCCATCTTTATGCAACTTAGCTAGTCGTGTCGCATTGATGTGACCAAGTCTACAATGCCACAAGAAGGATTCGTTCAGTTCAGAACTCTTCCTCTTGTGTGTGTTTGTTATGTTCAGAACTGTTGATTGATTTAGAACATAAATGCCATTGCACAACGTGCCTGATCCAACCAACTTTTGGTTACGGAAAATGCTCATAACATTGTCCTGTAATACAAAATTATATCCCTCTTTACTCAATAAAGAAACCGATATAATGTTGCATATCAGGTTCGGCATGTAATAGCATTCGTTCAGAACCAATGTATTACCAGTTGGTAACACAAGGTGATATTCCCCGACAGTCTTAGCTGCAACAATTGCACCATTTCCAACTCTAATGTCTTTATCACCTTCTCCAAGTTCTCTACCTTTTCTAAGCCCATGTAACTGATTACATATATGGGATCCTGACCCGGTATCTAATACCCAGGACGTAGGGCAAATGGAGAAACAGTTCTCTGTAACGAACACACCCGAAGAAAATGCATCAACATGTACTTTCTTCAATCGGGTGGCATGGGAATCTTGGTATTCCCCTATATCCTGTTCATTCCTATAACTCTTATAAGAAAGAACGGAACCAACGTTCCCCAGCACAGTATAACATGCGGGTTCGGTCAATACATCCATATTATTATCTTTGTTAGGGCATGAAATGGTCGCTACCTGGAGAGAGAGAGAAGAAAACACTTTAGCGTATGCTCGTGCAAGATCAGATTGGTTATTATCTTATCTAATCAGGATGGCTCCCACTGCTTTTTATCAAATCTTCCTTCAAACCCTAAAAGGAAAAATTAGCCGGGATTAATTACACACTACAAGTTCGCCAATCTTTCAGCCAGGCCAGTGTCGGTACTTTGAGGGAGGTCCCCCGTGCTTTCGCACGAACCTAATTAATGTAAACCTCGTTTTCCCAGAGGCGTAACCCCGTTGAGACCTTTCTAGACACCTACTTGATCGGCTAATTGTAATGTGCAAAACTCTCCCAGGAGTAACTCTTACTCGCAGTGGGTATCGGGATCCAACTATTTCATAGAAGGTATGCAATCTCATTGCAAATTTCAACACTTGAAATTCCTGATAATGCTTTTGCCCCTAGCGTGCTATGACCTTGACGCATGCCAAACAACCCATAGTCCGCTAGTCAAGTTCAACCCGTACAATTCGTGATCGAATTAAACCCACCCGTATGACCCTTGACACATGCCAAACAACGCCGTACGAATACCTTAATCCAATCGCATCTCATGCTACAGATAAGTAATAATCAGCTACCGTACACTACGCCTTGACGCATGCCAAACAACCGTAGCACGAATACTGAATATTACATATCTGAATTGACGGAGGGCTACGCAGGTTTTTCTGAAAACCATAAGCGTAATGAACTTGATATCATTGTAGAATCAAATGAAGTTTTAAAATGGAGTGATTTTGAGGCTTTTTCTAGTTTTGCTAAAGGGGTCACTCCCGGTGAAGGGATCGTCGGCCCTTTCCTCGTCGAATGAGGTGCGGGATATATCATATATATCACTGTGCAAAGCAGAAACTATAGAAACAATCAAAAACAAACCGAGTGTGTAGCATCTGCCAGTTATTGCTAAAGGAGTCACTCCCGGTGAAGGGATCTCGGTCCTTTCCTCATCGAATAAGGTGCAGGGTATATCATATATACCGCTATGCAAAGCAAGAACTGTAGCTACCTGTTTTATTTAAAATTTGATTCTACAACATCTTAGGTTTCTTTTACTCTCATTAATCACATTAATGAAGTCCCATCATTTAAGTACCTAAACATCACAGATAAATACGACGTACACTTATGCCATCCGCATTCGTCTCGATGTCCCCTCGTGCACCGTTAGGTTAGGTAACTAACGACAGAGCAGGGCAGGGCTAGTGCGGGTGCAAAACATAAGTAACGTCTATATAATATATCATATATACTATATACTGTATCTATCACAGAACATCACATGATCACATCACAGATATCGCAGCAGAAGAAACTTATGAAACATTGGATATACTAGGACGTCCGTGTTTTCAATACGAGCCAGTATAAAACACGGATTCCACGGTCGTGATGAATAGCCAATCCCATACCCCTAGACCCCTACGAGAGCGGCGAGCAACCCTGCCAATTCTAGGGTTAGGAGACCCGGACTCGACTCCTCGAGTTGGTCTCCCACTGGACCCTAGAACCCGGTTACTTGTGCTCCCCTCCTTGGGTCTATCCTAATGCGGAAAAGTAAATAATATACAAAAGGTGACTACTTCCGCAACCTGGAAGTGCCCCAATAAAAGAATATTACATACAAGTTTTTACATGAATGAAAATGAAAAACACTCATCTCACATAAAAAAACCCCGGCTATTAAAACACGACAATCCAATATAACATATCCAGCAACACATAACATCACATGTCATCAACGTAAGTAAATATGCGCATCCCAATTATCGTTGACATATAGCAACGAAACCGGCAATATCACATATTACACTTACGGTCACAGAAAAGAAAGTGTAAAACTACAACAATTGGAATCCGCAATCTCTTTAGACATCGCATGCCTAATCAAATGAAATACTTAGACATCACATGCCTAACAGTTATAAACCCCGCATTTTAGTCTCATTATCGAAAACTCTTTTCAATATCAAATGAAACTAAACCGCTAGATTTATAACATTCATTCAGTTATCTCATAACTGTTTGTGAATTCCAATTATTGTATCCCATTCCGGATAAATAGAAAATGTTAAACTTTCCGATCGAACAATCGAACACCCAAGTTTTCCCGATACAGTCCAACACATGAAATAAGTCTAACAACATTCAGTTCGTGCCTCAGTACCAACGGTCCAGCCGTAGAAGGGTCAAGCCAACGCCTCACATGTGGCACGCCGTACTGCCCCAAACCCTAAGGTTCAAAGGGAAGTTCAAGACGGTCACATAATCGAGTTAAGGTTTGTTGTCTTCTAGAGAGACCATCGCGTTACTTGCACTACTTAGAACGTTATTAAACTAAGGAAAAGTCCAACAATTGAAAATTTCCCGGCAGGGGAAAAAGTGGGTATTTATATCCGGTCGAACTTTTTAACATATCATAAAATTATCCGGAAAACACACAGACAAAATTTGATAATCTGATCGAATCTTTGATTCCCAATACAACCCCAGAATACTCTTCTGTAGAGTCACAATAAAAATACCCCAAAAAATATAGCATTAAATTATATGAGTTACTGTGCAGAAATCATCAGACAAGGGAACAGTACGGCCGCGGAACCGCCGCACATGCCTAGCTTGTGCCGCGGTTCCGCGGTGGAAAAGTCGATTTAGGCCCTCGTATTTCACAGTAATTCAAATAACACCCTGCTTGATTTTCTGCATATTTTTAATTGACAAAAAACCACGATTTCAGAAAATGTACAGAGAGCATTTTAGGGTTTGGGTTTCGGTTCGATCGGGTTTCAAACGTCGCCTAGACTTCGCCTAAGGCTCTAGCTAGGCTCTGATACCACTGTAGGGTTCCTAGGCACTCTCAAGAGGTCTCACAATGCATCAACCATGCCAATTTCAAATTTTACGGGTGCCGAGAAACCCTAATACGGATCGTTCACTAGAAATTTAGGCGAAAAACTAAACTAGTTAACATCTTAACTAAAGTAGAGAGGCTACAACCTTTGTAGATCCGGTTCTCCACTTCCTTAGCTCCACGTAGGGGTCCTCTCGCTGTCCATCTCGAATCCCGAACTCAATCGTCGGTTTCATCGGAGAAATGGGCGGACTAGGTCGTCGGCTTCGTGCCGAAGATGATCTACGTCGAGGCATCATAAGTTCAAGCTCCATCTTCACCAAGTTGTGAAACTTGTGAAGAAAACACCCAAAACAACTTGGCAAGAGGTAGAGGGTGAAGAAATAGGAGGTGGGTTCACTTTAGAATTGGATTTCTCACACTTTAGCTCAAGTTGCCATTGATGAAGGCAAGGTTTTTCTTGAAGAAGAAGATGAAGAAGAAGAAAGAATATGATAAGTTTTCTTATTTAAAAAAGAAACTAATATGAATACTTATCATATCTAAACCATGGTCAAGTGTAGAGATTAAACTAAGGTTAGTTGGAATGGTTAGGGTTAAGGATGAGATGAGAATGGTGGACTTGTTCAAAGCTTCAAGAAGCTTCAACATAGAAACAAAATAAGCCACCATTCTTAACAATATCCAAAATGAATAAATAAATAAATAAATAAGTAAATAAACAAAACCCTAACCATTCATATAACCATGGTTTAATCTTTACACAAACCCAAGTGAGCAAGTATCATCAAACATGATACAAACAAGTGCACAAAAATATATCACATATACAATGTGCATCAAGTGAGAAAATCCTTTTAAAATGAACCAATACTAGTTAATGCAAAGTAATATATCAAATATATAATTATACATTAAATCATTAAATCAACACTTGATTTAACGATCCGGTCATATCGCATATAACCGACTAGTATCCTATGTATCGGCTTATCGAATCAATCCTTGATTCGATATCTAGGTTATATCGAATATAACCAATCGATACATCCATCGCGAGAATGAAATACGGTATCACATACACGCATTATTCTCGGTCCTGCACATATCTCATATGCGCTCCTATTTCGTTTCGCTTGAGCCAGGAAACCTCTGTGTAGGACTCTAAAGACTCGTCAATACGCCGGTAGCAGATGATGATCATATCAAGCACCCACAAGCCGCAAGCGGTCTGCTAAACTTAACGGCCATCCGGGTATTGAGCGATCAGAAGATCGACGAGCTAGCCCGCTCACACTCCTGTGAATCCAACCAGTAACACTTACCGTACAGTCCGGTCTGTTCGTCTGATATGTCGCATATCAAGTCTAGGGGTGGTAAACGTCAGACCCCAATAACCGATAAGTCGTGCCGATGTGAGGCTCATAACGGGTCGAGAATCTACTGGTAACACTTACCAGCAAATCTCTGATCAGCCCTGGCCAGGGACTTCCCTGTTACGGCCAATCGAGCACAGCGCAACATCAACCCCCAATACCGGGAGAGACGAAACCCCTCCTATCGCTCATTGCCTCCATGTGACTCGGGACTGTACCCAAAGACCACCGTTTTGCACGCCCTCATGGACATGGTAAGGTGGAGATCAAAGCACAGTGGGAATCACACAAGACTCTATGACGATCTCGGGTCTACAGACTAACCTGTACAAGTGTCACCTGAGAACTGCCATCTGACGTGAGGTATAATACCATCTGGGAGTTCTCGGCGAGTCCGTCCAGTGTACCCAGTCTCCACTGAGCACCCGTATACCATCTCTGATGTCAAACACCAATGGATATGGGATCATCCATCGCCCATCTCATGGGTCAAGAAGCGTATACGCTAATCTACACTGGTATATCGATGCCCTGTCTCGATACACCCACGACTAGGGACCTTGAAGGATGTACTTATGGACTACCATGTCCCCACTAGTATGATCTGCATCATAGTCCAGGTAGTCAAGTACACATCCTAAGGGCTTTATCAACATGTAACTATAAGACAGTTTAAAGAGACTAGTATACATGTTAAGATAAAGAGTAACCAGATAGCATACTATCATATCGAGCAAGAAAGTCATCTCTATATATGTCCAAGCATCCAATATAATATACATCATCTGTACAATACTGGCCTCTAGGGCATACATACAACTAACAACGGGTTCCCCAAAGTGGGTTATAGCGGCGCTTTGCAAAGATTGTAAAATACTAAATCCTTTAGAAAACGGTTTTATAAAGTAAATGGTATTTATTGGTAAACATGTCAATTTTCCGTATTTTAGGTTCTAGGGTTTCCTAAGTCAACTAGACTATTTCTAAATGGTCTAAACGACAAGTCGTGAGATGCCTCAAATCGCCTCTTCACCGTCAATTGTGGCCAGATAAGTACAAGTGAAGAAAGGAGGGATCCGCTCACGAATCACCGTGAGATGGGCCTTTTAAAGTTACCTTTCTCACTTGCCTAGCGTAGACACCATAAAGTCAGGTTTAGATAAATGGCCGATGTCCACAACTTATCGTATTTTCATAATAAGATGTATTTATTTAAAAGGGTATCAACTCTAACTCTTTTAGAAATAGTTTTATTAAGTGTATGGTATTTAAATGTAAATGCTTGTTTTCTCGTATTCTAAGGTTTCAATGGTATCGTGTTAGGTTGTATGTAAGTGTGTGAGGAGGTAGGTCATTACCTCGTGATCTACTTTAAATGTATAGCAAGTTTGATGGGTTAAATGAAGGATTGAAACAATGTGGTATTTAAGTGAAAAAATACGATAATTTGAGAAAACTATCATTTCATGTGATGAAACTTGTTCAAATTGTTTAATTAGTGTTTAATAATCAACATGAGGAAGTTTAAGAATGATTGTATTAGTGAGAAGTGAAATTTTATAGAAAACCGAATCGGAAATCGGATTTGTTCCGATTCCGTCGGGTATTGTAATTTCGTATTTTTTTCTTGAATAGGGAAGAGAGATAGAAAGGGACTTACGGGTTTTCGATTACACTAGAGAGTGAGAGGGAACTAGAGGGATCGTCGATGTTGCGTCGTGCCAGTAGTTCCTAAGACGTTCGCCGGAAGTTCCGCCGGAATTTCGTCGGAGCTTCGCCTCGAGCTTGTTTTCAAAGTATACGACTCTTGGAAAATTTTTGAGAGTGTGGGCTCAGGATTTTGGGGTGAAAGGGTAGAAGGTAGGGGTGTATTTATAGGGTAGGGTAGGTGAAGGGTTTTTAAATAAAAAAATTGTAAAATGTGTGAAAAATCATTAAAAATGGTTTAAATGGGGTATAAATCATTCTCTGGAACCGATCCATTAATTTAGAGTGTGCAGGGGGGTTAGGAATATGAAAAGACGGGTTTTTGGTGTTGGGGACTCGGCCGTCCGGCCGAGTCCGGCCGGCGGCGCCGGCCCGAGTCGGCCAGTCCGCCGGCCGATTTGGCCGAGTCGAGGAGGTGGGGGGTCGCCGGGGTAAGACACTGGTATTTTTAGATTTTTATGTTTAGTTCAAAGTTATGGTGTGTGGACTGTTAGGCTTCCAAAGGATTTGAAACAAAATAATATTAAAAATAATGTGGGGCAGGGGATTTGAACTCTGGTGGCTTGGTTCAGCAGTACAAGGTGTTACCAATGAGCTACAAGCTCCTTCTTGTAATTATTGTGGAAAAATAAATACTTAAAGTGGTAACAGAAACATTAAATACCCCAAGTATACTTCAAATTTAAATCAATTTTATGTATACTAAAATTTGAGTTGTTACACATTCTCTTTTGATGACTCTTGAAGTATGGTTGTATTGTGATATTATTGTTGGAAAATGATATGGATCATAGTCATCTAAACTTAGCCAGTTTTTATTCATTATCTCTTCAACACTCTCTTTCCTCCAAGGCTTTCTTCTTCTTCCTCAAATCCTAATAGCTCTCATGTATTGAGAAACCTAGGGTAATTGAGACAAATTAATCCATAATCATTCTCTACATCATCTAGGCTACTTAGCTTAGCAAACTAGGTACCCTAATTACCTCGGTTTAGAGGTTAGAGCTTAAAGTACATACTCTTAGGTGGATCGTCTTTGATACGAGGAGGAGGACGTTACCAAGCTCGATCCGTACACTTGAGGAGATTAAGAAGCGGATAAGAAGACTCGAAGGACTTGTACACGGAGGTATAAAACTCTTACCGAGTAACTAAACCTCCAACTTGTAATTTGCTAGTTAAGGTTTCCGTATTGATCCTGAAGTTTAGTCGGTATTGTGAGCTTTGTAAAAATCGTTTTTTTATAAATTCTACCTCCCCGCGAACCCGCGGGGTGCGCGACGTCGACTTATAGTACCTAACTACACATCCCTATTTCTTGCTACCCCAAGAAACAACTGCACCTCCAATGATAAACAAATGTCCCGAAGTGGACTTTTTGTCATCTTTATCTCCTCCAAATTCAGCATCGGAGTAACTAAAAACCTCAAGTGAGTGTGCTTGATAAACTAGTTTATGGTGCACAGTACCCTTCAGATACTTCAAAATCCTCTTAACAGCTTCTCAGTGTGCTGGATCAGGATTACTTTGGTATCTACTAACTAGACCTACTGGGTATGCCAAGTCATATCTAGTACATAACATTGCATACATTAAGCTTCCAATTGCTTGAGCATATGGGATATTAAATGGTTTCTGTCCTTCTTTAGGATTTTGTTCTTTATTTAACCGTTTTTCCATAACTAGTGGTATAGATGCCGGATTGCGATTCTACATCCCAAATCTTCTAAGTATGGCATGTAGGTATTTTTCTTGGTTTAAACTCAACATCCTAGACTTTCTATCCCTAAGAATTTGTATTTCTAGAACATAAGATGCATCTTCCATATCTTTCATCTCAAATTCTCTGCTAAGTTGTAACTTGATTTCATTCAACATATTCTTTTCATTTCTACCGAGCAAAATATCATCTACATATAAAGATAATATGAAAAACTTATTCCCACTCTTCATGACATATACACAACTATCTAATTTATTTGCAATGAAACCGAATTGAGTAACAGTATTGTGAAATTTGAGTTACCACTGTCTAGATGACTGTTTTAAATCGTATAAAGATTTCTTCAATCTGTATACCTTATCCTCTTATTCTTCTACCTGAAATCCTTCAGTCTATCTCATATATATAGCTTCCTTCAACTCTCCGTTAAGGAATACAGTCTTGATATCCATTTGGAAAAGTTCCAAGTTAAGATGTGCAACGATTGCTAAAACCATCCTGATGGATGCAAACTTAGATACAAGAGAATAAGTCTCCTGAAAATCTATACCTTTGATTAAACCCTTTGGCAACTAATCGGGCCTTGAATTTATCAACGGACTCATCAACACGATATTTCTTTTTTAGTACCCATTTGCATCCTATCGACTTCCTATTTTCCGATAAGTCGCATAGTTCACATACCTTATTCCTTTCTATGGAATTAAGTTCGTCTTTCATGATCTCTAACCATAATTTTGACTGATGCGATTTCATTGCATCAATAATTATCATAGGAACTGTATGTTCATCAATGTCTAAATCAACTGAGAAATATGATGGTTCACATGATTACAGGTAATAGTCACCAATCCATGTTGGTGACGTTCTAGCTCTTTTGTTTCCACTTTGGTTTGCAAGTTGAACAGGTTCATGTTGTATATCTACTATAGGTGTATCATCAATTATAGGTTCATCTTCCAAAATGGGATGATCTATCTCATTAATAACTGGGTCATTTACCGGAATATTATTGTAATAGTTATCATCTGTTATAACCAGAGGATCTATTTCCTCCTGAACTTGTTCCTTTTTCTCTAGATTTTATAGAAATGTAGCATCTCTACTTTCAATGACTCCCTTTTCTTCATGAAAGAACCTATATCCTTTCGATCTTTCTGGATACCCTATAAATCCACACATTAAAGTTTTAAAATCCAACTTATCTCTAAGTTGAGATGGAATAAGAATATGGGCTACACAACCCCCACATCTTAAGATGACTCAACTCTGGTTTGTGCCCATTCTAAAGTTCATATAGTGTAGATTCTACTGATTTAGTGGAAATTCGATTGAAGATATAATTTGCACTCAACACTGCTTCTCCCTAAAATTCTTTGGAGAGGCCAGAATGAGATAACATATATCTTGTTAGTTTCTACTACCCTCACTGCGGCAACAGCGGCCGATGCGGAACCGAAAAATAAAAATATTTCAAGAGAGCACTAGAAGCTAATCCATAGTGATCGTTCCAAACACTAAAACAAGAAAGTAAGAATGCAATGGTTTAGGGATTATAACCTTTGATGGGTGTCCACCTAATTGTGGAAGACACCTCCAAACTCCTCATAGGCCGTCGGGAACAAACTTGAGAAGTGACTGCCCTTGCCGAAAATGATCCACCTGAGAGAACCGATCCAAACTCCAGTTTCACCTAATGAAGCAACTGACGCTCCAAGCTCGCTAGGAATGGAGAGTGGGGATGTATGAATTTTCCACTATAATTTTTTCTCACATACTCAAGCTCAAGAGAGCAAGAAGGAGGAGGAGAAGGAAGAAGCTAGCCATAACCAAATGAACTAAGGTTGAATGAATGAGATAAGAGCATGGCTTCATCTTTTTACAACCATGTAAAAAAACATCACAACTTTTTCATAATAAACAAATGAAGCCTATTCCTCTCTACATGTCCTCAACCATACTCAATGTCACCTCACCCTCCACCTCATTTGCAAATGATTTTCTAAAAAGAAAATCATATAATGAGGTGTCCTTCTTCTAGAACATATTCTATATAAATACGGAATACAACCTGGTATACGTATCGAAATACATATACGCATATCCGTATAAAAATACAAATAGCCAAGAGAGAGAAAATGAATAGTGAACAATAATACTAGAATATATATATTAAATATATATATATATATATATGTATGTATATATATAAATTATTAAATCAAAACTTGATTTAATAATCCGGCTTAATCCTAAGCCGGCTAGTATTATCAACCGTCTGATTAAAGTCTGTGTAGACTGTACATATATTTAATCGGACACTTGTATGTACTAACATACGTCATCTACATTATATCGCATGGACTGGAAAAACCCTCTGTATGGAACTCTAAGAACTCGACAATACGCCAGCAGTGATTACTAGATAAATCCATAAGCACAAGCACGTCGGCGACACTAGATGTACGTAACGGCTATCTAGGTATATGCCTGAATGGGAGGTCGACAATCAAGTCTGTCTGTACCCTACTGAGCCTGAATATGCAATCTTCATACAGTCCGGTTTCTTCGTCTAAGAGTATCGCATACCGAGTCTATGGGTGGATAACGTCAGACCCTTAATAACCAGATAAGTCGTGCCGGAGTCAAGTTCATCACCAACCGAGAAACTACCGAACTACTATCAATAAATCTCATCCACCGTGGCCACAGATTTAGGATGATGGCCAACCGAACACAGTGGACATCGACTCCTAATACCAGGAGAGACGAATCCCCGACAATCACTCACTACCTCCATGTGGCTCAGGACTGTACCCAACTAAAACCTATTTGCACGACTCCTTTTGAGTCATGGTAGGGTAGTAATCTAAGTACAGTGGAAACTCACATGAGACAAATGACGATCTCAAACCAAAAGACTAATCTGTACGCATGCCACTAGAGAACTTCTATACGACGATAGATATAATATCATTCAGAAGTTCTCGGCGAGTCCATCCGATGCATTCACCCCTAGTGAGTATCTGAATACTATTTTAGGTGACACAACATTAATGGCTTGTGAGACCAGCTACCGCCTCTCGTCGGTGTCTCGAAACGTATATGTTGGGATCAAAAATTACACCCCAGCCTACCCTAGGCAGGGGGAATCTGTAATGCGCCTGACAAGCGATGTGTATTTTCCATCTCAATGGGATGACGAAAAACACCCTACAGATTCTGGCATGCCCGGTGGGACCTTTTCTCTCCTCCCATATTTCGGGTTAAACGTTCATACGAACTCAATCAACATATACATCGATTGCCTGTACTGAAATCATGATACTTTGTGCAGGTTAACAGTTTCCAATTGCAATATCGAACGCAACAACCATGTCTCCTAAGACAAACTTCGTTTCTGACGCAACTCCGGTGACTTCGTGGTCAAGACAAACGCCCACGTTGTAACGCCTTAGAAATGTGATTAGTGTTAATTAGACGATAATATGGGTTTTTGGTAAAAAGTTTACCAATTTGGGTTCCTCACATTTTATAGCATTTAATTAATAATTTATTATTATTTGTTATGGCTTGCACGCACATGTGCACGTTAATATGAGGGTTTGTTTGTGTTAGTCTAGATTAGTGACCATGACAACTTAACCTAATCTAATCCTTTGTTTAAAACTAAATCCTAAACCCTAGATATTTGTTGTGAGAGAGAGATATTTACTTTTGGATTTTGTTTTGGGGGAGAGGTGGCATGGTGAGTTTAGTGTGTGCATTAATGAGGAGTTAATGCATGGTGCACTCACCTCACCCTTATCCTCACCTCTCTCTCTCTCTCTCTCTTTTCTTCACACTCTCTCTCATTCTCTCTCACTTCATCTCTTCTCATTTCTTTCATCATTCCTCTTTCTTCAACTGAACACTTATCACTTCACCACTAAATCTTCACTAATCCATCACAAAACTTCACTAAATCTTACCAAAATCACTTCTTTTGCATAGTTTTGCCTCTTGGATGCCTTGGAACTTGGAAAGCTAGGATCTCTGAGCTTGTGGGAGTAGGTAATGATCTCTTCTGTTAATTAAGTCTTTTTAGTGTTCCGTATCTTATTCGTTTCAGTTTAGATCGCGTATTGTATTGTTTCGTGCAAATATCATATTTTTTAGTGTGGTTTTGGGTCCCGGATGATCTGCTATCAAACCAGATATTTATTGCCAAAGTTCCCATCACAGTGACCTAGTGCAGTGATTTAGAACCTACCCTCAAAATACGAGCGCATTCCCTTATGAACCGGCCGCAAATTTAATGGTTTTGGCTGCAATTTGCAGCCAAAGTGGGGACTGGTGGGTTGAGTTTTGGTGCAGGGGTCTCTGGGGTTGTGTGTGGTCTCGTGGTACTTGCAACTTTTACAAATTGTTGGTATAGCAAAATCTGGGATCACTTGCTTATTTTCTTGTGTTTCGTTTTCACGCGTTACGTTATCCGATACGGCTCGTGTTATGTGTTCTGTTGCTCTCGAGTTGGTTTCATAGTGTCACTATGCACGTTAGCTACTAAGCGAACACTTGAGAGTATGTTTGGAGTTGTCGCGTCGGTCAAGCGTGGTTTGTACGTGTTATTGGTCGTTTGCTAATATATACTTGTTATATTGTTTTAGGTTTTAGGTTCGCAGGCGAGGACTTCGGACGCTGCGAAGATGGGAAAACATGTGGTTGACTTTACTTAGCCAGGAGCGTTGGTGAGTAGATTTAACATATACAGGAGAATCGCCCGCATGGCGTTATGCGTCTGGGCTAGAAATGATATGATATTAGTCGCATATTCTATTGCATATATAGAGTTTGTGCATATACCTCATTGCATATTATTACCTGTTGTGCTTGGACATGTACCCTTAGGACACTGCACTATTATTGACGACTCATGTTGCACGAGCACTGATTGTATGCCACACACACACACCGTCAATAATTGCCATGACACGCACAACACCTATACATATGTGATATTGTATTGTTTAGGGATATTGAGACATGATACTTATTTTCTTTCGTGCATATGACCTTTAGCATACCTGTATACCTACATGTTTACACATATGTCTTGACATGCTTACATGCTAGTTACCCTTGTACCTATATGGTATTGTACCAGTAGTGATAGGTATATACACATATGAGACATAGCTACATGTACATCTTGCATACATACTTACACTTATACCTGGAGGGTATTACATCATTACTGATAGGTAGATACATATACCTTGCTATACCTGCATGTTTACACATATATCTGGCTATAGCTACATGTTCACATTTATTTGATGTTATATGAACTTGGAGAAATTAGGAACCGCATGATATATATATATATATATATATATATATATATATATATATATATATATATATATATATATATATAAACTTGTTGCGGTTAAATATCGGCTTTTCCTTTATATGCTCACATTATAGTTTTATGTTGCATATATTATATTCATGAATTTTTGCATTGAGATATGGATTTTTCATGATATTTTCTGGATTTGAGGACCGTGGTAGTTTCATGAAGTTATGCATTATTTGAAAAACCCGCTTTCTCTTGATATGATATTTCAGCAGCCACAATGAGTTTTATCGGTTCTGATATATATACCCCATGCGAGGAGGTGTCGTGGGCTATATACGGGTATATGGTGGGGCCCGGAGGTACCCCGGGGTAAGAAAGGTATTTTGATGGACCACACCGATGAGCCTGACAGGGGAACCATACCTACCGGTGACAGTACCTATGACTCGGCGGTTATCGTGGGGATACCAACCGGAGCTATGTACGTATGAATACGTCGAAAGGCGAGGGTCGAAGCTGGGAACTCGGATTTTCGAGATAGCGTATGATACGTACCTATCAGGGGCCAGTCGTGATGACAGTACTGATAGATCAGTATTTATGTGTCGATACTTGACACATGTTTTCATGATATTTTTACACCTAAGTATATATAACAGTGGAGTGGGATACTGTTGTGTGTGTGTGTGTATTAGTGGAATGGGACGCTAATATATATGTATACATATCTAATTTATATACATCATCATAATGATTCATGCAAATATACTTAGTCATTTATGAAATTTACTTGATATTGGATACAGGATATATGAGATTTACTTGATATTGGATACAGGATATATGAGATTTACTTGATATTGGACACTCAAGATATATGAGATTTACTTGATATTGGACACTCAGGATATATGAGACTTGCAAGATATGAGAGCCAATTTGGGGGCTGATTTGAGGAAATTTGGAATTTGGATTGTCTTGATGGACTTTGGTCCTATCACGAGGTCAGGATTCCGTGAAGATGACATGTTTTACCCCATACTCCGCATTTATTTTATATGCATTGGAGTACCTTTCATGACTGTTGCATACATATAACCATTTATTTCTATTAGCTTGCATATGTTAGATTCGCGTTGTACGTGCATACTTGCGATTACCTGCATATGTTATTTACTATTCACGAGTTGGCAACTCACCCCCGTTGTGCCACAGTGTTTTGCAGGTTGTTCCTCAGAGTAGTCGAGGTACGCTTTTTCATCTATCATATCATCTTTTGCTGCGGATACTGCTACGACTGACTGTGTTCAGTTTTGCTATAGGTGGGTTTTGCGGTTATCCGTTTATGTATATTGTATATTCATTGTACCATGTACTCTCTATCTACCACTTTCATGTATGACCTAGAGACTTGATGTGATGATAATATTGTATATTATTTGATGACTTGGAGGTCTTTTATGCAGTTTTATTTATATCGTCTTTTATTTCTTCGCTACGGCGTCGTATATCTGTTGTGGTAGTTGTTTTCCACCTTTGGGCGTGTATTTGCTCCCGTTTCGGGATGCTTTACTTATATTTTTGTTGTACCCATTTTTGGGGTTAGTTTTTACAAAGGAGGTGCTGCCAAAATTTTTAAGAAAGAAAATTTGGACTTTAAGGAATTTGGTTTGGAATTTCAAAGGCTTTAAAGAAAAATGCTATTATCACTTTCTACTTTTGATGGTTTAGATTGCTGGGTTATCGGCTTACTTAAATTGCATTACGCCTGTAGACGCTGCGTAGTTTAAGGGCCGTCACGTGCCAATTTCGGGTCGTGACAAAGTTGGTATCAGAGCGCTAGGTTTTACCTTTCGGAGTATAGGATGACCTTGGTATGATGGAGTAGGTAGCTGAAACAGAGTAACGTAGTGTGTGTATGTCCGCGGCATACTTACGACATGGTACTCCGCCTAAAATGACCTAAGTGCAAATTGCTTGAAATTCCTTCCTTGATGATACATATCCTTGTGATTCGATTTCCGTGTTCTTATCGAATCATTTTCCATTTATAGCCTTTGCCGCCGATGACTATGAGGACTCAGAGATGTGCAGCGAGAGCCGAGGTCAGAGTTGACTCGTTTGGGGCGAGGACCGACCAGGATGGTACGCTCGTTGCACAGGAGCAGATGGATCCGCCTTCGATAGATCGTATCACTAGGCTTGAGGCAGAGATACATGACTTGCGCCAGACGATGAGGTCATTGGTTGAGGCCATTCGAGCGCAGCGACAGGAGGTCGTCACCCCTGTTATCCAGTTATTCCTTGCGATCAGCACACAACATAGTGTTACGTTTACAGCACCAGTGAACGCAACCCTATTCGATGAGGAGCGTCTTTCCGAGACTTTGGGAGTCCGAGGACAGAGGGGGGCTCGTACAAGTGTATCGGCCCAGAGACAGAGGTTCGGTCGCCGTGATAGGTTTCATGCACGTCGCGGGAGTAGCAGAGGCTTGGGACGAGGACAGTCGCTCAGCTCTCATCCCCAGGAGGGTCAGCAGCCATGGAGTGGATGTTTTCGATGCGGGAGCCTTCATCAGGAATTGTTCCTTAGCACCGCGTCAGGCTAATGTTCAGAGAGGTCATGGTCGCGGAGGTTTCGCTCAAGGGTACATGTTGGCAGAGGAGGAGTTCAACCAGTTGCGGGTAGGGGGCAGACATGAGAGTTTGTTTCTACTCATCGGGATGCGCGGGCGTCCAATGCAGAGTTTTCAGGTATTCTTAATTCGTATGTTCTTTTGATGCACTCGTTTGTTTTTCACACTTTGTTCCATGGTTGGGCCGAGAGTCGTGTTAGCTAGATCAACCGTTTGTTGTGTTAACTTCTGTCAGCGATTCTTTTGTTGCGCGACACGTGTTTCGGTCGTGTGCCAACCGGATAGGAGATAGAGATTCGTCCGTCGTTTTGATCCTTCTAGAGATGTTGGATTTAACGTTCTCCTGGGCACGGACTGGTTAACTACGTGTTATGCGTCTGTGGACTACCGCGAGGAAACAGTCAGGTTTTGTCTTCCCGATGAGTCAGTTCTTGTTGTGCAGGGGGGCAGTGGTGCCGCCTCTCGCAGCTTGAATTCAGCCTTTTTCACTAGTCGGCTTTTGAGGAGAGGATGTCGAGGATTCTTGGCTTTTATTCGTGAAACTGGAGCCACGGTAGGTTTGTTAGACCGGGTTCCTATCGTGCGAGAGTTTTTCGACGTTGTTCCAGATGAGCCGGCGGAGCTTAGGGAGCTTAAGGATCAGCTGCAGAGTTGCTTGTAGGGGGGCTTGTGCGTCTGAGTGTTTCGCTTTGGGGAGCTCCTATTCTGTTCGTCAGGAGAAGGATGGCAGTTGAGGTTGTGTATTGATGGATCGTCAATTGAACAGAGTTACGGTGCGGATAGGTATCCTTTACCTCGCATTGAAGATTTATTCGATCAGCTCCAGTGTGCGAGACATTTTCTAAGTTTGTTTGGGATCAGGTCATCATTGTTGTGGGTTCGGAGTGATGACATTCCGAAAACTGCTTTTGTGTGCGCTACGGGCAATATGAGTTTTGGTGGTGTCGTTGGACTCACCAATGCCCTAGCAGCATTCGTGGATATGATGAACCAGATTTCTTTAGGTCGTTCCTCGACCAGTTTATTGTTGTGTCATTGATGACATTCTGGTCTATTCCAAGAGTCGTGAGGAACGTGAGCAGCACTTGAGGATTTGTTTTGCAGACATTGGGAGAGCACCAGCTGTTTGCTAAATTCTCGGAGTGTTCTTTCAGGCTTGATTGTGTTGACTCCTAAGTCTTGTAGTTACGGGAGACGGTTTTCGTATGGACCCGAGGAAGATCGAGACCGTACAGTTTTGGCCCAGACTTGTGTACGGGACGGAGGTCCGCAGATTTTTGGGCTTTCGTGCAGGATTGCTTGTGTATCGCTGCACCATTGACTGGACTGACCGGAAAGGAGGTTCCTTTTCTTTGGACTGAGGCATGCGTGCGGAGTTTTCAGCAGTTGAAGACTCGGTTGACAACTGCATCAGTTCTTTCTTTGCTTTTTGGATCGAGCGACTTTGTTGTTAACTGTAATGTTTCACGAGTGGGGCTCGATTTTGCACTAATGTGGCATTTTAGAGTTATCGCTCATGCTTCTCAACAGTTAGAGGAAGTACGAGCAGGATATCCCACTCATGATCTGGAGATGGCCGCGGTGGTCGTGCATTGAAGATCTGAGGACACTACTTGTGCGGAGAGTCGTGTCAGATTTTCACAGACCACCAGAGGATAATGTACATCTTCCTGCAGCGGGTTTTGATTGTTGAGACAGCGCCGTTGGATGGAGCTTGTGTAGGATTGTGTTTGTGAGATCCTCGTTACCCGTGGCGAGGCGATTGCGGTAGCTGATGCTGGAGTCGTAGGCCCGGGGTTAGCTTGTCCCAGTTGTGCGCAGTTTTGAGACAGTCCTCTGCAGATTTACAGTTCTTGTGCGATCATTGAGTACAGCTTAAGTTCGCCTCTACTGAGGGGACAGCTTGCTCATGTCCGCGCCCGTCCATTTTTCCTTAATCGTTTTCGCGAGGCACAGCCCGCCAATGCTCGTTCGTCTGAGATTCTTGAGCATACTTGGCTGGGTAATAATTCGGAGTCCTTGATTGTGACCAGGGTGTGCTACATTTAGGGATGCGTTTGTGTGTACCTGATACTGATGGGTAGAGACGCGAAATCCTAGAGCAGGCACATCATTCAGATTTCTGTGTTCGTCTGAGTTCCACCAAGATGTGACGTGACTTGTGAGATAGTTACGGGTGGGCAGGGATGAAGGGTGGAGTTTCGGATTTCGTTTCGAGGTGTCTGTCTTGTTGTGAGCTAAGGTTGAGCATTTGAGACCGGCTGGAGAGTTGCAACCTTTAACCGTTCCGGAGTGGGAATGGGAGCAGATCTCCATGATTTTCGTTGTGGTGTCTACCCAGATCTAGATAGGGTGTGACTCCATTTGGGTGTTGTTGTCCGGTTATGCTCAGTTTGCTCGGTTGTTCTTCGTTAAGTTTGTGCGTTGCACGGAATTCCTTCATGTATTGTATCCAATAGAGGCACCATGTTCGCTTGCCGTCTTTGGAAGAAGCTTCAGAAAGCCTTGGGTACTGGTTGAGCTTTAGCTCCGCTTTTCCATCCGTAGGACGATGGTTTGTGAGAGCGGGCTATACAGACTCTGGAGGATATGCTTGTGCGTGCGT
This sequence comes from Agapanthus africanus, assembly GCA_030015575.1. NCBI lineage: Eukaryota > Viridiplantae > Streptophyta > Magnoliopsida > Asparagales > Amaryllidaceae > Agapanthus > Agapanthus africanus. The sequence goes on from CM057339.1 coordinate 767,387,607, forward strand.
ACTAATTGTTGTTGGCAGTTGGGATCGTCACTTGCCATTGTTAGAGTTCTCCTTAGATTGCTGTTATCAGGAGACATTCCAATTGGCAACCTTTAGGCCTTGTTTTGTACGGGGTGTCGATCGCCATTCTGTTTTTCTGACTCCGCACAAGTAGGATTTGTAGGGTTGCTAGGCACGCGCACAAGGGTCTAGGAGGCATCAACCATGCCCGATTAAAATTTTAGCCGTGCCGAACAACCCAAAGCCGGATCTTTAAATTAGGGTTTAGGCGAAAACTAGCATGTTAAACACTTTAACACTAAGTGAGAGGGATTACAACCTTTGTAGATCCGTTCCTTCACTTCTTAAGCTCCGTGTTGAAGTCCCTTCGCTGCGATCATCGTGTTCCGGACTCTCGAGAGGCTTCACGAAGAGAAAGATGCAGTCTTGCTTCCGATCTTCGATAACAAAGATGATCTATCTTGAAGTTTCATTAACACAAGCTAACACTCACTAAATAAAGTGAACACCCTTATCTAAATGGAAAGGATAGATGAGGATGATGAAGTAGGATTTTTTCTCTCATTTGTTTTCTATTTCTCACTCACTTTTATCACAAATATCAAAGCAAGAAAGCTTTGCAAAGGAGGAAGAAGAAGAAGGATGAATAAAAATCTGAATAATTCTTTTGTGATGAATAATGATAGACTTGATGAGGTTAGAAATGCAACCATGGTTCAAGTAACCATTGTAGAGATTTTACTAGGGTTAAGGGTTAGGGTTAAGTTAAAGAAATATCTAGCAAAATATCTTTTCCGAAACAAAAATGAAAACCTTGTAGAAACTTCTAGAAATGCTTAACCCTAATCAAACCCTAACCATGTTTAATCTCCACTAAACATGTTGCATTAATAACCATATCATGTTACAATATTATATATCACATATATAATATTTATTGTAACAAAATAAAATAATACAATTAACATATATCGCATATATATCAATGTACTACCCGAGTGAGAAAAAAATCTTTTAGTGAGCTAATATTAGTTAATGTAATTTAATATATCATATATATTATTATACATTAAATTATCGAATCAACACTTGATCCGACAATCCGGCTATATCGTATATAACCGACTAATACGATGACCCGGCTATATCACATATATCCGGCCGATATCTCATATCGCGAGAATCCAATACGGTATCTCATATCGCATTATCCTCGGTCCCGCACATATCACATACGTGCTCCTACTCCATTTTGCCTGAGCCAAGAAACCTCTGTGTAGGACTCTAAAGAATCGTCAATGCGCCGGCAGTAGGTGATGATCATATCAAACACCCACAAGCTGCAAGCGGTCAGCTAAACGTAACAGCCACCCAGGTATTGAGCGCTCAGATGATCAACAAGCAAGCCTGTACATTCTCCTGTGAATCCAAACAGTAACACTCCCGTACAGTCCGGTCTCGTCGTCTGATATGTTGCATATCTCGCCTAGGGGTGGTAAACTTCAGACCCCAGTAGCTCGATAAGTCGTGTCGATATGAGGTCTATAACAGTTCGAGAAACTACTGATAACACTTACCAGTAAATCTCTGCAACCCTGGCCAGGGATTTCCGGTTATAGCCAATCGAACACAGCACAACATCAACTCCTTATACCGGGAGAGACGAATCCCCTCCTATCGCTCATTGCCTCCATGTGATTCGGGACTGTACCCAAAAGCCACCTTTTTGCACGCCCTCTTGGACGTGGTATGATGGAAATCAAAGCACGGTGGGAATCACACAAGACTCTATGACAATCTCGGGTCAACAGACTACTCTGTACCAGTGTCACCGGAGAACTGCCATCTGACGTGAGCTATAATACCATCTGGGAGTTCTCGGTGAGTCCGTCCAGTGTACCCAGTCTCCACTGAGCACCCGTACACCATCCTTGATGTCAAACACCGATGGATATGGGATCATCTATCGCCCATCAAATGGGTCAAGATGCGTATACGCTAGTCTACTCTGGTGCAACGATGCCCTGTCTCGATACACCCTCGACTAGGAACAGTTATAGGATGTACTCGTCGACTACCGTGGCCCTACTAGTATGATCTCATCATAGTCCCAGTAGTCGAGTACAGATCCTAAGGGCTTTATCAACATGTAACATAGAGACAATCAGAGTACATGTTAAGATAAAGTACAACCAGATAGCATACTATCATGTCGAGCAAGAAAGTCCTCCTTATATATGTCCAAGAATCCATTACAATATACATCATATGCACAGTAATGACCTCTAGGGCATACATATAACTAACAATCTCCCACTTGTACTAGGGCCATCTGTTGTGGTATCGCATACCCAACAATTAGCTGCGGTTGAAGTATCTCATACTCAACCATCCCGTAAGAGTCTCTACTGGGAAAAAGGCCTTTATGAGTGGATCCGCGCTGTTGTCCTCTGTGTCTACTCTCCTAACCTCGATCTCCCTGGAGATTAACCATCTCCATGATCAGGTGATATTGCCTAAGAATTATATCTGGATTTCTGATTGGACGGGGGTTCCTTGGCATAAGCCACAACTCCATTATCACAAAATGGTAGGAACGAAGTTTATCTCATGAACTTATATATCTAGACTGCCTCTTTGATAGCATCCTTGGTAACGATGTATCTTGCCTTTAATCGTCTAGTAAGTCACGGTATCTAGCTTAGAACTCTTCCAACATACCGTCCCTCCACTGAGGGTATAGACAATGCTTGCGACTGACATTCAGTCATCCTTATCACCCTGGAACTTTTCCAGTGATTCTCCCCAGGATCGATTGATACCATCTCACTACAACTAGTGAGAATCCTAACATCCAATCAGATCTATCTCATAGATCCAAAACCCAGGATTTAGGAGGTATTATTTTGATCCTATATAGAGAATCCTTGTGATAAGCGGAGATTGACCGAGCGTAGCACAGGAAACTCCTTCCCTATCAAGAGTATGTCATCCACGTACTCTACGAGGATTACCACCATACTCTCTACTACCTTTTTGTATATACAAGGTTCATCTATCATTTTGATGAAGTCAAACTCTTTGACTACCACATCAAAACAGATGTTCCAACTCTGTGAAGCCTGCTTTATCCTATAAAGCATCTTGCACACGTTTCCGCTGCTCCCACTGTCTACGAAGCCCTCTAGCTGTGTACTTATAGACGCTCTCTTCTAAAACATCATTTAGAAAAGTTGTCAAGACACCCAACCACCAGATATCGTAGTCATGGTATGTAGCCGTGGCAAGTAGGATGTGGATGGACTTAAGCATAGCTTTGAAAGTCTCAACTTTTCCATGTACACCAAGTAATCTTCTCAAGATATACTTGCTCCTGATGGGGATTTAACCCTTCAGATAAAGCAACCAAAGTCCATACTTTGTTGGTGTATAAGGATTCCATCTCAGATCGCTAAGCATCCAGCCATTCTTACAGAGTCCCACTCCTGATGTCCAGCTCGAAACTAGTTGGGTCATCATCTCATGATGCAATCCTCGCTCCTACTGTCATAGAAAAACCGAAGTATCTCTCTGGTGGGTGAAGAACCCTACTAGATCGGCGGAGAGGCAGAGGTTCGTTGGAAACTACTGAATCCTTTGGTTCTACCAAATAATCAGCTGCAGTTTGTATAGCTGGAACTGCTTCCAGTTTTACAGAAATGACCTTGCCTCGAGCTTGTCCAGATTTTTCTTTTAGACATAGGCCGGACAACCCCAAATCTTAACAAACTTAAGATATGGGCTCTTCCCTTTCCATATCACATATGAAGTAGTAGGCAACTGATTTGATTTGAACCCTATTCAATAGGTATGCAGCTTCTCAAGTGCATAACTTCCAAAAGGAAATAGGAAACTCAGTAGTACTCATCATAGAGCACACCATATCACATAGGGTGCTTTTGCTCCGCCCCGATATACCATTGTGCTATGGTGTATACGGAGGAGTAATGCTAAGAGAGAATCTCATTCTCCTTTAGAATAGTCCAGGAATCCCGTGCTCAAGTATTCTCCTCCCTGATCACATCAAAGGACATAATACTTTTACCCGTATTTTGGTTCTCTACTTCCAACTTATATTCTGTGAATATCTCAAAAGGTTCGGACTTGTGTTTCAACAGGAACACATGTCTAAATCTTGAGAGATCATCAGAGAATGTAATGAAGTACAAAGAACAGGTCTTGGCATATGTAGAAAGGGGACTTTCATACATCAGCATGTATCAATCCCAATAGTTCACTAACTCTTTCTCTGTTTCCAAAAAACAGAGCTCTGGTCATCTTATCTCTGTGACATGACCGGCAAGTTTCACAAGATGTAATTTCAAACTAATTTAAATATGCATCTATATGTAACTTCAGCCAGTCGGGTCGCATTGATATGACCTAGTCTACAATGCCTCAAGAAGGATTCATTCATTTCTGAACTTTTACTCTTGTGTGTGTTCTGTATACTAAGAATTGTAGTTTGATTTAGAACGTCAATGCTTTTAGATAACGTGCCTGAACCGATCAACTCTTGATATAGGAAATGTTCAAAACATTATCCAACAATACAAAATTATATCCTTTCTTTACTAATAAAGAGACTGATATGATGTTGTATTTCAGGTTCGGTATCTAATAACATTCGTTCAGAATCAATGTATTCTGGTAATACAGGTGATAGTGACCAACAGACTTGGCTGCAACACTTGCACCGTTTCTATCTCATGAAACTTATCACCCGTTCTCAGTTCTCCACCTATCTGTAGCCCATGTAACAAATTACATATGTGGGATCCTGATCCGGTATCTCATACCCAGGACGTAAAGGATACTGAGAAACAGTTTTATGTAATGAACACACCCGAAGATGATGCATCAGCATGCACTTTCTTCGTTTGGGTGGCACGGGAAATCTGGTATTCCCCAATTTCCTGCTCTGTCTTATAACAATTATAAGTTGGAGCGGGACCAACGTTCCCCAGCTCAGTATAACAAGCGGGTTCGGTCAATTCTTCCGTATTATTATCTTGATTAAGGCGTGATATGGTCGCTACCTGGAGAGAGAGAGAGAAGAAAACACTCAGCGTATGTTCTTGCAAAATTAGATTGGTTATCTAATATATCTAATCAGGATGTCTCCCACTGTTTTAATCAAATCTTCCTTCAAACCCTAAAAGGAAAGACTAGCCGGGATTAATTACACGCTACAAGTTCGCCAATCTTTCAGTCAGGCCAGTGTCGGTACTTTGAGGGAGGTCCCCCGTGCTTTCGCACGAACCTAATTAAAGTAAACCTCGTTTTCCCAGGGGCGTAACCCCGTTAACACATTTCTAGACACCTACTTGATCGTCTAATTGTAATGTGTAAAACTCTCCCAGGAGTAACTCTTACTCGCAGCGGGTATCGGGATCCAACTATCTCATAGAAGGTATGCAATCTCATTGCAAATTTCAACACTTGAAATTCCCAATAATATTTTATCCCAAGCGATCTATGACCTTGACTGAGTCAACAAACCATAGACCGCAAGTAAAGTTCAACCCGTCATTTCCTGATTGAATTAAACTCACCCGCACGACCCTTGACTGAGTCAACAAGGCCGCACGACTACCCTAATCCAATCGCATCATATGCTTTGCAGATAAGCACTAATCAGCTACCGCACACTACACCTTGACTGAGTCAACAAACGCAGCACGAATACTAACTATTACTTATCTGAAATGACGGAGGGCTACGACAGGTTTTTAAGAAAACCCTTTGCGTAATGAACTTTATATCGTTGTAGAATCGAGTGATTTTAAATGGAGTGCTTTTGAGGCTTTTGTAGTTTTGCTAAAGGGGTCACTCCCGGTGAAGGGATCGTCGGCCCTTTCCTCATCGAATAAGGTGCATGATATTTCACAAATATCACTATGCAAAGCAAGAACCATAGAAGCAATCAAAAGACAAACCGAGTTTGTAGCATCTGCTAGTTTCACTAAAGAGGTCACTCCCGGTGAAGGGATCTCGGCACTTTCCTTATCGAATAAGGTGCTGGATGTTCTACAAGGAACACCGCTATGCAAAGCAAGAACTAGAGCTACCAGTTTTTAAACAAGTTTCTAGAACATCTTAGGTTTCTTTTATTTCATTAATCTCATTAATGAAGTCCCATTTTTAATTATGCTTCACAAGCATCACATTTGAAATGAAATCTGCAATATAACATATATCTCATATATATAATATAAACATTCGTCTCAGGCAGTAATATGATCTCATCATAGAACATTGCAGCAGAAGAACATATATGAAATATTGGATATACTAGGACGTCCGTGTTTTCAATACGAGCCTGTATAAAACACGGATTCCACAGTCGCGATGAATAGCCAAACCCACATCCCTAGACCCCTACGAGAGCGGCAAGCAACACTGCCAATTCTAGGATTAGGAGACCCGGTCTCGACTCCTCGAGATGGTCTCCCACTAGACCCTAGAACCCGGTTACTTATGCTCCCCGCCTTGGGTCTACCTAATGCGGAAAAGTAAATAATATACAACGGTGACATCATCCTCAGCCCGGAAGTGCCCCAATAAAAGAATATTACATACAAATGAATTTTACATGAATGAAAAAGAAAAACTCTCATCTCACATAAAACCCCCGGCTATTCAAAACGCGACGATCCAATATAACATATCACAGCAACACATAATATCTCATTCATCAACATAAGCAAGTATACGTATCCCGATTGTCGTTGATGTATAGCAACGAAGCCGGCGATACACCACATACTACGCTTATGGTCACAGAAAAGAAAGTGTAAAACTACAATAGTTGGAATCCATAACCTCCAGAGACATCGCATGCCTAACCAAATGAATTCCTTAGACATCACATGCCTAACAATTATAAACCCCGCATTTTAGTCTCATTATCGAAAACTCTTTTCAATATCAAGTCGGGCAATTCAACAAGATTCCCGACATCCTGATCGAATACCCGTCGCAAACTTTAGTAGACGGCCGCACCCCCAGATGCCGTCGACGAAGTGCACTAAGGCGGAACACCGCTGCTGCGAGCACCCGAACGGATGCTTTTGGCGACGGGGTTCTCCTACAGTCACTTGGTCGGGGCTATGGGGCATGGCTGTCTATTAAGTTTATCCGGCGAGTATCCGCGTACGCTACGTGATTGCGACGGACTTTTGATCACATCAAAATTCCGTGGCAACCGATCAATTGAGACTAAACTGCTAGATTTACAACATTCAAATTAGTTATCTCATAACTACCTGTGGATTCCAAATATTGTATCACATTCCAGATAAATAGACAATGTTAAACTTTCCGATCGAATAATCAAACACCCAAGATTTCCCCAATTTATCTCAACACTTGAAATCAGTTTAAAAGCATCCATCACATGCCACAGTACCGATGGTCCAGCCGTAGAAGGGTCAAGCCAACGCCTCACATGTGGCACGCCGTACTGCCCCAAACCCGAAGGTTTAGAGACAGTTCAAGACGGTCACATAATCGAGTTAAGGTTTGTTGTCTTCTAGAGGGTCCACCGCGTTACTTGCACGACTTAGAACGTTCTTAAACTCGAGAAAAAATCCAACTTTTGAAAAATTTTCCGACAAGGGAAAAGTGAGTTATTGATATCCGTTCGAACTTTTTAACATTTTCTAAAAATTACCCGGACAAACTAAACAAAGTTAAATTATCTGATCGAATCAACAAGTCCCCAATACGACCCTAGAAAACTCAACACTTGAGTGGAATTAAAAAATTCCCGGAAAAAATTGCCAAGAAAGGACCTAAGAATAAATATATGAAATTCCAGGGACGAAGTCCAAATTTTGGCCGCGGAACCGCCGCCAAACCCTTGGTTTGGCCGCGGTTCCGCGGTCAAATAATTGACTTAGTCGACCGTACTTCACAGTAATTCTTAGTTTTTCCTGCTTGTTTTTCTGAGAATTTTTAATTCATAAAAAATCACATTTTTGGAAAATGTACAAAGAGGGGTATAAACCGGGTATTCGAAGTTCGATCGGACTTTAAACTTCGCTCAGAGTTCGCCTAAAGCTCTAGCTTGGCTCTGATACCACTGTAAGGTCTACGAGGCATTAACCATGCCCGATTAAAATTTTAGCCGTGCCGAACAACCCAAAACCGGATCTTTAAACTAGGGTTTGGGCGAAAACTAGCATGTTAAACACTTTAACACTAAGTGAGAAGAATTACAACCTTTGTAGATTTGTTCCTTCACTTCTTAAGCTCCGTGTTGAAGTCCCTTCGCTACTATCATCGTGTTCCGGACTCTCGAGAGGCTTCACGAAGAGAAAGATGCAGTCTTGCTTCCGATCTTCGATAACAAAGATGATCTACCTTGAAGTTTCATTAACACAAGCTAACACTCACTAAATGAAGTGAACACCCTCATCTAAATGGCAAGGATAGATGAGGATGATGAAGTAGGAATTTTGCTCTCATTTGTTTTCTATTTCTCACTCACTTTCATTACAAATATCAAAGCAATAAAGCTTTGCAAAGGAGGAAGAAGAAGAAGAATGAATAAAAATCTGAATAATTCTTTTGTGATGAATAATGATAGACTTGATGAGGTTAGAAATGCAACCATGGCTCAAGTAACCATTGTAGAGATTTTACTAGGGTTAAGGGTTAGGGTTAAGTTAAAGAAATATCTAGCAAAATATCTTTTCCAAAACAAAAATGAAAACCTTCTAGAAACTTCTAGAAATGCTTAACCCTAATCAAACCCTAACCATGTTTAATCTCCACTAAACATGTTGCATTAATAATCATATTATGTTACAATATTATATATCACATATATAATATTTATTGTAACAAAATAAAATAATACAATTAACATATATCGCATATATATCGATGTATTACCCGAGTGAGAAAAAGAATCTTTTAGTGAGCTAATATTAGTTAATGTAATTTAATATATCATATATATTATTATACATTAAATTATCGAATCAACACTTGATCCGATAATCCGGCTATATCGCATATAACCGACTAATACGATGACCCGGCTATATCACATATACCCGGCCGATATCTCATATCGCGAGAATCCAATACGGTATCTCATATCGCATTATCCTCGGTCCCGCACATATCACATACGTGCTCCTACTCCGTTTTGCCTGAGCCAAGAAACCTCTGTGTAGGACTCTAAAGAATCGTCAATACGCCGGCAGTAGGTGATGATCATATCAAACACCCACAAGCTGCAAGCGGTCAACTAAACGTAACAGCCACCCAGGTATTGAGCGCTCAGAAGATCAACAAGAAAGCATGTACATTCTCCTGTGAATCCAAACAGTAACACTCCCATACAGTCCGGTCTCGTCGTCTGATATGTTGCATATCTCGCCTAGTGGTGGTAAACCTCAGACCCCAGTAGATCGATAAGTCGTGTCGATATAAGGTCTATAACAGTTCGAGAAACTACTGATAACACTTACCAGTAAATCTCAGCAACCCTGGCCAGGGATTTCCGGTTATAGCCAATCGAACACAGCACAACATCAACTCCCTATACCGGGAGAGACGAATCCCCTCCTATCGCTCATTGCCTCCATGTGATTCGGGACTGTACCCAAAAGCCACCTTTTTGCACGCCCTCTTGGATGTGGTATGATGGAAATCAAAGCACAGTGGGAATCACACAAGACTCTATGACGATCTCGGGTCAACAGACTACTCTGTACCAGTGTCACCGGAGAACTACCATCTGACGTGAGCTATAATACCATCTGGGAGTTCTCGGCGAGTCCGTCCAGTGTACCCAGTCTCCACTGAGCACCCGTACACCATCCTTGATGTCAAACACCGATGGATATGGGATCATCTATCACCCATCAAATGGGTCAAGATGCGTATACGCTAGTCTACTCTGGTGCAACGATGCCCTGTCTCGATACACCCTCGACTAGGAACAGTTATAGGATGTACTCGTCGACTACCGTGGCCCTACTAGTATGATCTCATCATAGTCCCAGTAGTCGAGTACAGATCCTAAGGGCTTTATCAACATGTAACATAGAGACAATCAGAGTACATGTTAAGATAAAGTACAACCAGATAGCATACTATCATGTCGAGCAAGAAAGTCCTCCCTATATATGTCCAAGCATCCATTACAATATACATCATATGCACAGTAATGGCCTCTAGGGCATACATATAACTAACAGGATTTTTGGACCCCAGCTAGTCGAGAGCCTTCGGAGTTGATCCAGTTGATTCAGATCAGGATGAGAGCAGCCTAGTGCAGACAGAGGTCTTATGCCGACCGTGGTGGTCGCAGACTTGAGTTCGCAGTGGGAGATCATGTATTCCTACGGATTTTCCGATGAATGGTGTATTGAGTTTTGGAAAGCTTATCCCAGGATTGTAGGTCCTTTTAAGATCCTCAAGCGAGTTAGTTATGTTGCCTATAATTTGGCACTTCCGCCCAGATTATTGAGTATTCTTCCCGTATTTCTAGTGTTGATACTTTGCAAATACCTTCATGACCTTTCTCACATGATTCAGCATCAGACCAAATAGCTTGGACGCGATCTTTTCGTTCACCGGCAGCCAATTGTGTAGTTCGGCAGGTGGAGAAACTTCGGTCAAGGGTCTTGCCATCTGTGGAGGGTTTTCTTTTGCGTAGCCGTATAGTGAGGTGATCACTTGGGAGGCTGCGAGCGAGATGTGGAAATTTTGCACTCGTCTATTTGAAGGTATGCATAGTATGAATTTTAAATTCGGGGATGAATTTCTATAAGGGGGGAGATTGTAACGCCTTAAAATGCGATTAGTGTTAATTAGACGATAATGCGGGTTTTTGGTAAAAAGTTTACCAATTTGGGTTCCTCACATTTTATAACATTTAATTAATAATTTATTATTATTTGTTATGGCTTGCACGCACATGTGCACGTTAATGTGTGGGTTTGTTTGTGTTAGTCTAGATTAGTGACCATGACAACTTAACCTAATCTAATCCTTTGTTTAAAACTAAATCCTAAACCCTAGATATTTATTGTGAGAGAGAGATATTTTCTTTTGGATTTGTTTTGGGGGAGAGGTGGCATGGTGAGTTTAGTGTGTGCATTAATGAGGAGTTAATGCATGGTGCACTCACCTCACCCTTATCCTCACCTCTCTCTCTCTTTTCTTCACACACTCTCTCATTCTCTCTCACTTCATATCTTCTCATTTCTTTCATCATTCCTCTTTCCTCAACTGAACACTTATCACTTCACCACTAAATCTTCACTAATCCATCACAAAACTTCACTAAATCTCACCAAAATCACTTCTTTTGCCTAGTTTTGTCCCTTGGATTCCTTGGAGCTTGGAAAGCTAGGATCTTTGAGCTTGTGGGAGTAGGTAATGATCTCTTTCTATTAATTAAGTCTTTTTAGTGTTGTGTAGCTTATTCGTTTCAGTTTAGATCGCGTATTGTATCATTTCGTGCAAATATCGCATTTTTTAGTGTAGTTTTGGGTCTCGAATGATTTGCTATCAAACCAGATATTTGTTGCCAAAGTTCCCATCACAGTGACCTAGTGCAGTGATCTAGAACCTACCCTCAAAATACGAGCCCATTCTCTCATGAACCGGCCGCAAATTTAATAGTTTTGGCCGCAATTTGCGGCCAGAGTGGGGACTGGTGGGTTGAGTTTTGGTGTAGGGGTCTTTGGGCTTGTGTGTGGTCTCGTGGTACTTGCAACTTTTACAAATTGTTGGTATAGAAAAATCTGGGATCAATTGCTTGTTTTCTTGTGTTTCGTTTTCACGCGTTACGTTATCCGATACAGTTCGTGTTCTGTGTTCTGTTGCTCTCGAGTTGGTTTCGTAGTGTCGCTATGCACGTTAGCTACTAAGCGAACACTTGAGAGTATGTTTGGAGTTGTCGCGTCGGTTAAGCGTAGTTTGTACGTATTATTAGTCGTTTACTAATATATACTTGTTATATTGTTTTATATTTTAGGTTCGCAGGCGGGGACTTCGGACACTGCGAAGAAGGGAAAACAGGTGGTTGGCTTTACTTATCCAGGAGCGTTGGTGAGTAGATTTAACATATACAGGGGAATCGCCCGCATGGCGTTATGCGTCTGGGCTAGAGATGATATGATATTAGTCGCATATTCTATTGCATATATAGAGTTTGCGCATACACCTCATTGCATATTATTACCTGTTGTGCTTGGACCTGTACCCTTAGGACACTGCACTATTATTGACGGCTTATGTTGCACGAGCACTGATTCTATGCTACACACACCGTCAATAATTGCCATGACACGCACAACACCTATACATATGTTATATTGTATTGTTTAGAGATATTGAGACATGATCCTTATTTTCTTTCGTGCATATGACGTTTAGCATACCTGTATACCTACATGTTTACACATATGTCTTGACATACTTACATGCTAGTTACCCTTGTACCTATATGGTATTGTACCATTAGTGATGGTATATACATAAATGAGACATAGCTACATGTACATCTTACATACATACTTACACTTATACATGAAGGGTATTACATCATTACTGATAGGTAGATACATATACCTTGCTATACCTGCATGTTTACACATATATCTGGCTATAGCTACATGTTCACATTTATTTGATGTTATATGGACTTGGAGAAATTAGGAACCGCATGATATATATATTAACTTGTTGCAGTTAAATATCGGCTTTTTCTTTATATGCTCACATTATAGTTTTATGTTGCATATATTATATTCATGGATTTTTGCATTGAGATATGGATTTTTCATGATATTTTCTGGATTTGAGGACCGTGGTAGTTTTATGAAGTTATGCATTATTTGAAAAACCCGCTTTCTCTTGATATGATATTTCAGCAGCCACAATGAGTTTTATCGGTTCTGATATATATACCCGATGCGAGGAGGTGTCGTGGGCCATGTGCGGGTACATGGTGGGGCCCGGAGGTACCCCGGGGTAAGAAAGGTATTTTGATGGACCACACCGATGAGCCTGACAGGGGAACCATACCTACCGGTGACAGTACCTATAACTCGGCGGTTATCCTGGGGATACCAACCGGAGCTATGTACGTATGAATACGTCGAAAGGCGAGGGTCGAAGCTGGGTACTCGGGTTTTCGAGATAGCGTATGATACGTACCTATCAGGGGCCAGTCGTGATGACAGTACTGATAGATCAGTATTTATGTGTCGATACTTGACACATGTTTTCATGATATTTTTACTCCTAAGTATATATAACAGTGGAGTGGGATACTGTTGTGTGTGTGTGTGTGTATTAGTGGAATGGGACGCTAATATATATGTATACATATCTAATTTATATACATCATCATAATGATTCATGCAAATATACTTAGTCATTTATGAGATTTACTTGATATTGGATACAGGATATATGAGATTTACTTGATATTGGATACAGGATATATGAGATTTACTTGATATTGGACACTCAAGATATATGAGATTTACTTGATATTTGACACTCAGGATATATGAGACTTGCAGGATATGAGAGCCAATTTGGAGGTTGATTTGAGGAAATTTGGGATTTGGATCGTCTTGATGGACTTTGGTCCTATCACGAGGTCAGGATTCCGTGAAGATGACATGTTTTACCCCATACTCCGCATTTATTTTATATGCATTGGAGTACCTTTCATGACCGTTGCATACATATGACCATTTATTTCTATTAGCTTGCATATGTTAGATTCGCGCTGTACGTGCATACTTGCGATTACCTGCATATGTTATACTATTCACGAGTTGGCAACTCACCCCCGTTGTGCCACAGTGTTTTGCAGGTTGTTCCTCAGAGTAGTCTTTCAGGCTTGATTATGTTGACTCCTAGGTCTTGTAGTTACGGGAGACGGTTTTCGTATGGACCCGAGGAAGATCGAGACCGTACAGCTTTGGCCCAGACTTGTATACGGGACGGAGGTCCGCAGATTTTTGGGCTTAGCAGGTTTTTACCGCCGTTTCGTGCAGGATTGCTTGTGTATCGCTACACCGTTGACTGGACTGACCGGAAAGGAGGTTCCTTTTCTTTGGACTGAGGCATGCGTGCGGAGTTTTCAGCAGTTGAAGACTCGGTTGACAACTGCACCAGTTCTTTCTTTGCTTTTTGGATCGAGCGACTTTGTTGTTAACTGTAATGTTTCACGAGTGGGGCTCGATTTTGCACTGATGTGGCATTTTAGAGTTATCGCTCATGCTTCCCGACAGTTGGAGGAAGTACGAGCAGGATATCCCACTCATGATCTGGAGATGGCCGCGGTGGTCGTGCATTGAAGATCTGAGGACACTACTTGTGCGGAGAGTCGTGTCAGATTTTCACAGACCACCAGAGGATAATGTACATCTTCCTGCAGCGGGTTTTGATTGTTGAGACAGCGCCGTTGGATGGAGCTTGTGTAGGATTGTGTTTATGAGATCCTCGTTACCCGTGGCGAGGCGATTGCAGTAGCTGATGCTGGAGTCGTAGGCCCGGGGTTAGCTTGTCCCAGTTGTGCGCAGTTTTAAGACAGTCCTCTGCAGATTTATAGTTCTTGTGCGATCGTTCAGTACAGCTTAAGTTCGCCTCTACTAAGGGGACAGCTTGCTCATGTCCGCGCCCGTCCATTTTTCCTTAATCGTTTTCGCAAGGCACAGCCCGCCAATGCTCGTTCGTCTGAGATTCTTGAGCATACTTGGCTGGGTAATAATTCGAAGTCCTTGATTGTGACCAGGGTGTGCTACATTTAGGGATGCGTTTGTGTATACCTGATACTGATGGGTAGAGACGCGAAATCCTAGAGCAGGCACATCAGTCAGATTTCTGTGTTCGTCCGAGTTCCACCAAGATGTGACGTGACTTGTGAGATAGTTACGGGTGGGCAGGGATGAAGGGTGGAGTTTCGGATTTCGTTTCGAGGTGTCTGTCTTGTTGTGAGCTAAGGTTGAGCATTTGAGACCGGCTGGAGAGTTGCAACCTTTAACCGTTCCGGAGTGGGAATGGGAGCAGATCTCCATGATTTTCGTTGTGGTGTCTACCCAGATCTAGATAGGGTGTGACTCCATTTGGGTGTTGTTGTCCGGTTATGCTCAGTTTGTTCGGTTGTTCTTCGTTAAGTTTGTGTGTTGCACGGAATTCCTTCATGTGTTGTATCCAATAGAGGCACCCTGTTCGCTTGCCGTCTTTGGAAGAAGCTTCAGGAAGCCTTGGGTACCGGTTGAGCTTTAGCTCCGCTTTTCCATCCGTAGGATGATGGTTTGTGAGAGCGGGCTATACAGCCTCTGGAGGATATGCTTGTGCGTGCGTACTAATTGTTGTTGGCAGTTGGGATCGTCACTTTCCATTGTTAGAGTTCTCCTTAGATAGCTGTTATCAGGAGACATTCCAATTGGCAACCTTTAGGCCTTGTTTGGTAGGTGGTGTCGATCGCCATTCTGTTTTTCTGACTCCGCGTAAGTAGGATTTGTAGGGTTGCTAGGCACGCGCACAAGGGTCTAGGAGGCATCAACCATGCCCGATTAAAATATTAGCCGTGCCGAACAACCCAAAGCCGGATCTTTAAACTAGAGTTTAGGCGAAAACTAGCATGTTAAACACTTTAACACTAAGTGAGAGGGATTACAACCTTTGTAGATCCGTTCCTTCACTTCTTAAGCTCCGTGTTGAAGTCCCTTCGCTGCGATCATCGTGTTCCGGACTCTCGAGAGGCTTCACGAAGAGAAAGATGCGGTCTTGCTTCCGATCTTCGATAACAAAGATGATCTATCTTGAAGTTTCATTAACACAAGCTAACACTCACTAAATAAAGTGAACACCCTCATCTAAATGGCAAGGATAGATGAGGATGATGAAGTAGGATTTATGCATTATTTGAAAAACCCGGTTTCTCTTGATATGATATTTCAGCAACCACCATGAGTTTTATCGGTTCTGATATATATACCCCATACGAGAAGGTGTCGTGGGTCATGTGCGGGTACATGGTGGGGCCCGGAGGTATCCCGAGGCAAGAAAGGTATTTCGATGGACCGCGCCGATGAGCCTGACAGGAGAACCATACCTACCGGTGACAGTATCTATGACTCGGCGGTTATCGTGGGGATACCGACCGAAGTTATGTACGTATGGATACGTCGAAAGGCGAGGGTCGAAGCTGGGCTCTCGGGTTTTCGAGATAACGTATGATACGTACCTATCAGGGGCCAGTTGTGGTGACAGCATTGATAGATCAGTATTTATGTGTCGATACTTGACACATGTTTTCATGATATTTTTACTCCTAAGTATATATAACAGTGGAGTGGGACGATGTTATATATATATATATATATATATATATATATATATATATATATATATATATATATATATATATATATATATATATATCATAATGATTCATGCAAATATACTTAGTTATTTATGAGATTTACTTGATATTGGATACAGGATATATGAGATTTACATGATATTGGATACAGGATATATAAGATTTACTTGATATTGGACACTCCGAATATATGAGATTTACTTGATATTGGACACTCAGGATATATGAGATTTACTTGATATTGGACACTCAGTATATATGAGATTTACTTGATATTAGACACTCAGGATATATGAGACTTACAGGATATTAGTGCCAATTTGGGGGCTGATTTGAGAAAATTTAGGATTTGGATTGTCTTAATAGACTTTGGTCCTATCACGAGGTCAGGATTCCGTGAGGATGACATGTTTTATCCCATACTCCGCATTTATTTTATATGCATTGCTTCATGTATTAGTTGTACCTGATAAAGTACCTATCACGACTGTTGCATATACATATTGTCATATTATTGCTTCATGTATTAGTTGTACCTGATAGAGTACCTTTCACGATTGTTGCATATACATATTGTCATATTATTGCTTTATATATTAGTTGTACCTGCTAGAGTACCTTTCATGACTGTTGCATATACATATTGTCATATTATTGCTTCATGTATTAGTTGTACCTGCTAGAGTACCTTTCATGACTGTTGCATATAGATATTGTCATATTATTACTTCATGTATTAGTTGTACCTGATAGAGCACCTTTCATGACCGTTGCATATACATATTGTCATATTATTGCTCCATGTATTAGTTATATCTGATAGAGTACCTTTCATGACTGTTGCATATACATATTATCATATTATTGCTTTATGTATTAGTTGTACCTTCTAAAGTACCTTTCATGACTGTTGCATATACATATTGTCATATTATTGTTTCATGTATTAGTTGTACCTGATAGAGTACCTTTCACGACTGTTGCATATACATATTGTCATATTATTATTTCATGTATTAGTTGTACCTGCTAGAGTACCTTTCTTGACTGTTGCATACATATGACCATTTATTGTTATTAGCTTGCATATATTAGATTCGCGCTGTACGTGCATACTTGCGATTACCTGCATATGTTATTTACTATTCACGAGTTGGCAACTCACCCCCGTTGTGCCACAGTGTTTTGCAGGTTGTTCCTCAGAGTAGTCGAGGCAGGCTTTTTCATCTATCATATCATCTTTTGCTGCGGATACCGCTATGGCTGACTGTATTCAGTTTTGCTATAGGTGAGTTTTGCAGTTATCCGTTCATGTATATTGTATATTCGTTGTACCATGTACTCTCCATCTACCACTTTCATGTATGACTTAGAAACTTGATGTGAGGATGATATTGTATATTATTTGATGACTTGGAGGTCTTTTATGCAGTTTTATTTATATCGTCTTTTATTTCTTCGCTACGGCGTCGTATATCTGTTGTGGTGGTTGTTTTCCGCCTTTAGGCGTGTATTTGATCCCGTTTGGGAATGCTTTACTTATATTTTTGTTGTACCCATTTTTGGGGTTAGTTTTTACAAAGGAGGTGCTGCCAAAATTTTTAAGAAAGAAAATGTGGACTTTAAGGAATTTGGTTTGAGATTTCAAAGGTTTTAAAGAAAAATGCTATTATCACTTACTTCTTTTGATAGTTTAGATTGCTGGGTTTTCGGCTTACTTAAATTCCGTTACGCCTGTAGACGTTGCGTAATTTAAGGGCCGTCACGTGCCAATTTCAGGTCGTGACACACGTGATCCTCCCGGCAAGTCTCATGAGGCAGTGGGAGGAGCCTCCACACCAATTTGGGTCCGTCATCATCTACCCTGCCGGAAGCGCTCATCTGATGGAGACCCTAGCAAACCAAGTGGCCAAACCAACCTCAAGGGGTAGGAAGACGAATGTGGTGATAGCAAGGGCACCACAACTCAAGTGCAAGTCGGCGTTTGAATGGCTTTCTGTGGCTCCAGCTGGGGGCAAAGCCGTCAGAACAAAAGAAGTCACCAGGCGTCGTAGGAAAGCTCAGGCGGTGCCTTCGACAGATGCATGATCGGATGTCTTCTCAAGGCTCCCCATGACTCAACTTACGGCAGCTTCCCAAAGAGTAGAAGCGCACCAGGCGCTCAAAACAGAGAAGCCGAGGCAAAATCGGCTCAGATATAGTGCCAACAAAAGGGCGAGGGCCCTGTCCAAGTTGAATTTTATGAAGTTCCAAAGCCCGAACTGCTTCGCGACTACAGCCGTGTCAGCCATGAAAACCCGCAATTCTTTCGAACCCTTAAGATGGGTCCAGAAGAATGCGATGTTTGCCAAGATTAAGAAGTCCGCAATTCAAAATATGCTATGAAAAGATGTGTTCACGCTCTGGAACAAAAGGCAGGACACCTTCTCTTCAGGAGTCTACCAAGCACTTCGTGCAGCGCAAAAGCAGTGGGAAAAAGCCAGAAAAGGAGTGCCAGCACCACCCAATGACCCATTCAGGCCAACCGTCTTCAGTCGCTTATCCTTTCTTGAAAAGGAAGGGCCATAACGACGGTCCGAAAAATCAACCGCCAAAGCTAAAGAGATGGTTGGATATGTGGTCCACACTGTCTACATGGTGGGCAAGCACAACAAGAGCAAGGATAGGGCCACCACATCTTAAATCCAATCTGGTGTGAATGTGGCTACCACTTTCCAAGACCGGCCTCCTTTGGAAGGTAATGAAGACCCTTCCAGTGAGCCTGATAAGCAGAGAGATCCCTCAGTTCATGAGGAGTCAGGCTCAGAAAGAGGAGCCAATCTTCCGTCCCAAGACCGCAGAGCAGCAATTTCTCCAAGAGCTCCAAAAGTAGCTCAGAAACAAAGACAAGAAGATGGCCAAGCTCTACTCGAAGATTGACGACTTGACAAACGTCATATTACAGCTCACGGCCCATGTTGCCTCTCAGCCACCAAATCAAGCGTAAGGCTCTGCTCATGAACCAGGAAACGGTGTCCCGAGACAGCCGATGCTTATTCCATCAAATCCAAAGGTGGACGAGCCGCATGAAAGTCGACCGCATCCTATCTCGGGAAATTTCTTGACTACCGATGACAGCAACCCGTTAACTCAAGATCAAATCATGGATTTGGTCGCCAACAAAGTCAAAACATTAGTAGCCGAAGCCGAACCGTAAAAAGATGTCAGCAGTAGTGAGAGAACATATCCTGCTCGGTATGATCTGGTAGAGTTTCCTAGTGGCTACGTCATCTTTAAATTCGGAAGATTCGATGGGACGAGAAATGCAAATCAACACATCGCCCACTTTAAAGCCTCATGCGGGAATACTGGGGGAAATGATGCGCTTCTCCTCCGCCAGTTCGTTAATAGCTTAACTGATGTCGCTTTCGACTGGTATGCGAGCATACCGGATGGCTCCGTTACTATTTTCTTCCAAATGGAATCTCTGTTTCGACAAAGGTTCATGGGTGTCAGCGATAAGATCACTATTGCCGATCACGTAAAGACCAAGCTAAAGAACAATGAAAGCAGCATGGATTTTATAACCCGATGGCGCAATCTCTCCGTCAAATGTGAGCCACCGTTGGAACAAGTCCAATCCGTCAATTGTTCATAACAGTTTTTTGCATTTTCATACCGCCCATTTTTTATCACTTTGCATATAGGTAGATACTCTTGAGCCGTGTTTGCTAGTCAATTGCAGGATACAGGTTCTCGGCTCTAAACGGTGGAACTCATGGAAAAAACACGACAAAACCCGGGTTCCTGCCAACCACTGAAGAAAACACGGTCTCCGCTCTTCATCCGTATGTTGCCAAATACCAGTTTAGAAAGACAAAATGGCAAATCAATGTCACCTTCATGCACAAAGCACAAAGGCAACACCAAATCCAATAAATCTACGCGGTGCCCGAGAAAAGCATGACAAAAGATCCACCTTTTGATCAACAGAAATTCTGGAAAAATCGTGAAAACAATTTGAGAAAATACATATACCAGAATGAAGTACTCATCAGATCAGGCCACCACCAAAAAGCACTAAGCCCAACTCCACAATACGGCCGCGGAACCGCGGCAAAAGGGGGGTCTAGGCCGCGGTTCCGCGGCCGTTCTGGCGCCAAAAATGCAGGGTTTTCAGGGGGTGTTTGGTCTTTTCATATGGGCCCGTATTGTTGCCTTAGATTCTCATTTTCCAGCCTATAAATACCCCAGAACTTAGTGAAGGAAGAGGCCATTCTTGTATTTTCTTTTTGCTAGGTTTTAGTTTACATGTTCTTCTTCTTCTCATCTCTTCTCCATTAAACTTGTAGTGAGCTTTGTGAGTGAGGAATGGTGAATCAAGAGGATCATTTTATTATCATGCTTGTCTTACTTTTGCTATAATTGTTGTAACTTTAATTCGTTAAGTAGTTGTTGTTATTTCCTTGTTGTTTCTTTCTTCTCTCTTTTTCTTTATCCTTACATACGACAATGATGCTTACGCTTGATCCTCGCCAAGGTGAGGTCGCAAATAGCTAGTCGTATTCTTCTAATCTCTTTCTTTCTATCTTCCTCTTTTGTTTTGTTTTATTTTTCCGTATCATGATGTGTGAGTAGTTCATTCTTGTTAGGGTAGGATAAGGTAAGTTTGAGAGAAGGAAATCTCTCTCACTCTTTCCTTGCCCAACAGCTTAAATCGACTCCCGTTAATTGAACCACAATCCGCTCCTTACGGCACCCTATCCTACATGATAGCGGTGATTCCGTAGTGAGACCGGTTGTGGTTGAATTAACCGGAGGTTATGGCTAAGAGCCAAGAACGGACGGACAAGCACCAAAAGGAAGACTTATGCGTTGGAAAGCCTAGCTTATACTCGCAAGTTCCTTCCTAGTCGTGCTAATCCCCGTTGTTGCCGATTACCGTAACACCGATATTAAGAGGGGCAACGAAAAATGTGGAGACTCCTAACTCAAACTAACCTAATCCTAACCCTAACAAGCTCGCTTTAAATATCAACTCAACACTTAGATAACCACAACAAAATCTGAACTTTCGGACTTAACTCGTTAAAACACATTGAAAAAGACTCCCATCTCCCTGCGGACGACCCGTACTCAACCGGCTAGCTACAAGAGAAACCGTCTTGATTGCGGTATTTAAAACTAAACTTGAACACGCAGAACCTCTAACAATCAAATGGCGCCGTTGCCGGAGAGACGGTAGTTTATTTCCTTGTGTAATTTCGGGTTAATTTGTAAGTATAAATATTGTTAGTTATGTATATGCCCTAGAGGCCATTGTTGTACATATGATGTATATTATGATGGATGCTTAGATATATACAGAGAGGACTTTCTTGCTCGTCATGATAGTATGCTATTTGGTTTCACTTTATCTTAACATGTTGACTTGTATTGGTTTACTGTTTTACTCTCACATGTTGATAAAGCCCTTAGGATCTGTACTCGACTACTGGGACTATGATGAGATCATACTAGTGGGGCCGCGGTAGTCGATGAGTACATCCTAT
Source organism: Agapanthus africanus (assembly GCA_030015575.1). Classification (NCBI taxonomy): domain Eukaryota; kingdom Viridiplantae; phylum Streptophyta; class Magnoliopsida; order Asparagales; family Amaryllidaceae; genus Agapanthus; species Agapanthus africanus. The sequence continues at coordinate 767,409,555 of CM057339.1, forward strand.
AACTGTTCCTAGTCGAGGGTATATCGAGATAGGGCATCGATACACCAGAGTAGACTAGCGTATACGCATCTTGACCCATATGATGGGCGATGGATGATCCCATATCCATCGGTGTTTGACATCAGAGATGGTGTACGGGTGCTCAGTGGAGACTGGGTACACTGGACGGACTCGCCGAGAACTCCCAGATGGTGATATACCACACGTCAGATGGCAGTTCTCCGGTGACACTGGTACAGGGTAGTCTGTAGACCCGAGATCGTCATGGAGTCTTGTGTGATTCCCACTGTACTTTGATTTCCACCTTACCACGTCCAAGAGGGCGTGCAAAACGGTGGCTTTTGGGTACAGTCCCGAATCACATGGAGGCAATGAGCGATAGGAGGGGATTCGTCTCTCCTGGTATAGGGAGTTGATGTTGTACTGTGTTCGATTGGCTATAACTGGAAGTCCCTGGCCAGGGCTGATATAGAGATTTACTGGTAAGTGTTACTAGTAGTTTCTCGACCCGTTATGAGCCACACATCGACACGACTTATCGGTTACTGGGGTCTGACGTATACCACCCCTAGACTTGATATGCGACATATCAGACGAACAGACCGGACTGTACGGGAGTGTTACTAATCGGATTCACAGGAGAACGCACAGGCTAGCTTGTTGATCTTCTGATCGCTCAATACCTGGGTGGCTGTTACGTTTAGCTGACCGCTTGCAGCTTGTGGGTGTTTGATATGATCATCACCTGCTACCGGCGTATTGACGATTCGTTAGAGTCCTACACAGAGGTTTCTTGGCTCAGGCGAAACGGAGTAGAGGCACATATGTGATATGTGCAGGACCGAGAATAATGCGATATGGGATACCGTATTATATTCTCGCGATATTTAGATATGAACCAGGACATCGGATCAAGTGTTGATTCGATGAATCGGTACATGATATATTAGTCGGTAATATTCGATATAGCCGGATCATCGATTCAAGTGTTGATTCGATGATTTAATGTATAATAATATATATGATATATTGTATTACATTATCTAATATTGGCTCTCTTTATTATTTCATTTTCTCAGTGGATGATACATTGATATATATGCGATATATGTTAATTGTATTATTTTCTTTTGTTGCAAATATTTAATATATATGTGATATATATTATTGTGACATGATATGATTAATTGTTAAACATGTTTAAGGATGATTAATTGAGGTTAAGGTTTGATTAGGGTTGGATGCTTCAAGTTCCTTCTAGAAGCTATTTCTTTTGTCATTGTAAAGATATTTATGGATGACACATTTCTAAACCTAACCAAACCCTAACTCTAGTTGTTTCTCTACACATTCTTATCCAATCATCCTTGACCATGGTTAATAATCAATCATATAGGTTTTATTCTATTCATCACAAAAGAAAGATAATTCATTATCTTTTCATTATCATCTTCTTCCTTCTTCAAGAAAGCTTGCTAGTTTTTCTTAAGTGATGAAATAAAATGAGAAAATGATATTAAAAGAAAGCAAAATTACTACTCTCTCATCCTCATCTCATCTAGCCCATGGGATTAGTGTGTTCTTCTCTTTTGAGTGAGAAAGCTTGAGTCGAAGCAACTTCAAGGTAGATCATCGGAGATTTGGAATACTTCGAGCTAGCATGGATCGTTCGAGTCGTGGAGCCTCTCATGAGTCCGGGAGATCGTGGATCGTGGCAAAAGGACTTCTACTCGGAGCTTGTGAAGTGAAGGAGCGGACTACAAAGGTTGTAATCCCTCACACTTAGATAAAAGTTATCTTCTTGCATGTTAAACCCTAATAATCTAGCAAAGATCCCGGCTTTGGGTTGTTCGGCACGTCTAAAATTTAATCCGGGCATGTTTGATGCCTTATGAACCTTCACAAGAGTGCCTAGGAACCCTACAGTGGTATCAGAGCCTAGCTAGAGCATTAGGCGATGTGTTTACGAAGTTAAAACTCCGATCGAACCCGAAACGACGCAAAAAGACCCCTCTCTGGAAATTTTTTAAATTTTGGGATTTTTCTGAATTAAAAATATGTAAAAAAATCAGCAGGGAAATCTAAGAATTACCATAAAACCCGAGCCCCTAATTCCACTAAACGGCGGCGGAACCGCGGCGCAAGCATGGCTTGAGCGGCGGTTCCGCGGCGGATTGATGAGATCATGACACGTGGTTTTATGGTAATGTCCGTAGGTACTTGTTGATGTTTCTGGATATTTTTAACAGTGATTCCAGTATTGTTTAAATCTGGGGTTTATTTGGTAATAGTAGATTCGATCGGAATATTTAAGTTCGTATTTCTTTCCGGATATTTAGAAATTGTTAAACTAGTTGAACGGATATCATTAACCGACTTTTTCCCGGCACGACAAACTTTCAAGCGTTGAATTTTTACTGGGTTTAAATCTTTCGGAAAATTGTACAAGTTAAGCGGTGGACCCTCTAGAAGACAACAAACCTTAACTCGATTATGTGACCGTCTTGAACTGCCTTTTGAACCTTCGGGTTTGGGGCAGTACGGCGTGCCACATGTGAGGCGTTGGCTTGACCCTTCTACGGCTGGATCACCGGTACTGTGACATATTCTGGGATTATTTGAACTCCGCTCAAGAGTTGAGCACTTTGGGAAATTTTGGGTGTTTGATTATCTATTCGGAAAGTTTAATACTGTATATTTATCTGGAATGTGATACAATATGTGGAATTCATAGAGTTAGGCATGAAATGCGGAGTATGTGATATTTCGGATTTACGATGTCTAAAGTGATTGTGGATTCCAAATATTGTAGTTTTACACTTTCTTTTGTGTGACCGTAAGTGTAATATGTGATATCGCCGGTTTCGTTGCTATATGTCAACGACAATTGGGATGCGCATATTTACTTACATTGATGATATGAGATATTATGTGTTGTTGTGATATGTTATATTGGATCGTCGCGATCAGAATAGCCGGGGGTTTTATGTGAGATGAGGGTTTTTATTTTCATTCATGTAAAATTCATTTGTAATGTAATATTCTTTTATTTGGGGCACTTCCAGGTTGCGGTTGCTGTCACCAGTGTATATTATTTACTTTTCCGCATTAGGTAAACCCAAGGAGGGGAGCACAAGTAACCGGGTTCTAGGGTCCAGTGGGAGGCCATCTCGAGGAGTCGAGACAGGGTCTTCTAACCCTAGAATTGGCAGTGTTACTTGCCGCTCTCGTAGGGGTCTTGGGATGTGGATTTGGCTATTCGTCGCGACCGTGGAATCCGTGTTTTATACAGGCTCGAATTAAAAACACGGACGTCCTAGTATATCCAATATTTCATATATGTTCTTCTGCTGCAATGTTCTGTGATGAGATCATATTACTGCCTGAGACGAATGCTTATACTATATATATATATGCTGATATATAAATATTACTGCTTTCGTTTCTTCTGTGATGCTTAGGAAGCATAAGCTGATGGGATTTTTATTAATGAGATTAATAAAAGAAAAGAAACCTAAAGATGTTGTAGAATCAAAAACTTTATAAAAAAGGGTAGCTACAGTTTTGCTTTGCACAGTGATATATATGATATATCCTGCACCTTATTCGATGAGGAAAGGACCGAGATCCCTTCACCGGGAGTGACTCCTTTAGCGAAACTGGCAGATGCTACAAAACGCGGTTTGTCTTTTGATTGCTTTTAGTGTTTTGCTTTGCACAGCGGTATATATGATATATCCTGCACCTTATTCGATGAGGAAAGGGCCGACGATCCCTTCACCGGGAGTGACCCCTTTAGCGAAACTAAGAAAAGCCTCAAAAACACTCCTTTTCAAAAACTACATGATTCTACGACGATATCAAGTTCATTACGCTCAGGGTTTTCTGAAAAACCTGCGTAGCCCTCCGTCATTTCAGATAGATATTATTTAGTATTCGTGCTATGTTTGTTGACTTAGTCAAGGCGTAGTGTACGGTAGCTAAGTAGTGTTTATCTGTTAAAAACATGAGATGTGATTGGATTAGGGTATTCGCACGACCTTGTTGACTCAGTCAAGGGTCGTACGGGTGGGTTTAATTCAATCAAGAAATGTACGGGTTGAACTTGACTTGCGATTTATGGTTTGTTGACTTAGTCAAGGTCATAGATCGCTAGGGGCAAAATATTATCGGGAATTTCAAGCGTTGAAATTTGCAATGAGATTGCATACCTTCTATGAGATTTGGATCCCGATACCCACTGCGAGTAAGAGTTACTCCTGGGAGAGTTTTACACAGGACAATTAGTCATTCAAGTAGGTGTCTAGAAAAGTGTTAACGGGGTTACGCCTCTGGGAAAACGAGGTTTACTTTAATTAGGTCCGTGCGAAAGCACGGGGAACCTCCCTCAAAGTACCGACACTGATCTGGCTGAAAGATTGACGAAATTGTAAGGTGTAATTAATCCCGGCTAATCTTACCTTTTTAGGGTTTGAAGGTAGATTTGATAAAAACAGTGGGAGACATCCTGATTAGATAAGATAATAACCAATCTAATCTTGCAAGAGCATACGCTAAAGTGTTTTCTTCTCTCTCTCTCCAGGTAGCGACCATGTCAGGCCATGATCAAGATAATAATATTGATGTATTGACTGAACCCGATTATTGTACTGAGCAAGGGAATGTTGGACCCGTTCTTTCTTATAAGAGTTATAAGACTGAACAGGAAACAGGAGAATATCTGGATTCTCACGCCGCCCAAAAGAACATGCATGTTGATGCATCTTCTTCGGGTGTGTTTGTTATTGAGAACTGTTTCTCAGTTCACCCTACGTCCTGGGTATTAGATACCGGATCAGGATCCCACATATACAAACAGTTGCATGGGCTACGTAAAGGTAGAGAACTGGGAAAAGATGATCATTCCGTTCTAGTAGGGAACGGTGCAAATGTTGCAGCCAAAGCAGTTGGCGAATATCACCTTGTATTGCCGAGTCGTAATACACTGATTCTAAATGAGTGCTATTATATACCGAACATGATGTGCAACATTATATCAGTTTCTTTATTAAGTAAAGAAGGATATAATTTTGTAGTAAAGGATAATGTTATGAACATATTCCTGGATCAAAAGTTGATTGCATCAGGCTCGTTACATAATGGCATATTCATTCTAAATCAGAATACAGTCCTGAATATACAAAACACACACAAGAGGAAAAGTTCAGATATGAACGAATCCTACTTGTGGCATTGTAGACTTGGTCATATCAATGCGACACGACTGGCTAAGTTACATAGAGATGGTTATTTGAATCCGTTCGAATTATCATCTTATGATACTTGCCATTCATGTCTCAAAGGAAAAATGACCAAAGCTCCATTTAGTGGACACGGAGAAAGAGTTACCGAACTCTTAGGACTGGTACATAGTGATGTATGCGGTCCCATGTCTACACATGCCAGGAACGGTTCTTCCTACTTCATTACATTCACTGACGATCTCTCTAGATACGGACATGTGTTTCTGATGAAACACAAGTCTGAAGCTTTTGAGAAATTCAGAGAATATAAGCACGAAGTAGAAAACCAAACGGGCAAAAGTATTAAGATTCTTCGATCTGATCGAGGAGGTGAATACTTAAGCGGTGAGTTTTTAGATTATCTAAAAGAGAATGGGATTCTCTCTCAGCTTACTCCTCCTTATACACCACAGCACAACGGTGTATCAGAACGAAGGAATCGGACCCTATTAGATATGGTGCGATCTATGATGAGCGATGCTGAGTTACCTATTTCCTTCTGGGGGTATGCGCTTGAGACAGCCATATACATATTGAATCTAGTTCCGTCTAAATCTGTACCTACCACACCATATGAGATATGGAGCGGGAAGAGACCATATTTTAAACGAGTTAAGATATGGGGTTGTCCGGCCTATGTCAAAAGACAAAATCCGGACAAACTCGAGGCACGATCAGTCCTTTGCAAATTTGTGGGATATCCAAAGAATTCTCAAGGATATTTTTTCTACCACGCTGAGGAACAAAAAGTGTTTGTTGCTCAACATGCCACCTTTTTGGAAAGGGAATTTCTTGCAAAAGAAATTAGTGGCAGAGAGGTAAAGCTGGAAGAGGTTCCAGCACCACAAACCGCAACTGATGATTTGATGGAACCAGAAGATTCAATAGTACCCGACGAACCCCAGCCTCTCCGCCGATCTAGTAGGGTTTCTCGTCCACCTGAGAGATACTACGGTTTTCTCATTGATGGTGGAAGCGAGGATTGCATCATGGATGATGATGAACCCACTAGTTTCGAGCAGGCCATCACGAGTGGTGACTCTGTGAAATGGCTGGAAGCTATGCAATCTGAGATGGAATCCATGTGCACCAACAAAGTATGGACTTTGGAAAATGCTCCTGAAGGGGTAAAACCCATTGGGAGCAAGTGGATCTTTAAAAAGAAATTTGGTGTAGATGGAAAAGTTGAGACTTTCAAAGCTAGACTTGTAGCAAAGGGTTTTCGTCAACGTCCAGGTGTGGATTATGATGAAACCTTTTCTCCAGTGGCTATGCTTAAGTCCATCCGGATCTTACTTGCCATTGCTGCATACCATGACTACGAAATCTGGCAAATGGATGTTAAGACCGCCTTTCTAAACGGTGATTTAGAAGAGAGCGTGTACATGACTCAGCCAGAGGGCTTCGTAGATAGTGGGAGCAGCGGAAAGGTGTGCAAGCTGCTTAAATCCATTTATGGGTTAAAGCAAGCATCACGGAGTTGGAACATCTGTTTTGATGTTGTAGTCAAAGAGTTTGACTTCATCAAAAATATAGATGAACCTTGTATCTATAAGAAGGTAGCAGAGGGTAAGGTAGTCTTCCTCGTATTGTACGTGGATGACATACTCTTGATAGAAAATGATATTCCTATGCTGCAATCAGTCAAGCTCTTCTTATCACAGAGATTCTCAATGAAAGATCTAGGTGATGCCTCCTGCATATTGGGAATCATGATCTATAGAGATAGATCTAAACGGATACTGGGATTGTCCCAATCCAGGTATATTGACACCATACTAAAGAGGTTTAGTATGGAAGAATCCAAGAGTGGGAATCAGCCCACGATCTCTGGACTCACTCTCTCCAAAGAGATGTCTCCCAAGACTGATTTGGAGAGAGCTCGCATGCAAGGGATACCCTATGCTTCGGCAGTAGGCTCTATCATGTATGCGATGCTATGTACCAGACCCGATGTAGCATACTCACTAAGTGTAGTGAGTCGGTATCAAGCAGATCCTGGAGAGAGTCATTGGACAGCAGTGAAGAACATTCTCAAGTACTTACGAAGGACTAAGGAGATGTTCTTGGTGTATGGTAATGGAGAACTCCAGGTGGAGTCCTTTACCGATTCCAGCTTCCAAAGTGATAAGGACGACTCTAAGTTGCATTCGGGTTTTGTCTTTACCCTCAATGGAGGGGCGGTATGTTGGAAGAGTTCCAAACAGGATACCGTTGCAGACTCGACGATGGAGGCTGAATACATCGCTGCCAACGATGCTGCCAAAGAGGCTGTCTGGATCAAGAAGTTCATTAGTGAACTTGGTGTGGTTCCATCCATTGAACATCCAATACCTCTGTATTGCGATAACAATGGAGCTGTGGCTTTGGCCAAGGAACCCAGGTCCCATCAGAAGTCCAGACATATTCTGAGGCGGTATCACCTGATCAGGGAGATAGTTGATCGCCGGGAGATCGAGGTCAGGAGAGAAGATACGAAGGAAAACACTGCGGATCCATTCACGAAGGCTATTCCCCAGATACAGTTTGAGAGATTATTCGGGATGCTAGGTATGAGATACTACAGCAGCTGGCCTTAGTGCAAGTGGGAGATTGTTAGTTATGTATATGCCCTAGAGGCCATTGTTGTACATATGATGTATATTATGATGGATGCTTAGATATATACAGAGAGGACTTTCTTGCTCGTCATGATAGTATGCTATTTGGTTTCACTTTATCTTAACATGTTGACTTGTATTGGTTTACTGTTTTACTCTCACATGTTGATAAAGCCCTTAGGATCTGTACTCGACTACTGGGACTATGATGAGATCATACTAGTGGGGCCGCGGTAGTCGATGAGTACATCCTATAACTGTTCCTAGTCGAGGGTATATCGAGATAGGGCATTGATACACCAGAGTAGACTAGCGTATACGCATCTTGACCCATATGATGGGCGATGGATGATCCCATATCCATCGGTGTTTGACATCAGAGATGGTGTACGGGTGCTCAGCGGAGACTGGGTACACTGGACGGACTCGCCGAGAACTCCCAGATGGTGATATACCACACGTCAGATGGCAGTTCTCCGGTAACACTGGTACAGGGTAGTCTGTAGACCCGAGATCGTCATGGAGTCTTGTGTGATTCCCACTGTACTTTGATTTCCACCTTACCACGTCCAAGAGGGCGTGCAAAACGGTGGCTTTTGGGTACAGTCCCGAATCACATGGAGGCAATGAGCGATAGGAGGGGATTCGTCTCTCCCGGTATAGGGAGTTGATGTTGTGCTGTGTTCGATTGGCTATAACTGGAAGTCCCTGGCCAGGGCTGATATAGAGATTTACTGGTAAGTGTTACTAGTAGTTTCTCGACCCGTTATGAGCCACACATCGACACGACTTATCGGTTACTGGGGTCTGACGTATACCACCCCTAGACTTAATATGCGACATATCAGACGAACAGACCGGACTATACGGGAGTGTTACTGATCGGATTCACAGGAGAACGCACAGGCTAGCTTGTTGATCTTCTGATCGCTCAATACCTGGGTGGCTGTTACGTTTAGCTGACCGCTTGCAGCTTGTGGGTGTTTGATATGATCATCACCTGCTACCGGCATATTGACGATTCTTTAGAGTCCTACACAGAGGTTTCTTGGCTCAGGCGAAACGGAGTAGAGGCACATATGTGATATGTGCAGGACCGAGAATAATGCGATATGGGATACCGTATTATATTCTCGCGATATTTAGATATGAACCGGGACATCGGATCAAGTGTTGATTCGATGAATCGGTACATGATATATTAGTCGGTAATATTCGATATAGCCGGATCATCGATTCAAGTGTTGATTCGATGATTTAATGTATAATAATATATATGATATATTGTATTACATTATCTAATATTGGCTCGCTTTATTATTTCATTTTCTCAGTGGATGATACATTGATATATATGCGATATATGTTAATTGTATTATTTTCTTTTGTTGCAAATATATAATATATATGTGATATATATTATTGTGACATGATATGATTAATTGTTAAACATGTTTAAGGATGATTAATTGAGGTTAAGGTTTGATTAGGATTGGATGCTTCAAGTTCCTTCTAGAAGCTATTTCTTTTGTCATTGTAAAGATATTTATGGATGACACATTTCTAAACCTAACCAAACCCTAACTCTAGTTGTTTCTCTACACATTCTTATCCAATCATCCTTGACCATGGTTAATAATCAATCATATAGGTTTTATTCTATTCATCACAAAAGAAAGATAATTCATTATCTTTTCATTATCATCTTCTTCCTTCTTCAAGAAAGCTTGCTAGTTTTTCTTAAGTGATGAAATAAAATGAGAAAATGATATTAAAAGAAAGCAAAATTACTACTCTCTCATCCTCATCTCATCTAGCCCATGGGATTAGTGTGTTCTTCTCTTTTGAGTGAGAAAGCTTGAGTCGAAGCAACTTCAAGGTAGATCATCGGAGATTTGGAATACTTCGAGCTAGCATGGATCGTTCGAGTCGTGGAGCCTCTCATGAGTCCGGGAGATCGTGGATCGCGGCAAAGGGACTTCTACTCGGAGCTTGTGAAGTGAAGGAGCGGACTACAAAGGTTGTAATCCCTCACACTTAGATAAAAGTTATCTTCTTGCATGTTAAACCTTAATAATCTAGCAAAGATCCCGGCTTTGGGTTGTTCGGCACGTCTAAAATTTAATCCGGGCATGTTTGATGCCTTATGAACCTTCACAAGAGTGCCTAGGAACCCTACAGATATAACCAAAAAAAACAAATATATATATATATATATATATATATATATATATATATATATATATACTTTGTAAAAAACCATCTTGTTGTTTTTTGATTAGCTTTTGTGCAAGTGTGCAGGAAAATACAAGGTTCGAGTTCAGTGGCCAAGACGTTGAAAATACGGAGTTCAAGTACAGTGCCAAAGACGTGGGAAGATAGACCCACATTTCGCGGCTACACCGCGACGGACAACACGAAGCATCCGGTCTACTGTAAAAATCTGGAGCAGATACAGTGAGCAAATCAGAATTCCACACATCCAGACAACCAGAGGAGACACAGACCAGCATCTCCACAAAATTTCAAAGCCCAATCCCACCATCGTGCCGCGGAACCGCGGCCTTAGCACATGTTTGGCCGTGGAACCGCGGCCATTTAGTGGCTTCAGGGTCCCAAAATTTCTGGTGAGTCTCTCTTTTCTCCACTCCTCTGAACTCCAATAAATTGTGTTTTCTGCAGCCTTCTTTGCGCAAATTCTTCTCCCCCTTCCAATAAACTGTTCTTGTGCAGGATTCTTTGCGCCGCAAAATAAAAATTGTTTGCAGTTGATTTGTTACTGTTTTGCATTTCTTTAATACGGACTTAAGGGGCTTGAAACCAATCCAGATTGGGTGGGGATTTCATCACCCTTCCCAGGACCCCAAAAATCACTAAAGCATATGCATTGTCCATTGTAAATTAAAAAATACTAGACTTCAGCCCTAAGGACTTCGCGCTCATTAGGAGAAGATAAACCGTGTTTAGAACCTCGCTTAACGGTATATTGTTTACGGGGTGTCTAGGAAAGTGTTAAAGGCGCAACCGCCGAAAGAGAAAGGGTTATTTAATTAAGGAACTTCGCGAAAGCGTTGGACAACCTCCTCTTATCTCTGCACTTACCTGGCCTCGTGATCAGTGTATTTTTAAGCCTGTTTCTCGACACTGTTTAACTTCGACAATCAAGTTCAGGAGCAGGTCTAGTAGACCTAGGTTACCCTAGATCTAGGTGTGATTGTGCATATCTTGTTTGTGATTGCTTAAGCCGTATTTCCGTACATATTTCTGTAAATCTCTTTCTAAAAAAAAAAAGAAAAAGAAAAGATCAAAAACTTTTATAAAAACTTGCCCTTTTGTCGCCAAATCCATTTTCACCCACCAACCATCGCCTTTCTCCATTGACGTTTTCTTACCCTCACCTTCTCCGTTTTGACTATACTAAACTCGTTTAGTGTATGTCCGCTTGGACTCGGGACACTAGCGCCCGTCTAGTCCGCGTTACGTTAGTCGCGACCGACTACGCGATCGACTCCGAAGTCGATACTCCGTCCACTCCTCTTTCACCCCTTCCTTTGCCGGCCAACTCCGACGTTGACCGGAATTCTGTTCACACATCTTCACCTTCACCTTCACCTTCACCAACCTCTTCTTCCGCGATGTCAGGATTTAATCCGAACATCTCTTTGACCACCACTGGATTGGCTCCACCCCCTACGGAGACCAATCTCCCACCACCTCCGCCTGTTGTAGCGCCGCAGCGAATCGCGCTCCAGGATCGTTTCTACCCCACCTGTTCTGCACTTCCCACCTGCCTTTCTCTTCTTCCGGCCAATGGGGACAACTTTGAAATTAAGCCCCATTTCATCAACATGCTTCCACGTTTTCATGGGCTTGAATCTGAAGATGCCTATATCTTCATCAATAAATTTCAAAACGTCTGTGCCATGATGAAAACCACCCAGCTGTCGGACGATGCTATACGTCTACGGGTCATTCCGTTCACTTTATGCGATCTCGCTGAAAAATGGCTGTATAGCACCGCCTCCCACTCAATCACCAGCTGGGACGAGTTTGTTAAAGCGTTTCTGAAAAAATTCTATCCGAATCATAAGACCGCAAGGATTCGAAATGAAATCAACCAATTCTCCCAGCTTCCTTCTGAACCCTTCTGGAAGTGCTTTGACCGATACAAAGACATTCTTGTTCAGTGTCCTCACCACGGTATAGAGAAATGGCAGCTCTGCCAAACCTTATACGAGGGCCTGAACCCAGCAACGAAGCAGTTGTTGGAAACCATCTGTCAGGGCCACTTCCTATCCAAATCTGACGAGGAAGCGTGGCAGTTCTTTGACGACCTTGCGGAGCAAACGCTACAGTGGGAGAGCACCAGACCGACTTCTTCTTCTTCTACCTTCACTTCTACCGGTCAGTCTAGGGTAGGAATCCACCAACTTGACGTCTCTATTGCGATGAAAGCTGAAATGGCTGCTATAACAAGAAAACTTGAAGCAATAGAAAGCAAATTCTCTGCTCCTGCTCCTGCCCCTGTTCTCCCCCTTCGTACCATCTGCGCTTGTTGTTCCGATCCTTCCCACTTGACAGAAGAGTGTCCTTACAATCCACCCTCGTAAGGACAGGATCAGGTCAATGCTGCCTTTCAGCAAAGACCGAGGAATGATCCATACTCTTCCTCCTACAATCCCGGTTGGAGGAACTATCCCAATTTCGCCTGGAATCAGAATCAGAATCAATTCCAAGGCAACAATTTCCAAAGGGCCCCTCCACCGCAACAACAAGCGCAACAACAAACTCAGTATCAGCAGCCCTTCCAACCCCAACCTTTCCAAAATCAGACGAACAACTTTGCACCCAACAATTCTTTTCCACCAAACAACTTTGTTCCGTCAAACAACGATAAGGTTTCCTCGCTCGAGCGAAGTCTGGAGGCTTTCGTTAAACAGTCTACTCAGTCCACCGCCAACATCCAGTCTTCCATTCAATCTTTAGTGCAACACACTGCCGCACACGGGCAAAGCATCAAGACCATCGAGGCCCAGATTGCACAGCTGAACGCGGCCTTGAGCGAGCGAGAGAAGGGGAAGCTCCCGTCCCAGCCACTTCCAAATCCCGGTCACCCACATAATGCACATGTTGCTCTTGAACAACAAAACCATAATGTGAGTGCCGTGACCACACTGAGATCGGGGAGGATACTGCGAAACAACATTGGCAAACGGATCAACGATGACACCCCGGCCGCTGCTTCTTCTTCTTCTCCCTCTTCTTCTTCTTCGTCTTCTGAGCCTGTTCTCCGTTCTTCACAAGGTTCTCCCTCTTCTTCTTCTACTCTGAACGGACCCACTTCTCACTCCACGAAAACACCTATTCTGGGATCCGTTCCAACTCCACAATCTCCTCCTCCAGCATTAGACTCAAGCAATTTTCAAAATGTTCCATTTCCAAACCGGTTGAGGTCTAATAAACAAAATCCTCAAATGGAGAAGATTCTGGAGCTATTCAAGCAGGTTAACATTAACATTCCTCTTTAGATGCTGTCCAACAAGTCCCGTCCTACGCGAAAATCTTAAAGGACTTATGCACGAAAAAGAGGAAGTCTCAGGTACCCAAGAAAGTTTTCTTGGCTAGTGTTGTGAGTGATGCCCTTACCCAATCTTTACCACAAAAACGGAAGGACCCTGGCTGTCCTACGATTTCAATTACTATTGGGGATAAGAACATCAACCGCGCACTATTAGATCTTGGTGCCAGTGTTAACCTGCTTCCATATTCAGTATACGAGCAATTAGGCGTCGGAGAGTTGAAACCCACACACTGCACTCTCCAAATGGCCGACCGATCGATCACCCACCCTAGGGGTGAGCTAGAGGATGTGTTGATAAAAGTCGGGGACTTCAAATTCCCCGTTGACTTCATTGTATTAGATACACAGCCTGTAGCTAACCCCCGGAATCAAATTCCGGTGATACTCGGTCGCCCATTTCTCGCAACCTCAAATGCTGTGATCAGTTGTCGCAATGGTTCAATGAACCTCTCTTTTGGAAATATGACGATTGAACTCAACATTTTTAGGTTAGGGAATCAGCCCGCCGAACCTAACGCTCATATACTGGACGTCTGCTCGATTCAGGAGATCACACCAGAAGAGTGTGAATTCGAGGAGTTTCTGTTTGATCAGATAATCTTGACGCCACTAGTGCGTTTCTCTTCGAACCTGCTGCTATTTCTGCGCCCGACAACGAATACGAGTGTTTCACGTTCTCGAACGATCTTAGCTGCGCACAACCCGAGTTTGAATCCTTCGACTTTCCGGATGAGTTACCTGAACCATCCAACTCGGTTGCCTACACTCGTTTTGAACCTTTGCTGGAGTCCTTTGAGTTCGAGACCTTTGCACCAGTCTTGCCTTCCATCGTTTCACCTCCAACGCTCGAACTCAAGCCGTTGCCGTCTCACCTTAAGTATGCTTACTTAGGTGAGAACGAGACCCTCCCTGTCATCATCTCGGCTTCTCTAGCTCCCGAGCAAGAGAAAGCCCTTCTCGCGGTCTTGCACAGCAACAGGCAGGCTTTTGGCTGGTCCATGGCGGACATCAAGGGGATTAGTCCCCTAATCGTTGAGCATCACATTCATCTGATGGATGATGCCAAACCAGCCCGGGATCCACAAAGACGTCTTAATCCAGTCATGAAGGAGGCTGTGAAGAAGGAGATCGTCAAATGTCTAGATAGTGGTATCATTTACCCTATCTCTGATAGCCAGTGGGTTAGCCCCATTCATGTTGTCCCCAAGAAGTCGGGCATCACGGTCATAACCAACGAGGCGAACGAGTTAATCCCTACTCGCACCCAAACTGGGTGGCGAGTTTGCATTGATTACAGAAAACTCAACGCCGCAACGCAGAAAGACCACTTTCCGCTACCTTTCATTGACCAGATGCTTGAACGATTGGCCGGACACAAGTACTACTGCTTTCTTGATGGCTACTCCGGCTATAATCAAATTCCCATCGCCGAAAAAGACCAGGACAAGACCACTTTCACTTGTCCTTTCGGCACGTTTGCATATCGACGCATGCCCTTTGGGTTATGCAATGCGCCCGCTACCTTCCAGCGGTGTATGATGGGAATTTTCTCTGACATGGTGGAAAAATTTCTGGAGATTTTCATGGATGACTTCTCCATCTTCGGCGACTCCTTTGACAGTGTTTGCTGCATCTTGACGCTGTCCTTACCCGATGTAAGGACAAGAATCTCACTTTGAACTGGGAGAAATGCCACTTCATGGTGCGCGAAGGTATTGTCTTAGGACATATCATCTCGCAAAATGGCATAGAGGTTGACAAAGCTAAGATTGAGGTCATTTCCAATCTGCCTCCTCCCCGATGCGTCAGAGATATCCGAGCCTTCCTTGGCCATGCCGGTTTCTATAGACGGTTCATCAAGGACTTTAGCAAGATTGCTAGGCCCTTGACTCTTTTGCTGGCCAAGGACACGCCTTTCGACTTCAACTCGAGCTGTGTGACTGCATTCGAGTCACTGAAACGCTCACTCACTTCTGCTCCCGTTCTTTCTTCACCTGACTGGACGCACCCATTCGAGATTATGTGCGATGCATCCGACTTTGCCATCGGTGCAGTCCTTGGACAGCACATCAACAAGATGCCGCACGTAATCTATTACGCGAGCCGAACCCTGAACGACGCCCAACTCAATTATACAACAACTGAGAAGGAATTCTTGGCTGTTGTATTTGCTTTAGAAAAGTTCAGGCCCTACCTCATCGGCTCTCCAGTCATTGTCTACACGGACCATTCAGCTCTGCGCCATCTTTTTGCGAAGAAAGATGCAAAATCTCGGTTAATACGTTGGATCCTCTTGCTTCAAGAGTTTGACCTTGTCATTAAGGACAAACGAGGATGTGAAAACGTAGTTGCCGGCCATCTCTCACGACTTCCTTCTTCGCCTTCGCTTCCAATTCCAATCAACGACGTTTTCCCGGATGAACAGCTTTTGACAGTATCTTGCGAACCCTGGTTCGCAGATATTGTGAACTATTTGGCCACGGGATTACTACCGACCGAATGGTCAAGTCAGGACAGACTTCGCTTCTTATCCCAAGTAAAACACTTTTACTGGGACGAACCCTACTTGTTCAAGTACTGTCCCGACCAGATTATTCGTCGGTGTTTCCCTGATGAGGAATTCAAGAGTGTGCTGTCATTTTGCCACGATCAAGCGTGTGGCGGGCATTTTGGGCCCAGAAAGACAGCTGAGAAGATCTTGCAATGTGGTTTCTACTGGCCACAACTCTTCAAAGATGCTCATGACTATTGCAAGACTTGCTCCCGGTGCCAACACATGGGCCGGATATCCCGGAGGAACGAGATGCCGCTCCAACCGATCTTGGTTGTGGAGATTTTCGATGTTTGGGGGATAGATTTCATGGGGCCGTTTCCCAGCTCTTTTGGGAACTTGTACATCCTTCTAGCTGTTGATTACGTCTCTAAATAGGTCGAGGCTGTGCCGAGCCGGACTAACGACAACAAGGTTGTCGTTAGGTTCCTTAAAGAAAACATTTTCTCCCGGTTTGGCCACCCTCGAGCGATCATTAGCGACAATGGAAGTCATTTCTGCAATAGGACTTTCGAGGCCTTGATGCGGAAATACTCCATTAATCATAAGCTCTCTACGCCCTACCACCCCCAAACCTGCGGGCAGGCCGAAGTTTCAAATCGGCAAATCAAGCAGATACTGGAGAAGACGGTTTCCAAGAACCGTAAGGATTGGTCTCTGAAACTCACTGATGCCCTTTGGGCATTTCGAACCGCTTATAAGACCGACCTTGGCATGTCTCCCTATCGGCTTGTGTACGGAAAAGTCTGCCACCTACCTGTCGAAATCGAGTATCGCGCATTTTGGGCGATAAAGGAGCTGAATCTGTCTCTTGAGGACGCGGGCAGCCATCGGAAGCTGCAGTTGAACGAACTAAGCGAGCTTAGGGATGAGGCTTACGATAACGCGGTTGTCGTTAAGAATCGAACGAAGGTGTTTCATGATAAACACCTTTTGCGCAAAACCTTCATACCTGGTCAGCAGGTACTGCTTTACGACACCCGACTTCACTTCCATCCAGGAAAGCTCAGATCTCGCTGGAAAGGGCCGTATTTTGTGCGGAATGTGTATCCGCAGGGCGCTGTGGATTTGGAAAATCCAAAGGACGGTTCACTTTTCAAAGTGAACGGACACCGATGCAAACCGTACCTTAGCGCCGAACCAACAGAGGTGCTCCTGTTCTTACAGGAGCCGGTTTACCCTGAATGATCTTCCTCTGCCTACCTCCAAACTTCGGTTATCCAGCCTAGAACAGCGGACACTGTTCCAAATAAGTTTGGGGGTATGTACAAACCATTTTGTATATATTTGTGTATATTCTTTTTCTTTTCTTTATAAACAAAAACAAATAAAAATTTGTGTATCACTAACCAACAATTTTGAACCTTCCAACTGCTCTCTTCATGCTACGACAGTGAGGACACTATCCAGTTTAAGTTTGGGGGTACGCTCGGTACGCATTTCTTACCTTCGCATTCATATGTATATTTTGCATCTGCATATTAATATCCATAAAATCCATAAAAATTTGAAAATTTTCTAAAAAATATATAAAAAAAATTTGTCAAGTTAGCTTGTGGAAGAACTCCGATTCATAATTCGACGGTTTTTGTTTGAAAAAATAGGAATGACTAAATCTTATGTTTAGATTTTGAAAACCTGAAAGATAACTCTCCTTTGAAGTTAACTATAGCTGATATACGTCTTTACAGCACACTACACGTGTCGTAAGATTTTGGGAATTAGATGACAAGTCTTTCATGTTTAAACTTTTAAACAGATAAATGATTTTCTGAGGATCATATAGGTTTGTTCTGAAATAAGTGATGTCAAGAATAGTTTATGAAGTAAAGCGAATATGAAGGAATGTTATTGATGTCGTAATTGGAGCTAAGTCTGAAAAATAACCCATCTGAAACTTGATTGGAATGATTACACACCAAACCCACTAACACGTCTTTTATCCAAAAAATAATTGAACTGCCGGTTATATCTCCGTTCGTATTAAATCATCTGATTTTCACGCCAAACTGTCTTTTGTTTTTGGACCTGGGTAACTTGAGTAATTAAGTCTGCCGGGGTGTTTCTACACCTAATGCCCTAAAACCAACTGGTTTGGGTGCATTGGCCCAAAGCTCGCTAAGAAGCCTAGAAAGTCCAGTTTAAAACAAAGTCAAGCAAGTGTTCTCTCCGAGTTAAAATTCCTAACGGTTCTTTGTGTGAGAATAATCTTGATAAAAGACAGGCTTTTATAAAAATTTTAACGGAGATATGAAGTTTTTATTCTATGATAAAGACTATTACACGTTCACAGAGGTGTGTATGAAATGAAAACAAGAAAAAGGTGGAGTGAAAAATACGACTTAGTTTCCTGTTATGGAAGATAGAAATTCTGAAGTTGAAACCTTACTGGAAAACGAAACTTGAAAAATGCTTAACTCTTTATAAAACTTATGTGATCCTTTTAAAATTGTTATCTGGGTTTTATTGTGCGACATGATGACTTTAATCGATCCTTCTGGAACTTAACGACACTATTTGCACTGCACGTAAAGACATATAAAATCTGTAGTTAAATAAGAAGCGAGGTGTGAAAAATAAAGGTTCGATAGTCTAGACTTAGGATTATAGAATTGTTATTTTCTAAAAAACTTTAGGGTTTGAATCTTAGTTATTTTGCAAAACCAACTTGACCGGATTTTGTGGGTAGTATCCGCTGAAAACCCTCAGGAGACAACACTTCTCCTACTAGGGACACCTAGAGGTTTAACGGCCTGTTGCACATGCTCAGTGCAATCGCGTTCCCTGCGAAAGTGAGGTTAGGAAATTTTTGTGAATAAATTGGATTTGCTCGGGACGAGCAAATGATAAGTTTGGGGGTATTTGTTCATAACAGTTTTTTGCATTTTCATACCGCCCATTTTTTATCACTTTGCATATAGGTAGATACTCTTGAGCCGTGTTTGCTAGTCAATTGCAGTATACAGGTTCTCGGCTCTAAACGGTGGAACTCATGGAAAAAACACGACAAAATCCGGGTTCCTGCCAACCACTGAAGAAAACACGGTCTCCGCTCTTCATCCGTATGTTGCCAAATACCAGTTTAGAAAGACAAAATGGCAAATCAATGTCACCTTCATGCACAAAGCACAAAGGCAACACCAAATCCAATAAATCTACGCGGTGCCCGAGAAAAGCATGACAAAAGATCCACCTTTTGATCAACAGAAATTCTGGAAAAATCGTGAAAACAATTTGAGAAAATACATATACCAGAATGAAGTACTCATCAGATCAGGCCACCACCAAAAAGCACTAAGCCCAACTCCACAATACGGCCGCGGAACCGCGGCAAAAGGGGGGTCTAGGCCGCGGTTCCGCGGCCGTTCTGGCGCCAAAAATGCAGGGTTTTCAGGGGGTGTTTGGTCTTTTCATATGGGCCCGTATTGTTGCCCTAGATTCTCATTTTCCAGCCTATAAATACCCCAGAACTTAGTGAAGGAAGAGGCCATTCTTGTATTTTCTTTTTGCTAGGTTTTAGTTTACATGTTCTTCTTCTTCTCATCTCTTCTCCATTAAACTTGTAGTGAGCTTTGTGAGTGAGGAATGGTGAATCAAGAGGATCATTTTATTATCATGCTTGTCTTACTTTTGCTATAATTGTTGTAACTTTAATTCGTTAAGTAGTTGTTGTTATTTCCTTGTTGTTTCTTTCTTCTCTCTTTTTCTTTATCCTTACATACGAAAATGATGCTTACGCTTGATCCTCGCCAAGGTGAGGTTGCAAATAGCTAGTCGTATTCTTCTAATCTCTTTCTTTCTATCTTCCTCTTTTGTTTTGTTTTATTTTTCCGTATCATGATGTGTGAGTAGTTCATTCTTGTTAGGGTAGGATAAGGTAAGTTTGAGAGAAGGAAATCTCTCTCACTCTTTCCTTGCCCAACAGCTTAAATCGACTCCCGTTAATTGAACCACAATCCGCTCCTTACGGCACCCTATCCTACATGATAGCGGTGATTCCGTAGAGAAACCGGTTGTGGTTGAATTAACCGGAGGTTATGGCTAAGAGCCAAGAACGGACGGACAAGCACCAAAAGGAAGGACTTATGCGTTGGAAAGTCTAGCTTATACTCGCAAGTTCCTTCCTAGTCGTGCTAATCCCCGTTGTTGCCGATTACCGTAACACCGATATTAAGAGGGGCAACGAAAGATGTGGAGACTCCTAACTCAAACTAACCTAATCCTAACCCTAACAAGCTCGCTTTAAATATCAACTCAACACTTAGATAACCACAACAAAATCTGAACTTCCGGACTTAACTCGTTAAAACACATTGAAAAAGACTCCCATCTCCCTGCGGACGACCCGTACTCAACCGGCTAGCTACAAGCGAAACCGTCTTGATTGCGGTATTTAAAACTAAACTTGAACACGCAGAACCTCTAACAATCATCAATCTCTTCATCGGAAATCTCGGAACCTGGATGAATCCTTTTCTATGCACCGCAGGTCTCAAAAAGTTCCAAGAACTGACCAAGAAAGTTCAAATGTTGGAGCGCTCAAAACAGGAATCCTCCCCAGATTCCCAAAATAACAATAAATCCTGGAGAAACCGAAAGGATGATAATCGCAAAGGCGGAAATTTTGACGATGCTGAATTGTTTAACACTTTAGCTGACCGAAATAGGCGAGGGACAAGCGGGCCAAATGTCTATCAACCTCAGAAGCTATTGTTAGGAGGGGGAGAAGAATCGCCTTTGAAAGAGAAGCTAGATAAGGTCTATTCCTTCAGAAGGGACAAAATCTATAAGATATTCAAGGACGCCTTAAGAAACGGTCTACAATTGCCAGAATCAAAGAGACCGCAAGAAGCGAATATGACCAACAACCCTAAATATTGCCCATATCATAGAGTGATAGGTTATGCCATTGAGGACTGCTTCTTCTTCAAAGATTGGGTTGAAAAGCAATACAAGACAGGAGAGATAGAACTGTCTAAAGGTGTGTTAGCAAACAATCAAGCAGCGACCACCAATTTCATACAAATGGAGACCAAAGCTCTTCGGGAATCTGCTACTCTCAATCGTTTGTCCTTCTTAGAAAGGAGCGGGCTAAGGCAACAAGCCAAAAGCCCAACGAGCAATAATACCAATGAAAAGGCAGTAGATGGGTACACAATCCATATGATCTACATGGTGGAGCCCAAAATAATAAGTCCTCCTACGCCTCGTACCCATGACAATGACATGGCTGTTGCTACCCAACATTGGCTCGGTCTAAATGATGAAGTGCCCGCTCAGGCCATTAGGCCAAAGGAGCCCGTGATTTTTACTGAATCAAGCTCAGGCGGTAAGGATAACCCCGTTGTCATACCCGAAACTATAGAACAAGTATTATTCCAATGGTTTCAAAGGCAGCTTCAGGACAGGGATGAGAAGATGGCCAAGGTCCATTCCAAAGTCGACAAGCTGGCAAACGTCGTGGCAGATCTCATGACCCAAGTCGTCCGATTGCAATTACAGCAAAATCAAATTTTGGTTCATGAGCCAGGGATTAATATCCAGAAGTAGCCAACCGATACTCCCTCCAGCCCAAGAGCGCAACACTTTTGCGAAAAACGGCCGTGATCAGCTTCTAGTCTTTCCGATACATACACTAAATGGGCTAAGCGAACAGCAGGCGAACCAAAGACCGATCGGCCTAGAGGACCAGCATCAGGAAAGGCACTTACTCTAATGGAGAAAAGGAAGAAAGTCTACTCCCTTAGGATGGACGTAGTCCGCGAAATATTCAAGGACGCCTTGAACAACGGTCTGCAACTGCCTATTCCAAAGAGACCACATGAAATGAATATGACCGACAATCACATATACTGCCCATATCATAGACTGGTGAGTCATACCATCGAAGACTGCTATGTTTTCAAAGATTGGGTGGAGAACCAATACAGGGTTGGGAAAACCTCACAGTCCTCGGATGTACTGGCAAGCCACAAAGTTACGGTCATCAACACAGCTTCGCCAAGATCAAAGTTCGAGGAGCTGTAATAAGCAAACACAGATGATCACCATGTCGTTAAAATGGGAACAGCTGACCACGACGTTGTTAAACTGGGGGCAGCTGACCACCATATCGTTAAACTGGAAATAGATGACCACCACGTCATTAAACTGGGGACAGCTGAACACCACGTCGTTAAACTGGGAATAGCTGACCCCTAAGTCGTTAAACTGGGAGTGTAAAAAAATATTTTGTGTAAATAAAAGAAAATCCGAAATGATAGGGCAACCGCGAATAAATAGCCGAAATGATAGGGCAATCGCGACCTTTACGATAAGAAAAGCTGAAATGATAGAGCAATCGCGGTAAAAGAAAAAAGAAAAACTTCATACCCTCCAAAGGTGAATGATGTGTCGCTTCTGAAACCATACTTCAGTATTAGCGATGCAGACACCAAAAAAATCCAAACCCCTAAATTCCCAAATGGCGAATAATGAGCTGCTTTTAAAACCATACTTCAGTGTTAGCGATGCAGACGTCAACAAAATCCAAACCCCTAAACTCCCAAACGGCGAATGATGAGTCGCTCCTGGTACCATTCCAGTGTTAGCGATGCAGACGCTAACAAAATTCCAAATTTCCTAAATTCTCCCAGCCCTACGGCCAGTCCCCAAATTGACTATCGTATGCAATCCACGGGCTCAAATAATCCTTATCACAAGCCCCGCGGCCGGTCTCCGCCCATAGAATTATGCTCTATTAGGGAAGACCCACTCATGTGTCCTCACGATACATGAGAAGAACAAACCTTACGAGATCCTCTTGACTCGTAAGAAAACACCTTCGTAGGATCCTTACGACTCACAAAGGAAAAACACACTTGGGGGTCCCCATGACTCCTAAGGAGAAAATACACCTACGATATCCTTTCGACTCGTAGGGAGAAAATGCTTTTATGAGACCCTTACGGCTCATAAAATTGAAAAGTTTTAGGTGATAGGGATTTAAACCTGTATCCTAAGCCATCGCTCCCCAACAGGAAAAGGCAAATGATGAATTTCTCCTGGCATCTGTGCTCCAGTATTAGCAACGCTAATGCCAACCCCAACCCAAAAATTCTAAACTTTCGATCTGATAGACCCCTAAGTCGTTAAACTGGAAACAGATGACCTCTAAGTCGTTAAACTGGGAACAGATGTACCCTAAGTCATTAAACTAGGAACGAGGGAAATCCCTTCATGGCGAATGATGATTCGCTCTTGATACCATATTCCAGTATAGCGATGCTGATGCAAAACCAAAATCCTCAAATCCTCTCATGGTAAATGATGATTCGCTCCTGGTACCATATTCCAGTATAGCGATACTGATGCTAAACCAAATCCCATATTTTCTATGGCAAATGATGATTCGCTTCTGGTACCATATTCCGGTATAGCGATGCTGACGCTGAACAAAAACCTAAATTCCAAGTCTCAGGCTCAAAAGCCCCGCTGGACGGATAAGAAACTCTCAAATCAAATCAAACCAACAAGCTCTACGTCGGAATCATGTTTCTTCTCAGAATGTACCCCGTGTCGAAATCATACTTAGCCTCGGAGCATCTTCCTTCCCGGTCGGAATTATGCTCCGTCTCGGAATCAAGTCGACCAACGACCTCCCCATCTGAATCAAGCTCTGCCTCGGAATCAAGTCGACCAATGACCTTCCCGTCGGAATCAAGCTCCGCCTCGGAATCAAGTCGACCAACGACCTCCCCATCGGAATTATCTCCACCTCGGAATCAAGTCAACCAAAAATCTCTACGTCGGAATCATACTTCGACTCAGAATGTACCCCATGTCGAAATCATTCTTCGCCTCGGAATATTTGTCTTCCCTGTCAGAATTATGCTTCGACTCGGAATCAACCTCTGCATTAGAATTAAGCCCCGCTCTTCGGAATGATGCTCCGACCTAGGAATTATGCTCCTCGAAATTATGCTCCGTACCCTGGAATTATGTTCTGCACATCAGAATAATGCTCCAACCCCCAGAATCATGCTCCCAAAAGGATGCTTCGCGACCGAAATGATGCTCCACCTCAAAGTCAAATTTCCCACGAAACAAGACCCATCAATTTCATGCATATGACCCATATATGTAGTGTGCATTTATTGATGGAAGGCACTTTGTTGGGGTCAAAAATACACCCCGGCCTACCCTAGGCAGGGGAAATCTGTAATGCGCCTGACAAACAACACGTATTTCCCATCTCAATAGGGTGACGAAAAACACCCTACAGTATACACTAGTCTACTCCGGAATATTGATGCACGGTCTTGATACTCTCACGGCTAGGAACATTTAAGGATGTACTTATGGACTACCCAGCTCTCACGTATATGATCGCCATCATAATACTGGTAGGCAAGCAAGAATCCTACGGGCTTTATCATTATGTATTAGCGACACGTAATAATAAGTAAAACATATATATATCAATGATAAAGGCAAACTAAATAGTATACTATCATTTCGAGTAAGACTGTTCTACCTGTATAAGTCATCCGTCAATTATCATAATCGCCTACCTGCAATTACAATAATTGCCTTAAGGGTACTATATCCAACACATCTTACTGCATTTAATAATGTTCTGTTCTTTCTTTCAGCCACGTCATTCTGTTGTGGCGAATAAGGCATTGTTGTATGCCTTTTAATTCTACATTGAATGCAATAGTTATCAAATTCTTTTGAATTGAATTCCCCATCCCCATCAGTTCTCAATATTTTAATATTCCTTTTAAGTTTAGATTCTACTTTAGCCTTATATCTTTTAAAACATTCAAAAGCTTCCAATTTTCTGTTAAAGATATACAAAAGTATATTTGGAATATTCATTTATAAATGTTATGAAATATTCCTTATTACCATGAGTCTTAACACTTAAAGGCCCACAAATATCTAAATGAACTAAACCCGACAATTCATTTACTCTTTGACCTCCTAAAAATGGTTTTCTAGTCATTTTTCTGGTCAAGTAATGTTCACAAGGTAATGTTGTCATTTTTCTGGTCAAGTAATGTTTACAAGGTAATGTTCTTACACCTATAAGGATTGGTAACATATTCATTTTAATTATCAGATTTATCTTAAATGTATCTGAATTTCCTAATCTCATATGCCAAAGATCATAATCAGATAAATAATACAAGAAATAATTCAAATTAGAAACTTTATTAATAGAATCATTGGTCACTACAAGAAGACAAAATAAATCATGTTCATGTACAAATTTGCCCATGGAGAAAACTTTCTTGTTCTTTCCTATGGAAACTCGATTATTATAAAAACGGGCCTCTAGTTCATTTTTCTGCAATGCAGGAACTGAAACCAAATTACGTATAATACCTAGCGCATAGTATACATCTTTGAGGACCAAAAAACTGTCCCCAAGATCCAGCCTATAAGTTCCAATACCTTCAATATTTAGATAGGTATTCTTTCCCATATAAATGTGATGTTCTTCTTTTTTCAGTTCCTTCATATCTGACAATCCTAACCGGGTCTTTGCAATATGCTTAATAGTACCCGAATCAATCCACCAGCCATCAATGTCAGCCTTGTAGCATTACACTCGATCACACATACGCACTCACGCTTATGCGGTGCTTTATGCTTTGATGTACCCAAATTAGCTTGTTTTTCTGGACAGTCATTCTTAAAATGACCAAACTTTCCACAATTATAATAAGCTCCTTTTGGTACTTTCTTTCGAGTGCCTCACTATTTGAATCCCTTGAACAGAGCTTTTGAAGTCCCTATATTCCAGTTCTTTCTCTTATTTGCATCACGTGAAGGCTTGTTCTGCATAACATTCAATTCTTCAGCTTCCACAAAATTCATTTCTAGACCTTTTCTTTTGGCTACTAAATCCTGCTCTATTGCTAACTGAGATGGCAAGTCAGTGACGCATTTAATGGTGTTGATGTATATACCCTAGAAGCCATTATTGTATATTATAGGATTGTATATTACATATGGATGCTTGGGATATATATATACAGGACGGTCTTGCTCAATATGACAGTATGCTATCTGGTTTGTCTTTAGCTCAACATATGTATATATTTTATTTTATATTACGTATCTCGATTACATGTTGGTAAAGCCCGTAAGATCTTTACTTGACTACTAGAGTTGTGATAGCAATCATACTCATGGGGTCTAGATAGTCTTTAAACACATCTTTAAATTGTCCCTGGTCATTGGAGTTTCAAAATAGGGTATCGATACTCCGGAGTAGACTAGTGTATACGCTTCTTATTCCCATGAGGGGAGGTGGCATGTCCCACATCCATTAGTGTACGGCAACAAAGATAGCATATAGGTGCTCGTTAGGTTATAAGTTACACTGGACGGACTCGTCGGGAACTTCCAGATGGTAATATACATATCATCAGATAGTAGTTCACTGGTAACACAAGTGCATGTTGGTCTTTAGACCCAACTTCATCATTCATCTCGAGTGTGTTCCCACTGTATTTAGATTACTACCCTACAACGGCTTTAAAGAGTTGTGCAAACAGATTTTAGTTGGGTACAGCCCCGAAGCACTTGGGGGCAGTAAGCAATAGAAGGGATTCGTCTCTCCCAGTATAGGGAGTTGATGTCACGCTGTGTTCGATTGGTCATCACCATAAGACATTGGCCAAGGATGTTGAGATTTACTAATTGTGAGATCGGTAGTTTCTCGGGAAAGTTTTGGGCCACATCAACACGACTTATCGGGTTATTAGAGGTCTGACATTCTCCACCCCCATAGACCCAGTATGCGATACTCTTAGACGAAGAGACCGGACAGTACAGAGATTGTCACTTTCAGGCTTAGTAGGGATACGGATAAGTTTGCTTGTCGGCCTTCCTTTCGTTCAATATCTGGATAGCCGTTACGTACAGCTAGTGCCGCTAATGTGCTTATGGTTAAACTTACCGCCAGCGTATTGTCGAGTCTTTAGAGTCCTACACAGAGGGTTTCCCGGCTTAGGCGAAACGATATAGTGTACGTATTTTGATACGTACTTGGGTTCGATTAAATACGTGTTTTTGTACACGTACTTTTAACCAGACATTTTGTTAACACTAGCAGGTTTGAAAGATAGCCAGATTATCATATTTGGATAAAATGTGAGCTAGTATTATATATCTCTTTTCAGTATCTCTCTTTTCGTATTCGTATTTTGACAGAATACGGTATTTATATGAATACGGGTATTTGTATAAATAAGTGTATTTGTTTCTTGATATAAATACGGGTATTTGTATCTTAATACAAATACGGGTATTCGTATTTTATACAAATACGAGTATATGTATTTTGATACGAATACAGGTGTATGTGTTTGTAATATATACTTGTATTAGTGTGTGTGTGTATGTATGTATGTATGTATATACGTATATATGTACAATGAGGTGTCTCTCTTTCTCTCTCTTCTCTTCTCATATCTTCTTGTTTATGTGAGAAGGGTGTGGGCTTGTAACTCACCAGGGTGATGATGATTCATTTTATCTTTAGTAGTCATGCTTGAATTTATCATCACCATTATCTTCTTCTTCATCTCTTCTTGAGTTTTCTTTAGTTGAGAAAGGAAAAGATTAAAAGAGAAAAATATAGAGATTAGCAATTACATCATCTAGTGATCAAATTCTAGCAAGCTTTGTTCACTAATTGCTTCACTTAGATATTCAGTGTGAAGCTAAAGCCTAGGTTAGGGTTCTCTCGGCTTGATCTTCTTTGACAACGAAGACTGGCAACCAAGCTCATTCCTGGAGTCCTTAGGAGGGCAAGAAGTGGTTTGAAGACGAAGGACACGACTACAAAGCAACCTAAATGTCTATCCGAGTAGTTAACTCCTTTTAGTTTAGCTAGTTTAGTGTTTGGTTTTGATTCTAATTCGTAGAAGTTCGTGTTCTTTGTATAGAAATTTTTGTTTTGTATTCCGCCTTAGTCGCAAGTTAGCGACACGAGCATGAGTATCTACTTACATGGCATCAGAGCCATCCAAACACTAGAACTAGTATAGACGATATTTAAAGTATCGAACGCAACAAATTTTCATATTTTCCAAAACCAAACTTTAATGTTTCTGTCAAAAATTTTTTTGTCACAATTTTTTTGTATATTGCAGAAGCATGATAATAGTATATATATGACACGGTACGAAGATGAACCAATTTTGAAAATTTTTGGCCGCCGTTTAGCCGAGTATTGCGGCCAGTATTTACCAGTTTGGTCTCGTCTTCGTAATGTCTTGGGTTTTAAAATTTGGGATTTTTGGTGAACTTATTTTTTCCCCAGATTTCATTCACTATTATCTTTGTATTCGAGCAAAACAGAAACTTTTAAAATCGAAACTTTTGCCTCGTTGCTTATCTTTAGTTCGTATTTGTGTTTGTATACATCGTCTAATTGTTATAGGTTGATTAGACGGGATTGCAAATGTTAGTGATATATGCCCTAGAGGCCATTATTGTATCATACTGAATTGTATATTACTTAATGGGAGCTTGGAATATGCACGGATATAGTAACAGTCTTGCTCGAAATGGTAGTATGCTACCTGGTTTGTTTCTATCTCAATATGTGCATGTGTTTCTTTTAGCATATCGCTTATACATATTGGTAGATCCCTTAGAATCTTTTCTTGATTACCAGCGTTGTGATGGAAATCACACTAATGGGGGCTGGGTAGTCTATAAGCACATCCTATACAGGTCCCTAGTCGTAGGATTATCGAGATGGGGCATCGATACTCCAGAGTGTATACGCTTCTCATCCCAGCATGGAAGATGGTCTGTCTCACGGCCATTAGTACGTCGTACTGGAGATAGTATGCAGGTGCTCATTGGGTTATGAGTACACTGGACAGGACTCGTAGGGAACTGTTGGTGGGTATTATACCTATCGTCGGGTAGCAGTTCCCAGGTGACATGAGTACAGCTTGGTCCGTCGACTTGACACTGCTGCTTAGCCTCGAGGTGTTCGCACTGTACTTTGATTACTATCCTACCACGGCTCAAAGGAGTCGTGCAAACAGGTAGTAGTTGGGTGCAGTCCCGAATCATTTGGAGGCAGTGGCAGTTAGATAGGATTCGTCTCTCCCGGTATTGGGGGTTGATATCGCGCTGTGTTCAGAAGGCCATTACACAAAGTCCTTGGCCAAGACAAGCGAGGTTTACTGGTAGGTACTCCAGTAGTTCCTCAGGGTGTTTTGGGCTATACTCCGACACGACTTATTGCGTTATTAGGGGTCTGACGATTACCGCCCCCTAGGCTCGATATGCAATACTCTTAGACGATCAGACCGGACTGTACAGAAATTTTCACATACATGCTTAGTAGGAGTTCGGATTAGTTAGCTCATCGGCCTTCTTATCGACATCTACCTGGTGACCGTTATGTGCAGCTAGTACCGCTTGCTGCCTGTGGTTAAACCCACTGCCAGCGTAGTGTCGAGTTTTTAAAGTCCCACACAGAGTGTTTCCCTACACCGGGCAAAAGGTGTAGAGGCCGTATGGTTTTACGGCAGGGCTTCGATCACTTACATGTATTTGTGCACGTATGATGATCGGGCGGATAATATTAGTGGGCTTTGGTTTAAACCGAGTCCTAGTATTATATTGATGGACTGTTTCGTCTCTTTGTATTCGTGTACTTCGGAATGCGGATGCGGGTATGTATATACGGATGAGAGGCATTCTCATAATTCCTCGGGATTGGCTTCTAGAAGGGGGACACCTATTAGGGTTTTATTCTTTTTGGATTAAACAAAATGGGTGGAGGAAATGAGGTGGATTTGAGCATTGAACCTAGCATGGCTACTTGGTGACTCATGGTCATGAGTCACCACAAGATATTTGTGAAGAGTTGTAGATATTTTAATGTGATATTTATCTCATAAAATATCCCATATTCTTTATTCTATCTCAAAAGGGCAGCCAAGCCATCTCCAATGTTCACAACTCCTCTCTCATTTCCTCAAGCCTCTTCTTCTTCCCTCAAAACCCTAGACCTCTCATGAGTTGAGAAACTTAGGGTTATAAGAGACAAAACACTCCATCTACTCACTCTACACCATCTAGGCCTTCTAGTTTAGCGAACTAGAAGCCGTAGTTATCTCAGATTTTAGATAGGAGCCCAGACTATAGACTCTCGGGTGGATCGTCTTTGACTCGAGGAGGCCGTCGAGGTAGCCGCGATCCGTTCCGATCCTTGGAACTGACGACGAGTAGAGGACAGGGATGAAGACCCGAAGGACTTGGTATCGTGAGGTATAATTTCTATCCGAGTAGTTAAACCTCAAGTTGTTTGCTAGCTAGGGTTTGGGATCGATTCTTGGTTCAAGTCGGTGTTGCAAAGCCCGTAAAAATCATTTTTTTCCATTTCCGCCTCCCCGCGAACACGTGGGGTGCGCGACATCGACTTACAGCAATGTCACGACCCGAAAGAGCACGTGACTGGCCCTTGAACCATATGAAGTCTATAGGACTCCATCATATAGCAAGGCTAGGGTAAATATCTAACCCGAATATGCATTTTTAAAAACAGTACAGTCTTTTCTAAAAATTTCGGCAGAGTTTCTTTTGTAAAACTGGCCCCGAATGGGGTATAACAAGGATAACAATATATGCAATGATAAAGGCATCCCCAAGCGGGAGCTAGCTCTTCGTCAATCGACGGTCACCACCACACATGCAACAATAATATACAACGCCAAGTGGCGAGGATCAAATCCAAAAGAAAGCTCAAAAGCAACAAGAAAACCGCAACACTACTAAGCGCGACTCTATGGTCGAATAATACATCACTAGTCTAGGTCTGAAACAATATACGAGTTTTGGTTGATGGATATTCTAGATACAATGAATAATATAAATACAACGGCGGTTCTGATACAAAAGAACCCACCTATCCAAGCAAATCACCCAAAAGGAAGCAGTGTGCCAGAAATGCCGCTATAGAACTGTACGGCAAACCTGCAAGAACTGGGGCACAACGGGGGTGAGTTGCCAACTCGTGAATAGAAAGATATCTACAAGCAGAGATCGAATGCATGACCCAACCTAGGTCAATACGATCAGATATAAAGAAACCTCAATATGAATAAAGCTGAAGCATGCTAAACTGGCAATGTAATCTCTATACGTGAATGTAGTGCCAAGTGCTCGTGCTAGTGCCTCAGGTAATAGTATGTCATGAATATGAGGTATGAATGCATGAAAGCAGAATACATGTAAATGAAGAAACTGTTTTCATAATTTAGTGAGATTTCCCTTGTATTTTTAGTTGAGGTATCATAATGAAATCAGCATAAAACAGTGCCTAGCATCGGCACAAAACGTAATCCCAATATCTCGATATCTCTGTATCACAGTCTCTGTACCTCGAAATCTCGAAATCCCAATGTCTCAATCATAATATCTAGGGCGCCGTCAGTCCAGACCGGCCCCTACCATCCATCTCAAGACCACGACGGTATCCTCCGGATATCCGACGCGTCGGGTAAAATCACCGGTAGGTAGTGCTCCCCTGCCAGGCTCACATCGTCATCACCACGCGCTTCTTGCCCCGGGGTACCTTACCGGGTCCACCATGTACCCGAAACGGTTCATCCGTCTCCTCGAATCGGGTTTCCAAATCCATCAGCAAACTCATGGTGGACGACTCATACATCATGGGAAAACCGCACTTTTTATTTTAAAGAGAGAAAAGAAGTTTATATAAGTTTTGCGGTTTTCCCCCAAATCCAGAAAATCTCATGGAAATCCGAATCCAATCCTCAATAGCATGTAAACAGTGCATACAGGCATAAAAATCCATGAATAATAACATGCATGATGTAACAATTAATAATTACAATGTCTAATCTAGCATATAAGGCAAGTACACTAATATCATGTCTAAATTATTAGCTAACAACCTATGTCGATGCAATAATATTTTCTAAGGTGTACGTGACATGGCAATTACCGATGGAGATGTGTGTGAGCCGGCAAGTAAGTGTACGTGGTACATACGCATCATCGGTAATGGTGCTGGTGTCCTAACAGCATAACATCAATAATGGAGTATGAAACATAATATAAGCATGCGATGCGATGCGAACCACAATAATGAGCGGAAGCTGAATACTAGACGCAACTATAACTAATCTGCATTAATCTAAAATAACCTCTACAATTGGTGCCTTTTGAAATAACACGAATCATGGGGTTTTGAAAATAGGGGCTACGGTGTTTTTATGAAAAGATACGTCTTTTGAAATATCCGTAGGATCCCTTGGGCTGTCTTTTAAAATACCCACGATTCGTTAGTTTTTGAAATAGGTAGGAGTCTAATCTAATCTAACAACCATCTTAAACTATACGGCTGAACTAACAAGTAGAGCTACGGGTGAGGAAACCGCCTAACATCTGAGTCGATACATATACATACATGTATATATATTAGTCGGTGATCCCGCCTCAATAATATCATATCCGATACCCTATCTATAATCAGACATCCCAAGTCAAGAGTGCGGATCAATCATCAAAATATAGCTTGTACGTAAATCCGTCGTACGGCATCCCAAATCTGGGTACGGGTCAATATCACATTCATCATACTATTTATCTGGTATCCTCTTTATCAAATGTCATGATCGGGGTACTGATCTACGTCTAGTACAATATTGATACCCTCAATGTATGCATGCAGGTGTAAGAATCACTACGTCAAAAGACCCGTTAAAACATCGTGTCGTATCTCGATACGAACCAAATCACATCACCGATCTCCTGGCCTCAAGCCCAATCTCATCGACTCATCTCAAATCCCAAATACTATCCTCAAATCCAGTATATAAACACATAGTCCCATACCCATGTGTAGATATACGCACCATCATATGCACTCTAATAAATGAAAGAATGAATGCAAGTATGTGTGTAAATGTATGTGTGAGTGCAACCACTACTCTAGGGTTCGCACTAAACCAAACCAATATATTCTTATCATCAAAATATCATTATTACCATCAATAACCCTAAACAACACATAATAAATATTCGTGTGTATACGTATTCGTATACATCACCACGGACTGCGGGGGTGCTATACGCCATCCACCCGACTTCTCCCCACAGATATAAATCTACTCACATTGCTTCTCGTGTGCCAAAGCCGATGTCGCTATCTTCACCTCCTTTGCCTCAACATCACGCGGGGTACCTACAAGTATATCACAATGCTAAAGCACATGAAAATCACATCGGAAACCAAAATAGCACACGCTACCCGCATAGGTAAAAACCTATCGACTCGCATGTAAACACAATCAAAATCCACTTGTCGTTGACGTCCAAACGCCACCCGACAGGAATGAATCACCAAATACCAAAATCCATGCCAAAACAAGTCCCAAATTATACACCAACATAGGAAAATCAACCCAGATTTCACCCTAGATGGAATCGGTCAAAACTAGACATACTCAGGGTCAAAACTAGAGGAAATGAGGGCATGCACAGAAAACGAAGCAATTCCTTAAAATAACTTATTTTAGAATTTTCCATAATTTTTCCCCATTTATCTGTATTTAATTATACCAGAATATTAAAATATTCATTAAAATAATATTAAATTATAAAATTTCCCAAAAATCATATTTTATTATTTTGAAGACGTTACAATCTACCCCCCTTAAAGAAATTCGGTCCCCGAATTTAAATTTAAACCCCCAAATACTAAAATATTTCAATACAAATTCCAAGTCATCGGGGTTCCGAAATCATCTATACATAAAACATCATAGCGCAATGCATGCGCATGAGTACTGAGCAGATAACTCAAAAGCAACACTCCATCAAGCATCCGCAATCATCGGAGTCATGATAACGACACAATGTCAAATCCAATACAAAATCAATATGATATGGACCAAGACTATACATGTAGACATCCAATCTATACATGTAAATAGCTGATGCAAATGTATGCCAAATCTTTTTAAGTCGCTGTGCGATGCGCGTAACACTGCACAGTGGCGGACGTTTCTCATAAGAAAATAACTATATATGTGTATATATATCCTTTGTTTAATAGGTACGTTCCGCCGTTTTGAAAACAGTTTAGAAGGGTTTCCTTGTTTTTAAAACGTTTCGTGTCATATCGGACACGTAGGTATATACTGAGACTATAGCTCGCTTTTCGGAAATCCCTTCGATAACTATCGATGCATGCAAAATATATCCAGGTACTGCCCACTGACTAGTCCTGCTCAGTATGAAAGCAAATATCCAACATCATAAAAATGTACTGCTCCAAAAGGAATAAATCCCAAAAATCACATAACACCACCCTGTGCGTCTGGTGCGCACGGAAATCAAAATCCATATATGTGCTAAACATGTGCACAAAACAACATCTAGGTGCAACGGGTGTGCACGAAGCATCTGTCATAGGCAACGTGTGCCTGGCAGCCAAAACAGGTGCATCTGACATGCACGAAAAATCTCGATTTAGTGCATCTGGTGTGCCCCAAAATCGTATCTCAAAACATGCGCCCAACATGCGCGAAAATCCAAATCGGTGCATCCATCATGCACGAATGAAAATCTAGACCCTGCGCACTCAATATGCACGGAATCACAAAATCCAATAGCAACGTCGAATATGCGTAAGTCCAGTCAAAAGCACGGAGTGCAAGAATCCACATCAATATCACAATCAAAATCGACATACTGAAAGGCATCAAATCGAAGTCAGGTGCAATCGTAATGCACAAAATATAAATCCGGTGCAACAAAGGCACGAAATATAAATCTGATGCGATAAACGCAAGAAACATAAAACTGGTGCGACAAATGCACGAAGTATAGAACTGGTGCATCCCATGCACAAATACCAAGCAATAACTCAAATACGTAAGCAGCAACACCAAGTGTATCCAGATATGAAGAAAATCATAAACGTGTGCAGCTGCGGGCACAAAACACATATCGATACACTACAAGCACATATAAGCTATACCGAGTGCAAAATCAAAACACTAAAATTACATGAAACTCTGCTGGAAGCGTAAATCAAATCACCAGCATAAAATAGGCATGAAATCGCAATCAACAGCTCAAGAGTAATAACTATGTACAAGGTATAAATACCCAGTAGGTGCAACCATGGTGCACAAAATCAAATATCATGAAACTCAGTCATCAAGACTAAATCATGTGAATAGATCGCCCAAAATACCGAAATCCAAAGCAACGGATACGTGATAATCAAATCACAAAATCACAAATCATAATTACCGTCGTCGATATACCATCCTTCAGGGTCAAGAAGGTACCGGAACATCCGATGCTAGCTGCGCAAGATATCTACTTGCCTCTTGCTCGCGGCTGGCGTCCTCTGCCTCTGGTTCTTGATCTTTCCTGTAGATTACCAATCTCGCAATCCATCGGCTCATCGGCCCGGTCAGGAGTACTGACAGGAACGATTCCGTTCTGGCACTTTCCTGGTCACCTTTCGGTCAATCCTCACGACCGCTCGTAAGGCAGCGTATCACTGGCGTCGGCCTCTGGCTCTCTGAAAGCACGTCACACATCTGATCCTGGGTGCAAACATCATTGCAGCAATGTCCTGGAAGGAATCCTGCTCAAGGTCTCTTCCGATCATGCCTATGCCGATCTGTACAGAGGCTGGCTTCCTGCACAACCTCTTCTCGCTCAAAAACACCTGTGTCCTCAGCACAATATTTTCTCGGAAACTGGTCACATTCCAACGTCTCTGTAAGCATATCAGGTCTCTAGTCTCGACGGGAAGCAATGACAGCTCATCAGTGTCTCACACGAACCTCTTGTTCCAACTGTCTCTATCGTCGTCCACTATGACGTCACGCCAAGCTACTACGCACTGCACTGTTCTCGGCCACGGTCAATCTGAAGTCTCTCGCACGGACACGAAATCGCATATTCTGTAGCTTCATCATTCTGTAGAGGATGTCAGGCCGAACAGGTCCTCGGGAACACGTCTCAACCATCGAAGGAATACTCATCTCTCGACTGTCCTTGCTCAATTCGCAACGCATCTGGTAAGTCCCTTTATCCGATCCTGGTCAACTACCTCGTCGACAATTCCAACCTCTGGTCTGCTGGGTGTGCGCAAAATGACCACTCCTGGTCTAGGTCTTCTCGAATCGTACTCCAGAAAAGTCCTGTCGAGGTTCCTTTCTCAAATCTCAGTCTTGCCGAAAGCCCGGACGTCATCATCCAATGCTGAAGCTAAAGCTTGTTCCGGAACGGCTGCATACTCATCGCGCTTCTTTCTGGAAGATATATCCATAAACCACGCCTCTGGGTGCGTATCACATCTCTAACATCAGTGGAGTGGAACATCATCTCGTCGAAACCTCGTACGAACTCTTTTCTTCACTCTGCTCAAATGTCGACTAATTCGGACTCGTCTCATCATGGCTACTCGAACTGCGCTCCGGCGGCTATCCTCGTATCTGGAGTCTCCCAAGCAGTGTCCCATCACGATATCCGAAAGATGTCGAACCATCCGATCGACTCGTCAGATCCTCATAATCCCCCAAGAGCTCACATCTCGGGTACAGTTTAATAGTATCGAGTACATGCCACAGCGTCGGTGGTCCAGCCGTAGAAGGGCAAACCCAAGCCTCACTGATGGCGCCGCGGAACCGCCGTAAACCCTAAGGTTCAAGGGCTGTCACACGGTCATTAGTCGAGTTAGGGTTTCATTCTTCTAGAGGGTCCATAGAATCACCTGCATGTCTTTCCGTATACTTTAAACTTAGAAAATGGCTCCTGACATTCGATCGTCTCAATCGACTCTCATCGAACCTGCGTGAAGTCGTCTCTAGCTGGAAACAATCTATCTGATGTCCTCGCATCGGTAACGAACGAACCACATGTCCTAGTCATTCATCCTCAGGTGACTAGCGACTCGCTATCATCTCTCTGAGTATATGCTCACGCTGCAACAGCTCCAATCATCTGGGCGATATCTCATCATTTACAGCAGCAACTGGGTCATACGCCTGTACGCCGGACAATGCCTCAATCCTCCAGGAAGGGCAATACATTGGCGGTCATCTCTGAATCGGTCTGCTCTAGATCTGAGTAAGACTCTCCACACTGGAAATCTTCAACTCATCAGGGCCCGCTCCGGCGCAAAATCGGACGAATCACCTTCGTCTCTCAAATCGGGTAGACTAGCTATCATCTGTCTCATCTGCCTAACAGCTCCGGCAATCTCAGCTCGTAAGCTCCGAAAGCAACATCCTGTCAATCTCAGCAACAGCTGGTCCATCTGTCTGCACGGTAGGCGACATCACAACCTCTGAGGTATGCTGTACATCAACAGTCCTCTCTCAACTGGCAGCTCTAACAATGGCCCGATCATCCGGTGCAAGACCAAGCACTCGCCTCCACTAGAGGTCACAATCACCAACACTAACTCGAGACGTTCCCATGTCACCAGAAAACACAATGGTCGGCCCTCGTACCAAACGAGCTCACACCGGCCGTAACCCTAGCAGCAGCCCAAACTGCCCTCAAACATGGTGACAGGAACCTCAATCGAGTATCAAGGAGAGCACATCAATGGCAAGAAAGGAAACAACAGATCCAAAGTGGATACATGATCATGGGAAGGAACAGCATCAATAAAGGTATGATCATGAAACTAATAGAATCAGGGATCTCAAATGGATGTATAATCCTGGATATAAAGAGGATCACTGATCTCGAAAATATGTACATCCTAAGGTTCCTTAAGCGGAATGGCGTGTCGTAAGTATGCCGCGGAACATACCAACGGTACGTCACTCTACTTTAGTTACCTATTCCATCAACCAAGGGTCATCCTACACGACGAAAGTTCGGGTCTAATACCCCCTCGACCAAGTCTAAGTTCCGTAAGGTCAAGCCTAAGTTCCGTATATATATAAACGCCCTAGGCTCCACATAGTCAAACTTAGACTCGAACCAAGGTCAACCTAGCGCTCTGATACCAACTTTGTCACGACCCGAAAGAGCACGTGACTGGCCCTTGAACCATATGAAGTCTATAGGACTCCATCATATAGCAAGGCTAGGGTAAATATCTAACCCGAATATGCATTTTTAAAAACAGTACAGTCTTTTCTAAAAATTTCGGCAGAGTTTCTTTTGTAAAACTGGCCCCGAATGGGGTATAACAAGGATAACAATATATGCAATGATAAAGGCATCCCCAAGCGGGAGCTAGCTCTTCGTCAATCGACGGTCACCACCACACATGCAACAATAATATACAACGCCAAGTGGCGAGGATCAAATCCAAAAGAAAGCTCAAAAGCAACAAGAAAACCGCAACACTACTAAGCGCGACTCTATGGTCGAATAATACATCACTAGTCTAGGTCTGAAACAATATACGAGTTTTGGTTGATGGATATTCTAGATACAATGAATAATATAAATACAACGGCGGTTCTGATACAAAAGAACCCACCTATCCAAGCAAATCACCCAAAAGGAAGCAGTGTGCCAGAAATGCCGCTATAGAACTGTACGGCAAACCTGCAAGAACTGGGGCACAACGGGGGTGAGTTGCCAACTCGTGAATAGAAAGATATCTACAAGCAGAGATCGAATGCATGACCCAACCTAGGTCAATACGATCAGATATAAAGAAACCTCAATATGAATAAAGCTGAAGCATGCTAAACTGGCAATGTAATCTCTATACGTGAATGTAGTGCCAAGTGCTCGTGCTAGTGCCTCAGGTAATAGTATGTCATGAATATGAGGTATGAATGCATGAAAGCAGAATACATGTAAATGAAGAAACTGTTTTCATAATTTAGTGAGATTTCCCTTGTATTTTTAGTTGAGGTATCATAATGAAATCAGCATAAAACAGTGCCTAGCATCGGCACAAAACGTAATCCCAATATCTCGATATCTCTGTATCACAGTCTCTGTACCTCGAAATCTCGAAATCCCAATGTCTCAATCATAATATCTAGGGCGCCGTCAGTCCAGACCGGCCCCTACCATCCATCTCAAGACCACGACGGTATCCTCCGGATATCCGACGCGTCGGGTAAAATCACCGGTAGGTAGTGCTCCCCTGCCAGGCTCACATCGTCATCACCACGCGCTTCTTGCCCCGGGGTACCTTACCGGGTCCACCATGTACCCGAAACGGTTCATCCGTCTCCTCGAATCGGGTTTCCAAATCCATCAGCAAACTCATGGTGGACGACTCATACATCATGGGAAAACCGCACTTTTTATTTTAAAGAGAGAAAAGAAGTTTATATAAGTTTTGCGGTTTTCCCCCAAATCCAGAAAATCTCATGGAAATCCGAATCCAATCCTCAATAGCATGTAAACAGTGCATACAGGCATAAAAATCCATGAATAATAACATGCATGATGTAACAATTAATAATTACAATGTCTAATCTAGCATATAAGGCAAGTACACTAATATCATGTCTAAATTATTAGCTAACAACCTATGTCGATGCAATAATATTTTCTAAGGTGTACGTGACATGGCAATTACCGATGGAGATGTGTGTGAGCCGGCAAGTAAGTGTACGTGGTACATACGCATCATCGGTAATGGTGCTGGTGTCCTAACAGCATAACATCAATAATGGAGTATGAAACATAATATAAGCATGCGATGCGATGCGAACCACAATAATGAGCGGAAGCTGAATACTAGACGCAACTATAACTAATCTGCATTAATCTAAAATAACCTCTACAATTGGTGCCTTTTGAAATAACACGAATCATGGGGTTTTGAAAATAGGGGCTACGGTGTTTTTATGAAAAGATACGTCTTTTGAAATATCCGTAGGATCCCTTGGGCTGTCTTTTAAAATACCCACGATTCGTTAGTTTTTGAAATAGGTAGGAGTCTAATCTAATCTAACAACCATCTTAAACTATACGGCTGAACTAACAAGTAGAGCTACGGGTGAGGAAACCGCCTAACATCTGAGTCGATACATATACATACATGTATATATATTAGTCGGTGATCCCGCCTCAATAATATCATATCCGATACCCTATCTATAATCAGACATCCCAAGTCAAGAGTGCGGATCAATCATCAAAATATAGCTTGTACGTAAATCCGTCGTACGGCATCCCAAATCTGGGTACGGGTCAATATCACATTCATCATACTATTTATCTGGTATCCTCTTTATCAAATGTCATGATCGGGGTACTGATCTACGTCTAGTACAATATTGATACCCTCAATGTATGCATGCAGGTGTAAGAATCACTACGTCAAAAGACCCGTTAAAACATCGTGTCGTATCTCGATACGAACCAAATCACATCACCGATCTCCTGGCCTCAAGCCCAATCTCATCGACTCATCTCAAATCCCAAATACTATCCTCAAATCCAGTATATAAACACATAGTCCCATACCCATGTGTAGATATACGCACCATCATATGCACTCTAATAAATGAAAGAATGAATGCAAGTATGTGTGTAAATGTATGTGTGAGTGCAACCACTACTCTAGGGTTCGCACTAAACCAAACCAATATATTCTTATCATCAAAATATCATTATTACCATCAATAACCCTAAACAACACATAATAAATATTCGTGTGTATACGTA
This sequence comes from Agapanthus africanus, assembly GCA_030015575.1. Lineage (NCBI taxonomy): Eukaryota > Viridiplantae > Streptophyta > Magnoliopsida > Asparagales > Amaryllidaceae > Agapanthus > Agapanthus africanus. Next base: position 767,450,247 of record CM057339.1, read on the forward strand.
TTCGTATACATCACCACGGACTGCGGGGGTGCTATACGCCATCCACCCGACTTCTCCCCACAGATATAAATCTACTCACATTGCTTCTCGTGTGCCAAAGCCGATGTCGCTATCTTCACCTCCTTTGCCTCAACATCACGCGGGGTACCTACAAGTATATCACAATGCTAAAGCACATGAAAATCACATCGGAAACCAAAATAGCACACGCTACCCGCATAGGTAAAAACCTATCGACTCGCATGTAAACACAATCAAAATCCACTTGTCGTTGACGTCCAAACGCCACCCGACAGGAATGAATCACCAAATACCAAAATCCATGCCAAAACAAGTCCCAAATTATACACCAACATAGGAAAATCAACCCAGATTTCACCCTAGATGGAATCAGTCAAAACTAGACATACTCAGGGTCAAAACTAGAGGAAATGAGGGCATGCACAGAAAACGAAGCAATTCCTTAAAATAACTTATTTTAGAATTTTCCATAATTTTTCCCCATTTATCTGTATTTAATTATACCAGAATATTAAAATATTCATTAAAATAATATTAAATTATAAAATTTCCCAAAAATCATATTTTATTATTTTGAAGACGTTACAAGCAAATACTTTCTTATGCTGTTGTTATATATCATGTGATGGAATATACGGATATTCATGGTGGATAGCCCCCTTATCATAGTAATGGATGTATATTTTTATATTCGGGACTAGCGGCCGGATTGTGGCCGTCGTCACCGCTCGATATATATTGTTTTATTGGAATACAACCGGATTGAGGTCGATATTACCATTGTATATTCATTCATTCTTGTATTAAGATAAACCACAGAGAAGTGCTCGAATAGCCGAGTTTTAGAGTGTGCTAGGTGGTTGTCTCGCAGTGACGAGTTTGACCTGCCTCGCTCTAGGATTGGCGGACTATTCTCCGCATTTGTAGGGGTTTAGGATAGACCCACAGTGGAGTGATCAAGTTGCCGGATTCCATGAAGTGTCGTGTGGCCCACTCATATGATTGGGTGATGGTTGCCTCACTTCTAGAATTGACAGGTAGCTTGCGCGCTCGTAAAGGTCTTTGGTACAGGTGATGTTCGAGCTATCTACACGACCGGGGAACATTGCTTTTCGTTTGTAGTTCAAACGAAACACAGGGCTCCTAATTTATCCGCTAATTCCATCTTGTTTATTGCATGTCTGTGATGTTTATTACTTTCCTGTGATGATATATATAAATGTTATATATGTTTTGCACCTGCGCTGACCCTGCCCATGCACTGCCTTAAGTTAAGTAATCTTACGGTGAAGTCCCCGAACCCCGTGGCGAATGAGGGTGGCATATACGTACATTTTATTTTGGTTGTTTTTTGTGATACTTAGGCTTAATTGATGCGACCGCATTAATTCTTATTAATTCAAGAAAATAAACCTGAAAAATGATGTTGTTGGAATTAAATTTCAAAACCACTCGGTTTTTCACAAAACCAAAAGTTTTCAAAATCGAGCTTGAACCACTCGTTTCGAAATCACTAGTTTCCTTCAACGATATCAAGTTCATTACGTTAAAGGTTTTTTACCAAAAACTAGCCGCAGCCCTCCGTCATTTCCTATGAGTAGTGCTTAGTATTTGTTCTGCGTTTGTTAACTCAGTCAAGGTGTAGTGTGCGGTAGCTAAGTAGTGTTATTTGTTGCATGTATTGCGATTGGTTAGGACGGCCGTACGGCCTTGTTGACTCAGTCAAGGGCTCGTGTGGGTGGGTTTAATGCAATCAAGATAATGACGGGTTGAACTTGACTAGGACCCTTTGATTTGTTGACTCAGTCAAGGTCATTAGGGTTTTAGGGGAAAAAATCACATCGGGAGTTTCAAATATACAGGAAACTTACTAGTGTTGCATACTTTCTAAAGTGTGGTGACTATAGTAGCTTGCATTTAGATTATCACACAATGATAGTTGGGTCCCGATCCCACTGATGAGTAGGATTACTCCCGGGAGATTTTCACTTCACAACTAGCTAACCTATTAGGCGTTTAGAAAGGTGTTAATAGGGTTATGGATTTACAGAAACGAGGTTATTTAATTAGGTCCGTGCGAAAGCACGGGGAGCCTCACTCTGAGTACCAACACTTGACTGACTAAACGGTTAGCGAACTTATGGAGCATATATGATTCCGACTAGTTCTTCCTTTAAGGTTTGAAGGAGAATTTAAAGAAACAGTGGGAGCCATCCTGTTTAGATAAAATAATAATCAATCTAAACTTGCAAGAGTATACGCTGAGTGTTTCTTTTCTCTCTCCTAATTGCAACTACCAAGCCATGCCTTTATCAAGATAATAAAATGTATGACTTGACCGACCCGAATTATTATTCGGGGTTAGGGAACGTCGGTTCGGCTCTAACTTGTGACAGATGTCACAAGCATGAGAAAGGGAAAGAGGATTGCATGAATTCCTTGATGACCCAAGTGAAGAAGAAGCATACTATTGCGTCTTCTTCAGGTGTTCTTGTAATTGAGAATTGTTTTTCTGTTAGTCCTACCTCCTGAGTACTAGATACCAGATCAGGATCTCATATCTGTAATTTATTATAGGGGCTGAGAAAAAGTAGGATGGTTGGACTTGGTGATATGTCCCTCAGAGTAGGGAACGGAGCACAGGTTGATGCTGCTACCGTCGATGAATATCACCTGCTATTGCCAAGCGGTAATATTATGATTTTGAACAACTGCTACTGTGTACCTTCCATGCTTTGCAACATCATATCAGTTTCTTTACTTAATAAAGAAGGATATAATTTTGGTCTATATAGAAATATCATGAACATTTATCTTAAACAGATATTGGTTGCAGAAGGTACACTGTGTAATGGTATTTATGTTCTAAATCAAAACGCAGTTCTTAATGTATAAAACACACGCAAGAGGAAAAGTTCAGATACAAACGAGACCTACTTGTGGTGTTGTAGACTTAGTCATATCAACGAGAAAAGATTAGCTAAGTTGCATAAGGATGAATATTTGGATCCGTTCGAATTTACGTCTTATGAAACTTGTCAATCTTGTCTCAAAGGAAAGATGACCAAATCTCCGTTCACCGGACATGGAGAAAGAGCAATAGAGCTCTTAGGACTCATACACAGTGATGTGTGTGGTCTAATGTCTATACATGTAAGGGGTGGGTTCTCATACTTCATCACATTCACTGACGATCTCTCTAAATTCGGATATGTGTATCTTTTGAAACACAAATCTGAAGTTTTTGAGAAATTCAAAGAATAAAGAAACAAAGTAGAGAACCAAATTGGCAAAACTATTAAGATCCTCCGATCTGATAGAGGAAGCGGGTACTTAAGCACGAAATTCCTAAAGTACCTAAAAGAGAATGTTGTTCTCTCTCAGCTTACTCCTCCGTATACACCACAGCACAACGGTGTGTCGGAGTGGAGGAATCGCATCTTTTTGGATATGGTTCGCTCCATGATGAATAGTGCCGATTTGCCTCTTTCATTTTAGGGATATGCGCTTCAAACAGTAACATACCTATTGAATGATGTTCCATCCAAATCCGTGCCTAAGACACCATTTGATATGTGGAATGGTAAGAGGCCATATCTTAAACGTATTAAGATATGGGGTTTTCTGGATTATGTTAAAACACGAAGTCCGTACAAAGTTCGGGCACGATCAGTTCTATGTAAGTTTGTAGGATATCCAAAGCATTCAGCTGGATATCTGTACTACCATACCGAGGATTAGAAGGTGTTTTTTGCTCATCACGCTACTTTTTTGGAAAGGAAAATTCTTGCGAAAGAAATTAGTGGAAATACGGTAGAACTGAAAGAAATTCAAGAACCACAAACTGTAACTAAGGATTTTGTGGAGTAACAGAATTCAATAGTCCCGGACGAACCTCAGTCACTCCGCTGATCTACTAGGATTTCTCATCCGCCCAAGAAATACTACGGTTTTCTCGTAGATGAGGATCGAGAAGATTGCATCTTGGAAAAAAATGATCCTACTAGTTTTGAGCAGGTTATTGCCAGTAGGGACACTGTGAAATGGCTGGATAGTATGCGATCCGAAATGGAGTCCATATACACCAACAATGTTTGGACTTTGGAAATTACACCGCCAGGGGTAAAACCCGTCGGCTGTAAATGGATCTTCAAGAAGAAGATTGATGCAGATGGACAGATTGAAACCTATAAGGCTAGACTTGTTGCAAAAGGTTTTCATCAAAGACCAGGTGTGGACTATGACGAAACATTTTCTCCAGTGGCTATGCTCAAATCCATTCAGATCCTACTTGTCATTGCTGTCTTCCATGACTATAAGATATGGCAGATGGACGTAAATACCGTTTTTCTAAATGACGCTTTAGAAGAGTGTGTCTATATGAATCAGCTAGAGGGCTTCATAGACATGGGAGCAGCGAGAAGGTGTGAGAGTTGCTTAAATCCATTTATGAATTAAAGCAGGCATCTCGGAGCTGGAATATCTGATTTAATGAAACAGTCAAGGAATTTGACTTCATCAAAAACATAGATGAGCCTTGTATTTACAAGAATATTGTAGGAAGAACTGTTGTATTTCTCGTATTATACGTGAATGCCATTCTCCTAATAGGAAATGATATTCATATGCTACAGTCAGTCAAGCTATTCTTTTCTCAGAAGTTCTTCACGAAAGACCTGAGTCATGCCTCCTACATACTGAGGATCAAGATCTATCGTGATAAATCTAAGAGGATGTTGAGACTTTCACAGTCTAGATATATTGACACCATACTAAAAAGGTATAGTATGGAAGATTCCAAGCGCGATAATTTACCGGCTTGTTATAGAATCATCTTCTCAAAAGAGATGTTTCCCAAGACCAATGAGGAGAGGGCTCACATGAGAATTATATCCTACGCTTCAGCGGTAGGATCTATAATGTATGAGATGTTATGTGCCAGACCAGATATAGCTTACGCACTTAGCTTAGTAAGCCGGTATCGGTCAAACCCAGGAGAGAAGTATTAGATAGCTATGAAGAACATTCTGAAGTACTTAAAAAGGACTAAGGATATGTTCTTAGTGTATGGTAAAGGAGACCTACAGATGGAGTCCTTTACCAATTCAAGTTTCCAAAGTGACAAGGATGACAACAAGTCTGTCTCGGGTTATGTGTTTACCCTCAATGAAGGGGCGGTCTGTTGGAAGAGTTCCAAATAGGACACCGTAGCAGACTCGACGATGGAGGCTGAATACATTGCTGCCAGCGATACCGCAAAAGAGAATATCTGGATGAAAATTTTCATTCATGAACCTGAGGTGGTTCCGTTTATTGTTGATCCAATGCCTTTGTATCGTGACAACAATAGGGTTATAGCGTTAGCGAAGGGAACACGGTCCTATCAGAAATCTTGACACATCTTAAACCTGTATCACTGATCAGGGAGATTATTGATCGTCGGGAGATCGAGATCAAGAGAGTAGACATAAAGTACAACATGGTGGACACACTCACAAAGGCACTTCTTCAGACTCAGCTGGAGCGGCTATTGGAGATGGTTGGTCTTCGATATGCCAATATATGGCCTTAATGAAAACGGAAGATTGTTGGATGTATATGCCCTAGAGGCCATTATTGTATAGTACAAAATTGTATATTAGATATGGATGCTTAGGATATATATGTATAAGAAGGTCTTGCTCGATATGATAGTATGCTATCTGGTTTGCCACCTCAACATGTGTATATGTTCTATTTTATATTACGTATCTCGATTACATGTTGGTAAAGCCCGTAGGATCTTTGCTTGACTACTAAATTTGTGATGGTTATTGTACTCATGGGGTCTAGATAGTCTATAAACACATCTTTAAATTGTCCCTAATCATTGGAGTTTTGAGATAGGGCATCAATACTCCGGAGTAGACTAGTATATACGTTTCTTATTCTCGTGAGGGGAGGTGGTCTGTCCTACAGCCATTGGTGTACGGCATCAAAGATAGTATATATGTGCTCATTAGGTTATAAGTTACACTGGACGGACTCGCCAAGAACTTCTAGATGGTAATATACCTATCGTCAGATAGTAGTTCTCTGGTGACATAGGTACATGTTAGTTTTTAGACCTTACATCGTCATTCGTCTCGAGTGCATTCCCACTGTACTTAGATTACTACCCTACCACGGCTTTAAAGAGTTATGAAATTATGTTTTAGTTGGGTACAGTCTCGAAGCATTTGGGGGCAGTGAGCGATAGAAGGGATCGTCACTCCCAGTATAGGGAGTTGATGTCGCGCTGTATTCGATTGTTCATCATCATAAGACCTCGGCCAAAACAGTTGAGATTTACTGATTGTGGGATCGGTAGTTTTTCGGGATAGTTTTGGACCACATCGACACGACTTATTGGATTATTAAGGGTCTGACGTTCTCCACCTTCTAGACCTAGTATGCGACACCCTCAGATGAAAAGACTGTACTGTACATAGATTGCCACTTTCAGGCTCAATAGGGATACAGACAAGTTTGCTTGTCGGCCTTTCTTTTGTTCAATATCTGGGTAAACGTTACGTACAGCTAGTGCCGCTAACGTGCTTGTGATTAAACTCACTGCCAACGTATTGTCGAGTTTTTGGAGTCCCATACAGAGGATTACCCAGCTTAGGCGACAAGATGTAGTGTACGTATTTTGATACGTACTTGGGTTCGATTAAATACTTGTTTTTATATACGTACTTTTAATCGGACATTTTGTTAATACTAGCAGATTTGAAAGACAGCCAGGTTATCACATTTGGATGAAATGTGAGCTAATATTATATATCTCTTTTTAGTATCTCTCTTTTCGTTTTCGTATTTTGACAGAATACGGTATTTATATGAATACAGATATTTGTATAAATACGTGTATTTGTATCTTGATATAAATACGGGTATTTGTATGTATTCGTATTTATACGAATACGGGTATATATATTTTGATATGAATACAGGTGTATATATTTGTAGCATATACTTGTATTAGTATCTGTGTGTGTACAATGAGGTGGCTCTCTCTCTTCTCTTCTCATATCTTCTTATTTATGTGAGAAGAGTATGGGCTTGTTACTCATCATGGTGAGTCATGGGTCCACCCACTCTCACATTAAAAAGAAGAAAAGAAAAGAAAAGAGAGACAGTGATTCATTTTATCTTTAGGAGTCATGCTTGAGTTTATCATCACCATCACCATTATTTTCTTCTTTCTCTTTTCTTGAGTTTTCTTTAGTTGAGAAAGGAAAATATTAAGAGAGAAAAATATTGAGATTAGCCACTACATCTTCTAGTGATCAAATTCTAGCGAGTTTTGTTCACTAGTTTCTTCACTTAGATATTTAGTGAGAAGCTAAAACCTAGGTTTGGATTCTCTCGGATAGGTCTTCTTCGATAACGAAGTCCGACATCTAAGCTCGTTCCCGTCGTCCCTAAGAGCGTAAGAAGTGGTTTGAAGACGAAGGACATAAGTACAAAGATAGCTAAACGTCTATCCGAGTAGTCAACTCCTTCTAGTTTAGCTAGTTTAGTGTTTGGTTTCGATTCTAACTCGTAGAAGTTCATGCTCTTTGTATAAAAAATTTTGTTTTGTATTCCACCCTGGTCGCAAGTTGGCAACACGAGAACAAGCATCTACTTACAAATGGTACCATTCAATCTAAACAAATGGTACCATTCAATTTAAGCGTTGTGGCGGCCATATCAAGTGATGGTGGTAAACTATTCAGAATGGTTGCTATTTGCATTTTTTTCTGGAATTTCAGTTCCAACAATAGTAAGATCCTTAGCCATGACAATTATCTTATGATAATGTTCAATACATTATTACTTTCTTGCATACGAGAAGAATTATATCTATATAATAATAGTTGTATGTTCATCTCAGATGTAGTGTCAAACTTTTCCTTAATTGCATTCCACAATTCTTTAGCAGTTTCATAAATTTTAAAAGCTTTTATCAAGTTATCTTTCATGAACATTAACATAAAACTTTTAACTTTCTTGTCATTTAATTTCCACAGCTCATATTCCCTTTTTTGTTCCACAGGAGGATCATCTCTGAGAATAGGAGCGGTGCCTTCTATAACGTTATCTACGTTGTCATGGATAAATCCATATCTAATTTTTCTATGCCACATATCATAGTCGGTACCATTAAAACGTTCTATCTTGGCCAATTTAAAAACAATTAATTTACTAGCCATTCGTGAAAAGTTTCGAAATATTATGCGAAAATGATTTAATATGGTGATAAATTGTTTGAAAACAAAAAAACAATATTATAGATAAAAAAAAAATGATCAGGGCAGATGAAGAAACATGTATATGATTAAGTAAACTATGTTGTAAAAAAATCTAGAAACAAAAAATGTACCCAAAAGAATTATTAAAGTTAAAATAATCTGAATAAAAAAATAGAAAAAATAAAAGTTCACAGTGGTTCAATAGAGAGATTGTAAGGGGGTAACGGAATGTTACAATGCTAGGATTACCAACCTCTCGAAACGATCAACCTTTGTCGATTTCTTCCTCTTCTTCTAACCGCGCGCCATTGACGATTCGGTTAATAAAGAAGCTCAACACAACGTTTCATCAGCATTAGGTTGTCTGCCATTTACAAAGATTAATGCTTATTTGTTTTCTGTTGTTGGATTGCATTATCAGCAGACTTTTTGAGCGATTTTTATGTTCATTAATTTGTTTGTGTAATTTTGTGAAGTCACCACGTCTTATAACTGAACTGATTTCAATGAAGAAGTTAATTTGTTGATTGTTTCGTGAAAGTTGAACCCAATTTTGAAAAAACTGTTAAGTAGTTTATTATTTTGCGTTGCGCAGTTTAACTCAACCCATTTGATACGTAACTTAAATAAATAACTTAAATATGCTTTTTTACACGTTACATTACGAATTGATAAGAATAGCATAACCTATCCTATTTGTAAATAAGAGTTTACATACAAATTTTTTTTATTAAACTGGATTTGAACTTTAATAGTTATAATTCGAGAGAATATAATATTTATGTAATATTTCATCCAATTTTTAATTTTCCATAACCCAAACTAAACATTAAAAAAAAGCCTTATTCCACTTGATTATTTTGAATACTATTATTTTGAATACCTAAGTATGAATGTAAACTTATTAAATTGAAAATTAGGAATTTGTTACGTTACTTTTAGTAGGTTTTGCATTATCTTCTAAACATTTTTTAAAATGTATATCTATTTTTTAGTTTTAAAAATAATTTATTTAAATTTTTGATTTGATACGAATAAATATAATTATTAAAAATAATTAATAATAATTCATGTAGCTTATGTTTTGCGCAACGCTATTTGCACTTTTCGTTTTTTAGAGATGGAACGTTATACTTACGCTATTGTTATTTTCAACATTGATTGAAACATTTTCCTGTTATGTAATGGGGACAACTTATTCTCCTTTTTTCTTCTCCTCTTTGCAAATGAAATGAGGATGAAGTTGAATCAGGAATTATAATTGGGGATAACTAGTTTTCTGCAAGTGGATATATATACATTTGGAATGACAAAAGTTTTATCGTGTATGAGATGGAAAAAGGAAATTTAAACTTTTGCATTTAAGAATAAATAATATCAACTTTCAGATGTAATGATATAATTTTTCATTATAATACTATATTGTACTAAAAAATGGTTTTATGTACAAGATTCGAATATGATTTCGCTCCCTAAACATTATATTTTAACTTCCTTTTATATAATACCCACCATCTTTTCTAATGGATAACGGGATCTTCTTCTTCTTTTTCCCCTTTCTCCTGTAAATTATATATTTGGACATATGATGTTCTTTTTTTTAAATACAATTTCATGCTTTATCTCATCCCTGTAATGGTGGTACTTATGACACCATTTTTCTCCTACTTTATAACTATTGGATGGGTGATCAACCCTTGAAGAGAAGATGTCCAAAGGTTTTTGAATCCATATCGGACAAACATGATACGGTTTGCAAAATGGGATATCACGGTGTCAATGGATAAAGATGGAGGTTATCTAATCTTTCTTTGTTGGACAATGAGGTCGTGATAGAATGGAAAAACCTTATCGGGGGTTGAACCGAATTATATGAAGATGATAGGATGGTATCGAAGCATAATCCGAATTGAAAATTTTCGTACAAAGTTATAAATTTTTGAATTTAGGTGGGCTTGAAACAATTTGGTATAAGTTTATTTGGAAATCGATGGCTCCATTAAAAGTGAAGATTTTTCTTGCGTTTCTTTGACAAGATCACTAATGAAATGTAAAGGATGGAAAGGAGATTTGTGTTGTGTTTTTTTTTTTGCAATTCAACGAAAGAAACCGATAATCATTTGTTTCTGAAATGTCCTATTGGAGTTAAGATATGGCTTAAAATATCAAGGGCTTTTGGAATTGCAGATTTACTAGAATTCTATTGAGAAAATAGCTATCGGATGGGATTCACTAGCTTGGTCTGTTTCTGAATCAGAATAAATTCAAAAATCTTTACCGACACTAACATATCGTGAATCTCTTTTAATTTTATGGGCATTTTCAACGCCATACAAAATGATGAATATGTTAAAAGAGGCATGTAGGTGTTCAAGGCCGCTGAATCAGCTTTTAATTTTGTATATCTTATCTTTCTTCCTTGTGTGGCCACAATACTAAAATAACACTCAAAAAAAATATCCTAAGAGACAATACAATAATTTTCATGAAAAGGAAGGGTTGGGGGTGGCGTGGGGTGGGGGGTGTTATAACCAAATTTTTGCAGTGAAATGCTGCAGGCAATACAAGTACAAACATTTGATCATTCTTAACAACAATATATTGAAAACAAGCGAGTTCCAGACTCTCAAAAAACCAATCAGAGTGTCTTGGATAAGCTACGAGTCTCTCAGTCTCTCAACCACACTTAAAAGTATAGAGTAAAAGATTATATAAATATAAAGAGCAAGCCTCTAATCATCCCCAAACCCGGTATGATTCTTTAAATCGTCGAACAGCTCTATCCAAATACGAGCAAAACATTGCTCCACACAAGAAACCGTTGAACAGCTCTATCCAAATCGTCGAACAGCTCTATCCAAATACGAGCAAAACATCATCGTCGACGTCTGCAAGGAAGGAAAAAGGTGTCATTCAAACTCATAAAACAAAGGATCTATATGCACTCACATATATACTTGTAATAAGCATTCCAAGCTCACAACTTGCTTTTGTTTGAGTAAAAAAAATGGACTAGTCCTGGAATTATCTCTGTGGCATATGTAAATGGATATATAAATTCTAGCATCGGAAAAGCAATTAAGCATGGCAGGATTGATAGAAACATGACATCGCTCACATCAAGAATCATGCTAACAGATGATTTTGAAAAGGAATATTTTGAAGCGCATGCGATATGAGCACATCCAGATGACAACAATCCCCTTTCATGTAAAACTTATCAGAGTTTAACATAACTCTCTAGAACTCAATGGATCGAAATATCACATATTTAACTAATTTAGGGCACAAGATTAAAATTTAATTATGAGCTTAAATGTTGTCAGAAAATCAAGTACATAAATTATATGTATGAGGAATACAAATATGAGAATTAAATTACGAAGAATAGAAAAATCTGCCACAGAAGATAATAAAACATTCTTTATGATGCAGACTTGTGTAATTTCTATACCTGAGACTCAGTCTGGAACATAAAGGCAGAGGCTGAGACAGATATCAGGAAGCTGGACATAGACACATGCTCGTTTCATCAATAAACCTGCATGAACCGGAATTACTAATCATGTCAGTAAAATAGCTTTTTAACAAATATAAAGCGAGGGTTTTCAAGGTATTGGAATCAAAGAAGCAACAGAAATTGAAGAAATCTGTGCCTCCCTTTCCGAGATTTAAAAAAAATGTAATATGAAACTTGTAAGTGCACGGCGGCGCCCCGGCCGTCAACCCGACGGCCAAATGCGGAAGCGGTGAAAAACTTTAATTTTGCGGACTTAGCAAACCGGCACCACCGCGCACTAAACCCCGGATCGGGCCATTAAACTAGATCTAGCTAACAACAAGACGGGTTAGAGATATACCGAGTGATCCGAGTCCTCCGGTCTTCTCGTCGTCGTCCCGATCTCCTGCGGAAACTCCGGTCGTCGCCTCCTTGCCGGAAAGGCACCACATCGCCTGTATCTTTTACGGGCTCCCACCTCAATACCGAGGCAACTCGGGCGCGAAGTTGGCTAGCCGACGCGCCCAAGATATGCTGTAGAATAATGTAGAATCGTTGTCTCTTTGGGGTTAATGAGGTTGCCAAGATGGAGGAATTTGTGCACAATGATTTTCATCTGTGGATGCTAAGAGAAAAATGAGCCTCTCTGGAAAAAGAGCTCGGCCAGAACTTAGTGCTTGCTGGAAAAATGAAGCAAATGAAGCAAGCTCTCTTACACTTGCTGTGAAAAGGAAATGAGCCCATTCTCAGCTCATTCTTTTTCAAAGCAATCAAAAGTATATATATTAATAAATTAATCCTCATGAAAAACATTCCAGCACACTCAAATTAAAAACCATTCCTTACTAAGGAAATTAATCCACTCCATCATTCCAACAGTGGCCGGCCCATTATTCCATCACACCCATACCCACTCAAATCTCATAAATGCAAAAGTATGGATGAAGATTCAAATCCAATCATAATGAAGACAAGTGCAAGAAAACCCCCCCACTATTGTTATTTGCACAATTGCAAATAACCCCCTCCATCGGAAAAGTCCGGCCGGGAAAGAACAAAGGAAAACCGGCCGGAACGGAATGCAAACTGGCAACTCCAGAAAACTGGTCCCGTAATAAATTACAGGAAAACCCCGATACTGTGCATACACACCCGCATTTGTATTCCGACCGAAATGCAAATGCAAAGAGACAAAACTACACTATCAAATACTAAGATCCGGCTTAAGCCAAAGCCGGCTAGTAAAAACCGTCCGATCACGATCCGTGCAATACCGCACGTATCTGATCGAACCCTGTCATATCTCCATACGGCCTCTACAGCGTTTCGCCCGAAAGCTGAGTAACTGAAGGTGTGGTGGACTCTAAAGACTCGTCAATACTATGGCTGTGGATTTAACCACTAGCACGTCAGAGGTATAAGTCAATACGTGACGGGCCACCAGCTATTGACTAAAAGGGACGTCGATGAGCGAATTCATCCTGACACCCTACTGAGCCTGTCAGTGACAATATCCGTACAGTCCGGTCCGTTCGTCTATGAGCATCGCATGTCGGGCCTAGGGGGTTGGTAAAAGTCAGACCCCCAAAAGCGGTACAAGTCGTGTCGGAGTGTAGCCCAGAACACCCTGAGATACTACTGGAATACCTACCAGTAAATCTCCTGCCTTGGCCAAGGTCTTCGTGTAATGGCTCTCCTAGACACAGCGCGACCTCACCCCCAATACCGGGAGAGACGAAACCCCCGAAGATCCGCTCACTGCCTCCATGTGGCTCGGGACTGTACCCAACTAAAACCTGTTTGCACGACTCCTTTGAGCCGTGGTAGGGTAGTAATCAAAGCACAGTGGGAACTCACACGAGACAAATGACGATCCCCAGGTCGATGAACTAACCTGTACACATGTCACCTGGGAACTGCTATCTGACGTCAGGTATAAGACCAACTAGCATGTTCCCGGCGAGTCCTGTCCGGTGTACTCATAACCCAATGAGCACCTGTATACATCTTAGGTGATCCAACTGACACCAGTGGCTTGTGAGACCGGCCACCGCCCCTCGTCGGGGTCTCGACTGTATACACAAGTCTACTCTGGAGAATCGATGCCCTGTCTCGAAACTCCTACGACTAGGGACCTTTTAAGGATATGCTTATAGACTCCAGCTCTCACTTATATGATCGCCCTCATACTGCTGGCAGTCAAGCAAGAATCCTAGGGGCTCTATCAACGTGCAATAGCGACATGTCAGGTCACCTAAAGCAGTACACGATGATAAAGGTAAACCAGATAGCATACTATCATCTTGAGTAAGACTGTCCTACTGGGACATGTCCTCCCCTCAATCATTGCAATCACGTGCCTGTGATCCAATAATTGACTCTGAGGGCATTATCTCCAACAATCTCCCACTTGCACTCAAGGCTAATTATTGCGATGTCGCATACTCACAGCCCGTGTGATACCGAACACCCAACTCCTCTACTAGTCAGTCTCACAAAAACCGTTTGTGAAACTATTGCGTTCGAGGAATAGCCTCAGTGAGTGGATCCGCCTTGATGTTTCTTTCTATGTCTCTCTATATCTCAAATTCGCGGAGAAAGCCATCTCCCGAAATGAGCAATACCTGTCTTAGAATGTCTGGATGTCTGATGGGACCTAGATCATAAGTGAACTCCAAATCCAAACTTCTTAGACTGTATCGTCAACTGAATCTAATCAGTATCCTGCGCCATGCCTCCCTCAGTAGTGCCTTGGACCACCTGTCCAAAATACTGCCCCTCGTCAGAAGGAAAAACTAAAACTCTGACAACCTCCTTGTCGTCCATGTCACCTTGGAAGCCTGGAATGATAATTGTCTCCCGAAAGAGGCTTTCGTTATCATATCCCTAGAACAGCCACTTATGTTCTAAAACTGCTTCCGACTGTTTCTCCAGGATTGGATCAATATCAACTTATTGCATCTAGTGCAAGAACAACATCTGGTGTGGTACTTGACATCTCATGATTGACTCAATTGCCTAAGCAAGTGATCTGCCAATCATGCACATCCCTCTCTACTTTAGTCTATAAGACACCTTTAGAGAGGGTGACTCCATTACCTGCAGGTATACTACCGTGCCAGGAGTCGTCCATTCTAAATACTCTTAGAATGCTGTCAAAGTACCCTGATTGGGAAACCACCCAAATCTAGATCTAAAACCATAGATCTAATAACCAGTATGTCTGATATAATGTCCAAGTCCTTTGTGGAGAAACCACTGTGTGACGACCAAAGTATAACCGATCGTAGTATAGGAATATCACTTCCTACTACCTTCTGAACAGATCCATCCCTGATTCTGAAGACGTCAAACCTATGACTGTCATATCAGAAATAGATGATCTATCTCCGCTACATCTGCTTTAGTCTATAAATAGACATAAGCCTGATGTCCACCAATGCTTCCGCTGCTCCCACTGACTACGACAACCTTTTGGCAGAGTCATATAGACGTGCACTTCTAAAGCTAGTTTAGAACGACGCTATACTCATCCTCCTGCCGGGTCTCGCAGCCTGGAACAACAACAATGGCAAGTGTGGGTAAACAAGAACTTTCCTGTCACCGTCCTTGAGGTTACCGGAGTACCTCTCGGGTGCCTGAAGTTACCCACCTTATCTGCGGAGTGGCCAATGGAATGTCAAATCAGATTGAATCTTTAGGTTCCTTATCAAATCTTCAGTAATCGTTTGCGGTTCTGGAATCACTTCCAGTTCTACCATACTCCCACTACTGTTTTTGAAAAAATCCATTTTTAATAAAACTGTGGCGAGTCTAGAACAATATTTCTATTGATCTGCCAGATGGTAGAAAATCAACCCTCGTCATAGCCTGGGTCAACCCACAAACAGCCATTACAGAAACGTGCCTTGAGTTATCCAGAGTCTGGTTTTAATCATAAGCCAGACAACTCCCCGTACCTTAACTACGTTAAGATATGAACTGTTCTATATCCAATATAGAACCAGAGGCACTGATTTAATTGAACCAGATTCAAATCATGCAGCTGTCTCCAGTGCATGTCAACTAAATGGAAGGAGGCCGATCAGCGTTACTCAACTTAGGAATGCTTCCAATTATGAGTAACCCGAAAGAGAAGCAAGTTCTCTTAATCATTACTATCAACTGAATACCATGTACAAGTATCTACATCTTCGATCACTTTGAAGAATCCCGATACTTGCAACACCTGGTTCTCTACTTTATTCTTATACCTATAACTTCTCAAAACTTCGACCCTGTGTTTCTACGAAACACCTGTCTAAGAACTAGAGAAGTCATAAGTAAACAGAATACAGTACGAGGACCAACCCCTCTGTCCTAGTGGACACTGGACAATATACAATACTCTGTATAAGTCCCCTGAGTCTTGCGACTCAATCACTGTGTGTCGTAGGTTGAAAACTGTACTTTTGGTTAAGAAGAATTACACCGCTGTTCAATGCTCCTTACCTAACCATCCACTGATATAGGTAAATGTCATAGACATAATTTCAAAAGGGTACATCTCACTCTATAAAAATAGACGTACAGATATATCATTTTGAAATCGGTGCACAGCAACGGATATTCAAAACCACATATTTGCCGACCGGCAAACAGCCCAGATGATCTCCTCAAATATCACTGATTACAACGAATCCCGATATAATGAGGATGATCACCCAATTCCCAATAACTTACTCCCACTCATCATCTGTAAAACCATACAGATGTGAGAATCAAACCTGGTAAATACATACCCTGGAGCAAGTGTCTAATCGGGAAATCAGTTTTCTTTTAACAGTACACAGTGAAACTGAAACATTGAAATGTTTCGATGGGGTATCCTGGTATTCCTTGTAATGCCTCTACCATTATCCAGATTCACAACTATAACCGTATAATTCTTTGCCACCTCTCCAAATCCCTTTATATGTCTTTAGTCATTACCTTCTGCACACCCTTTAGGCCAAATGGTTTTCTTCCTTCCCTACCGTTTGGCACCAGCCTATGGTTTGGAAGAAGACTATCCAAAAAGCATAAAGGGTGTACTGTCCTAATCCTAGGAGCACTCGCATCGCGAGAGAAGGTGAAGATAAAAGACACCTGAATGTACTTTATTCCTATTTCTCCTGAACCAGGATCCATCCCCGAACTGGAACGAGTTCCTTTCGAGTTCGTATATAACCATACGATGGATTATCCAATAAACTGTGGATCTTCGTAGTGATACGGAGTGTCCTGGAGAAATACAAAGGTGATTTAGGATTGGCGAAGAAATACTTGATTTGGTCGTGAATATCAGTCGCAATTTACTTTGCCCTCTTACTAATCCCTTTCTTTGTCTGAACTTAATACCTTCTGTACACCGTTTAGGCTAACTGGTTTTCTTCATTCCCTACCGGTCGGCACCAGCCTATGGTTTGGAAGAAGACTATCTAATTTGCGTAATAGGTGTACTACTCCTAAACCAAGGAGTACTCGCAACCTGAGAGAAGGTGAAAAGAAAAGACAACTGAATAAACCTATCCGTTTTCTCCAGAACCGGAAACCATCCTCGAATCCCTTCGAGTTCGTATCTAACCATACGATGGTTTTGTCCAATGGAAGTGGACGTTCGTAGTAATACGGGGTGTCCTGGAGAAAAGGGTAAAAGTAGGAGTGGCAATGAGGTCTGCAACTCTGACAATCCAAAAGCCAGTGTTAAGAAGGTTCGGTCAACTTGGTCACTGAGTCATAGTCTAGGGTCGGGTCAATGGTCGCTGCCAGAGAGAGAGAGAAAAGAAACACTCAGCGTGCACTCTATCCTAGATCAGAATGGTTATCACTTTTTCTAATCAGGAAACCTCCCACAGTACCTCAAATTCTCCTCCAAACCTGAAAGAAGAATTAGTCGGGGTCACCCGAGGAGTAAACCAACTCATCAGTGGGAATCGGGATCCAACTCTCATCGCATGATAACGTGACGGAATCCGCTCACGGTATCATACTCCAGAAGGTATGCGCATATCTGGCAAGTTTCAGTTCTTTTGAAACTCCCGATGTGATTTTTACCCCATGCTCTTATGACCTTGGCGTGAGGTCAAAATATCATAAGTCACATGTCAAGTTCTACCCATCATTGTCCAGGTTAATTTGAACCCACCCGTACATACCCTTGACGTAGGTCAAAATAGTAGTACGACTGTTCCAAACCAACGCATCTATCTATGCAACAGATAAATACCCGGCAACTACCAAACACTATGCCTTGGCGTGAGGTCAAAATACATAGCTTGAATATTACCGAATATTTAGCTGAAATGATGGAGGGCTACGAATGGTTTCTGGCGAAAACCTTTAACGTAATGAACTTGATATCGTTGAAGGAACGGATAGCTTTTTAGAAAATATAGTGACGAAAACTTTTACTAAAGAGGTCACTCCCGGTGAAGGGATCTCGGCTCTTTCCCCGTAGAATGAGGTGCAGGATATTCCAACTGAATACCACGATGCAAAGCAAAAGTAATCGGCTATAGTGAAGTTAATGCCCTGACGCAAACTTCTGTCCAAGGGGTCACTCCCGGTGAAGGGATCTCGGCCCTTGCCTCGTCGACTGAGGAGCAGGATATTCCAAATGAATACCACGATGCAAAACAAAAGTGAACGTCCTTGCAATAACAGCTTTTTGAAAAGTATTCCAACAACATCAGAATAGGTTTGTTTAACTTGCATTGATCCGAATCAATGCAGTCCCATCAATTGATCACACCACAAAGAACGAAAATATACTGACGTACGTATATGCCATCCGCATTCGCCACTGGGTCCCGTCATCACCCGTTAGGTTAGCTAACTAACGGCAGAGCGGGGACTGGACTAGCACGGATGAAAAACATATACAACATCTACTAATATATATACCAATATATTATATTTCGCTCAAGGCGTGAAAAGAAATGCAACATCACAGAAATGTACAGCATCACAGAACAATACAGATATCTGGGATCCCCGGGTTTCACAGAGCCACTACTGAAACCCGACGTTCCCCTGGTCGTGTGGATAGCCTGTGCAATGAGAATCCTAGACCCCTACGGGCGCGGCAAGTCACCCGCCAAAACCTGAAGCGAGGCAGCCCCCTTCAGCACCGTGAATGGACCACCCAGCACTTCACGGAATCCGGTAACTTGGGCACCCCTCCTGGGTCAATCCTGTACCCCCTACGAGTGCGGCGAATAGCCTGCCAATCCTAGAGTGAAGCCCCCTCCGTCTCAATGCCATGAGATGCGGGCCCGTTGCCCTCTAGGACCCGGCTATCAGTGCACCCCTCCGCGGGGCAATCCCAGTACAGAAAGTAAAATATACATACACCGGGTACATCGACCGCAACCTGGTCGTGCCCCAAAATAATAATACAAACTGGCAGTGACGACAGTCCACATGTCGGACGCTCGCCCCGCAATATCAAATGTACATAATACAACACAGTACTAGCATTGCATCCAGGCTATCCCCACGACCGATCCGCAACAACACAGCAAATACATAGAACATCAACGTGAAAGTCACGTTCGCAAATCCGTCTAACCGGGCTATAGCAGTTAGACCGGATTTACCGATCGAGTGACATTCACGGTCGCAGATATAATGTAAATACTGTGAAATAATGTGTTTAAAATATCCGATTGATCAAAGATTAACAAGTGGGCCCCCAAACAATACTGTAGCAGATCAAGAAATTCTGGGCCCAATATTAATATTCCAAAACCCCAATTTTAACCCCTAAAGCCTACTGGAAAAATTGTACACACCGATCCATCAATACTGCGGCGGAACCGCGGCAACAAGTAGGGTTTTGCCGCGGTTCCGCGCTCCTCTGAAGAGATCAGTGTCTCGAATTTCTACAGTAGTCTTAGGTCTTCTAGCACAGTACTTTTATACAACCTGAAAAATTTTTGGAGACCAAAAAATTTCAACAGAAAACTGTCGCTAGCAAAAATGTAGATTTTGGAATTTTGGTCGATCGGAAATGCAAAACACATCAAACGAAGCTAGACGAAGTTAATGGCGAGGCTCTGATACCACTGTAAGTGCACGGCGGCGCCCCGGCCGTCAACCCGACGGCCAAATGCGGAAGCGGTGAAAAACTTTAATTTTGCGGACTTAGCAAACCGGCACCACCGCGCACTAAACCCCGGATCGGGCCATTAAACTAGATCTAGCTAACAACAAGACGGGTTAGAGATATACCGAGTGATCCGAGTCCTCCGGTCTTCTCGTCGTCGTCCCGATCTCCTGCGGAAACTCTGGTCGTCGCCTCCTTGCCGGAAGGGCACCACATCGCCTGTATCTTTTACGGGCTCCCACCTCAATACCGAGGCAACTCGGGCGCGAAGTTGGCTAGCCGACGCGTCCAAGATATGCTGTAGAATAATGTAGAATCGTTGTCTATTTGGGGTTAATGAGGTTGCCAAGATGGAGGAATTTGTGCACAATGATTTTCATCTGTGGATGCTAAGAGAAAAATGAGCCTCTCTGGAAAAAGAGCTCGGCCAGAACTTAGTGCTTGCTGGAAAAATAAAGCAAATGAAGCAAGCTCTCTTACACTTGCTGTGAAAAGGAAATGAGCCCATTCTCAGCTCATTCTTTTTCAAAGCAATCAAAAGTATATATATTAATAAATTAATCCTCATGAAAAACATTCCAGCACACTCAAATTAAAAACCATTCCTTACTAAAGAAATTAATCCACTCCATCATTCCAACAGTGGCCGGCCCATTATTCCATCACACCCATACCCACTCAAATCTCATAAATGCAAAAGTATGGATGAAGATTCAAATCCAATCATAATGAAGACAAGTGCAAGAAAACCCCCCCACTATTGTTATTTGCACAATTGCAAATAACCCCCTCCATTGGAAAAGTCCGGCCGGGAAAGAACAAAGGAAAACCGGCCGGAACGGAATGCAAACTGACAACTCCAGAAAACTGGTCCCGTAATAAATTACAGGAAAACCCCGATACTGTGCATACACACCCGCATTTGTATTCCGACCGAAATGCAAATGCAAAGAGACAAAACTACACTATCAAATACTAAGATCCGGCTTAAGCCAAAGCCGGCTAGTAAAAACCGTCCGATCACGATCCGTGCAATACCGCACGTATCTGATCGAACCCTGCCATATCTCCATACGGCCTCTACAGCGTTTCGCCCGAAAGCTGAGTAACTGAAGGTGTGGTGGACTCTAAAGACTCGTCAATACTATGGCTGTGGATTTAACCACTAGCACGTCAGAGGTATAAGCCAATACGTGACGGGCCACCAGCTATTGACTAAAAGGGACGTCGATGAGCGAACTCATCCTGACACCCTACTGAGCCTGTCAGTGACAATATCCGTACAGTCCGGTCCGTTCGTCTATGAGTATCGCATGTCGGGTCTAGGGGGTTGGTAAAAGTCAGACCCCCAAAAGCGGTACAAGTCGTGTCGGAGTGTAGCCCAGAACACACTGAGATACTACTAGAATACCTACCAGTAAATCTCCTGCCTTGGCCAAGGTCTTCGTGTAATGGCTCTCCTAGACACAGCGCGACCTCACCCCCAATACCGGGAGAGACGAAACCCCCGAAGATCCGCTCACTGCCTCCATGTGGCTCGGGACTGTACCCAACTAAAACATGTTTGCACGACTCCTTTGAGCCGTGGTAGGGTAGTAATCAAAGCACAGTGGGAACTCACACGAGACAAATGACGATCCTCAGGTCGATGAACTAACCTGTACACATGTCACCTGGGAACTGCTATCTGACGTCAGGTATAAGACCAACTAGCATGTTTCCGGCGAGTCCTGTCCGGTGTACTCATAACCCAATGAGCACCTGTATACATCTTAGGTGATCCAACTGACACCAGTGGCTTGTGAGACCGGCCACCGCCCCTCGTCGGGGTCTCGACTGTATACACAAGTCTACTCTGGAGAATCGATGCTCTGTCTCGAAACTCCTACGACTAGGGACCTTTTAAGGATGTGCTTATAGACTCCAGCTCTCACTTATATGATCGCCCTCATACTGCTGGCAATCAAGCAAGAATCCTAAGGGCTCTATCAACGTGCAATAGCGACATGTCAGGTCACCTAAAGCAGTACACAATGATAAAGGTAAATCAGATAGCATACTATCATCTTGAGTAAGACTGTCCTACTGGGACATGTCCTCCCCTCAATCATTGCAATCACGTGCCTGTGATCCAATAATTGACTCTGAGGGCATTATCTCCAACAAAACTGTCCTAAGCAACAACTACTAATGAAGACTTTTATATCTAGGTAAATATATTTATAATCATCAGAGTAAATCATGCTCCAGAAAAATCATTATGAATAAAATGCAACCGAAGAGGCTGCCAAAGGCCAACCAAATAAACCCCCTACGGTTCCAAATTCCTGAAAATATCTTCATTCAGCTCCCGACCATCATTATCTTTACGTTCCTGCATGAGGGAGGATTCACCACCCACATAATTGCCAATGTCCAAATCTTCCTCTATCGGCTGCAGACCAAGATCCCACAATGAGCATGATCCATCTGCGACACTTTCCATTTCTTGGCCGAGACTGTCCCAAACAGTATTCATTGGAGATAAAGAGCCTCCTCCGACATCAAGACTGATATTCCACACTCCTTCCTTGCTAGCATAATCATTTGCAGGGGCCATATCATCCGGAAACATCCTCTCCTGAGAAATATCTTCACTTTCCAAGTTAACAATACCCTTTCCCTTTAAGGCATATGAGGTCGAACCCACAGGAGGGATATCTTCAGACACCATTTCGCCAGGAATAACATCATCAGGCAGAGATAGTAAGAATTCGCTGCCAGGAAAGCCAGCATCTATCTGAGAGCTCATCAAATTCTTTCCCTCAAGTTCTTGTCCCTCCGTATCAAGACCAAGCTTGTCAAAAATATCCCGCAAAAGATGTTGTGGGATCTGATCACCCTCATTAGCCTGTTGGTAAACAGGCATCCCACTTTCAATGTCGGGCAGTAGAGAATCAGAAGCATCCCAGCCTTCTCTATATTTCACTAATTGTTGGTCCATAGGCAGATGTTTCTGGTGCTTTAGAAACTTCCTCCTTATCCTCGATGAAGAAATATCTCTTTGTTCCTTCATCTGCTTAAGATGTGACAAGAATGCCGGGTTTTGTAGTACCTTGGCCAAGAAAGAAACCATCCGTTTCTGCCTCGCCTCAGCTGAGTGCATCCGCAGATTCAGAGTATCCATCTTTTGGGCAGTCATAAGATGTTCCTGCCTCAATTGCACAACCTCCTGCATCAACAAGTCTTTTTCTCGTTTCAGCTTCTCAACTTCATTTTGCACCCCAGGTTTTCCGGCCATTTCGGTTGAAGAGCTGCCTATCTGAGTGCATATTTGCTGAACATGAGACGACCTGCGCCTGTTTATGTGTTTCAATAAACCTCTCTTTCCACGTAAAAAGTCTTCATTGGCAAACTCCCATCGATCGGTACCAACCTTACGGAACCCCTGAAAGTTGGATAGAATATAAAGGTTCATATTGCACATAAATAAAATAAATAAATGCATTGACATCTAGCAAAGTAAATTTAGAAAAAATATAATAGTCTACACCGTTACAGTTTCCAGCATGAAAAATCTCTAGAATACTATACGAGCAAACAATTCCTACAGCTTTGCTTGCTTAGATATCTCATAATAACATCAAGGAAAGATTATTTTGCTTCTAAGTCAGCACTTTCCTAAATTTCCAGATGCAAGACAAGACATGATACAAGACAATACATAACGAGGTATAATACTATTACAAGGCCCAAATAAACCTTCAATATGATAAAAGAAAGTTTACAAATGCAATGTATTACACCACTATAGTTCCAAACATATATCCGAAAGGACATAAGATAAAGATTTCCAACTTAGCCTGAATACCTGTTACTGTAGAAACGGAAGTTTAAAAACTAGTTAGCATCAGGACAACGATAACATTTTAAATTCTCATTGCACTACAATTTCAAATTCAAGGTCACATAACACTGCCAAAGATGCTACAACCTGAATAAAACTTTAGATAACTTTTAAGCAACTGTGCATGTCTACAGTCTTTATATAGCAGTGGAAATGTTTGTGTTGGAATTTTTTGAAAATAATTCTGAAAGTCCTTGCTATCACACAACAACTACTATTGTTGCAGGTTTTTCTTTTTCTTAAGTATCATTATATCATCCAGTCATGGATATGAAACCCAGATCATACAATTGTCATTGCACAGTTTGAAAATCCCACCACAGCACAAAATCCAGAAATAAAGTCCAGTATCAACACTCTAGTACTCAGATTTTTGACAAGGACCTCGAAACAATCAAGTAGTGGGTAAAAGAAATCATGGAACATGTCATATCTAAGTCATTTATCTAGGGATACAAAGAATTGGTGAGATACAGCGTGGAGATAACGATTCGGCAACCATGAACACTAGAATACAACCTTACAGGGATAGTTGGTCAAATAAATTTGTTCAGAATATACCATGAACTTATCGTTATTTGAGTCTATAAGGTGTGAATGACAAATAAGCACATTATACACAGATACATAAGATTATAACATGAATGTTCTCATACATCGCACATACACATTCATGTCAGCATTTCAAAAGTCAACTGGGTTCAATCAAGTCTGATCTTTCAACTAAAAAATTTATTCAAGGTTTTGTAACTGAAACAAAACAGACACTCCGCTAAAGTACCAAATTTCAGGATACACCATTTACATCTGGCACATATATATCATATACATCTGGCACATATGCACAAAGTATATAAGCCTCTGATAAATGAACCAAGTATTGGCCGCTCTTACTCTTTAGCTCAATAACTTAATGATCCATTCTTCTTGACATACTCTGCTTTCTTACAGCCTCACAAACGACCATATGATGGTAGAATATCTACCTAACTTTGCCATGATTACCAAGTGATCATTTTTTATCTATAAAGCCCAAAGGCATACCCAAGGTTAAGTTCTACCTGAGGCCAACATGATTTTAATCCTGGAAGCGAGAAATTAGTACAAAATTAATATTCCAAAGGCCGGAACTGACACCAAAATGAAGGTATATTCCTTATTATAGGCAGATCGACTCATCAAGTTCTTCCTTAAACCGAGTTTATGGATATACCAAGTCAAATAGTGAAGAATCTATACATGCCTCCCCCCTCCTGCAACAATTATTGAACCAAAACTATTCAGTTTCACAATTTAATGATCTAGACTATGAAAAGATCTGATTCTACCAATTATATCATTACTGACTATTCTAAGAAATATTGACAGAAGTCCCTCATCAAAATTATTGCCTCGTAACTAAACTACTTTCACTACTACAAACATCCACTAGAAGCCAGCTTGATAGGGCACTTCCCCCCTGGGGAGAGTGCAGTTCCCCACGAGGGGGAAGTGGCCACATTTTAATGCTTTTCGGTGCGTGTGTGTCATGTGGTTGTGTGTGTTGTGTGCATGGGTTAGGCTTACAGGCCAGTTCAATAAATAAATAAATAAAATAGAGTAGCCAGCTTGATACAGCAGCATATACGGCAACATTGATTCAGCTAAAACTAATTTCCCTAATATAACGATTTCACCTTCTAAATGATCTCCTTTTCTTCTGTATTCTTTCATTTTTCAAATTGGCTCTACTGTATCAGATGGCACAAATAGTTACGGATCATGGTGATATATTTGAGAGGGTCTATATGCAAAGCCCATTTTTGTAATCCACTCCCTCCTTTGATGTTATATCCTTTTAGATGCCCTTTGTAACATGCTTAGTGGAAGAAATTTGCCGCTAACTCCTATTTTGCATTTGATTATCGCACTTTGCCCATATACGGTTATTATTTGAGAGGAAGTCTCTACTGTTATCAATGATAAATTAAAATGTTTTTTTTAACAAACACCAACAACCGAGCCTTTTATCCCAAGTATATGGGGTAGGCTATATGAACCAACATGAAAATCACACCAGGTCCAATAAGTGGCTCAAAGAACCAACAATCCAATAGTGCCCACTTCTCCTTCTAGAGGATTCCGACATTAACTATAGAGCTCCGCCCTCATGTACAATCTAGATACAATTTACTAAAAAAATACTTCAATAACATACTACAACAATTTATTAGGCTTCTAATAAAAAAGAAATTGAAAATCCCACTTCATATTTCTTCTATTATGTAATACATCAATAGTCTCACACAACTGTTTCAGCTCGTTGAGTAGTGAATACATTGCCATTTAAAAGCATCATCATAGAGTTGGAAGTTAGAACCTAAACAAAATAGCTTGTTAGTTCAATGAACGGCTAGGCAAGTTAGAATCAACTATGTAATGCAGGATATTGCTATAAGGTTCTAACTTCGATGCAGTGTTCCACGACAAATTCCCAAATGTGCCAAACCGACATAATCTATATGAAGAAATAATCTCTCATAAATACGAAATCACTCATCAAGTAGCCCACTACAGTTAATCTCCTAAATTAAAAAAAATGCCCCCGGCTCAGGTGATATAGGCTCAACCAAAAACCCTAACGAGGTAAGCCATTTCCTTCTAATAAAACCCTAGCTAAGATATTAAGGAGTGCCGGAGGGACCATGCCCCGGAGGAATCCGGTGAATGTCTTTATATTGCAGGTCCTTGGGGCACGCTTGGATAACTATTGGTGAGTCCATAATTAGGAGGAATCTGGTGCTATCTTTCTAGTAAATTACCTCATTGCTCTCAGCTTGGATAACTATTGGCGAGACCATTAATGGCCACATTACTAACTAAGAGCAATAATCATGAATGCAAACATATCAATCAAACAAATATGTATAACATAACATGATCGAAATTAGGGGGTAAAAAAAGACTTAATAACAATAAGCATTCTATTGAAGCAAACATGTACTTAGATTTTAAATTTTAAAAAAAAAATGAACCAAAACAATGTATAAAGTATACCGAGAATCAAAATATTTAAGCAAGATTACTTCTCATACGTTGCTCTCTTTTAATTTTTAATCTTTTTCCCCTTTAATTCCTTAGAGGATAATTGAACACAGGTATGTAAATTTAGATCACTTACCCGTAAAAGTCATCACCTGCAGCCCCACGCATTATTTCCATCACCCAAAAGGAATGTCAGAGGTTTCTGGTAATCGCTTAAGTCTTTTGTGTTACATTTGGGGGCAACTCTTCTATCCCAAGTATAATTACAAAAAATTCCCCAAATAAAAAAAAAGCATGTTTATCAAAATACATCGTAATTATGTACATTTCCAACATACATGGTCGTGTACAACAGGAAAAGAGTAAAGTAAAAATAAATAAAAAAATACATTAAGAAGGCAAGTGTGATTCTACAAAGAGGTCCTCAGCATCAATCTACATAGCAAAGCGCATCCATCAAATTCAAATTGAACAAACCAATTACAAGAATAAAGGAAGAAACAGAAAAATGCGGATGGAAAATAAAAGGAATTCAAAGTACGCACATAAGTGTTGAGCTGGCGGACGAAGCTGGAGAAGTTGTTGTGCTTGAAGTGGCGAGGGAGGACGGACCGGGAGAACTCCATTGGGTCCCACACCACGAAGCTCTCCCCCTCCGGTCCCCACGATATGATCCCGTCCAGCGACGCCTCCTCCACCAGGTCGTACGTCTTCGACAGGAACGGCGGTACCGGCGTCCCCTGCAGCGCCTCCATGGGCCGAGGCACCGCCTCAATGCCCTCCACCTTCGGCTCCATTGCTTGCTTTTCCCCTGATGATGGTTCCATTATTGATTCTTCTGACAATTCTCTCTTTCTTTCTTTTTATGCCGATTCCTTTGAAAAGACTGAGAGATTTGGAGGAGGAGGAGGAGGTGAAATCGATTTTGGGGGGGGGGGGGGCGGCCATATAAGCGTTGAGCAGTACCGACCTACTGTAGCTTTTGGGGCTTTTTTTAGAAAGAGCGCGGAAGTACCTAAGGAGGTAGGGATCAGCTGCAGCTATCGATGTACCGTGCAGCTGATGCCTGAGCAATGACCTGACGACGCGTGTATTGTTTTGGGGAAGATATTTTTGGTGACGGGCCCTTAACCGCTAAGAAATTGAAGAGAGAGGAGGTGATTGGATGCCGTTGCGTGGCACGTGATGGGAAACTTGTTGGGGTTGTTGCAGGAAACAGCAACTAAACATGGGCCCATCTCACTCAGGTATGAGCCACGTGTATGGTAGTTCAATGCTTATTAGTATTTCTTTGGGAAACACTTTACCTATTTTGGTTGAATGCAGGGTCGGATTAAGATTTTAAATATTGGATGTTAGAATCACATTAGATCGATGCTTCATATCATCTATTGTCACGACCCGCAAAGTACGGAACGCGACCGGCACTTAAGTTACGAAACGTCTCAAGGCGTCCGTATACTAAGTAAGCCGAAGCCCAGAATACAAAACCAAATAAGATTTTAGAGTGAAGGAAAAACCAATTAATTTAAGCATTTACCTCATTTCCTACTCAACTAGCCCTTATTCCAAAAGTCCAGCAGAATATAAAAGAAATCAGTGCATGAGGAATAACATGTCGACTCAAGTGAGCTCGACCCAGATACATCATAAATAAATCCTCAAGTCTCACAATCTCACATCTAGGTCAATATACAGTCATCCGAATAAAACAGGTACAACTGAACTGATAGTAGCAACAGTAGATACAGTAGCATCAGTAGATATGGTAGCGACAGTAGAAACTGTAGATAGCGGTAGATATGGTAGATGGAGTACTCTAGATACAATGAGCATATATGAGGTGGTACAAACTGATAATAACCCACCTATGAGCAAAAGCCTCTAGTCCAGACAAGAAGTACAAATGAAGCAAAGGTATCCGCCGCTACAGTACTGACGGAATGGACCTGCAGAGAAGCTGTGGCACAACGGGGGTGAGTTGCCAGCTCGTGAGTAATAGATAACATTTACTAAGGCTATCGTATGCATGCACACAAGTGTCCTGGCATCCCTAAAACAGGTATAGCTACATGTACTAGCAGGTGTGTATGCATCAACAGTATACTAGCAAGTATATATGTCACATGGAGGTGATAACAGGTATGTATGCCACATGAAAATACAATCAAGTATGTATGAGAATTATTCTTCCTTTGTTTTGAAACTTCCCTTTTTAAACATCAGTAATAATATCCAGGAAAACAGTAAAATCCGTGTCTAGCAACGACACCTCAAAACCGTCCAAATCTCATATATCCATGTCCAGTATCTCTGGCCTCAGCTATCCGGCTGATCCATATCAAAATCCATATCTCAATCCAGCAGCCACGGTCGGTATCCTCTGGATATCCGCCGTGCCAAATGAAATCACCGGTAGGTAGTCCGTCCCCTGCCAGGCTCAACACCATCATCTGCGATCCTCTTGCCCCGGGGTACCTTACCGGGCCCACCATGTACCCGAGACGGTTCATCCACCTCCTCGAAACGGGTCTCGAAAACCACAGCAAACTCATGGTGGACGACACTTTACATCACTAGAAAACCGCAACTTTTATATTTTTAACAATTATCAGTTGAAATCTTGCGGCTTTCCCTCAAAATCCAGAAATATCATAAATCTCATGAAATTATCATAAATACATATGCCGATGATTATGAATGCTTATGGTATCAATTTGCAATATAAGATCTATACTATGCATGAGCAGGTGATATGATAATGCATATGCACGAGTACGGTAATTCTTATGGTTTCATTTAAAAATACTTATTTGAATGTCACATTTCTAGGCAATTAACATGTTTCAGATTTAAGGTTATTTAGTGTCGTGACATGGCAATTACCAGGATGTGTGTGTCCACATGAATAGTGCTCGTGCAACATATAAAATCTGGTAATGGTGCATGTGTCCTATAATGAATCTGCGTATATGGAACATCATATAGATACTGACTACAGCAATTATCATGCAAGTTTTATCATTTTTACTCCAATGTTACCAGTAATATCAAGTCTACTAAATCTATCGGGCGACTCGCGCCATCCAAACGATTGTCCCCCGTAGATGTTAAATCTACTCACCAGTGGTCCTGTGCTAAGTGTGTCCGACCACCTGTTTTCCTTTTTCAGCTGCGCTTGAAGTTCCTGCCGGCGAACCTAGAATTCACATGAGTCACCATATAAGAAGAAATTCTGCAAAACGTGATATATCGACAAAAGGGATACGCGTGCGTGAAACCAAACGCGTGTGCACACGACGCGACGCGACGCGCACAAACCTACCTGAATCAGAACTGACACGCTGTGTCGCGCAGCGCGCCACAGAACCACGCGTATCACGCGCGTGTCGCACAGGTTTAAAACATCGAAAACACGTAACTAGTTCCAGATTTTGCCTAAGGGCCAAACTTGAAAAGTTACAGATACCAAAAACCCTATCTATCAAGACTAAACCCACAACCCAAAACCCAACACCCCCACCCCCTTCCTGGCCGCAATTTGCGGCCATAACTCAATAATTGGCGGCCTCCGTTGTGAGGTGGGTCCCCGTGCTTTGGGTGTGTGTCTCTACTCTTCTCACCATGCTACGGTCTTCTCAAAATTATTCTGTAGTGATCGGGTCAACAGCAGATTTCAGAAAGGCTAAAAATCACTAAAACTGCCAAAATACGCCAAGTCGGGTAATTCGGGTTTCTACATGAAATCTGGGGGATTTCTCTGGTTGGCTGGCCTCACTAGGACCTAAGAAGGTTATTCTAGCTAACGCAATTCTTACTTTGCTCAAAATTTCCATAAAACACCCAATATCACTTCTAAGCATGATACGGACACCGATTAAGCTAGATTTTCGAAATTTTAGCAAATTAGGCTAACCATCCAATTTTTATGATACTACTGGGCTTCAACAGGTTAGTTAACACTAAAGAGAGTTCATAAAGCCATAAACACGCTAAAATCGCTAAATCTAGCATCACGGCACAATTCTAGCATGAAAATTCTATTTGTCGCAACAACTAGCTAAACAAGCATCTAATCTACGTAATATACGAAAAGTTCAAGAGTTATACCCTCTAGGAACCTTGCAACAAGGGAGAAGGAGAAGAAGAAGAGGGTAGGAGCTTCAAAACGTGGCTGGAACGGAGCTGGAGTGCATCTGCTGAAGCTGATGCTGATGATAAATGTGTTGCTGTTGCTGATCTTGGTGTTGCTGTTGCTGTTGTTGTAGTGGGTATGGTGTGGTATAAGGTGTGATGTGAGGTGGTATGAGATGGTGTAAGTGTGGTATGGTGTGGTGTGGTGTGTGTTATGGTATAGGGGCTGATGCTGGTGTTGCAACTGCTGATGCTAAGGCTGATGCTGTTTCAGAGGAGCTGATGTTGTTGCTCTGCAGAATTTTTTTGAAGGCTGAAGTGCACAAATGATTAAATGGCTGAAGTATGGGCTGAAGTAGCAGCTGGTGTGCTGCTTGGAGCAGCCTAAGTAGACTTTTGGTGTTAGGGTAGATGATGTAGCTGCATAGGGTTGGGGGTAGCTAAAAAGCTGATGTTAAAGGGGCTGATTTTGTGCTGCTGAAGTTTGAAAATTGGTGGCTGATTGCATACAATTTGGCTGATGTGAAATGTGAAGGTGATGGATAAGGTGTTGTGGTGCTGATGTGATGGTTTAGTAGATGTCGTAGAGTATCCTCAGCTGAATTTCCATGAGTTTAGGTGGCTGATTGCAGCAGCCATAGCTGACCATCAAGGCTGAAATTGCGCAGGTAATTGTGCTGGTGATGATGATGGCTAAATCAGCTGCTGATGCTGATTTCTGGTTGGCTGAAATCAGCTGAATAATGCTGGTGTGTGTGTATATAAGATGAGTTTTGAGAGGCAAACGAGATTTTGAAAAGAAGGAAGTGTGAAACAATCAAGGCTCATCATAACCTCTCCTTACGACAACCCCAATCTTAAACCAAATTAATACTACAACCCCTCAATCAACACCAAACAAAACAAGGAAGTTTAGACCACCATGGTTAACTTAGCACAACGACTCACAAGCTCAAGATATGGCATATCCTATTCTTACCCCTGGCTATCGTGCACAAGTGTGGGTGGTTGAGATAAAATTCCACAAAACAACCACAAAACCAGATAGTCTATAAGAAACCCGTTTTTGGTAAACTTTTTGCCAAAAATCCCACATTAACACTTAATCACTACTAACCCTGACCTCAGGTGTTACATCTATACGGCCAATATATCGGGTGATATCGTCGTATCGGTCGATATGTTGTATCGCCGGTGGTCTCAAAACGATATGTCGTCCGATATGACCAATATTTGATTCACCGGGTGGGACAGAGTTTGCTTGCAATTATTTAGGTTGCGGATATTGATAGAGCGTGGATCTGAGACAGTTTGGGCTTTATCAACAGATTTGTGTGGTGGGAGTCTTGGGCAAAGGCCTCACCGCCGGATCTTCAATCTTGTAAGGGCAAGGACGCCAGGGTTATATTCCAGTCCCTCCTCCGATGATAAAGACGGCATCTTTCTAAGAAAAGTAGGGTTTCTATCTGTGAAGAGATTGTAGCATATCTTTGCTCTCATGTTGGAAAGGTTTATATAGGCATCACGTACGGTGATGATGCAATCAATAAAGATTCGATTAGTTATCTAGTGTTTTGTGCCATCATGGACTTTCCTCTTTGTACAAAGATCTCTTGGTGGGCCTCATGGTCCGAGTACCATGGGTTTGGACCCATGTTTAACCTCATGGGCCGAGTGAAATCGAGTCGGACTGTAAATCCTCGTTTCCTTTCTAAATGAAATTTCCTATTTTCTGAATTCTAGGGATTACCTTATTCTTGACTTCATATATTTTTAGTTGGTTGTTTAAACCCTATTTTTTTCCAGCTCTTTTGGAATTATAGTCCAAACCCTAAAAGCTAAAACCTAAGATTTAAAACCAAAGCCGAAACAAACCAAAACGAGCAAAACACTTAACCTTAAACCAATTTTAAACATTCAGCCCTTACTGTTTTTTTTCTCCAGCCCATTACTTGTAGCCTCAGCCCGTTCCTTTTTACCAAGCCCACACTCTTTCTTTTAAATAAATTTTCATCATAAATCTCCTCCAGCCCGTTGCCTTTAATTTTCCTTCAGCCCATTCAAAATTCTTAATAAAATTCCTACACAAGAAAAACTCAAGCCGGCCCCTCTATTTTTACCAGCCCACTCGACTTTTTTAAGTAAATATTTTTTTGAACAGTCCCGGCCCGTCCCCTTTGAAGCCCTCAGCCATCGAATTATTTTTGGGAAATTTTTGTTTTTAAACAGGCAGTTTTTCCCCTACAGCCCATGATTTTTTTTATAAAGGGAATTGTTTAAAATTAACCAAGCCCAACTCTCCCCCTATACTGTTCATCTCCTCCTTCAAAACTCCCACAACGGCTACCTCCTTTAACGCGCGCGCGACACGCCTCCCCCGCCGACGCTCATGCCCACGCCCCTGCCGTTACCCCCCCCCCCCCACGTTTTCAATCTCGTCTCCAACTCACTCCCCATCTCTTTCCTCTACATTCACCGAGCCCCAAAAACGCGAGCACCCAAAATTTCTCTCGAATCATTGACACCTCCACCGCCGGCGATCATCCCACCTCGTCGCTCGACCCACGTCGACGACAGCCACTCTGTCACCCTCTTCTCCCTCCACGACTCCATCTCCACCCACTCCCCTGCACACCCACTCCCCTGCACACAACCCCCACTACAGGGCTCGGCCACATCACCCCTGGCACTCAACGCCGGCGAGCCCCACTTCGCCTGAACCCCCTCTGCGACCCTACACACCCTCAGCACCACCCTCATCTCTCCAGACCCGACCCCCACTGCCCCTCTTCTCTCTCTCTTCAAAAATCCTATAACCCAAGTCTCAAACACCACTACTCTGTACACGCTGCCGGAGCGACGCCGTTGACCGTCGGCAACCCCAACACTTCTCAGGCGAACCAGAGAGCACCCCCTAAGCTTCCAGTGCATGCAAGACGACTCCGGGAAAACTCCGACGTGAAATTCGTGTTTCGAACTAGGCTCGCGGGAATCCGATACGTGGCGTATATCGCGCGTTCGCGACGACACTGTTGCCGTACGACCCCGAGGCGTTCTCCAGGCAAGTATTTACTTGCTTCATGCTACAATAATAGTGTTACCAACCTAGATCATGTAGTTTACAAACTTACCGATTTCCTATATGTATCATGACCTAAGTGCTCGATGCTAGTTACCTATGGAAATAATTGCCTAATTTGACGGAAATCGATATTTTATGTTGGCCCTTATAATGATGTATAACGTGTGTGAAACCCGCTGGAAAATACGACTGTTAGTAACGAAAATCGATACCCCCAAACATGTTGTTAAAACTAGAATTCTCTCGTAGCTGAAAACGAATAAAAACACCATAAATCATACACTTATTGGAATGATGCGTTCGAGGGCTTAAATCGAAGCCGACTTGACGAACTTTAATCCTACATATATTTCTGATCGTTTCTGTTTTGTAACCATGAAGATAATTGGATCGGAACACGACTCTGGACTGCAGTCCAGAGCGTTTCTGATTAGTGTGTTCTGTCTAAAGACCTGCGTCCCCGTGTTTCCTGAAATAGTATGATACAGAACTTTACAGTAGTTATAGGATATTTCAGTTAGTGAAAGAAAACAGGTGGTTTCATTCCGATTCATCGCCGTTTGTTATTTTTAACTATATTTAAAAGGGCAGAACGTAAAGCTGTTCAGAACAATTTCTGAAATGACATATTGAGATTGAACTGTGTATAACTTATAACGTACAGATGCGATTGAGGATCCTTCTGTTGCGTTGAATACTTTATCGAAAACTCTAAATTTCATTTAACTGTGACATCGCTAAATTCTGAGCCCAACCGGGTGCAATTCGTGTCGCGAAACAGACGTTCAGTTCTGAAATTGAAATTCCAGCCGCGAGCACTTAAACTGAAACAGTTATATCTTGAAAACCGAAACTCCGATTGAACTGAAACAAATTTTGATGAATTACTGACTGATTGTTCTATATATCTTACTTACATCATTTTTGCTGAATTCGTAACATATTAATTTGTGCAATTTATTTTAGTTCATGACATGCATGTTAATTCATGATATACAGAGCTTATTGGTAGTATACAATACATATATCATACCCTTGTCATATACACAGTGTTAGTGCGTGTGGACATTGCATTATCGTGCATGATAGATATTGGTTTAGGAGTGACAAGTACACCATTGGAAAGTGAATATTCGTGACAGTGATTGATACAGTGGACAGTGATGAAACCGTGCCATTGGTATACTTGTACACAACTAGATCAATATCATAAATAGTGTAACCTGGGGAAAAAGGGGAAATCAAAGTGGAAAGAGTATCGTATTTAGCGGGACCGTGTTTAGAGGATGATCATTCGAACCGTGATACTTATACGTGTAGGACAGGATCTAGCGATCCGGCTGACAGGGTTATGTCCCGGGCATGTGGGCCGTTGTCTCGGGTATGTACGAGACTCCTGTTAAACATGATCCTCCTTCCACTATGTGATTTCAAACATGACCTAGAGACCGATAGGGACACATAACATATTCTGCATCATATTGTGACATAGTGTTTACTTGCATTATTCTCATACCAGTATTACCTCATTTACCTGTTTCATCCGATTATAATAATATTATTATTTGTGTCGCTCTGACGACCTGAGTATGCATGCTCAGATTCCGCGGGAGGACCAGCACAGGAGACGGATCTATCCTTTGAGTTCACGGAGATATAGTTTGGTGTACCTTCTTCATTTACTGCTTTCCATAAAAGAGATTGTGAGATTGAACTTGGTTAGTTATCGTTCTTATATTCTGTAATCTGTGAACAATGAAATTTTAATGTAATAAATTAGTGATGTGATTCCTTTAATACTGTGCTTTATTACTGATTACCATGTAGTGCTAGAAGCCGAAGTGTGACTACGGCGGGACGATCCCTTGACCGTAGGAGCATGGCTGGCCTAGCCATACCTCGTAATCCGTATTTTGGGAAGCGGGGCGTGACACGGACCGGTTGTTAGTTATTCCATGCAGTATCAATATCCCCATACTCCGAGCTGTCAGTTCCGAGTGCTCGGTGTAGAACTTGATCATGATCGTTGAAATACAACGGTCGTGGTTGTTAGTGTATATGCCCTAGAGGCCATCATTGTATCATACTAGCTTGTATATTACTTAATGGCAGTTTGGGATACTCACAGTTATAATAACAGTCTTGCTCAACATAGTAGTATGCTACTTGGTTTATATCTATTTTAATATGTGTATATTTTAGCATATCGCGAATACATATTGATAGAGCCCTTAGGATCTTGCTTGACTACTAGCGTTGTGATGGCAGTCACACTAGTGGGGGCTGGATAGTCTACAAGCACATCCTTTTTCAGGTCCCTAGTCGTAGGATTATCGAGACAGGGCATCGATACTCCAGAGTAGACTGGTGTGTACGCTTCTCATCCCAGCAGGGGAAATGGTCTGTCCCACAGTCATTAGTATGTTGTACTGGAGATAGTATACAGGTGCTCGTTGGGTTACGGGTACACCGGACAGGACTCGCAGGGAACAGTTGGTTGGTATTATACCCGTCGTCAGTTAACAGTTCCCAGATGACATAAGTACAACATAGTCCGCAGACTTGACATTGCGGCTTCGTCTCGAGTGTGTTCCCACTGTTCTTAGATTGCTACACTACCACGGCTCAAAAGAGTCGTGCAAACATGTAACATTTGGGTGCAGTCCCGAAGCACTTGGAGGAAGTGGCGGTTAGATAGGATTCGTCTCTCCCGGTATTGGGAGTTGATATCGCGTTGTGCTTGGAGAGCCATTACGCAAAGTCCCTGGCCAGGGCAAACAAGATTTACTGGTAGGATTTCCAGTGGCTTCTCAAAGTGTAATGGGCTTCCCTCCGACACGACTTATACCGCTTTTAGGGGACTGACGCTTGCCGCCCCCCTAGGCCCGATATGCGATAGTCTTAAACTGTAACAACTGCATTTTTAAAGTACAAAGAATTGATTTAAATTCAATGTATACTTGGAGTATTTATTGCGGCTGATATCTCTTTAAGTATTTATTTCACTCCATAATTGCAAGAAGGAGCTTGTAGCTCATTGGTAATACCTTGCACTGCTGAACCAAGCCACCGGAGTTCAAATCTTATGGCCCACATTATTTTTGTATTTATTTTGTTTTAATTTTTTTTGGAAGTCAACGGTAAAAAGGCCATAACTCCGAAAATATGTACTAGACAACAAAAAGTAAATATACCAAATTGTACCCCCGAAGAATCCCCGGCCATTGGACCCCTGACTCGGCCCGACTCGGCCCGACTCGGCGCCGCCGGCCGGCGACTCGGCCGACTCGGTCAGGCGCCGCCGGCCGGACTTGGCCGGACGACCGAGTCACCAACAGAGAAAAGTTGGGTCTTGACCTGGTCCACCCTCCTGCATACTCTAAATTCTTGGATCGGTTATCATTTGGCCAATAAATCCCTTTTACTCGTATGTTTAATGAACTTTTAATGATTTTGTATATTTTTTATAATTTTTTATTAAAAACCCTAACCCTAGCCTAACCCTATATAAACCCCCATACCCTCTACCCTCTCACCCTACATTTCTAAGTCCACTCTCTAAAAATTTCAAGAGAACTTGGTACGTCGGAAAACGAGCGAAAGGCGAAGCGCTGCCGAAATCGACGGCGAAATCCCGGCGATCGTACTAGGACCTCTTCATGACGTTTCGACGCACCGACAAACCCACTACCTTCCTATCACTCTCTAGCGTTGTCCAAACCCGTAAGTCCCTCTTTTCTACCTTTCTATTCTTTCATAAAATACGACTTTTTAAAACCCGACGGAAATCGGAACAAACCGATTTCCGATTCGGTTTTCTATCAAAACTCACTTATCACTAATTCCATAATGCTTAAACATATTCATGTTGACTACTAATCACTTAAAAATCAATTTGGATAAAGTTTCTCACATGAAATGATAACTTTTTCAGAATACCGTATTTTTTCACTTAAATACCACCATGTTTGGTTTATCACATTTAACCCCTAAACTTTACTATACCTTAAACTAGATCACGAGGTAATGACCTACCTCCACACACACGCAAATACAACCCTAATTGATATCATCAAAACTTAGAATACGATAATACAAGATTTTACATTAAAATACCATTTTCTTTATAAACATTTTCTGAAAGTTCTAAGTTGTATACAATTTTAAAACAAAATCTTTTAATAGGAAAATACGATATGTCATGGACATCGATCGTTTATCTAAACCTGACTTTGTGGTGTTTAGGCAAGTGTGTCTAAGGCGAGTGGTTACTTAATTAGGACCACTACTTGTAGTGGAGAGCCTCTCACTCACCTGGCACTTATCTGGCCGCAACTGGCAGTGAAGAGGCGATTTGAGGCTTCTAATGACGTGTCGTTTAGACCATTTAGAAATAGGCTAGTTGGCTTAGGAAACCCTAGAATCTAAAATACGGAAATTTACACCCTTTTACAAATAAATATCTTATTTTTATAAAACCGTTTTTTAAATGATTAGTATTTATTAAATCTTTGCAAAGCGCCACTACAACCCACCTTTGGAGAACTCGTTAAGGATAGTACGGTTTATCGTGCACCCTCGAGCTTAGTAGTGCGAGATTCAGACCTCCGCAAGGAGCATTCGGTCTCGAAAGGTTTAGAATACGACATTTATGAAAAATGAGATTTTTGGAAAATAAAATATTTATTAAAAATTATTCTTGTGTAAACATATGTATATTTATCTTATGAATACCTATTTTATTATAAGATAAAGTTTTCACCTTTTCCTAAAAATTACAAGATTAAAAGTTACATTAAAATACCATGAATTTCAATTAAATCAATATTACAAATTAATACCTTTATTTATGTAATTAGAATATTTTCACTAGAAATAAGAAAAAATAAAATCACACTCATTATAACCATAAAGACGAATAATAAATACTTGAGGTGTATCTTGAAAACTATACAAAAGTACTTTTTACATAAAACCCCCTCAAGTTTTATAATTTACAATAAGGACCCTAACAATTATAGAACTTCAAATTACATTTCTTTTAGTCTGACTCGGGTTTGAGTCTGATTATTTCTGACTTGAATATGATTCAATTCATTCTATATTTTTTAATATTCCAACTCAATATGAATACATGAATCCCAGAATCCAGTTAACAATCTATACAACTTGACTGAATCAAACCATGGATATACATCCATTATTCCGTTATTCCATTTACCTGATTATGCAGTTACAACATGTTTACTGATATCATGGTTTTGGTCGGTCATCCAACTTACACAATACAATACAACAATACTATCAAAACACTACGGGGTTTAAGGGGTAGATTGGTACGGAAGGTGTTAAAGGTGGCACGAGGTGGTCAGATTAAGACACCTAACCTATATTCCGTTGGTGTTGTACCGTGGCTTAACGGTTCCTTGTACATTCCGTTTTCCCTGGTCTCTAGCATATAGAGACCCCTCTCGTATACACTGGCATCCTTCTGTACCAAGCTACAAACAACAGCGTTAACACAATATTCTATAATATTTTACAACCTTTTTAGGAAATACTCTTATTCTGTCTTTTCTAATTCTTCTTTATCTTTGGGACTTACCGAGCGACCTGTTCGCTGACGACATTCTATTTCTTTCTTCTTTGAATGTCGTCAGGTGCTTTGGACCCAGCAGAGATCGAGCCCACCGATGAAGACTTGGAGCAGTTTCACGAAGACCTCGAGTTCTAGATATTGTACCTTGTTCTATTCAGTATTTTCATTTCCTGTTATGCCACTGTTTAGGCATCGCTTTTCATTTCAGTTGTATTTACTTTTCATGCATTGTACAAAAGAATATTATTAATAAAGTTGTTGTTATTTCAATATCTCTTGTCTCTTGTGATTTTTTTATATTGCTTAGATACGCTTGGCGTATGTACTTCTAAGTATATACGTAGCGGACCTCGTCGCGTCCACTTCGCCGTACACCGGGAAGTGGGGCGTGACAGGTTTTGTTGGTGTCCCATGCAGGTCAGAGCTGTATGAATCCCTATCATGCAGTTCTGGTCTGCGTGAACAACCTAAGCAATATAACACAAGAACCAGCAACTAAAACATTCTTTAAAATTCATATTTCTTGAATTTTATAAATTTCTATTCCTTGAATCTTATCATTTCATGTATTTGAATCTGTCCTAACCCAAATTTTTCTTCAAGGTTATGGATTCTCCGAACAACACCAGCACCAACGTCAACAACACACCTCCAACACTACCTCGCGTACCAGCTGTTCCTGCACCAACCACCGAGCAAACAGTGCTACTGGAAGCGATCCGCAGCCTTCTCGAGGGACAACAACAACTTCTGAACCGTATTGAAACCGACGCACCGGGAGTAAAGCAATTCAGGGCTTTACATCCCAAGCAGTTCTCTGGTAAAGGAAGCCCTCTTGAAGCTGAAGAATGGGCACAAAGTATTGAAGACGATTTGGCAGCAGCTCAAGGGCCAGACATCGCTTGGGTCCATGTAGCAAAACTACAGCTCACGGATAATGCTCGCAACTGGTGGAAGGCGGAAGAAAGCCGTCTGGTACAGCCGATTGAATGGAAGACTTTTCGTGAGAAGTTCGA
The DNA here is from genome assembly GCA_030015575.1 of Agapanthus africanus. Lineage (NCBI taxonomy): Eukaryota > Viridiplantae > Streptophyta > Magnoliopsida > Asparagales > Amaryllidaceae > Agapanthus > Agapanthus africanus. The sequence goes on from CM057339.1 coordinate 767,490,894, forward strand.
CGCGAAATACTTCCCTATGACTGCTAGGTTTGCAATGGAGCAGCAGTTTATTCATCTACAACAGGGTTCAATGTGGGACAAATCAGTAGATGAATACGACGCTGAATTCACCATGTTAAGCCGGTAAGATATGTCACAATAGTTCAATTTTTAAATATCACATACTACACAGCTAACACAATCTTTAAGCATATTCGCGGCACACTTGATACCGACGGACGAGATCAGAGCCCGTCGCTTTCAACAAGGACTGGACACGGAGATTCAGGCTGCTCTAGCCACAGGAAAAATTTTGACTCATGAGGATGCTCTAGAAGCTGCCCACAGCTATGAGGCAGTGATAAAAGCAAGGGGCAGACCTCAGTCTCAGGAGTCAAGCGCCCTGCCAACTAGATGGCAAGTGGAGCCTCGTCCAGGCCACTTTTCGTGCCAAGGCGACCCGGAGTACCAACTCATCGTCCCAGCCCAGCCTTTTGCACCTACTGCAAGAGAACTGGACATATGATGAAGGACTGCCGTCGAGCCAACCGCCTTTGCTTAGTCTGCGGCTCAGCTACTCACGATATTGGGTCTTGTCCCCAAAGACAGAACCCAGTTGCTGCACCCAGGCCAGCAATTACTTATCCACAGCGACCAGCTCTTCAGGCACCTGCTCCCAGACCTGCACTACCTGCACCACCCAGAAGACCGCAAGCTGCACCACCTCCTCGTCAGTTCCATCAAGCTCAAAGGAATGTTCCGAGGAATGCTCCTCAGGCCAGGAGGAATGTACCAAGGCGCCAGGCTTTCACGATGTCCGTGGAAGAAGCTGAGGCCACTGGCCAAGTCATCACTGGTAAACTTTTCTTTTCAAACTTTGCTTTTCTATTCTACTACTTAGTTACATATTTTCTTTACCTAAAACAAATCCCACGTACCTTAGGTACAATCTTAGTATCCTCAATCCCTGCACTTGCACTGTTCGATACTGGAGCATCACATTGCTTTATGTCGCAACGGTTTGTCCGAACCCATACGATTCCAGTTTCACCGCTTGTATCCAGCTGGAATGTCAGTTCCGGAAATGGCGTTCTAAAGGCAACTATGGGATACAACATGTGTCCAGTCGTCGTCTGCAGTCGAGAGTTTTATGTTGACTTCAAAGTACTGGACATACCGAACTTCGATGTGGTTCTAGGAATGGATTGGCTTGGAACTTTTTATGCTACTATAGACTGTCGTCAAAGGAGGGTAGTATTCGAGATCCCGGACCATCCGGTCTTCTATTTCAAAAGCGGAGACCGTACACTGGGGCCAAGTACCTACAAAGCGAAGCCAAGAGAAGCAGTAGTTGCAGCAGCTCAAGCGTAGGAAGAATCAAGACCGGATGTGGTTCGAGAGTTCGACGATGTATTTCCTGACGATATATCAGGTTTGCCTCCCGATCGAGCTCTTGAATTCAGTATTGATTTAGTACCAGGAACACAACTGGTGATCAAAGCACCCTATCGTTTAAGTCCGGAAGGTTTGAAGGAAGTCCGAACACAGTTGGACGAATTACTGGCGAAAGGATGGATTCGTCCCAGCACTTCAAGTTGGGGATCACCTGTATTACTTGTGAAGAAGAAGGAAGGTTCATACAGAATGTGCATCGATTACAGCGCCTTGAACGAAATCACTATAAAGAACAAGTATCCACTCCCGCGCATCGATGATTTATTCGATCAGTTAAGTGGATCTTGTGTTTTCTCTAAACTAGATTTTCGTTCAGGTTATCATCAAGTGAAGGTCAAGGAAGCTGATATTCACAAAACAGCTTTCAGAACTCGCTATAGACATTACGAATTTCTAGTGATGCCATTTGGAGTGACCAACGCACCCGCAATATTCATGAACCTTATGAATCAAGTTTTCCGGGAGTACTTAGACAGGTTTGTTGTCATCTTCATCGTCGACATCCTGGTGTATTCTAAGAGTTGGAAAGAGCATGCAGAACATCTACGAATTGTCCTGGAAACTCTTCGACAACATCAGCTTTATGCCAAGTACAGCAAGTGCGAGTTTTGGCTAAATCAAGTTGGTTTTCTTGGACATATCGTATCAGGAGAAGGAATCTCTGTAGATCCAGCGAAAGTTTCGGCAGTTAGCGAATGACCTACACCAAAGTCAGTGAAGAATATTCGAAGTTTCTTGGGTTTAGCTGGATATTACAGAAGGTTTATTGAAGGCTTTTCGAAGATAGCAACGCCCCTGATCAAGCTCACACGTAAAGATGAAGAATTTGTGTGGTCAGAAGCATGCGAACAAGCTTTCGTAGAACTCAAGTCAAGGTTGATATCAGCACCTATTCTCGTCATACCGGATCAATCTGGAGGATTCGAAGTGCATTGCGATGCATCCGGTAAGGGATTAGGCTGTGTTCTGCATCAGCACAGTAAGTTTGTGGCTTATACTTCAAGACAGCTGAAGATTCACGAGCGCAATTATCCGACGCATGATTTGGAGTTGGCACCGTCATCTTTGCTCTCAAGATTTGGCGTCATTACCTACTTGGTGAACGAGTGAACATCTACACAGATCATAAGAGCCTGAAGTACGTGTTTACTCAGAAGGAGTTGAATATGCGGCAGAGAAGATGGTTAGAACTCATGGCGGACTTTGACATCAACTTGCAATATCACTCAGGGAAGGTAAATATAGTACCTGATGCTCTTAGTCGCCAACCATTAGCAATGAATCTCACCGCTCAGTGGAAGCTTCAACAAGACTTGCATCAGATGGAGATTGAAGTAGTCATGCCAGGTAATGCTTCAAGTTTGATGAATTTACAAGTTCAATCAACCATTGTCAATCAGATCAAAGCAGCTCAAGCCAGCGATGCTAAGTTGCAAAAGATCAGAGAACAAGTGGAGAATGGACTCAGAACAGACTTCATTATCCATGAAGACGGATCTTTGAGATATGGCAGCAGATTGTGTGTACCAAAAGGACATGTTCGGGAAGAGTTAATGAAAGAAGCCCACAACTCTCCCTACTCAGTACATCCTGGAGGTACCAAAATGTACAAAGATCTACGTCAGAATTATTGGTGGCATGGAATGAAGCGTGAAGTAGCCAGAAGCGTCGCAAAATGCTTGGTGTGTCAGCAAGTAAAGGCTGAACATCACAGGACTGCTGGATTACTTCAACCGTTACCAATCCCAGAATGGAAGTGGCAACACATCACAATGAACTTTGTGACTGCTCTTACTCGCAGCACAAAGGGTAACGATGCCATATGGGTCATTGTGGATCGACTCACAAAGTCGGCTCACTTCATCCCATTTCGAGTTGGCCAATCAACTGAGACACTAGCAAAAAAGTACATGGAGGTAATAATCTAATTTAGATTTAAAACTCTTCATAATGTACTATCTCTGATACCCAAGAACTCATACAGGAAATTGTGAGACTTCATGGAGTACCGGTCTGCATTGTCTCCGATCGTGACACCAGATTCCGATCGCAATTTTGGCAGAGTCTGCAAGCAAGCTTGGGAACAAGTCTGAACTTCAGCACGGCTTATCATCCACAAACAGATGGTCAGTCGGAACGAACTATTCAGATCTTGGAGGATATGCTTAGAGCGTGTATGCTAGATTTCAAGGGATCGTGGGAAGATCACCTACATCTTGTGGAGTTTTCGTACAACAATAGCTACCAAGCAAGCATAGGAATGGCACCTTTTGCAGCACTGTATGGAAGGAAGTGTCGTTCGCCATTAAGTTGGGACGACATCGGAGACATGGGACTTCTTGGACCGGAGATGATAGTAGCAACTGTTAATGTGGTTCGTACTATCAGGGAAAGGATGCGCATAGCCCAAGATCGACAGAAGCACTGGGCTGATGCAAAGAGACGACACTTGAAGTTCCAGCCAGGAGATCACGTATTCTTGAAGATATCTCCGAACCGCGGAGTGATCCGTTTTGGAAGACGGGGTAAGCTAAGTCGGAGATATATTGGACCGTTCGACATACTTGAACGAGTCGGTGAAGTGGTATACCGTTTAGCGCTTCCACCCTCGTTGGAAGGAGTGCATAATGTGTTCCACATATCCCAACTCAGAAAGTATGTGAGTGACCCCAGCCATGTTCTCGATCATTCCGAGCTCACTATACAGCCCGACTTGTCTTGTGAGCAACAGCCCGTGGAGATCCTAAACAGGAAAGTGAAGACACTTCGGAACAAGAAGGTTAACTTGGTTCGAGTGATGTGGAGGAAAGACACTCCAGGAGAGTCCACTTGGGAAAGGGAGGATGAAATGCGTACTAGATATCCACACCTCTTTGTAATCTAGTCCTCAAATAAAAGTTGTAAATTTCGAGGACGAAATTTTTGTAAGGAGGGTAGACTGTAACAACTCTATTTTTAAAGTACAAAGAATTGATTTAAATTCAATGTATACTTGGAGTATTTATTGGGGCTGATATCTCTTTAAGTATTTATTTCACCCCATAATTGCAAGAAAGAGCTTGTAGCTCATTGGTAATACCTTGCACTGCTGAACCAAGCCACCGGAGTTCAAATCCCATGCCCCACATTATTTTTGTATTTATTTTGTTTTAATTTTTTTGGAAGTCAACGGTAAAAAGGCCATAATTCCCAAAATATGTACTGGACAACAAAAAGTAAATATACCAAATTGTACCCCCGAAGAATCCCCGGCCATTGGACCCTTGACTCGGCCCGACTCGGCGCCGCCGGCCGGACTTGGCCGGACGACCAAGTCACCAACAGAGAAAAGTTGGGACTTGACCTAGTCCACCCTCCTGCATACTCTAAATGCTTGGATCGGTTATCATTTGGCCAATAAATCCCTTTTACTCCTATGTTTAATGAACTTTTAATGATTTTGTATATTTTTTATAATTTTTTATTAAAAACCCTAACCCTAGCCTAACCCTATATAAACCCCCATACCCTCTACCCTTTCACCCTACATTCATAAGACCACCTCTAAAAATTTCAAGAGAACTTGGTACGTCGGAAAACGAGCGAAAGGCGAAGCGCTGCCGAAATCGACGGCGAAATCCAAGCGATCGTACTAGGACCTCTTCACGACGTTTCGACGCACCGACAAACCCACTACCTTTCTATCACTCTCTAGCGTTGTCCAAACCCGTAAGTCCCTCTTTTCTACCTTTCTATTCTTTCATAAAATACGACTTTTTAAAACCCGACGGAAATCGGAACAAACCGATTTTCGATTCGGTTTTCTATCAAAACTCACTTATCACTAATTCCATAATGCTTAAACATATTCATGTTGACTACTAATCACTTAAAAATCAATTTGGATAAAGTTTCTCACATGAAATGATAACTTTTGCAAAATACCGTATTTTTTCACTTAAATACCACCATGTTTGGTTTATCACATTTAACCCCTAAACTTTACTATACCTTAAAGTAGATCACGAGGTAATGACCTACCTCCACACACACGCAAATACAACCCTAATTGATATCATTAAAACTTAGAATACGATAATACAAGATTTTACATTAAAATACCATTTTCTTTATAAACCTTTTTCTAAAAGTTCTAAGTTGTATACAATTTTAAAACAAAATCTTTTAATAGGAAAATACGATATGTCATGGACATCGATCGTTTATCTAAACCTGACTTTGTGGTGTCTAGGCAAGTGTGTCTAAGGCGAGTGGTTACTTAATTAGGACCACTACTTGTAGTGGAGAGCCTCCCACTCACCTGGCACTTACCTGGCCGCAACTGGCAGTGAAGAGGCGATTTGAGGCTTTTAATGACGCGTCGTTTAGACCATTTAGAAATAGGCTAGCTGGCTTAGGAAACCCTAGAATCTAAAATACGGAAATTTACACCCTTTTACAAATAAATACCATATTTTTATAAAATCGTTTTCTAAATGATTAGTATTTATTAAATCTTTGCAAAGCGCCACTACAACCCATCTTTGGGGAACTCGTTAGGGATAGTACGGTTTATCGTGCACCCTCGAGCTTAGTAGTGCGAGATTCAGACCTCCGCAAGGAGCATTCGGTCTCGAAAGGTTTAGAATACGACATTTATGAAAAATGAGATTTTTGGAAAATAAAATATTTATTAAAAATTATTCTTGTGTAAACATATGTATATTTATCTTATGAACACCTATTTTATTATAACATAAAGTTTTCACATTTTCCTAAAAATTACAAGATTAAAAGTTACATTAAAATACCATGAATTTCAATTAAATCAATATTACAAATTAATACCTTTATTTATGTAATTAGAATATTTTCACTAGAAATAAGACAAAATAAAATCACACTCATTATAACCATAAAGACGAATAATAAATACTTGAGGTGTATCTTGAAAACTATACAAAAGTACTTTTTACATAAAACCCCCTCAAGTTTTATAATTTACAATAAGGACCCTAACAATTATAGAACTTCAAATTACATTTCTTTTAGTCTGACTCGGGTTTGAGTCTGATTATTTCTGACTTGAATATGATTCAATTCATTCTATATTCTTTAATATTCCAACTCAATATGAATACATGAATCCCAGAATCCAGTTAACAATCTATACAACTTGACTGAATCAAACCATGGATATACATCCATTATTCCGTTATTCCATTTACCTGATTATGCAGTTACAACATGTTTACTGATATCATGGTTTTGGTCGGTCGTCCAACTTACACAATACAATACAACAATACTATCAAAACACTACGGGGTTTAAGGGGTAGATTGGTACGGAAGGTGTTAAAGGTGGCACGAGGTGGTCAGATTAAGACACCTAACCTATATTCCGTTGGTGTTGTACCGTGGCTTAACGGTTCCTTATACATTCCGTTTGCCCTGGTCTCTAGCATATAGAGACCCCTCTCGTATACACTGGCATCCTTCTGTACCAAGCTATAAACAACAGCGTTAACACAATATTCTATAATATTTTACAACCTTTTTAGGAAATACTCTTATTCTGTCTTTTCTAATTCTTCTTTATCTTTGGGACTTACCGAGCGACCTGTTCGCTGACGACATTCTATTTCTTTCTTCTTTGAATGTCGTCAGGTGCTTTGGACCCAGCAGAGATCGAGCCCACCGGTGAAGACTTGGAGCAGTTTCACGAAGACCTCGAGATCTAGATATTGTACCTTGTTCTATTCAGTATTTTCATTTCCTGTTATGCTACTGTTTAGGCATCGCTTTTCATTTCAGTTGTATTTACTTTTCATGCATTGTACAAAAGAATGTTATTAATAAAGTTGCTGTTATTTCTATATCTCTTGTCTCTTGTGATTTTTTTTTTATATTGCTTAGATACGCTTAGCGTATGTACTTATAAGTATATACGTAGCGGACCTCGTCGCGTCCACTTCGCCGTACACCGGGAAGCAGGGTGTGACATAAACGAACAGACCGGACTGTACGGAGATTGTCACATCAGGCTCGGTAGGAGTTCGGATGGGTTTCCTCATCGGCCTTCTTATCGACATCTACTTGGGGACCGTTACGTACAGCTAGTACCGCTTGCGGTCTGTGGTTAAACCCACTGCCAGCATAGTGTCGAGTCTTTATAGTCCCACACAGAAAGTTTCCCTGCTTCAGGCGAAACGATATAGAAGTCGTATGGTTTTACGACAGGGTTCGGACACATACGTGTATTTATGCACGTATGATGTTCGAATAGTTTTTACTAGCAGGCTTTAGTTTAAGCCAGATTCTAGTATTGGATTATTGGATTTATACAGTCTCAGTATTTCTGTGTTTTCACGGATGGGAGGGACATTCTCGTAATTAGTCGAGAAGCTTCTGGAAGAAAGATGAGGTGGAGAGCTTAGGTGGAATTTGCATTAAATGGATTAGTGACTCATGAAGTGATTCATCCAAATGAGTTAATGAAGCATTTATTGCTTAATGACTCATGAGATGATTCATCCAATGTGAATTAATGAAGCATGGGTGATATTATTATATGTTATTCATTTAGATAATTATCATGCTTCATATATTCACAAATGAGATAGAATTCATTTCATTCTCACTTACACATTCTCTCTCCTCAAGCTCTCTCTCTTCAAAGAACTAACCCTAATCCTCTCATGTGTTGAGATTCCAAGTGTTAGCAAGACTAATAGATCCCTAATCCATCTCTATATCCTCTAGGTTACCTTGATTAGCAATCATAGGCACCTAGTTACCTCAAGTGAGAGGTTAAATCTTGGAGAAGGAGCTCTCGGGTGGATCTTCTATCACATCGAGGAGGCCGACGAGGAGGTGATCAACAAGAACAAGAAGGACTTGAATATTTAGGTATAATCATCTATCATAATAGTTTATCACTTCTAGATAGTTGTTAGTTAGGGTTTAGCAAAGATCTGTAAAGTTAGTCGATGTTAACTCAAACAAAATGATTGTTTTACCTATTCCGCCTCCCCGCATCATGTGGGGTGTCTAACGTCGACTTACAGTGGTATCAGAGCCTAGCTAAACCATAACTAACATGTTAGCAAAGTCGTTAGAAATTCGATCGCATAACGAACCCGAAAAAACATCATTTTCACATAGTTTCTGCCGTTTTTAAAACGGGGTCTAAAAATTTTTCAGGGACCCTTAAAAATACAAGCAGGGTTTTTTAAGAATTGTGAAGAAATTTGGGACTATGAATCGGCCATACCACCGCGGAACCGCCACCGATCCAAGCGATCCGCCGCGGATCCGCGGCCGAGTTGACTCCGAGTCAACCCAAATTTGCTCAGTTATTCTTCTGTGTTGATGTTGTGTTTTCTGGGATGTTTTGTTTCTGCTCAGGTTTTATGTGCACAGAGAATTGTTTGGTGTAACAACTCCAATTTTTGTATACATAAGATTGATTTAAATTTGAAGTAAACCTGGAGTATTTAATGTTGTTGTTACCACTTTAAGTATTTATTTTTCCACAATAATTACAAGAAGAAACTTGTAGCTCATTGGTAACACCTTACACTGCTGAACAAGCCACCAAAGTTCAAATCCTCTGCCCCACATTATTTTTAGATTATTTTTGTTTTAAATTCCTTAGAAGCCCAACAGTCCACAGACCATAACTCCCAAACTTTGAACTTCACCTGAAAAACTAAAAATACCAGGAGCCACGTCTGACGACCCCCCACCCACTGACCACCGGACTCGGCCGGACCGCCGAGTCCCCTGAACAAAAAATGCGCCTCTTCGCCTTCCAAACCCCCCCGCACACTTTAAATGTTTGGATCGGTTCCCGAGAATTCAATATATCCTAATTACTATGATTTTTAATGTTTTCCCCACATTTTTATAATTTTTTATCAAAAACCCTTCACCTACCCTACCCTAGCCTACCCTATAAAATTTCACTACCCACATAGTAATTAGGATATATTGGATCGGTTCCCGAGAATTCAATATATCCTAATTACTATGATTTTTAATGTTTTCCCCACATTTTTATAATTTTTTATCAAAAACCCTTCACCTACCCTACCCTAGCCTACCCTATAAATACACCCCCTACCCCCTACCCTCTCATCCCAAAACCCTAAGCTCACTCTCTCAAAAATTTTCCAAGAGTTGTGTACCTTGAAAACAAGTGCGCGGCGAAGCTCCGACGAAATTCCGGCGGAAATTCCGGCGATGTTTTTAGGAACAACCGGCGACGAAACAACGCATCGGCAACCTCTCTAGTCCCCCATTCACTCCTTTGCCTAATCGAAACCCATAAGTCTCATTCTATCCCTCTTTCTTATTCTCTAAAATACGAAATTTTAAAACCCGACGGAATCAGAACAAATCCGATTTCCGATTCGGTTTTCTATAAAATTTCACTTCTCAACAATACATTCATGCCTAAACATCTTTATGTTGACTATTAAATATTTAACAATCAATTTGAATAAGTTTCATCACATGAAATGATAGCCTTTCCAATTTATCGTATTTTTTTCACTTAAATACCATAATATTTCGATTTCACATTTAACCCCTTAACTTTGTTATACATTTAAAGTAGAGCACGAGATAATGACCTACCTCCACACACACGCAAATACAACCCTAAACGATATCATCAAAGCTTAGAATACGATAAAACAATACTTTCATTTAAATACCATATTCTTAATAAAATCATTTCTAAAAGTTTTAGCTTTGATACACTTTTAAATAAATACCTCTTATTAGGAAAACACGATAAGTTGTGGACATCGATCGTTTATCTAAACCAGACTTTGTGGTGTCTAGGCTAGGCAAGTGAGAAAAGGTAACTTTAAAAGGCCCGTCTCACGGTGATTCGTGAGCGAATCCCTCCTTTTCTCATTTATACTTACCTGGCCATAATTGGCGGTGAAGAGGCGATTTGAGGCTTCTAACGACTTGTCGTTTAGACCATTTAGAAATAGGCTAGTTGACTTAGGAAACCCTAGAATCTAAAATACGGAAAATTTACACATTTGCAAATAAATACCTTTTACTTTATAAAGCCGTTTTCTAAAGGATTAGTATTTTACAATCTTTGCAAAGCGCCGCTACAACCTATTTTTGGGGAACCCGTTCGGGATTGTGCGGTTTATCGCGCACCCTCGGGCTAGTAGTGCGAGATTCAGATCTCCGCAAGGAGCATTCGGTCTCGAAAGGTTTAAAATACGACATCTTAAGAAAATGAGATTTTTGGAATATAAAATATTTATTAAAATTATTTTTGTATAAACATATGTATATTTATCATTTAAATATCTGCTTTATTATAATATAAAATTTTCACCTTTTTCTAAAAATCACAAGAATAAATTTTACACTAAAATACCATGAACTTCAAATAAATCAATATTACCGATAAACACCCTTATTTATAAAATTAGGGTATTTTCACTAGAAATTTCACCCTCATTACAACTCTAAAGACGAACAATAAATACTTGAGGCGTATTTTGAAAAGTATATAAAAGTATTTTTACATAAACCCCCCTCAAGTTTTATAAGTTACCCTATGGACCCTAATAATTAAAAGACCTCGATTCACAGTTCTGATTGTCTGACTCGGGTTTGAGTCTGATTAATCTGACTTGAATATGATTCAAGTCAATCTATAATCTACAAGATTTCAATTCAATATGAACACATGAATACAATTATCAATTTATACAACTTGACTGAACCAAACCATGGATATATATTCCTTTTACATGATTCTCAGTATTCCATTTACATGACTCTACGGTTACAACCGTTTCCTGATATCATGGTTTCGGTCAGTTAGTCAATCAGTCATACAACCAATACAATTTACAAGATAACAATACAAACAAGACATCGCGGGGTTTAAGGGGTGGATTGGTATAGAAGGTGTTAAAGGTGGCACGAAGTGGTCAGATTAAGACACCTAACCTATATTTCGTTGATGTTGTACCATGGCTTAATGGTTCCTTGTACATTCCGTTGCCCTGGTCTCTGACATATAGAGACCCCCCTCGTATACACTGGCATCCTTCGGTACCAAGCTACAAACAACAGCGTTAACACAACATTACAACAATAGTATACAACTTTAAAAGATATCTTCTTATTCTGTCTTTTCTACTTTCCTCTTACCTTTGAGACTTACCGAGCGACCTGTTCGCTGACGACATTCTATTTCTTTCTCCTTTGAATGTCGTCAGGTGATTCGGACCCGGCAGAGATCGAGCCATCTCAAGCAGACTTGGAGCAGTTTGCCGAAGACCCTGCACTTTAGTTTCATTGTACACTTTTCCTCTCTGTACTTTTCATTTCCTGTTATGCCACTGTTTAGGCATCTTTTATTTCAGTTGTATTTCCTTTCATGCATTGTACAAAGAATGTTAATAAATAAAAGTTGTTGTTCTTTTTATTTCTTGTCTCTTGTGTATTTATTTTATATTGCTTAGATACGCTTAGCGTATATACTTCTGAGTATATACGTAGCGGACCTCGTCGCGTCTCCTTCGCCGTATACTGGGAAGCGGGGCGTGACATTTGGAGTAGATTCATATGTGTTGCTTGATCGAAATTCTAAGATGTTTGGCTAACTGGATTATATTTGTATTGTGTTTTATGTGTTCGTAAACCTCCCATAACTGCTAGTATGTCGGTTAGCAGGGTGTTACACATTTCTGTAATGGTTTTTACTGGTTTGTGAATGTGGACTTGTTGGATTGTCGTGAATGGATAGCCGGGGATGTGAGATGAGTGTTTCCTTCATTCAAATGTAAATTGTAATTTGTTGTAATATTATTTTGCGGGGCACATCCGGGTTGAGCTTGTAGCCACCGTTGTATTATTTCATTTACTGTTTTCTGCTCCTAGGATAGACCCAAGGTGGGGTACACAAACTATTGGGTACTTTGAAGTGTTTAGCGGCCTACTCATGTTGTTGAGAGAGATTGCTTCACTTCGGGTACTAGGCGGGTAGTTTTCCGTACCCGTAGGGGTCTGGGATGGGGTTTTGTCTATTCATCGCGACTGTGTAATCCGTATTTCTTTGCAGGCTCAAAAGGAATGCGGATTCGTAGAAAATCCAATATGTTCATCTGTGATCTGGAATGCTTATTATTGCGTCTGACGAATGTACAATATCTATATATGATATCTAGTTGGCGTCACTTATATTTTGCACCCGCGCTAGCCCAGCCCCCGCTCTGTCGTTAGTTAAGTAACCTAACGGGTGAATGACGGGGCCCAGTGGCGAATGCGGATGGTATAAGAGGACGTTGTATTTTCGTTGTTTTCTGCAATGATAGGTTAATTGATGGGACGCATTATATTAATGCAAAGAAAATAAACCAAAGTTGAATCGTTGGAACAGTTTAAATGAAACCACTCGATTATTTTAAAACAGAAGATATTTTTTAATCGCGGAGCTTAAGCCACTCCTTTTAAAAAGCTATCAGGTATCTTCGATCATATCAAGTTCACTACGTTCACGGTTTCGCCAAAACCATTCGTAGCCTTCCGTCATTTCATTTGGGTATTCAGTAGTATTTAAGCTATGTATTTTGACCAATGCCAAAGCATAATGTTTGGTAGCTGCTGAGTATTTATTTGTTGCATAGATAGATGAGTTGGTTTGGGACAGTCGTACTATCATTTGGCCAACGTCAGGGGTATGTACGGGTGGGTTCAAATTAACAAGATAATGATGGGTAGAACTTGACATGTGACTTATGACATTTTGACCAACGCCAAGGTCATAAGAGCATGGGGCAGAAATTGATATCGGGAATTTCTAAAGAAACTGAAATTTGCTGAGAGTTGCATACCATTTGGAGTGTGATAATTTTGGTAGGATTCCTTCAGCTTTATCACACGATGATATTTGGATCCCGATCATACTGTGAGTATCCGCTACTCATCAGGAGATTCGTCACTTAACGATCAATGCTATAAACCAAGTAGGTGTCGAGAAATGTGTCAGCGGGGCTACGCCCCTAGAGAAAAGAGGTTTTTTAATTAAGGAACTTCGCGAAAGCGTCGTAAAACCTCCCTCGAAGTACCGACACCGGCCTGGCTGAACGGTTAAGCAAGTATTGTACGGTGAGAAGAGTCCTGACTAGTTCTTCCTTTTCAGTTTGAGGAGGGATTCGAGAAACAGTGGGAGTCATCCTGTTTAGATAAACTAAAAACCAGTCTAAACTTGCAAGAGCATCATGCTAAAGTGTTCCCTCTCTCTCTTATTGCAGCGACCCAGAACATGACAAGCCTTAAGTTACTATTAGATAAAAATATTTTGACAAGGACAAACTATAAAGATTGGTTCCGGAATGTTAAGATGGCAATTACTTATGACAAATTGGGGTATGTCTTTACCACTAAGGCACCTGCTGTCCCTGGTCCAGAATCCAGTGTCGTGGATAAGGAAATCCGCAAGATCTGGGAGATTGACTGCGCGAAGGCCAAATGCATCGTGCTTGCCTCTATGAATAATGAACATCAGAGGAGGCACGAGAATATGGATCTAGAATCCATATTTCTCCACACCAAGAATTTGTATGGAGAGCAATCTCGTATAGCTAGATACGAGACCTCGAAGAACTTGTTTCAGTCGAGGCTGGCCGTCGGATCATCTGTAGGAGAACATGTCCTTAAGATGATTGGCTATATTGAAGAGCTCGCAGACCTCGGGACAACATTAGAGAACGAGCTGTATACAGACTTGGTTCTTCAGTCCCTTCCTTCCATCTACACCCAGTTTATCTTGAATTTCAACATTCAAGGTAAAGAAGTTGAACTTCCAGAACTCCTTAACATGTTGAGGAGTGTAGAGGGCACCTTGCAGAAAGCAAGGGAAACACCCACTATGTTTTTTCGTGGTGTTTCCTCTTCCAGGTCTAAGGCAAGGGCCAAAGGAAGGAAGAAGAAGGCCGCTACCAAACCAAGAGGTGGTGTTAGTAAGGTGGGAGTCAAGGGAAAGGCAAAGGTTGCAGTGCCAGTAGTGGCAAAGGACGAGTGCTTCCACTGTCGTAGGAAAGGTCATTGGAAGAAAAATTGCAAAGCTTGGATTTCTAAAAACTAGGACCCGAAGCAAGCTGTGGCTTCGACTTCAGCTGTGTTTGTAATTGAAAATTGTCTGTCAATCAACTCTACTTCCTGGGTATTGGATACCGGATCAGGATCTCATATATGCAATTCATTGCAGGCACTGAGAAACCGTAGAGTGATGAAGGTTGGTGATATGACCCTCCAGGTTGCTAACAGAGCTACCATGAGTGCTGTGTCCGTAGGGGATTATCACCTTGGATTGACGAGTGGACATATTTTGGTTTTGCGCAACTGTTTTTGTGTACCCAGTTTAACGTGTAATATCATATCAGTATCGTTGTTATCAAAAGAAGGTTATGATTTCACGTTTGTGAGCGATATTGTTAACATCCACCTTAATCATGGTTTGATTGGGTCCGGTACACTAGATAACGGTATATACGTGTTAAACCAATTACAGATTTTCAATGTCCAGAACACACTAAAAAGAAAGTCTCCAGATATAAATCAGGCTTTCTTATGGCATTGTAGACTAGGTCACATTAATGAGACAAGGTTAACTAAGTTACATAAATAAGGATATTTGGATCCGTTCGAATATCAATCTTATGCCACTTGTCAATCATGTCTCAAAGGAAAGATGACAAAGACTCCATTCACCGGACATGGAGTAAGAGCGAGCGAGCTCTTGGGACTCGTACATAGTGACGTGTGCGGTCCAATGTCTACACATGCAAGAGGTGGTTATTCATACTTCATTACTTTTACGGATGATTTCTCTAGGTATGGACATATCTTCTTGATGAAGCATAAATCCGAGGCCTTTGAGAAATTCAGAGAATACAAGAATGAAGTGAAAAAACAGACATGCAAAAGTATCAAGACACTGAGATCTGATCGAGGTGGTGAATACATAAGTGCCGAGTTCGTGGGATACTTAAAAGAGAATGGAATTCTCTCTCAGCTTACTCCTTCATACACACCACAACACAATGGTGTATCGGAAAGGCGGAATCGAACCCTATTGGATATGGTTCGTTCCATGATGAGTAAAGCTGAGTTACCGCGATCTTTCTGGGATTATGCACTAAAATCAGCTGCATATCTTTTGAACCAGGTTCCAACCAAGACTGTGCCTACCACACCATATCAGATGTGGAGTGGGAAGAAACCCTGTCTTAAACACTTTAGGACATGGGGATGTCCAGCTTTTGTTAAAAAGCAGCATGCAGACAAGCTCGAGGCACGCTCAGTACAGTGTAAGTTTGTGGGATATCCAAAGAAGTTGGCTGAGCCGTCTGCAGGTACATGGTGGACCTGGTAAGATATCCTGGGGCAAGAAGATCGTGGAGTAGACGTGTCACGCCCCGCTTCCCAAAATACGGAATACGAGGGGTAGACAAGGCCAGCCATGCTCCTACGGTCAAGGAAATGTCCTGCCGTAGTCACACTTCGGCTTCTAGTTTATCATGGTAAACAGTAAAGATGCGCAGGTAATGAGAAATGCAGTAACTGAAAGGAACAATGTGAAGACTGACCTGAAGTGGAACAAACAAATGTAACTCGGAATGGCAAGACAAGAAGTCTGTGATGCACTGGTCCAGCCTAAATCTTCTCCTCATACTGAGCATGCATACTCAGGTCGTCAGAGCGACGCAACAACAATATTATAATAATAAGATAAAACAGGTAAGTGAGGTAATACTGGTATAAGTACAATGTAAGTAATCACGATGTCACTATATGATGCAAAATATGTTATGTGTCCCTATCGGTCTCTAGGTCATGTTTGAAATCACATAGTGGAAGGAGGATCATGTTTAACAGGAGTCTCGTACATACCCGAGACAACGGCCCACATGCCCGGGACATAACCCTGTCAGCCAGATCGCTAGATCCTGTCCTACACGTATAAGTATCACGGTTCGAATGATCATCCTCTAAACACGGTCCCGCTAAATACGATACTCTTTCCACTTTGATTTCCCCTTTTTTCCCAGGTTACACTATTTAAGATATTGATCTAGTTGTGTACAAGTATACCAATGGCACGGTTTTATCACTGTTCACTGTATTTATCACTGTCACGAATATTCACTTTCCATTGAGCACGATTTTATCACTGTTCACTGTATTTATCACTGTCACGAATATTCACTTTCCATTGGTGTACTCGTCACTCCTAAACCAATATCTATCACGCACGATAATGCAATGTCCACACGCACTAACACTGAATATATGGCAAGGGTATGATATATGTGTATTGTATGCTACCAATAAGCTCTATATGTTATGAATCAACATGCATGTCATGAACTAAAATAAATTGCACAAATTAATATGTTACGAATTCGGCAAAAATGATGTAAGTAAGATATATAGAACAATCAGTCAGTAATTCATCAAAATTTGTTTCAGTTCAATCGGAGTTTCGGTTTTCAAGATATAACTGTTTCAGTTTAAGTGCTCGCGGCTGAAATTTCAATTTCAGAACTGAACGTCTGTTTCGCGGCACGAATTGCACCCAGTTGGGCTCAAAATTTTGCGATGTCACAGTTAAATGAAATTTAGGGTTTTCGATAAAGTATTCAACGTAACAGACGGATCCTCAATCGCATCTGTACGTTGAAAGTTATACACAGTTTAATGTCAGGGTGTCATTTCAGAACCTGTTCTGGACAGATATACGTTCTGCCCTTTTAAATACATTTTAAAATAGCAAACGGCGATGAAATGGAATGGAACCACTTGGTTTGTTAAACTAATAGGAATATCTTTAATCTACAGTAGGATTCCGTAACATACGACTTCAAGAAACACAGTGGTGCAGATCTTTGAACAAAGCATAAATATCAGAAACGCTCTGGACTGCAGTCCAGAGTCGTGTTCCGACCCAGATATCATCATGATCACAGAACATAAATCATTAGGATTTTCCATAGGGTTAAAGTTCGTTAAGTCGGATTCGATTTAAGCCCTAGAACACATCAATCCGTTATGCATATGATTTATAGTGATTTTATTCGTTTTCAGACACGAGAAAACGGCATATTTGGGGGTATCAATTTTTGTCACGAACGATCGTATTTTCCAGCAATATTTATACACAATATTCATTATCAAGTGGGCCAATAAAAGGTATCAGTTTCCGTCAAAATAAATTATTATTTCCATGAGAGACTAGCATCGAACACTTATGTCATATTATGTATCGGTATTCGGCAAATCCGTAAACTAGATATTTTAGGTTTGTACCACTATAATTTTAGCATGAAGCAAGTAAAAACTTGCCTGGTAACGACTCGGGGTCGCGAGGCAGCAACGTCGTCACGAACGTGTAGGTGAGTGCTGCATGCTCCCACAACTTGATGATACGGTCCTTCGGGTCTTCTCTTTGACGTCCCGATCTCCCGCGGAATGTCCGGTCTCCATCTCGTCGCCGGAAGGGCACCACATCGCCTACGTCTTTTACGGGCTCCCACCTCAATACCAAGGCAACTCGGGCGCGAAGTTGGCTAGCCGACGCGTCCAAGGTTTGCTGTAGACTAGTGTGGAAACTTGTCTCTTTGGGGTCTAGGATAGTTGCCATGTTGGAGGAATATTGGTGCAAAAAGAAGGGAAGGCATGGAGGCTTGCTGGAAGAATGAAAAATCAAGTATGCTCTGTTAATTGCGCGGCCAAAAAACCCATCAGCCCCTTAGCCAAATCAATTAGTCCCAAAAGCAACAGATTAAAACAATCATCTCCCCTCTCTCAGAACAGCCCCTGCACACTTATTAATAAGCTCAATGTTACATTAATTAATGTACACTTTTAACATTAATTAATCCCCACTCATTTTCATTGCCTGCACACTCACAATTCTCCAGCACACATTATTCCCCTTTCTAATAATTAATCTTAATTAACCCATCATTTGGTGGCCGGCCCATTAGCATAAAAACATCTCCAGCACACAGCACCATTGAATAAATTAATATTCATTAATTTATCATGACATTCAACAGCACACTCATTTTGGCCCATTAATCCACCAGCACAAAATTAAAGCACCACCTGCCAACTCCATTCAAATTAATTAATCCCTCAAATCTACATGCCCAAAGCAGTGGCCGGCCCATTATCTCCACCAAATGCACAATGTAATCTTTCATACTAATTAATCCATAACCTTTCAATCTCCATATTAAACATGCCCCCGTGCATAAGTGGCCGGCCATACTAATGAATATATTTGCAAGAAACCCTCTCCACAAATTGTTAATTGCGAACTTGCAATTAACACCCTCCAACGAAAAGTCCGACCGGGAAGGAAAAAGAGAAAACCGGCCGGAACGGAATGCAAACTGGCAACCCCAGAAAACTGGTCCTGTAACAAATTACAGGAAAACCCCGATACTGTGCATACACACCCGCATCTCAATCATGTTGCACTCCAGCACACAAAAGCATTCAGCACATTCCATTAATTAATCAAGAAGGAAATTTTCCACCAAAAATAATAATCATCACTCCATACCCAAAAAGTAGCCGTAAATAAAACTGGTATGAATGAACTAGGGTATTACATTATACCCAACTACAAAAAGAATTTCGTCCTCGAAATTCCTAAAACAAGGAAAGGTAATCAAACAAGAATCTACGAGAAGAGATGTGAAAACTTCTATCGAATCTCATCTTCTCGTTCCCAAGTCGATTCTCCGTGCGAGCGATTCCTCCATGAAACAAGTACGAGAGGGATTATCTTGTTCTTAAGGACCCTTTCTCTTCAATCAACAATCGACATTGGCCGTTCTTCACAGGTCAAGTCCTCCCTTACTGTCAGCTCTTAATGATCTAGCACGTGTGTTTCATCTCGAACATACTTACGGAGTTGAGATACATGAAACACGTCATGAACACTTGCCAAAGATGGTGGTAAAGCCAATCGGTATGCTACTTTTCCAACGCGCTCGATGATATCGAAAGGCCCCACGAATCGAGGGCTGAGCTGGCCTCGACTCCCAAAACGAATCACTCCTCGAGTCGGTGATATCATCACCAATGGCAAACTCTAGAGGTCTTCTCGATATATCGGCCCAACTTTTCTGTCGATCTTGTGCCGCCTTCATGTGTTTCCGGATCGTATTAACTTTTTCCACGGTTTGCACAATAAGATCTGGTCCCAATAACCTTCGCTCTCCGACATCGTCCCAGCAAACAGATAAACGACACTTGCGACCATATAACGCTTCGAATGGAGCCATCTGTATAGTCGCCTGAAAGCTATTATTATATGAAAACTCCACCAAGTGTAGATGATCTTCCCATTAACCCTTGAAGTCTATCATGCAAGCTCTCAACATGTCCTCAAGAGTTTGGATTGTTCTTTACGACTGGCCATCTGTCTGGGGATGATAAGTAGTGCTAAATTTCAATCGCATCCCCAAACTTTCTTGTAAACTCCTCCAGAAGTGTAATAAGAATCGGGTGTCCCGGTCTGACACAATGCTGACTGGAACACCGTGAAGTCGCACAATCTCCTGCATATATCTTTCTGCCAGTGATTCTGTCGACTGTCCCATTCGGAAAGATAGAAAGTGTGCAGCTTTTGTGAGGCGGTCGACGATAACCCAAATAGCGTTATTGCCTCTAGGGCTCCGTGATAAGGCCGTCACAAAATCCATGGTTATATGTTCCCACTTCCATTGAGGAATCGGAAGTGGTCGCAATAAACCAGCTACCCTTTGATGTTCAGCCTCAACTTGCTGACACACCAAGCACTTTGCTACAAAGGGGGCGATCTCCCTTTTCATGCCTTCCCATCAGAAATTTTGTCGCAGATCACGATACATCTTCGTGCCTCCTGGATGTACGGGTTAATTCATGAATATAGTGAACAGTGATAAAATCGTGCTCAATGGAAAGTGAATATTCGTGACAGTGATAAATACAGTGAACAGTGAAAAAACCGTGCCATTGGTATATTTGTACACAACTAGATCAATATCTAAATAGTGTAACCGGGGGAAAAGGGGAAATCAAAGTGGAAAGAGTATCGTATTTAGCGGGACCGTGTTTAGAGGATGATCATTCGAACCGTGATACTTATACGTGTAGGATAGGATCTAGCGATCCGGCTGACAGGGTTATGTCCCGGGCATGTGGGCCGTTGTCTCGGGTATGTACGAGACTCCTGTTAAACATGATCCTCCTTCCACTATGTGATTTCAAACATGACCTAGAGACCGATAGGGACACATAACATATTCTGCATCATATAGTGACACCGTGATTACTTACATTGTTCTTATACTAGTATTACCTCACTTACCTGTTTTATCTTATTATAATAATATTGTTGTTGTGTCGCTCTGACGACCTGAGTATGCATGCTCAGTATGAGGAGAAGATTTAGGCTGGACCAGTGCATCACAGACTTCCTGTCTTGCCATTCCGAGTTACATTCGTTTGTTCCACTTCAGGTCAGTCTTCACATTGTTCCTTTCAGTTACTGCATTTCTCATTATCTGCGCAACTTTACTGTTTACCATGATAAACTAGAAGCCGAAGTGTGACTACGGCAGGACATTTCCTTGACCGTGGGAGCATGGCAGGCCTTGTCTACCCCTCACAAGAGTTGTGGGAGCATGCAGCACCCACCTACATGGTATCAGAGCCTACCTAAACCACAATTAGATGTTAGCCAATAGTTAGAAACTCGATCGACAGTTTTTCTCCCGAAAACTCATTTTCTGCCCCTGCTGCTGTCAGTTTTTGAAAGTGTTCCAAAAAGGATTTGACATATCTTAAAAATACATGCAGGGATTTATAAGACTACTGTAGAAACCCGGAGTCCCAACTCGCCAAGACCGCCGCGGAAGGGCGGCCAAACCCTGGGTTTGGCCGCGCTTCCGCGGCCGAGTCAACGCGGAGTTGACTCGGTTTTCTACAGTAAGCTTATATTTGCAGATCAGGGTTTCTGGGATGTACAGTTTTGTACAAAGTTGTTTGTACAGGGACATGTCAATTGTTGGCATGATTGTTTTAAAAATTATCGATCGAAATTCTAAAGTGCTTGGCTAATCGGGTTTTCTTTTTGTTATATGTGTTTGAAACGTCCGCTAATTGCTATATGACGATTAGTGGGGGTTGCACATATGGATATCATGGGATGGTATGTGTATATGAATGTGTTGGATCGTTGTGATGAATGGCCGGGGGGTGTGAGAAGAGTGTTTTTTCCTTTTCTATCATTCCATGTAATTTGTAAAAAGCAATGTTATATTGTATAATTTCTTTTTACTGTTTTTGCTCCTAGGATAGACCCAAGGTGGGGTGCACAAACTACCGGGTTCTCCAAGTGCCGAGTGGCCTACTCAATTGTTGAGGGAGGTTGCTACACTTCGGGAATTTGGCGGGTAGTTTGCCGCACCCGTAGGGGTCTAGGGGGGTTTTGGCTATTCATCACAACCGTGGAAGCCGTTTTTCATTAAGGGCTTAAATGAAATACGGAATTCCTAGTATATCCAATGCATTCATCTGTGATCTGAAATGGCTATATTTATATATGATATACATATATTAAACGTTGCTTATGTTTTGCACCCGCACTAGTCCAGCCCCCGCTCTGCCGTTAGTTAAGTAACCTAACGGTGCATGACGGGGCCCAGTGGCAAATGCGGATGGCATAAGCGTACGTTCTATTTTGCGTTTCTTTTCTGTGATGTTTAGGAAACATAAAAGATAGGAAACGTAAATGATGGGACCACATTAATATGATTAATGTTAAAAAGAAAGAAACCTAAAGATGTTGTAGAATCAAACTTTTTGAAAAAGGGTAACTCTAGCTTTTGTTTTGCATAGTGGTATTGTTGAATATCCTGCACCTCATTCGATGAGGAAAGGGCCGAGATCCCTTCACCGGGAGTGACCCCTTTAGCGAAACTGGAAAATGTTACAAAGAACTCGAATTGATTTTATAGTTGATCTATTGTTGCTTTGCACCGTGGTATTTACATATCCAGCACCTTATTCGATAAGGAAAGAGCCGAGATCCCTTCACCAGGAGTGACCTCTTTAGCAAAATTAGAAAGATACTACAAAACCATTCGATATTTAAAACTGGAGCTTAAACCACTCCTTCCCACTTGATTCTACAACGACATCAAGTTCAAAACGTTAAAGGTTTTCATAAAAACCATCCGTTGCCCTCCGTCATTTTAGGAAGCAGAGTACTTAGTATTCGTGCTACGTATGTCGACCATAGCCGAGGCGTAGTGTTCGGTAGCTAAGTGATGAATTCCTACAAAGCATATGATGCGATTAGTCAGGACAGTCATGTGATTATGTTGATCATAGTCAAGGGTCATGTGGGTGGGTCTGGCTAATCACGAAATGACGGGCAGAACTTGACTAGTACTTATGATATGTTGATCATAGTCAAGGTCATAAGTGACTAGGGGTAGAAACCATATCGGGAATTTCAAGAGTTGAAATTTGCAATGAGATTGCATACCTTCTATATGATAGTTGGATCCCGATCTCACTGCGAGTAAGAGTTACTCCTGGGAAAGTTTTACACAAGACAATTTGATGAAATTATAGGGTGTAATTATTCCCGGCTAATCTTACCTTTTAGGGTTTGAAGGAGGATTTGATAAAAACAGTGGGAGACATCTGGATTAGATAAATAACCAATCTAATCTTGCAATGAGCATACGCCAAAAATGTTTTCTTCTCTCTCTCCAGAAAGTGACCATATCATGCCTTAATCAAGATAATAAATACAGATATATTGACTGAACCCGCTTGTTATATTGAGCTGGGGAACGTTGGTCCCGCTCCAACCTATAATTGTTATAAGACAGAGCAGGAAATAGGGAAATATCAAAATTCCTATGCCGCCCAAACGAAGAAAGTGCATATGATGCATCTCCTTCGGGTGTGTTCATTACAAAAACTGTTTCTTAGTATCTTTTACGTCCTGGGTATAATGATACCGGATCAGGATCCCATAAATGTAATTTGTTACATGGGCTACAGAAAGGTAAATGACTGAGAACGGGTGATAAGTTTCAAGAGTTGGAAATGGTGCAATTGTTGCAAGCCAAGAAGTTGGCAGTTATCACTCTGTATTAAGAATACATTGATTCTGAACAAATGCTATTAGATACCGAACCTGAAATGCAAAATCATATCAATCTCTTTATTAGTAAAGAAATGATAAAATTTTGTATTGATGGATAATGTTTTGAACATTTCCTATATCAAGTGTTGATCAGTTCAGGCACGTTATCTAAAAGCATAGACGTTCTAAATCAAACTACAGTTCTCAGTATACAGAACACACACAAGAGGAAGAGTTCAGAAATAAACGAATCCTTCTTAAGGCATTGTAGACAAGGTCAAGATCAATGCGACCCGGCTGGCTGAAGTTACATTTTAGATGTATATTTAAACCATTTTGAATTTACATCTTATGAAAACTTGCCAGTCATGTCACAAAGATTAAATGACCAAAGCTCTGTTTATTGGAAACAGAGAAAGAGTTAGTGAACTCTTGGGATTGATACATGATGTTGTATGAAAGGTCCCCTGTCTACATATGCCATGACCGGTTCTTTATACTTCATTATTTTCTCTGATAATCTCTCAAGATTCAGACATATGTTCCTGTTGAAACATAGGTCCGAAGCTTTTGAGATATTCACAGAATATAAGTTAGAAGTAGAGAACCAAAAACGGGTATAAGTATTATGTCCTTTGATGAGATCAAGGAGGAGAATACTTGTGCATGGAAATCCTGGACTATTCTAAAGGAGAATGAGATTCTCTCTCAGCATTACTCCTCCGTATACACCATAGCACGATGGTATATCGGGGCGGAGCGAATGCACCCTATGTGATATGGTGTGCTCCATGATGAGTACTACTGAGTTCCCTATTTTCCTTTTGGGAGTTATGCACTTGTGAAGCTGCATACCTATTGAATAGGATTCAAATCAAATCAGGTGCCTACTACTCCATATGTGATATGGTAAGGGAAGAGCCCATCTCTTAAAGATGTTAAGATTTGGGGTTGTCCGGCCTATCTCTAAAAACCTAAATCCGGACAAGCTCGAGGCAAAGTCAAAACTGTGGAAGTTTGTTGGATATCCCAAGCATTAGCAAGAGAATATCTTCTACCTAACAGAGGAACAAAAGTTGTTTTGTTTCTCAGCATACCACCTTTGTGAAAGGGAATTTCTTGTGATGAAATTAGTGGTCATAAGGTAGAACTGGAAGGCGTTCCAGCTAAACAAACTACTAACAGATGACCTAAAGAGGAACAAAAGTTGTTTTATTTCTCAGCATGCCACCTTTGTGAAAGGGAATTTCTTGTGAAGAAATTAGTGGTCATGAGGTAGAACTGGAAGGAGTTCCAGCTACAGCAAATGATTTGGTAGAACCAAAGGATTCAATAGACACTAACGGACCTCAGCCTCTCCGCCGATCTAGTAAGGTTCCTCACCCACCTAAGAGATACTTTGGTTTCTCTTTGACAGTGGGAGCGAGGATTTCATATTACCCCAGCGTATCCCGAGATCGGAAGGTGTTCCGACGGGTTGTAGTCCTCGCAAGGGGGCATGCGTAGAAAGTAGCGTCTGAGGGACCTTTTGGTGCCACGGCGACCCTATGGGATGGGGTTGCTGCCTGACCAAAATGATATGACCTAACTAGCTTCGAGCAGGCCATCAGGAGTGGGACTCTGTAAGAATGGCTGGATAATTAGCGATCTGAGATGGAATCCTTATACACCAACAAAGTATGGACTTTGGTTGCTTTATCTGAAGGGTTAAATCCCCATCAGAAGCAAGTATATCTTGAGAAGATTACTTGGTGTATATGGAAAAGTTGAGACTTTCAAAGCTATGCTTAAGTCCATCCAGATCCTACTTGCCACTGCTACATATCTTGACTGCGATATCTGGTGGTTGGGTGTCATGACTGCTTTTCTAAAAGAAGTTTTAGAAGAGAGCGTCTATAAGTACACAGCCAGAGGGCTTCGTAGACTAACTTTATAAGTAAAAACATGCAAGTTGTAGGGTTGTGGGTGTGCAATCCACGTGTTGACTATCCAGAAAACTCAAATTTTATTAATATTTTATTCAAATAGGGTTAACATATTTTTGCATGCATACACGTTCTCTCTCAGAGCATCTTCCTCTTTTACTATTTATATAATTCCTTTTAATTTTTCCCATACTCATTCCCCCATGTTATCTCTCCCTCTTTTCTCACGTTCCCTTTCTTTTTTTTTTCCTCTTTACAATCTGTCTCCCACTTCTAAACTCTCTCTCTCACTCTTTCGAGATATATATATATATATATATATATATATATATATATATATTCTAATAAAACTTAATCATAAACCCCACACCATTCCAACAGCCACTTCTCATTTTTTTAATTCATCAAAATTCCTTCACTGTTCTCCATTAAAGCCGTAGACTCCCTCTCTCATAAATTCCTCTCCCTCTTTCTTCTCTCTTGTGCTGTTAAATCTCTAAGTCCCTCTATTTCACACCCTCAACTCCCCCTTTCTTCTCCTTCCTCATCTCACCCATGGCCGAGGCCCCCTTTACAAAACTCAACACCCAAGCATCGTTGCCACCAACCTCATCACTTTCGCTTCACCTGCGTCTTCGGGTTCTTGCAGGGGTAGCTCCGTGCCCGAATTGCCTGCGCTGCCGTTGCGTGCCTCGCTCTTGTCTCCGACCACGAGATCGCCGTCGACATTGACTGCACCGAACTTTTATACTGCATCTGCATGGATAGATCAACGATCGCGACTTCGACGTCGCCGTTCTTCTTGCCCTGACAACTCTAGCATGCTGTTCGATAAAATGCCCATAAGAAGATTTTCCATCGATTCCGTCGTTCTAACCTCTAGTAAGTCCTCTCATTCTCCACTACTCTTCTCTCTCCTTGTACCTCCTCTCCTCTTGACAGCACACATGCATCGATTATGTCCTCTGCCATCCATAAACTTGATTGTTTCTGTTGTTGCCTTGAATGCTATACTTACCTAATTTTTAAACATGAAACAAATTGAAGTTAAAATTGTAGCTATGTACATCTCTGCATATTGATTTAAATCTATATTCACATTCAATTCATGTAGAGTTGAACATATTCTATTTCTTTTAAAAGCTTATAAGTATTGTGTGCATAGTTTATACTTTTGCTGTGTGTATATATTAGTTATTGGTAAAATTTTTGTATAAATTCATCTGTAGAACATAAGTTTATATTAATTGTCATTTCCCGTAAAACAACATGGTATCTGAGTTTTATTAGAAGTTTGTTAGGCTTTAAAAGCAAGAGATGTGTTCAAGGACTCAAGATAGCAAAGCTGTATATTGTCTGACACAAGAGTCACCCAAAAGGGGATCTAATTAAAACTTAATATCAAAATAGTAAAGAATTTATATTATAGTACATTTGCATAAATTGCCTCTACAACCCTCTTTAGGTGAATCTAATTGTGGATCGTGCTGATTAAAACACGTCTTGAGGTCTAGTGGAGTATGACGCAGAGCTCTTCCCGGAGCACGGTCTCGAAAAAAAAAATAAAATAAAATAAAATAAAATTCGATAAGTTAAATTTTTGGGTTAGTACCCATTATTATAATTTATAACTAGTTTAAAAGAAAACAAGATTTTAAATTTGATTTTTTTTCAAGAAAATACCCTTAGCTTTAGAAATGTTGGTTTTTACTAAGATGCCCTAAATTAGGTTTTTTTCATAAAATACCCTAAGTTATCAAAAGTATATTTTTATCTAAACACCCCCGACACTCTATATAATATTTCTATAAAACATTCTTAAGATTTTAAATTATAATATTTTTTACATAAAACCCCTCAAGTTCTATAAATTACAATAAGGCCCCTAACAGTTATTGAACATCCAATTACCTTCTTGTAAGTCTGACTCGGGTTAGAGTATGACTATTTCTGACTTGAATATGTTTCAAGTCAATCTATATTCTTTTATATTTCAACTCAAGATGAATACATGAATTCCAGATTCCAGTTAACAATCTATATAAATTGACTGAACCGAACCATGGATATTCCTTTTACATGATTCCCAGTATTCCATTTACATGACTCTACGGTTATAACCGTTTCCTGATATCATGGTTTCGGTCGGTCAGTTAATCAATCATGCAATCATTATAAGTTTTATAAGATAACAATACAAACAAAACATCGCGGGGTTTAAGGGGTAGATTGGTACGGAAGGTGTTAAAGGTGGCACGAGATGGTAAGATTAAGACACCTAACCTGAATCCAATTGCCGTTGTTCCGGGTTGTATAAGGGAGCCTTGTACTTCCATTTGCCCTGGTCTCTGGCAAGTGAGACTCCTCTCGTATACACTGGCATCCTTCTGTACCAAGCTACGAACAATATCGTTAACACAACATTACATCAATATAATACAACTATAAAAGATACCTTCTTATTCTGTCTATTCTATTTCTCCCTCTTTCTTTGAGACTTACCGAGCGATTGTTCGCTGACGGCATTCCTATTTCTTTTCTTTCTTTGGAATGTCGTCAGGAGGGCCCGACCCTGAGGAGCACGAGACCTACCAGGAGCATTTGGAGCAGACCACTGAGCAGCACGATCACTAGGCTTCACTTTTCCATTCAGTACCTTTTATTTCAGTTATGCCATTGTTTAGGCATCGCTTTCCATTCCATGTATTTACTTTTCCATGTACTGTAAAAGAATGTTAATGAATAAAGTTGCAGATATATTTTTTCTCTTGTGCATTTTATTTATATTGCTTAGACACGCTTAGCGTATTTACTTCGGAGTAAATACGTAGCGGGCCTCGCTGCGTCCCCTTGCCCGTACACCGGGAAGCGGGGCGTGACAGGTTATCGCGCACGATAATGAAATGTCCACACGCACTAACGCTGAGTATATGGCAAGGGTATGGTATATGTATGTATGCTACCAATAAGCTCTGTAAGTTATGAATTAACATGCATGTCATGAACTAAAATAAATTGCACAAATTAATATGTTATGAATTCGGCAAAAATGATGTAAGTAAGATATATAGAACAATCAGTCAGTAATTCATCAAAATTTGTTTCAGTTCAATCGGAGTTTTGGTTTTCAAGATATAACTGTTACAGTTTAAGTGCTCGCGGCTGAAATTTCAATTTCAGAACTGAACGTCTGTTTCGCGGCACGAATTGCACCCAGTTTGGCTCAGAATTTTGCGATGTCACAGTTAAATGAAATTCAGGGTTTTCGATAAAGTATTCAACTGAACATACGGATCCTCAATCGCATCTGTACGTTGAAAGTTATAACCAGTTTAATCTCAGGGTGTCATTTCAGAACCTGTTCTGGACAGATATACGTTCTGCCCTTTTAAATACATTTTAAAATAGCAAACGGCGATGAAATGGAATGGAACCACTTGGTTTGTTAAACTAATAGAAATATCTTTAATCTACAGTAGGATTCCGTAACATACGACTTCAAGAAATACGGTGGTGCAGATCTTTGAACAGAGCACAAATATCAGAAACGCTCTGGACTGCAGTCCAGAGTCGTGTTCCGACCCAGATATCATCATGATCACAGAACATAAATCATTAGGATTTTCCATAGGGTTAAAGTTCGTTAAGTCGGCTTCGATTTAAGCCCTAGAACACATCAATCCGTTATGCATATGATTTATAGTGATTTTATTCGTTTTCAGACACGAGAAAATTCTAGTTTTAACGGCATATTTGGGGTATCGATTTTTGTTACCAACAATCTGTTTTCCAGCGAATTTCACACAAGATATTCATCATTATAAGGGCCAACATACAATATCGATTTCCGTCAAATTAGACAATTATTTCCATAGGTAACTAACATCGAGCACTTAGGTCATGACACGTATAGAAATCGGTAAGTTTGTAAACTACATGATCTAGGTTGATAACACTATTATTATAGCATGAAGCAAGTAAATACTTGCCTGGTAACGTCTCGGGGTCGCGAGGCAGCAACGTCGTCACGAACGTGTAGGTGAGTGCTGCATGCTCCCACAACTCTTGATGATACGGTCCTTCGGGTCTTCTCTTTGACGTCCCGATCTCCCGCGGAATGTCCGGTCTCCATCTCGTCGCCGGAAGGGCACCACATCGCCTACGTCTTTTACGGGCTCCCACCTCAATACCGAGGCAACTCGGGCTCGAAGCTGGCTAGTCGACGTGCCCAAGATTTGCTGTAGACTGTGTAGTATAATTGTCCCCGCTTCCCAGAGTGCGCTAAGATCGGCACGTGACAGAGCCAACCATGCTACCTGTGGCTAGGAAATATCCCTCCACAGTCACATTACGGCTGTCTAGAGATATCGAGAACAGTAATAAACTATCTAATACATGTCCATAAGCCAGAATGAAAGAGTCATGAAATAAATGCGGAAGCAAAATATCCAAGTACAATAATAAACTGGAATGTACGTCCCATAATGCGGGCTCACATCAGGAATGAAAATACTGAAAAGAAACTGAACTAAACTAATGACAGGTCCTCACTGCTCGGCCTGTTGATCAAAATACTCCTGAACAGCCTGCGATAAAGATAAAGGATCTGGGCCATGCAAAACCCAGACGTCAGTGCGTCATAATATCAATAATAATGCAATCAGGATGTAATGAAATATGCAGGCATGAAGTATGAACAGTAACAAGTCATCAGTAATATGAATATAGATCAGTGAACAGGATATAAACAGGTGAAGTGCAGTGAGTAGTCTAAACTGTGCTATAGGGTTATCTACTCTAAAGTTATTCGAAATCAAATAA
Organism: Agapanthus africanus; assembly: GCA_030015575.1. NCBI lineage: Eukaryota > Viridiplantae > Streptophyta > Magnoliopsida > Asparagales > Amaryllidaceae > Agapanthus > Agapanthus africanus. The sequence goes on from CM057339.1 coordinate 767,521,266, forward strand.
TGTAATCCTTTTCGTAACTCATCGGTCTATGCCCCGTTCATTCCCCACGGGACCACGGTACAATATAATAGACTGTGAGTCTATGTCCCGTTCATTCCCCACGAGACCACGGTACAATATAATAGCCCTATGAATTACGTTCAGTTACAATCTTGATTTCCCCATACCCCCAAGTTATGTGTTCAAGTCAGGTATTGATAAATCTGGAGCTAATGCCAACACAGGATCAAGCAGGTACAAGTTTGTCTGAATAGACAACAGGAAATGTCCGTAGGGACAACATGTCAAGGTTGTCGGCATTAGTAACAGGATCAGGTATCAAGTCAAGTAGTAATATATCAGGTCATGTCAGGTGGTGCACATGTATCAAGTCATGTCAAATAGGGTATCAGGTCAAGTCAGGTAGTGCACAGGTGACAAATGGGTAATCATAATCAACTGTAGTAATTATGGTATATGAATCTAGCAGTAATATGAAGCAATCAGGTTCAGGCATGCAATTAAATATGTAATATACAGTACGGATATGAACGAGTGTCATGAAACGGTAAAATGGTAATATGGGTTGCATGACTAAACAACGTATAATATTTTTATTCATAAGGATGCAAAAATGTGTAGTATAGCATGTAGCAAGATGAACTTGCCTGAACGGATCTCAATACGGGTGCGTACGCCACGTACGACGTCGGTAATGTTGCGATGCACACGTGCGCACGGGACAGGACAGAACTAGGTAAAGAAAGAACGTGACCACGCTGGCTGGGGATATCCACTGGGTCACCCGGATGGTCGGCAACGGCACGGCCCTGGCGATCACCGGAAAATGCACGATCAAGAAAGAGAAGAAGAAGGAAGAGAAGGGGTTGTGGCTATTCTCTGGTTTCGGTGCTTTGGGGTCATAGGCGAGTGGGTGATGACGACGATGGGTCGTCGATGATGAGGTCCCGGCAAGACAGTGGGTTTTCTGGAAATGGGCAGTGAGGGTTTGGGTGTGCAGGTATAAGTGAAGGGAAGAAGAGGGAGGAGGTCGAGGGTGAGACTGACGAGGGTGCCGGCATTGGAGGCAACGACGGCGGGGTTGCGACGACGAAGCTAGGGCGTAACGGTCGGGTTTGTGGGTTGCAGCGAGGTCGGGTTGTTTGCAGTCGAGAAAGAGGAGAGAGAGGAGGAGAGGGTGGCCGTGAGGACGAGGAGGCTACGGCGATGGGTCGCCGGCGAGGAGGTGCAGACGAGGCCGGGCTAGGGATTCAATGGATCGGTTCATGCGGGGTTCTTAGGCTGAGGTCGTCGGGGATGGATGAAGGCGCCGGGGTGGTGGTGTAGATGAGGGTGAGGAGGAGAGGTCGGGGAGATGGGCGGCGACGGCGACGGCGCGACTACGACGGGCGTGGGTTTCGTTCGCGTGATGAGGCGGGGCAGGTGAAGAAGAAAATTAGAGAAGGAAGAGACAGACAGTGAGAAAGGAGAGAATGTTAGTTGCGTGTATAGAGGAAAAAGGGAGAGAGAACGTGTGTTGCATCATGGGAAAGGTATGGGAATTATTATATAATATATATAGGAGAGGGAGATATGGGTTGTATGATTAGGTTTATAATAATTAATATTATAGGGTATAGAGACTGAGTTGTAAAGAGGAAAGAAAAGAGAAAACGTGAGAAAAGAGGGAGAGTGATGAGTGGGTGAGGTGTAAAGAGAAAATGAAGAGAGAAAGAGTGCTGTGTTTGTTAAAGGAATAGGGTTTCTTTTTAAAAAATATTAATATATACACATCGTACTATATGGAGGAGAAAGAGGACGTTATAGATTAGGTGAGAGAGAGAAACCTGATGAAAAATTTGATTTTTCTTTTTTTTCTTTTTAGTTGTATAAAATTTTAACTGTTAGAATATTTAGGAATATAATATTAGTCCGTTTCGAGATTTTGGCAAAAACAAACTTACTCCAAAACACGCCCGGGCCGGGTCTAGAAATTCAGATTTAAAATATGAAAAATATATGCAAATTCCAAATTTCAAAATGAATGTCCGAGTAACAAAAATGCATACCCCCAAGATTGGATGCATGTACGTGCGCGTAGCCATCCAAACAGGTCCGTTTCACTGAACGGGACAAGAACAAGATGCGCGGATGCTACCGCGGGGTTAGGGGTATCATGCAGGCCATGCAATGTATTTTTAAAATATTTTTCATGACTTAAAATGTTATATTGTAAAATACGCATGTCAGATAAAATGCCAGTATACAGTATTATGAATGTGCACAAGTCTATGTAACAAGTCAGGATAAATCAGAATCATGAACCAACAGGTTTCAAGCAAGCGGGTCGGGTCGGATACTAATATAGATGTCAGATATAATATTTGCACCCAAAACACAGTATATCAGGAAAATACTATAAATAAAGAAATATGTGTACTGGAATTGATATAAATGAACTAGGGTGTTACATTATACCCAACTACAAAAAGAATTTCGTCCTCGAAATTCCCAAGACAAGAACATGAACTACAGGAAGAGATCTGGAAACTTCTGTTGAATCTCGTCTTCTCGTTCCTGAGTCGATTCTCCATGCGAGCGATTCCCCTATGAAAGAAGTATGAGAAGGATAATCTTGTCCTTAAGGACATTTTCTATTCGATCAACAATCAAGATCGGTCGTTCCTCAAAGGTCAAATCCTCTCTTACAGTCAGCTCCGAATGATCCAGCACGTTTGTTTCATCTCGAACATACTTACGGGGTTGAGATACATGAAACACGTCATGATCATTCGCCAAAGATGGTGGTAAAGCCAATCGGTAAGCCACTTCTTCAACGCGCTTGATGGTACCAAAAGGCCCCACGAATCGAGGACTAAGCTTGTCTCGACTCCCAAAACGAATCACTCCTCTAGTCGGGGATATCTTCAAGAACACCATATTACCAATAGCGAACTGTAGAGGTCTTCTCGATATATCGGCCCAACTCTTCTGCCGATCTTGTATTGCCTTTATGTGATTCCGAATAGTATTGACTTTCTCTACTGTTTGTATGATCAAATCCGGTCCCAACAATTTTCGTTCACCAATATCCTCCCAACAAACGGGTGAGCGATACTTGCTACCATATAACGCTTCAAATGGAGCCATCTGAATAGTCGCCTGAAAGCTGTTATTGTAAGAAAACTCCACTAAGTGCAGATGATCCTCCCATGAATCCTTGAAGTCTAACATGCAAGCTCTCATCATGTCTTCAAGGGTTCAGCATGCTCTTCAAGACTCCTCGAGCAGACCAGAATATTATTGATAAACACCACAATAAACTGGTCCAAGAATGGTGAAAAGATTCGGTTCAACAAGTCCATAATTATTGCCGGTGCATTCGTGACTCCGAATGGCATCACTAAATACTCGTAATGTCCATACCGAGTTCGGAACGCGGTCTTGCAAATATCCTCTGATTAAACTTGGACTTGATGATATCTGGGTCGCAAATCCCTCTTCGAGAATATCCTCGCGCCATTAAGTTGCTCGAATAATTCGCCGATGCGAGGAATCGGGTACTTGTTCCTAACAGTCTCTGGTTTAATTCTTGATAGTCGATGCACATCCTCCTTGTGCCATCCTTCTTCTTGACTAGAAGAACTGGAGCTCCTCAAGGTGAATTGCTGCTGCGAATCCAACTCTTCTCTAGCAATTCGGTAACTTGCTTCTTGACTTCTTCCAACTCTACCGGTGTCATTGGATAGTACGCCTTTGAGATTAGTGCTGCACCAGGAACAAGATCAATCGCGAACTCCACATCTCGTTTTGGTGGTAAGCCCGAGACGTCCTCGAACACGTCCATGAAATCTCGAACTACAGCTGGCGCTCCTTTCTTATCAACTTCCATCTACGTAAGAACGTTGTTTGTCGGCCTAGCCCTAAACTCGACTGGCCCGACAGAACTGCTACCTCCAACAATAAGCTCCGGATGTCCGGGAATCCGGAAAATCACTTTCTTTGCCCTACACTACATGTGATCATGGAAAGTAAGACCATCCATTTCCAAGACAACTTCATAACTTCCGGTTATCAAACACCAAGAAATCTGCAAATAACTCCCGTCCGCAAACAATAACTGTACGATCTTTACATTCTCTACTAGCTATGATCTTCCCATTCCTAGTGTCCGAATCAAGGAACAGGGAGAAACAATAGGGAACCAAAAGGTTTCAAGTCGAGATGCAAAGTGGTTTGCATATCGTCAAGATAAGGATCAAGAGAAAGATAAGATTCAAGAATGGCAAGATAGTAGAGTGGCAGGACATGTTCCTAATCACGAGTATTCTGATTCGTGTATTGGGTCCAATACCCAACTACAAAAGAATCAAACCCGATTAACCTATAACCTGTGGCTCTGATACCAAACAAACCCTGTCACGCCCCGCTTCCCAGAGTGCGCTAAGATCGGCACGTGACAGAGCCAACCATGCTACCTGTGGCTAGGAAGCATCCCTCCACAGTCACATTACGGTTGTCTAGAGATATCAAGAACAGTAATAAACTATCTAATACATGTCCATAAGCCAGAATGAAAGAGTCATGAAATAAATGCGGAAGCAAAAGATCCAAGTACAATAACATCAGGAAAGTACGTCCCATAATGCGGGCTCACATCAGGAATAAAATGCTGAAAGGAAAACTGACTAAACTAATAACAGGTCCTCACTGCTCGGCCTGTTGATCAAAATACTCCTAAACAGCCTGCGATAAAGATAAAGGATCTGGGCCATGCAAAACCCAGACGTCAGTGCGTCATAATATCAATAATAATGCAATCAGGATGTAATGAAATATGCAGGCATAAAGTATGAACAGTAACAAGTCATCAGTAATATGAATATAGATCAGTGAACAGGATATAAACAGGTGAAGTGCAGTGAGTAGTCTACACTGTGCTATAGGGTTATCTACTCTAAAGTTATTCGAAATCAAATAATGTAATCCTCATCGTAACTCATCGGTCTATGCTAAAGTTATTCGAAATCAATTAATGTAATCCTCATCGTAACTCATCGGTCTATGCCCCGTTCATTCCCCATGGGACCACGGTACAATATAATAGACTGTGAGTCTATATCCCGTTCATACCCCACGGGACCACGGTACAATATAATAGCCCTATGAATTACGTTCAGTTACAATCTTGATTTCCCCATACCCCCAAGTTATGTGTTTAAGTCAGGTATTGATAAATCTGGAGCTAATGCCAACACAGGATCAAGCAGGTACAGGTTTGTCTGAATAGACAACAGGAAATGTCCGTAGGGACAACATGTCAAGGTTGTCGGCATTAGTAACATGATCAGGTATTAAGTCAAGTAGTAATATATCAGGTCATGTCAGGTGGTGCACATGTATCAAGTCATGTCAAATAGGGTATCAGGTCAAGTCAGGTAGTGCACAGGTAACAAATGGGTAATCGTAATCAACTGCAGTAAGTATGGTATATGAATCTAGCAGTAACATGAAGCGATCAGGTTCAGGCATGCAATTAAATATGTAATATACAGCACGGGTATGACCGGGTGTTGTAAAGCGGTAAACTGCAATATGGATGCATAATATAATGAACATGTAATATTATTATTAATATGGATGTGAAATATGTATCATAGCATGTAGCAAGGTATACTTGCCTGCGACTAGATATGTAATAAATAATCCGGATGCGAACGGGTATCAAAACTGTAAAACTGTAACATGGGATGCACGATGCAGTAAACATGTGATGTTTTATTCATAGGAATATAGATGTATTAGCATAGCATGTAGCAAGGTAAACTTGCCTGATCGGATCTCAACACGGGTTGCGTATGCTGTGTTCGTCTTCGACTTCGGGTAAACGTCGCAGTGCACACACGGGTACGGAACTGAACTAGGCGATGCAAGAAGTGACCACGCTGACCGGGAACATCCACTGGGTCGTCCGGAACGGCAGCGACGGTCACGGCTCCGGTGGGTGATCACCAGAAAAGAACTGAGATCAAGAAAGAAGAAGGAAGAAGAAGAAGAAAGAGAGTTATGATCCAGTTTGGGTGTTCTGGAGTTGGCTCGGGGGTTCTGGGACAGAGGTTAGGAGGTGACAACGACAACGGGTCGTCAACGGTGAGGTCCACGGCAAGACAGTGGGTTTTCTGGAAATGGGCAGTGAAGGTTCTTGATGTTGGGGATCAGGTTTTGTGTAGTGGCTTGGGCTCGGGATCAGGGGAGTAGGTGAGGAGAGAGGGTTGATGTGGTAACGAGTGCGCGGAGGCGACGGGGTCGAAGCTCCGGTGAAAGGCGATGGAGGCTCAGGTGTAGACTCGGGTGTGCAGGGAAGCGAAGGCGACGATGAGGAGGTGGTAGAGGAGAGGAGTTCGAGGGTGACGAGGTGGTCGCCGGTGGTGGGGCGATGGCGAGACAGGTGAAGGGTGATGGGTGATGGGTTCGAAGTTCCAGCGAGGCGTGCAGGTGAGGGTTCGGGTGATAGTTGCAGGCGTCGGGAGATGGAAGGAGGAGAGGAGGTCGACGAGGTAGGTGAGGTGAGCGGAGTCGAGGGCGGAGGCGACGACGGCGGAGGGCGCAGGCGAGGGTTGCAGGCACGGGGTTAGGTTGCACTAGGGGAAAGTGAGGAAGGTTGTGAGGTGGTGGAGGCGAGGTCGGAAAGGAGTCGAGGAGAGGAGGCCGACGAGGGCGTCGGAGGTGGTGGCGAGATGAGGGTGGGTTGTGCAGTCGGGGACGTGGGTTTCGTGAGCGAGGGCTTGGTGGGTTTTTATAGAGAAGGAGAAGAGAAAGGAAAGAGGAGAGAGAGAGACGTGGGATTGTATGGTTAGTTTAGGATTTATAAAAATATATAAGGGTACGCATGTGATAAAAGAGAAAGTAAAAGGGGAGAGAGAGTGTGGATCTGAGATCCAAACTAAAATTTTTAAACCATCTTTTTTTCTTAAAGTATGTAATATATATATATATATATATATATATATATATATATATATATATATATATATTGAGAGAGGGTGTGAATGGTCGCGGGGAGAGAATGAGAGAGAGAGAAGAGAGAGAATGAGTGGGTTTTATAAAAATAAAATAATATTATATAGATAAAATGATAGGGGGAGAACGTGTGTTATGGGAAAAAGAGAGCATGAGGTGAATATATGTAGGATTAAGAATTAAAGAATATAATATTAGTCCGTTGAGATTTTGGCAAATACAAACTTACTCCAAAAATACGTCCGGATCGGGTCTAAAAATCCGGTTTTAAAATATGAAAAATATACGCGACGTCCAAATTTCAAAATGAATGCCCGGGTAACGAAAATGCATACCCCCAAGATTGGATGCACGTACGTGCGCGTAGCCATCCAAACAGGTCCGTTTCACTGAACGGGACAAGAACAAGATGCGCGGATGCTACCGCGGAGTTAGGGGTATCATGCAGGCCATGCTAGATATTTTTAAAATATTTTACGTGGCTTAAAATGTTATATGATAAAAGATACTATGCCAGATAAATGCCAGTGTGCAGTATTTATGAAAGTGCATATGTCTACGTAACAAGTCAGAATGAATCATAAATATGAATCAAACAAGTTTCAAGCAAGCGGGTCAGGTCGAATGAAATATAAAATGTAAAATACCATTTGCACCAAAAATACGATAAATCAAGAAAATACCATAAATAAAGAAATACGTGCACTGGACTTGGTATAAATGAACTAGGGTGTTACATTGATGTAAATCCCCGTTTTCATTCTAATAAAAGTTTCCGATTCTCTGAATTCCAGTAGTTCTTTTCTCTTTTCCCTAATATTTTGAATTGGTTGGTTAAGCAAGATATTTATATTTTTTTCCCCAAAATATTAAAAACCCTCAGCCCAACTTTCCATTTCCTTTTATAATATTTCCCGGCCGGACTTTTTGATGGAGAAGGGTTAATTGCAAGTTTGCAATTAATATTTTAGTGAGGTATGGGCCGGCCACTGTTGGAGTGAGAATTTTCCTTCTTGTAAATTTCGTGGGCCCCTCTCTTGAGTGTGCAGAATAATTTTTGGAAAGGGAACATGCTTTAATTTTTGTGTGCTGTGAGTGACCCAACATTTGTGCTGGAATGCAACATGAGGGATTAATTAATACATGGTGGATTAATTTTTGGAAGGTGGCTGTGCATTTGGTGAGTGTGCAGGAGAATATTAGTGAGTATGGATTAATTTATTAAATGGGCCTCCTTTAGTGTGCTGTTAACATGATGAATTATTCATAGGTTTTGATAAAAGGAGGTTAATGGAGTGCGCAGGAAGTTTTTATATTGACATTAATTTTTTTGCTAATGGAGTTAGCATTCTTTTGAGTGGGGATTATTAATTAAAAGGTGGCAGTGCACTAATTTGGGGGCTTTATAAATGGGCTGATGCTTTGTGAGAATAGAAATTTGAAGGGACTCATTTTTCCTTTGAGAGAAAGAGAGAGTGAGGTGCACAATGTGTGTGCAGGGGAGCTCATTTTTGGTTCTGGCCGAGCTCATCATTTAGCTTGCTCCATTTTTTTCTCCAGCAAGTATCTAAGCCTCCATGGATTTTTTCTTGCGCACCAATTTCTCCATCATCTTCATGGCAACTCCTTAAACCCCAAAGAGACAATTATACTACACAGTCTACAGCAAATCTTGGGCACGTCGACTAGCCAGCTTCGAGCCCGAGTTGCCTCGGTATTGAGGTGGGAGCCCGTAAAAGACGTAGGCGATGTGGTGCCCTTCCGGCGACGAGATGGAGACCGGACATTCCGCGGGAGATCGGGACGTCAAAGAGAAGACCCGAAGGACCGTATCATCAAGAGTTGTGGGAGCATGCAGCACTCACCTACACGTTCGTGACGACGTTGCTGCCTCGCGACCCCGAGACGTTACCAGGCAAGTATTTACTTGCTTCATGCTATAATAATAGTGTTATCAACCTAGATCATGTAGTTTACAAACTTACCGATTTCTATACGTGTCATGACCTAAGTGCTCGATGTTAGTTACCTATGGAAATAATTGTCTAATTTGACGGAAATCGATATTTTATGTTGGCCCTTATAATGATGAATATCTTGTGTGAAATTCGCTGGAAAACAGATTGTTAGTAACAAAAATCGATACCCCAAATATGCCGTTAAAACTAGAATTTTCTCGTGTCTGAAAACGAATAAAATCACTATAAATCATATGCATAACGGATTGATGTGTTCTAGGGCTTAAATCGAAGACGACTTAACGAACTTTAACCCTATGGAAAATCCTAATGATTTATGTTCTGTGATCATGATGATATCTGGGTCGGAACACGACTCTGGACTGCAGTCCAGAGCGTTTCTGATATTTGTGCTCTGTTCAAAGATCTGCACCACCGTATTTCTTGAAGTCGTATGTTACGGAATCCTACTGTAGATTAAAGATATTTCTATTAGTTTAACAAACCAAGTGGTTCCATTCCATTTCATCACCGTTTGCTATTTTAAAATGTATTTAAAAGGGCAGAACGTATATCTGTCCAGAACAGGTTCTGAAATGACACCCTGAGATTAAACTGGTTATAACTTTCAACGTACAGATGCGATTGAGGATCCGTATGTTGAGTTGAATACTTTATCGAAAACCCTAAATTTCATTTAACTGTGACATCGCAAAATTCTGAGCCAAACTGGGTGCAATTCGTGCCGCGAAACAGACGTTCAGTTCTGAAATTGAAATTTCAGCCGCGAGCACTTAAACTGTAACAGTTATATCTTGAAAACCGAAACTCCGATTGAACTGAAACAAATTTTGATGAATTACTGACTGATTTTTCTATATATCTTACTTACATCATTTTTGCCGAATTCGTAACATATTAATTTGTGCAATTTATTTTAGTTCATGACATGCATGTTAATTCATAACTTACAGAGCTTATTGGTAGCATACATACATATACCATACCCTTGCCATATACTCAGTGTTAGTGCGTGTGGACATTTCATTATCGTGCGCGATAGATATTGGTTTAGGAGTGACGAGTATACCAATGGAAAGTGAATATTCGTGACAGTGATAAATACAGTGAACAGTGATAAAATCGTGCTCAATGGAAAGTGAATATTCGTGACAGTGATAAATACAGTGAACAGTGATAAAACCGTGCCATTGGTATACTTGTACACAACTAGATCAATATCTTAATAGTGTAACCTGGGGGAAAAGGGGAAATCAAAGTGGAAAGAGTATCGTATTTAGCGGGACCGTGTTTAGAGGATGATCATTCGAACCGTGATACTTATACGTGTAGGATAGGATCTAGCGATCCGGCTGACAGGGTTATGTCCCGGGCATGTGGGCCGTTGTCTGGGGTATGTACGAGACTCCTGTTAAACATGATCCTCCTTCCACTATGTGATTTCAAACATGACCTAGAGACCGATAGGGACACAGAACATATTCTGCATCATATAGTGACATAGTGATTACTTGCATTGTTCTTATACTGGTATTACCTCACTTACCTGTTTTATCTTATTATTATAATATTGTTGTTGCGTCGCTCTGACGACCTGAGTATGCATGCTCAGTATGAGGAGAAGATTTAGGCTGGACCAGTGCATCACAGACTTCTTGTCTTGCCAATCCGAGTTACATTCGTTTGTTCCACTTCAGGTCAGTCTTCACATTGTTCCTTTCAGTTACTGCATTTCTCATTATCTGCGCATCTTTACTGTTTACCATGATAAACTAGAAGCCGAAGTGTGACTACGACAGGACATTTCCTTGACCGTAGGAGCATGGCTGGCCTTGTCTACCCCTCGTATTCCGTATTTTGGGAAGCGGGGCGTGACATGGTTTTGTTGGTATCAGAGCATAGGTTGTAGGTTAATCGAGTTTGATTCTTTTGTAGTTGGGTATTGGACCCAATACACGAATCAGAATACTCGTGATTAGGAACATGTCGTGCCACATTGCTATCATGATTCTTGAATCATATCTTTCTTTTATCCTTCGTCTTGACGATATGCAAACCACTTTGCATCTCGACTTGAAACCTTTTGGTTCTCTATTGTTTCTCCATGTTCCTTGATTCTAATACTAGGATTTGGGCGACTTGAGTGGAGTTATGTGATTGTAACTATGAACTGCAGCATGGTTACAATGCGGTACTCTATTTAAGTAACTTGGAGTCCTGGTCTTGATTAATTTCTGTGTTCCATGGTCTTCATATTGCCTTGATTCTCTTACTTTCCAGTTCATATTTTATCGCAAGCTTGAATCCTGTTTACCGTGCTTAATCCTCTTCAGTATCTTGACGTCGGATGAAGTCATCTCGGTATCTTACTTGTTCTTGTTTTTCCCCGCATTAGGATTATTCAATTCTGGTGCATCCCTTTGTTGTTGTCTTGGGAATGGATTTTCGCAGCACTTTCCACACTCATATTGATTGTAAGGAAAGGAAAGTGATTCTCCAGATTCCCGGACATCCGGAGTTTGTTTTGCTGGAGGAGGCAGTTCTGTAGGGCCAGTCGAGTTTAGGGCTAGGCCGACAAACAATGTTCTTTCGTCGATGGAAGTGGATAAGGAAGATATGCCAGCTGTTGTTCGAGATTTCATGGACGTGTTCGAAGACATATCAGGTTTACCGCCGAAGCGAGGCATAGAGTTCGCGATCGATCTTGTTCTTGATGCAGCGCCAATCTTAAGGTATACTATCCAATGGCACCTGTGGAATTGGAGGAAGTCAAGAAGCAGGTTGCCGAATTGCTAGAGAAAGGGTTGGATTTGCAGCAGCGATTCACCTTGGGAAGCTCCAGTCCTTCTAGTTAAGAAGAAAGACGGCACAAGAAGGATGTGTATAGATTATCGGGAGCTGAACAAGGTCACAATAAAAAAACAAGTACCCAATCCCGCACATTGACGACCTATTCGATCAGCTAAGTGGGACCAAGATATTCTCGAAGTTGGACCTCCGTTCTGGATATCATCAAATCAGAGTAGCAGCCGAGGATGTGGGCAAGACGGCTTTCAGGACCCGATACGGACATTACGAGTTCCTTGTGATGCCGTTCGGTGTTACCAATGCCCCAGCAATATTCATGGACTTGATGAACAGGGTGTTCGCAAAGTACTTGGACACGTTCGTCGTTGTGTTTATCGACGACATACTTGTCTACTCGAAGACCTGGAAAGAGCATGCTGAGCATTTACGCACGGTCCTACAAATTCTTCGGGAAGAGAAGCTGTATGCGAAGCTAAGCAAGTGTGAACTCTGGCTCGACAAGGTACAGTTTTTGGGACATATTGTTTCGAGCGAAGGCATCTCGGTGGACCCGGCAAAGATAGAATCGGTCAGAGATTGGCCAACGCCGAAGTCTGTAGCCGAGATCAGGAGCTTTCTGGGATTGGCAGGTTATTATCGGAGATTCGTCCAAGATTTCTCAAGAATCGCGGAACCATTGGCGAGGCTGACACGGAAGGAAGTGTCGTTTACATGGACAGAAGAAAGCACTCAGGCATTCGACACACTAAAGCAGAAGTTAACCACGGCGCCTATTCTTACTGTACCAGATGACTCCGGTGGTTTGGTGATACACAGTGATGCCTCAGGAAAGGGTTTAGGCTGTGTTTTGATGCAACACGGCCGAGTGGTTGCTTACGCCTCTCGACAACTGAGGAACCACGAGAAGAACTACCCTACACATGACTTGGAGTTAGCTGCGGTAGTCTTTGCGTTGAAGATTTGGAGGCACTATCCATTGGGTGAGAAAGTGGAGGTGTATACAGATCACAAAAGTTTAAAGTATGTTTTCACCCAGAAGGAATTAAATATGAGGCAGCGCCGATGGCTAGAGCTGATGGCAGATTACGACTTGGATCTTCAGTATCACCCGGGGAAGGTGAATGTGGTACCAGATGCGCTCAGTCGCAAGCCAGCGGTCATGATGTTGACCGATCAGAGGAGCATTATTGAGGACTTTCAGAGGCTTGAACTTGAAGTCGTTACGCCGAACGCACTCACTCAACTTTGGCAGCTACAGGTGCAATCTTCTCTGGTGGATCGCATCAAGATGGCACAAGCGGATGATCCCCGATTGCAAAAGTTCAGAGAGCAAGTGGAAGCTGGACTGAGAACGGATTTGATTATACATGAAGATGGCTCTCTGAGATTCGGTAGCAGACTTTGCGTACCTAAAGGAGATGTTCGAGAAGAAGTTTTGGCTGAAGCACACTGTTCAGCTTATTCTGTGCATCCAGGAGGTACAAAAATGTATCAGGACCTAAAACAGCACTTTTGGTGGAACGGAATGAAGCGGGAAATTGCGAGGTTCGTATCCAGGTGCTTGGTATGTCAGCAGGTGAAGGCGGAACATCAGAGGACAGCAGGATTGTTACAATCATTGCCGATACCTGAATGGAAGTGGGAGCACATTACTATGGATTTTGTGACGGCTTTACCACGGAGCCCTAGAGGCAATAACGCTATTTGGGTTATCGTCGATCGCCTCACAAAAGCTGCACACTTCCTACCTTTCCGAGTGGGACAGTCGACAGAATCACTGGCAGAAAGATATATGCAGGAGATTGTACGACTTCACGGTGTTCCAGTCAGCATTGTGTCAGACCGGGACACGAGATTCTTGTCGCACTTTTGGAAGAGCTTACAGGAGAGCTTGGGTACCCGCCTTAATTTCAGCACAGCTTATCACCCATGGACAATCCGAGCGTACGATTCAGACGCTCGAGGATATGTTGAGAGCCTGTATATTGGACTTTCAGGGTTCCTGGAAGGACCATCTGCACCTAGTCGAGTTTTCTTACAATAATAGTTATCAGGCTAGTATACAGATGGCTCCTTTTGAAGCACTATACGGGCGGAAATGTCGATCCCCAGTATGTTGGGATGATGTGGGAGAACGAAGACTACTGGGCCCCGAACTCATTGTTCAGACAGTCGACAAAGTCCAAATGATCAGACGCAACAAAACCATGTCACGCCCCGCTTACCAAAATACGGAATACGAGGGGTAGACAAGGCCAGCCATGCTCCTACGGTCAAGGAAATGTCCTGCCGTAGTCACACTTCGGCTTCTAGTTTATCATGGTAAACAGTAAAGATGCGCAGATAATGAGAAATGCAGTAACTGAAAGGAACAATGTGAAGACTGACCTGAAGTGGAACAAACGAATGTAACTCGGAATAAGAAGTCTGTGATGCACTGGTCCAGCCTAAATCTTCTCCTCATACTGAGCATGCATACTCAGGTCGTCAGAGCGACGCAACAACAATATTATTATAATAAGATAAAACAGGTAAGTGAGGTAATACTAGTATAAGAACAGTGCAAGTAATCACTATGTCACTATATGATGCAGTATATGTTCTATGTCCCTATCGGTCTCTAGGTCATGTTTGAAATCACATAGTGAAAGGAGGATCATGTTTAACAGGAGTCTCGTACATACCCGAGACAACGGCCCACATGCCCGGGACATAACCCTGTCAGCCGGATCGCTAGATCCTATCCTACACGTATAAGTATCACGGTTCGAATGATCATCCTCTAAACACGGTCCCGCTAAATACGATACTCTTTCCACTTTGATTTCCCCTTTTTCCCCAGGTTACACTATTAAGATATTGATCTAGTTGTGTACAAGTATACCAATGGCATGGTTTTATCACTGTTCACTGTATTTATCACTGTCACGAATATTCACTTTCCATTGAGCACGATTTTATCACTGTTCACTGTATTTATCACTGTCACGAATATTCACTTTCCATTGGTGTACTCGTCACTCCTAAACCAATATCTATCGCGCACGATAATGCAATGTCCACACGCACTAACACTGAGTATATGGCAAGGGTATGATATATGTATGTATGCTACCAATAAGCTCTGTATGTTATGAATCAATATGCATGTCATGAACTAAAATAAATTGCACAAATTAATATGTTACGAATTCGGCAAAAATGATGTAAGTAAGATATATAGAACAATCAGTCAGTAATTCATCACAATTTGTTTCAGTTCAATCGGAGTTTCGGTTTTCAAGATATAACTGTTTCAGTTTAAGTGCTCGCGGCTGGAATTTCAATTTCAGAACTGAACGTCTGTTTCGCGGCACGAATTGCACCCGGTTGGGCTCAGAATTTAGCGATGTCCCAGTTAAATGAAATTTAGGGTTTTCGATAAAGTATTCAACTCAACAGACGGATCCTCAATCGCATATGTACGTTGAAAGTTATAACCAGTTTAATCTCAGGGTGTCATTTCAGAACCTGTTCTGGACAGATATACGTTCTGCCCTTTTAAATACATTTTAAAATAGCAAACGGCGATGAAATGGAATGGAACCACTTGGTTTGTTAAACTAATAAAAATATCTTTAATCTACAGTAGGATTCCGTAACATACGACTTCAAGAAACACAGTGGTGCAGATCTTTGAACAGAGCACAAATATCAGAAACGCTCTGGACTGCAGTCCAGAGTCGTGTTCCGACCCAGTTATCATCATGATTAAAGAACAGAAATCATTAGGATTTTCCATAGGGTTAAAGTTCGTTAAGTCGGCTTCGATTTAAGCCCTAGAACACATCAATCCGTTATGCATATGATTTATAGTGATTTTATTTGTTTTCAGACACAAGAAAATTCTAGTTTTAACGGCATATTTGGGGGTATCAATTTTTGTTACAAACAATCGTATTTTCCAGCGATACTTATACACAATATTCATTATCAAGTGGGCCAATAGAAGGTATCAGTTTCCGTCAAAATAAACCATTATTTCCATGAGAGACCAGCATCGAACACTTATGTCAAATTATGTATCGGTATTCGGCAAATCCGTAAACTAAATATTTTAGGTTTATACCACTCATATTTTAGCATGAAGCAAGTAAAAACTTGCTTGGTAACGTCTCGGGGTCGCGAGGCAGCAACGTCGTCACGAACGTGTAGGTGAGTGCTGCATGCTCCCACAACTTGATGATACGGTCCTTCGGGTCTTCTCTTTGACGTCCCGATCTCCCGCGGAATGTCCGGTCTCCATCTCGTCGCCGGAAGGGCACCACATCGCCTACGTATTTTACGGGCTCCCACCTCAAAACCGAGGCAACTCGGGCGTGAAGTTGGCTAGCCGACACGCCCAAGATTTGCTGTAGAATAATGTAGAACCTTGTCTCTTTGGGGTTTTGTATAGTTGCCATGATGGAGGAATTTTGCACAAAGAATTTCATGGATGCTTGATGGAGAAATTGAGCATGCAAAGGAAATGAAATGGAGCATCCATGAAGGAATGAGCTCGGCCAAACCAAAACAGAAAATGAGCTCTGTAGAATGAGAATGAAGCAAGCACCCAGCACCCTTAAGTAAGCTCACAGCTTCCTCACCTCAATATAAATTAATCAACCTCCCTTTTTAATTCCAATGTGACCATCACAAAAAGAATCTCCAGCACTTCCTTTAAGTTCTTTAATTAATCCATTATGTCAAAATGCTTCAGCACTCACATTCCCTTACTAGTGGCCGGCCCATTCAACATTAATTAACATTCACAATGCACACTGCCATGTTCAATTGCACTCATACATTCATAAATTAATCCCTCATCCACCAGGATGCAGTGGCCGGCCCATTAGCACAATGCATTAGTTGGGCCCACGAAATTCCATGCAAGAAACATTTACACAAAATGTTAATTGCAAACTTGCAATTAACACCCTCCAACGAAAAGTCCGGCCGGGAAAGAACAAAGAAAAACCGGCCGGAACGAAATGCAAACTGGCAATGGGCCGGGGAAATATTATAAAAGGAAATGGAAAGTTGGGCTGAGGGTTTTTAATATTTTGGGTTAGGAATTTTTTTAACAAAATTTAGTTTTAGTTTTATTTAGCTTTGATTTTGAATCTTGGATTTTAACTTTTAGGTTTTGGGAAAAATATAAATATCTTGCTTAACCAACCAATTCAAAATATGAGGGAAAAGAGAAAAGAACTACTGGAATTCAGAGAATCGGAAACTTTTATTAGAATGAAAACGGGGATTTACACTCGAACTACGAAACAACCAAGTTACTCAAGCCGAAGTGGAGAGCATTGACGAATCTCCTCCTTGTAGCTCTTTCCTTCTAGGCAACCATTGACCAGATGTTCGTCGGATTCACAAATCAAGCACTGCCCTTTATCCTTACGACAATCTCTCTGAAGGTGTCCTGGTCGCTTGCAACAACCGCAACGTTGAGTTCTCCGCTGCTTCCGTTGCGGAGGAACAAATGAGCTCTTCATCTTCACATATCTACTTTGTTTAACAGGGTTTCCCTTACGATTGGAGGCTTCCGCTGGTGCTTGAGTCATTTGCCTTCTTAGTCTTTCGGCTAAGAGATCGTTCATTCGCGCATGGGCTTCCTTCAAACTTTGCAGTACACCCAACATCTCGGCGGTTTGACTCTGGGGAGTGGAGATAGAAGAAGAATCGTTGGAAGCCAGGTTTTAGCTTCCGCTGCGCTACTCTGATAGGAACTTAAAATATGCAACGCGATACGTAATATGAAAATAGTAGATGGAGAGTACAGGGATACAACGAATATACAATACAACGAATAACCACAAAACCCACCTAAGCAAACTGCACAATGTGAGCTGATGTGGTATCCGTAGCAAAAGATGATAGATGAATAGCCAGCCTCGACTACTCTGGGGAACACTCTGTAATACCTGTAGCACAACGGGGGTGAGTTGCCAACTCATGAATAGTAAATAACATATGCAGGTAATCGCAAGTATGTACGTACAGCATGAATCTAAGATATGACAATTCCAGTAATAACAGGTCATATGAGAACAAAATAATGGAAAGTACACTAACAAGTACCACCAATATATAAAGCAATAATGATATGACAACAGTATGCAATAATCATGCACTGGGGATATGAGAAAGTAAATGTGCAAAACTCATGAAGGTACACTCACAGGTACTCCTAATACATGGAACAGTGCACAAGTATATAAAGATGAGGTATGGAGTGAAATATGTCATTTCCACGGAATCCTGACATCGTGGTAGGATCACAATCCAGCAAGACAATTCAAAATCCCAATTCCTCAAATCAGCCCCCAAATTGGCTCTCATATCATCTAAGTGTCGCATCTCCTTAACTGCACAATATCAAGTATATCTCGCATATGTATCGAATGTACAACATCAAGTAGATCTCACATATCTAGTATGTACAATATCAGTATATCTCACATATATCACATGTACAACATCAAGTGGATCTCACATATCTCGTATATACAATATCAGGTATATCTCACATATATCAAATGTACAACAGCAAGTGGATCTCACATATCTCGTATGTACAATATCAGGTATATCTCACATATATCAAATGTACAACAGCAAGTGGATCTCACGTATCTCGTATGTACAATATCAACATCCAATCCCAATGAATCTTTTATGTCCCAAATCAAATCTCCAGCACAGTTCTAACATCCTAATATAATGTCATAATAAATATGATGAGGGCAATACACATATATTAGCGTCCCATTCCACTAATATTGGTGTAAGGGTATATATAACAACGGCTAAATCCCCTGTTATATATACAAAGGTATTAAAAGAAATATCATGAAAACCAAAGTGCCAAGCATCGACACAGAAATCCTGACCACGTATCATACGCTATCCCGAAAGCACGAGTGCCTAGCTCTGACCCTCGCCTTTCGACGTATGCATACGTACATGACTCCCAACGGTGTCTCCGTGATCCCCCGCCGAGTCATGGGTATTGTCACCGGTAGGTACTCGCCCGCCTCCAGGCTCAATCGGCAAAGTCCATCGATCTTCTTGCCGAGGGGAACCATACCGGGCCCCACCATGTACCCTCTACGGCCTCGACGCCTCCTCGTAGGGGTATATATAATCAGCACCGATAAAACCCATGGTGGATGCACAAATATCATATCAAGGAAACCGGGTGTTTCAATGTATGCATAATTTCATGAACTCCCGCGGTTCCCAAATCCAGAAAACATCATGTAAAATCCAAATAATAATGCGCAATCCAGGAATAAATATATACGATATATCTGAAATGCGAGCATATAAATGAGAATATGTAGCTGAAACCAGATGTATGCGAAACCAATAAGGTACAGTTAAGTAACATCAGTAAAGGTAAATATATAACTGCAACTGAATATGTGTGTAACATACAGGTGTAGCAATGTATAGGTATCTACCTATAAGAATTGATGTCGTATACCCCCTGGGTATAAGTAAAATATGTAGGATATCCCCCTGGTATAAGTAAAACATGTGCAAGTATACCTGTAGATGTATCGCAAGGTGTAAATGTACCCATCACTAAAGGTATGATACACTATAGGTATACCGATAAGCTAGATGTCTAGTGTGATAAGCCTATAAGGAGTTGTGTGTGACATGGAAATTATTGACGGTGTGTGTGTAGCATACAATCCGTGCTCGTGCAACATGAACCGTCAATAATATGTGCACTGTCCTACGGCTGCTAGTCACAGTACAACTATAGCAAGAAAATAAGGTAAAGGCGCAATTCTAACAATGACGTAGAATATGCGACAAGTATTAGAATCCTAGCCCAGACGCATAACGCCATGCGGGCGATTCCCCTGTAGATGTTAAATCTACTCACCTACGCTCCAAGCTATGTGAAGCCTACCACCTGCTTTCCCCTTGTCGTAGCGTCTGAAGTCCCCGCTTGCGAACCTAAAATTTCACAAACACATCACATAAGCATATATTCTACATCGACGAAAAGTTATCGAAACGCAAGAATAACGCCCTGAAAATAACACTGCGCGCTTAGCGCATCTAACGCGCACGACATCGGCCAAAAATCTTAACTATGGTCGCCAAACTACGAAACACCTAGTCTAGATTCCGATCGTCCCGATCACGCATTCAAAACACAATAATAAACGTTGTCTCAATATAATTAACGTCGCAACGTCAAAAGAAACCCACGCCTAAAAGTTACCAAAATCTAGTAAGCAGTATTTATCATTTTAGCACAAAAGTACAAGTTTTACTAAAACTATAATTTACAAATATCCTCAAATAGCATGGTTAAACCATTTAAACCTTTATTAAAAATTTAGTTTTCACTAATTAGGATTAACAAAAAGTCTAGTTTGTAATTAAGCTTAATAGGCGATTAGGAAAAATAACAATTATCATTTTCACAAAATACTTCACTTTTCCAAATCTAATTTTCAAGATTAACCATTTTAACCATACAAAATCATAACTTGCAATTTATACTAATTATCATAAATTAGCAAAACATGAAATTAAAGCTATACTAAAACGCTTAAATAGCTAGCTTAAAGAATTAAGCAACAATAAAGGATTAGAGTTAGGAATTATACCTCTAAATTGATTTTGAAATCAACAATTTTCCATACCCACAAATTGGGTTCGGCATAAACTGATGGGGGCTAAAAAGTTTTATGTGGAAATGGGAAAATCACAAGGAGAGAATGGCTATATTAATTGAAGCACATATCAATTAATATAAACAATTCATATCAAAGAATGGAGGAGGTGGGAGGCGGCCATACACAGAGAAAGGGAGGGGCTGAAGAAGGGCTCTCTGAGGAATGAGGAATGATAAATGAAATGGTGGTATGAAGGATTAATTAAAAGAACACAATAAAATAATACCTCATTCATCACAAGCAGCCACACCAAAATCAATCACCACACATCAATTATACAATTGTGGGGCCGGCCACAACATGGGGCTGCTCATTTAATGAGCTCGGCCAAGAGGAGAAAAAAAAAATGGGGATCAAAATGTGGTCTGTGGAATGAGAAAGGAGAAAGGTATAAGCGGAGAGATTGAATACATTAATTGATGCTACACATCAATTAATATATTTTATCCATGTCCAATTAAGGGAGGGGCCGGCCACTTCACAGTGAATGGGAGGGGGTGAGCGAAAGAGTTGTAGGAGGTGACCACATCCACAACCTTATCAACTAAAAAAAATCCTAAAGCAAACAAAATGACAACCATGCTTGCATTAATTTATACAAGTGCCCAATGACTCATCAACCAATCAATCCCACCTCCATCTACAAAGATTACGTCCATGCTAGCAATGATGAAGGGAAAATTGGAATTTGGCCAAAAAAGATATGCACAATAAAAAAATATTAAAATAATATTTTTTTTTTTCGGAAAATTTTTTTTTGAACCAAAACCTCCCAAATACCTTTAAAGTTCGCGCACAAGCTTTATTTTAGCTAAAATAAGTGCCGGTAAGTTACTACGGACGTTTGATCGAAATCGGGTTAAAACGGGAAAAACCGACAATTTTGTCCAAAAACAGGAAAATTCACAAAACGATTTCTGAAACGTTACAATCTCCCCCCCTTATAAAAATTCGTCCCCGAATTTCAAATTTTTAACTAAGCGTACCTTCAAAGATAA
This sequence comes from Agapanthus africanus, assembly GCA_030015575.1. Lineage (NCBI taxonomy): Eukaryota > Viridiplantae > Streptophyta > Magnoliopsida > Asparagales > Amaryllidaceae > Agapanthus > Agapanthus africanus. Next base: position 767,542,779 of record CM057339.1, read on the forward strand.
GAGTATAAAACTCCCAATTCTCGTCCGCAGCCTACCAAGTGATCACTATACGGCTACGTCCAAGAAAACTCTCCACAGCTGGCAAGACCCTTGACCGAAGTTTCTCCACCTGCCGAACCATTAACACCAATGGCTGCTGGTGAACGAAGAGACCGAGTCTAAACTAATGGTCTGTGCTGAATTATGTGAAAAAGTCATGAAGGTAATTGCAAAAATCAACACAAGAAAACGGGGTGAATACTCAATAATCTGGGCGGAAGTGCCAAATTAAAGGCAACAGAACTAACTCACTTTAAGGATCTGGATAGGACCTACAATTCTGGGTAAGTTTCCCAAAACTCAACATGTCATCCATCGGAAAGTCCGTAGGAATACATGATCTCCCACTGCGAACTCAAGTCTGTGACCAACATGGCCGGCATAAGACCTCTGTCTGCACTGGCTACTCATCCTGACCTGAACCAACTGGATCATCTCCGAAGTCTCTAGACTAGCTGAGGTCCAACAATTCTACTACGCAGAGTCAGAAAAACAGACTGGTGATCGACACGGCCTGTCTAAACCTAAAGGTTGCCAATTGGAATGTCTCCTGATAACAGCTATCGAGAAGTCTCCTACAATGGCGAGTGAAGATCCCAACTGCCGCAAACAACAAATGAACACAAACGCACAACAAGACGAACACCTTGAAACGAAACCTGAAATTTCTCTTTACACTCCTGTCCACCCGTAACTATCTCACCAGTCACGTCAATATTGGCGGAACTTGAATGAATATAGAGAGTTGACTGATGTGCTTGCTCTAAAATTTCATGTCTCTACCCGATAACATCAGGTACACAAATGCATTCCTAACTTAGCACAACCTTATCACAATTACAGACTCCGAATCAAAAGCAAGAACTGATGCGGTTGCTAACTGAATCTTCAACTGCCGAAAACTCCGTACACATGCCTCAGTCCAAAGAAAAGAACTTACTTTCAGGTCTGTACAGTCAACGGTGCAACAATACGCTAGTAATCCTTCACGAAACGGCGGTAAAACCCTGCTAAACCCAAAATCAAAGGACCTCCGTCCTGCACACAAGTCCGGGCCTAAGCTGTACGGTCTCGATCTCCCTCAGAACCATACAAAACCGTCTCCCGTAACTACAAGACCTAGGAGTCAACACAAACAAGCCTGAAGGAACACTCCAAGAATCTAGCAAAAAGCTGGGGCTCTCCCAATGTCTGCAAAACAAATTCTCAAATGCTGCCCCTGTTCCTCAAGACACAAAGTATAGACCAGAATGTCGTCAAAACACAACAGCAACTGGTCGAGGAACGGCCTGAAGAATTCTGGTGCATCATATCCACAAATGCTGCTAGGGCATTGGCGAGTCCAACGACACCACCAAAACACAAACTTCCCGTAGCACGTACAAAAGCATTATTCGGAATGCCACCACTCCGAACCCGCAACAATGATGACCTGATCCCAACAAACTTAGAAAAAGTCTCTCACTCTGGAGCTGATCGAAGAAATCGTCAAAGCGAGGTAAATGATACCTAACTGCACCGTAAGCCGGTCCAATTGACGATCTATCAATCCACAACCGCAATCTATCGTCTTTCTCCCTGACGAAAAGAAATAAGAGCTCCCAAAAGCGAAACACTCGGACATACAAACCTCCCAACAAACAACTCTGCAGCAGATCCTTAAGCTCCCTGAATTTCGCTAGCTCCTCTGGAACATCGTCGAAAAACTTTCGCACGATAAGTACTCGGTCCAACAATCCCAACGTGGCTCCGGTATCACGAATGAATGCCAAGAATCCACGACATCTCCTCCAAACTGACTAGCGGAAAAGGCTGAATTCAAGCTGTGAGAGGTGGCACAACTATCCACCTGCACCACAAGAACTGACTCACCGGGAAAACAAATCCTGACTGTTTCCTCACGGTAGTCCACAGACGCTTAACACGTAGCTAACCAATCCATGCCCAGGAGAACGTCAAATCCAACATCTCTAGAAGGATCCAATGACGGCAAAATCTCCTCACCGATTGGCATACGACTGAAATACGTGTCGCGCAACAAAAGAATCGCTGACAAAAGTTAACACAACAAAACGGCCGATCTAACTAACACGATCCTCGTCCCAACCCCGGCACAAAGTGCGAAAACCAACAAGTACATCAAAAGAACATGTACAAGGATACCTGACAAGTCTGCACTGGACGCCCGTGCGTCCGGATGAGTAGAAACAAACTCTCGTGTCTGCCTTCTACCCACAACTGGCTGAAATCCTCCACTCTGCGGTAAAGTTGTCTCGCAACTACGTGGCTCAGTATAAGCTCGAACCCGATGATACAAACTCCCGCACCGATAACATCCGGAGGAAAACTGCTGACCATCCTGGGGATAAGAGCTAGACGACGGTCCTCGCCTCAAGCCTCTTGTACTCCTATGCCGTGCACGAAACCTGTCACGACGACTGAACCTCTGTCCCTGGACTGGCACACCTGTACGGGTCCTCCACTGTCCTGGAACTCACAAAGTCTCTGGAATACGGGTCTCGTCGATTGGGGTTACATCCACTGGTGCTACGTAAGTGATAAACTGCTGCATGTTGATCCCAAGGAACAACTGTGTAACAGGGGTGACAACCTCCTGTCGCTGCGTTCGAACGGCATCAACTAATGATCCCATCGTCTGGCGCAAGTCCAGCATCGCTGTCACAAGCCTAGCGATACTATTTGTCAAAGGCGGATCCGTCTGCACCTGTGCAACCAGCGTGCCATCCTGGTCAGTGCTCGTCTCACCCGAGCCAACTCTGACCTCGGCCCTCGCTGCACCACACTGAGTCCCCATAGTCATCGTCGGCAAAGGCTATAAATAGGAATATGATTCGATATGAACAAGGAAATCGAATCACAAGGATATGAATCATCAAGGAAGGAATTTCAAACAACTTGTACTTAGGCACTTTAGGTATGTACCGTTCTGCTAACGCTTTCGTCGACTGACCAACTCGAATGGTATGAAAAGAGCTGCCTTGGTCAATCGATCAACGATCACCCAAACTGCATTATTTCCCTTAGGACTCCGCGGTAAAGCTGTCACAAAATTCATGGTTATTAATATTTAGGCGATGTTCCAATTCCCGATGATCACATACCCGAGTTGATCACAAGCCCGAGAAAGAGTTAGTGAACTCTTGGGATTGATACATGATGATGTATGAAAGGCCCCCTGTCTACATATGCAATGACCGGTTCTTGGTACTTCATTACTTTCTTTGATAATCTCTCAAGATTCAGAAAAATGTTCCTGTTGAAACACAAATCCGAAGCTTTTGAGATATTCACAGAATATAATAGAAGTAGAGAACCAAAAACGGGTATAAGTATTATGTCCTTTGATGAGATCAAGGAGGAGAATACTTGAGCATGGAAATCCTGGACTATTCTAAAGGAGAATGAGATTCTCTCTCAGCATTACTCCTCCGTATACACCATAGCACGATGGAATATCGGGGCGGAGCGAATGCACCCTATGTGATATGGTGTGCTCCATGATGAGTACTACTGAGTTTCCTATTGGGAGTTATGCACTTGCGAAGCTGCGTACCTATTGAATAGGGTTCAAATCAAATCAGGTGCCTACTACTCCATATGTGATATGGTAAGGGAAGAGCCCATCTCTTAAAGATGTTAAGATTTGGGGTTGTCCGGCCTATGTCTAAAAACCTAAATCCAGACAAGCTCGAGGCAAAGTTAAAACTGTGGAAGTTTGTTGGATATCCCAAGCATTAGCAAGGGAATATCTTCTACCTAACTGAGGAACAAAAGTTATTTTGTTTCTCAGCATGCCACCTTTGTGAAAGGGAATTTCTTGTGAAGAAATTAGTGGTCATGAGGTAGAACTGGAAGGAGTTCCAGCTACAGCAAATGATTTGGTCGAACCAAAAGATTCAATAGACACTAACGAACCTCAGCCTCTCCGCCGATCTAGTAGGGTTCCTCACCCACCTAAGAGATACTTTGGTTTCTCTATGACAGTGGGAGCGAGGATTTCATTTTACCCCAGCGTTTCCCGAGACCGGAAGGTGTTCCGACGGGTTGTAGTCCTCGCGAGGGGGCATGCGTAGAAAGTAGCGTCTGAGGGACCCGTTGGCGCCACGGCAATCCCATGGGATGGGGTTGCTTACTGACCAAAGTGGTATGACCTAACTAGTTTCAAGCAGGCCATCAGGAGTGGGACTCTGTAAGAATGGCTGGATGATTAGCGATCTGAGATGGAATCCTTATACACCAACAAAGTATGGACTTTGGTTGCTTTGTCTGAAAGGTTAAATCCCCATCAGAAGCAAGTATATCTTGAGAAGATTACTTGGTGTACATGGAAAAGTTGAGACTTTCAAAGCTATGCTTAAGTCCATCCAGATCCTACTTGCCACTGCTACATACCTTGACTGCGATATCTGGTGGTTGGGTGTCATGACTGCTTTTCTAAAAGAAGTTTTAGAAGAGAGCGTCTATAAGTACACAGCCAGAGGGCTTCGTAGACAGTGGGAGCAGCGGAAAAGTGTGCAAGATGTTTTATGTGATAAAACAGGCATCGCGGAGTTGGAACATCTGTTTTTGATGTGGTAGTCAAAGAGTTTGACTTCATCAAAATAAATAGATGAACCTTGTATATACATAAAAGGTAGTAGGGAGTATGGTGGTGATCCTCGTAGAGTACGTGGATGACATACTCTTGATAGGGAAGGAGTTTCCTATGCTACGCTCAGTCAATCTCCTCTTATTATAAAGATTCTCCATATAAGATCAAAGGTGATACCTCCTAAATCCAGGGTTTTGGATCTATGAGATAGATCTAAATGGATATTAGGATACTCACTAGTTGTAGTGAGATAGTATCAATCGATCTTGGGAGAATCACTGGAAAGGTTCCAGGGTGATATAGACGACTGAATGTCAGTCGCAGGTATTGTCTTTACCCTTAGTAGAGGGACGGTATGTTGGAAGAGTTCCAAGCTAGATACCGTGACATACTAGAAAGGCAAGATACGTCATTATTAAAGATGCTACCAAAGATAAAATCTGGATATATATATATAAAAGTTCATAAGATGAACTTCGTTCCTACCATTGTGTGACAATGAGGTTGTGTCTTTAGCCAAGGAACTACCGTCCCATCAGAAATCCAGATATATAATTCTTAGGCAGCATCACCTGATCATAGAGATGGTTGATCTCCAGGGAGATCAAGGTTAGGAGAGTAGATACAGAGGAAAACAGAGCGGATCCACTCACTAAGGCTTTATTCCCAGTAGAGACTTTTATGGGATGGTTGAGTATGAGATACTTAAACCACAGCTGATTGATTGGTATGTGATACCATAACAGATGGCCCTAGTGCAAGTGGGAGATTGTTAGTTATATGTGTGCCCTAGAGGCCATTACTGTACATACGATGTATATTGTAGTGGATGCTTGGACATATATAGGGAGGACTTTCTTGCTCGACATGATAGTACGCTATCTGGTTGTTCTTTATCTAAACATGTACTCCGATTGTCTCTTTTGTTACATGTTGATAAAGCCCTTAGGATTTGTACTCGACTACTGGGACTATGATGAGATCATACTAGTGAGGCCACTGTAGTCTATGAGTACATCCTATAACTGTTCCTAGTCGAGGGTGTGTCGAGACAGGGCATTGATACACCAGAGTAGACTAGCGTATACGCATCTTGACCCATATGATGGGCGATGGATGATCCCATATCCATCGGTGTTTGACATCAAGGATGGTGTATAAATTATCCATTTCCAAAAGCAAATTAAAGGTTCTAATAATACACCAAATGAGTCACATAACACCTCCTAAATTCCAAAAACTTTACAATCATGACTCAACCATCCAAATGAATCCCCCCCTCAAAGAATTCGGCCATGAATAGAAAACAGGGAATTTCTCGATTTACGTGCACAATGTACCGCTTAAAATAATATTTTATTTGGGAAAAATTTTATCTGAACCAAAACCTTCCATATACCCCCAAAGTTTGCGCACTAGCTTTATTTTAGCTAAACTAGGTGCCGGTAAGTTTTTATGGACGTTTGATCACAATCGGGTTGAAACGGAAAATACTGACTATTTTACCTTAAAACGGAAAAATTTTCAGAAAATTTGAAATTTTAGCAGTGGCTCAATAAACACCAAATACTAACAATTATATAGCTAGAATATGTATATTTAATTTTATAATAAAGATATTTGCATTTTGACTTTTTACAGAAAACACCCTTATTTTACCGTTTTTTCGAAAATTCACCGAAACGATTTTCAAAACGTTACAATCTTCCCCCCTTAAAGAAATTCGGTCCCCGAATTTAAATTAAAACTTCCCCCAAATACTAAAATATTTCAGCCAAAACCATCAAATCGCTGGGCTCCGAAATCATAAATACATAAAACAAAACGTAGGGCAACGCATGCGCATGAAAAATGAGCATATAACTCAAATCAGAACTCCATCAAGCATCCCGCAATCATCGGAGTCATGGGGAAGACATCAATACCAAATCAAAAGCAAAATCAATATGATATAACTCAAAACTATACATGTAAATATCGAATCTATATCTGTAAGTATCTGAAGGAAATGCATGCCAAATCTCTTTAAGTCGCTGTGCAACGCGTATAACACTGCACAGTGGCGGACGTCTATCATAAGAAAATAACTATATACATATATACCTTTGTTTGAAATGTACGTTCCGCCGTTTTGGAAACAATTTAGAAGGGTCTCCTTGTTTTAAACATTTCGTGTCATATCAGACACGTAGGTAAATACTGAGGCTATAGCTCGCTTTTTGGAAATCCCTTCAATAACTATCAATGCATGCAAAATATATTCAGGTACTGTCCTCTGACTAGTCCTGCTCAGTACGAAAACATATAGCAATATCATAAAAACGTCATGCTCTATAAGAAAAAGCAATCCCAAAATACGCGTCTGAATACTACGTGCGTCTTGTGCGCACGGAAATCAAAATCCAAATATGTGCCATACATATGCACAAAAACAACATCTAAGTGCATCGGGTGTGCACGAAACATCTGTCATAGGCAACATGTGTGCCTGATAGCAAAATCAGGTGCATCTGACATGCACGAAAAATCTCGCTTTAGTGCATCTGGTGTGCACCAAAATCACACTTCAAAACATGCGCCCAATATGCGCGAAAATCCAAATCAGGTGCATCCGTCGTGCACGAAATCATGAAATCCAATATCAAGTGCCGAACATGCGCAAAATCAAATCAGGTGCACAAGGTGCACAAAACAAATATCGAACATCACCATCGAAATCAAAGTCCAATGCATCTAAATGCACAAAAGGCGTATCACTGCACTGCAAGCATATATAAACTATACAGAGTGCAGGAACCAAATCGTGTGCGTGCATACGCACAAAACCAACTCAAATGTCTAAAACCGTAACATCACAAATATGTGAAACCAAGGCTCGAAAACGATATCAAGTACAACACTGTGCAAAAATCGTAAATCCTCAATCATCAAAATCAAATCATGCGGATAAATCGCCCAAAATACCGAAATCAAGTATGGCGGAATAGTTCCGCTCAAGCACATCCTCCAAGAATCTCTGGCCCACTGTCGTGGTCACTCATGGCATATCTCGTCGACGATCCTGATCTCTGGCCTGCTGGTGTGCGTAGCAAACCACTCCTGGGTCCAAGTCTTCTCTGTGGATTACCAATCTCATGATCCATCGGCTCATCGGCCCTGTCAAATGTGCTAACGGGGACGATTCCGTTCTGGCGCTTCTCTGGTCATCTCTCGGTCAATCATCGTGACCACTCGTAAGGCAGCATATCACTGGCGTCGGCCTCTGGTTCTCTGAACGCACATGACACATCAAATCCTGGGTACAAATATCATTGCAGCAGTATCCTGGAAGGAATCCTGCTCAAGGTCTCTTCCAAGTCTCGTCTCTGCCTAACTGTCCGGAAGTCATTGTCCTTTACTATATATGCTTCTTGTTCCGGAACGGCTGCATACTCATCGCGACTCCTTCTGGAAGGTATATCCAAGTACCATGCCTCGGCATGCGCATCGCACCTCTGATGTCGGCGGAGTGGAACGTCATTATATCCAAATCCTGTACGAACCTCTTACTCCACTTTTCTCTAATGTCGACTGCTTCAGGCTTGTCTTATCAGGGCTGCATGGACTAAACTCCAACGGCTATCCTCGTATCTGGAGTCTCCCAAGAAGTGCATCTCATCACCTAGCATCTGAATTAAGTCGAGCCATCCGATCGAGTCGTCAAAACTTCATAATCCCCCAAGAGCTCAACCTATTGGACACAGTTTAATAGTATTGAGTACATACCACAGCATCGGTGGTCCAGCCGTAGAAGGGCAAACCCAAGCTTCACTAATGGCGCAGCAGGACTGCCGCAACCTTAGGGTTCAAAGGCTTTCACACGGTCATTAAGTCGAGTTAGGGTTTCATTCTTCTAGAGGGACCATAGAATTGCCTGCATGTCCTCCCGACTATTTTAACTCGGAATGATAGGTTTCTGACACTCGATCGTCTCTGTCGACTCTCAACGTCTCCACGTGAAGTCGTCTCTTGCTGGAATCAATCTATCGGATGACCTCTCATCGGTTCGGCGAACGAACCGCATGTCCTAGTCATTCATCCTCGGTGACTAGTGATCTTCTATCATCTCTTAGTACAACTTGTACTGCAGAAGCTCCAACGTCTGGGGCGATATCTCGTCGTTCGCAGCAACAACTAGCTCACTCGTCTGCATGCTGAACCGTGCCTCAATCATCATGAGCAAGCAATACGCCAACGGTTATCAAAGTCTGGCTGGCCTCTACCGGTGGCTCAACCCTCTGGTGCTAATCTGCACGTCCGAGTAATCTCATACGGCGATCCATCCCACGCTCGTGGCGCAAATACAAACAAAAGACACACCTTTGCAATCGTGTGTCACCGGAATCACGACCTGGTCAGTCCTCGTTCGTGACGAGCTCATGCTGACCGCAACTCTAGCCATAGCTCTCCCTGCCCGTAATCGTGGCAGTAAAACCATACTGGTACTGATGAGGCTAGATCAGGAATGAATATGATACTGAACAAAGAAATGTACATCCTAAGGCTTCTTAAGTGGAGTGGCGTGTCGTAAATATGCCGCGGAACATACCAACGGTACGTCACTCTACTTTAGTCACCTATTCCATCAACCAAGGGTCATCCTATACTCTGAAAGTAAAACCTACCATAACTAATGATCCTTGAACCCGATTGGCATGAAACTAAATTCGGTGGTTAGATAACTGAACATACTAATTATTAACTGTTTATTGTTTAGCTAAACCGTACACGTTTGATTTATGATAATTTATGCAAGTGGTAGATTGTTGATTCATGACATCTTAAACATGCGTTATATACTGTTTTACGCATCATATCTCACACCTGTCATTACAGTGATAACCTAGTGATAACGTGCATTTACCCAGTGTTAGAATTTAGTGATGATTGTGGCAAGTACGTCAGTGTTCGTGTATCCGTGAATAAGTGGAAGTGAATGAATAAGTGATTAAGTGAATGAATAAGTGAAAGTGAATGAATAAGTGAAAGTGAATGAATAAAGTGAAAGTGATACGTACTTGTACACAATCAGTGACCCTATTATTCTATTGCATTGTCGACGTCTGTGGGATGCGTGTACGTGTGACTATAAGTGGTATGGGACACTTATGGAAGCGCTTGCACGGGTGTCACAGATAAGGCATCCGACACTGCCATTTATCTTAGGTATTAGTCGGGACGTGCTTGATGGAGGTCCTGCCTCCAGTACGTATTTTGCCTTTCTAGTATGTCACGGTATCTAGCTTGGAACTCTTCCAACATACCGTCCCTCTACTTAGGGTAAAGACAATGCCTGCGACTGACATTCAGTCGTCTTTAATCACCCTGGAACCTTTCCAGCGATTCTCCCCAAGATCGATTTGATATTATCTCACTACAACTAGTGAAAATCCTAACATCCTATTTAGATCTATCTCATAGATCCAAAACCTAGGATTTAGGAGGTATCACCTTGATCTTATATGGAGAATCCTTGTGATAAGCGGAGATTGACCGAGTGTATCATAGGAAACTCTTTTCCTATCAAGAGTATGCCATCAACGTACTCTACGAGGATCAACACCATACTCCATACCACGAGGTTCAACCATTTTGATGAAGTCAAACTCTTTGACTACCACATCAAAACAAATGTTCCAACTCCGCTGTGATTCTCCCCAGGATCAATTGATACTATTTCACTACAACTAGTGAGTATCCTAATATCCATTTAGATCTATCTCATAGATCCAAAATCCTGGATTTAGGAGGTATCACCTTTGATCCTATATGGAGAATCATTTATAATAAGAGGAGATCGACTGAGCGTAGCATAGGAAACTCCTTCCCTATCAGGAGTATGTCATCCACGTACTCTACGAGGATCACCACCATACTCCCTACTATCTTTTATGTATATACAAGGTTCATCTATTATTTTGATGAAGTCAAACCCTTTGACTACCACATCAAAACAGATGTTCCAACTCCGCGATGCCTGTTTTATCACATAAAACATCTTGCACACTTTTCCGCTGCTCCCACTGTTTACGAAGCTCTCTGGCTGTGTACTTATAGACGTTCTCTTTTCTAAAACTTCATTTTAGAAAAGCAGTCATGACACCCAACCACCAGATATCGCAGTCAAGGTATGTAGCAGTAGCAAGTAGGATCTGGATGGACTTAAGCATAGCTTTGTAAGTCTCAACCTTTCCATGTACACCAAGTAATCTTCTCAAGATATACTTGCTTCTGATGGGGATTTAACCCTTCAGATAAAGCAACCAAAGTCCATACTTTGTTGGTGTATAAGGATTCCATCTCAGATCGCTAATCATCCAGCCATTCTTACAGAGTCCCCACTTCTGATGGCCTGCTTGAAACTAGTTAGGTCATACCATTTTGGTCAGGCAACAACCCCATCCCATAGGGTCGCCGTGGCACCAAAAGGTCCCTCAGCAGCTACTTTGTATGCAGTCCCCATTGCGAGGACTACAACCCGTCGGAACACCTTCCGGTCTCGGGAAACGCTGGGGTAAAATGAAATCCTCGCTCCCACTGTCATAGAGAAACCAAAGTATCTCTTAGGTGGGTGAGGAACCCTACTAGATCGGCGGAGAGGCTGAGGTTCGTTAGTGTCTATTGAATCCTTTGGTTCTACCAAATCATTTGCTGTAGCTGGAACTCCTTCCAGTTCTACCTCATGACCACTAATTTCTTCACAAGAAATTCCCTTTCACAAAGGTGGCATGCTGAGAAACAAAACAACTTTTGTTCCTCGGTTAGGTAGAAGATATTCCCTTGCTAATGCTTGGGATATCCAACAAACTTCCACAGTTTTGACTTTGCCTCGAGCTTGTCCGGATTTTGGTTTTCAGACATAGGCCAGACAACCCCAAATCTTAACATCTTTAAGATATGGGCTCTTCCCATACCATATCACATATGGAGTAGTAGGCACCTGATTTGATTAGAACCCTATTCAATAGGTATGCAGCTTCGCAAGTGCATAACTCCCAAAAGGAAAATAGGAAACTCAGTAATACTCATCATAGAGCACACCATATCACATAGGGTGCAATTGCTCCGCCCCGTTATACCATCGTGCTATGGTGTATACGGAGGAGTAATGCTGAGAGAGAATCTCATTCTCCTTTAGAACAGTCCAGGATTTCTATGCTCAAGTATTCTCCTCCTTGATCTCATCAAGGGACATAATACTTATACACGTTTTTGGTTCTCTACTTCTATTATATTCTGTGAATATCTCAAAAGCTTCGGACTTGTGTTTCAACAGGAACATATGTCTGAATCTTGAGAGATTATCAGAGAAAATAATGAGGTATAAAGAACCGGTCATGGCATATGTAGACAGGGGGCCTTTCATACATCATCATGTATCAACCCCAAGAGTTCACTAACTCTCTCTGTTTCTAATAAACAGAGCTATGGTCATCTTATCTATGTGACATGACTGGCAAGTTTCACAAGATGTAAATTCAAACTGGTTTAAATATGCATCTAAAATGTAACTTCAGCCAGCCGGGTCGCATTGATCTGACCTAGTCTACAATGCCTCAAGAAGGATCCGTTCATTTCTGAACTGTTCCTCTTATGTGTGTTCTGTATACTGAGAACTGTAGTTTGATTTAGAACGTCTATGCTTTTAGATAACGTGCCTGAACCGATCAACACTTGATATAGGAAATGTTCAAAACATTATCCATCAATACAAAATTTTATCATTTCTTTACTAATAAAGAGATTGATATGATTTTGTATATCAGGTTCGGTATCTAATAGCATTTGTTCAGAATCAATGTATTCTTAATACAGAGTGATAACTGCCAACTTCTTGGCTTGCAACAATTGCACCATTTCCAACTCTTGAAACTTATCACCCGTTCTCAGTCATTTACCTTTCTGTAGCCCATGTAACAGATTACATTTGTGGGATCCTGATCCGGTATCATTATACCCAGGACGTAAAAGATACTTAGAAACAGTTTTTGTAATGAACACACCCGAAGGAGATGCATCATATGCACTTTCTTCGTTTGGGTGGCATAGGAATTCTGGTATTTCCCTATTTCCTGCTCTGTCTTATAACAATTATAAGTTGGAGCGGGACCAACGTTCCCCAGCTCAGTATAACAAGCTGATTCAGTCAAAATATCCGTATTTATTATCTTGTTTAAGGCATGATATGGTCACTATCTTGAGAGAGAGAGAAGAAAACATTTTAGCGTATGCTCTTGCAAGATTTAGATTGGTTATTTATCTAATCCAGATGTCTCCCACTGTTTTTATCAAATCCTCCTTCAAACCCTAAAAGGTAAGATTAGCCGGGAATAATTACACCCTATAATTTCATCAAATTGTCTTGTGTAAAATTTTCCCAGGAGCAACTCTTACTCGCAGTGAGATCGGGATCCAACTATCATATAGAAGGTATGCAATCTCATTGCAAATTTCAACTCTTGAAATTCCCGATATGGTTTCTACCCCTAGTCCTTATGACCTTGACTATGATCAACATATCATAAGTACTAGTCAAGTTCTGCCCGTCATTTCGTGATTAGCCAGACCCACCCACATGACCCTTGACTATGATCAACATAATCACATGAATGTCCTGACTAATCGCATCATATGCTTTGTAGGAATACATCACTTAGCTACCGAACACTACGCCTCGGCTATGGTCGACATACGTAGCACGAATACTAAGTACTCTGCTTCCTAAAATGACGGAGGGCAACGGATGGTTTTTATGAAAACCTTTAACGTTTTGAACTTGATGTCGTTGTAGAATCAAGTGGGAAGGAGTGGTTTAAGCTCCAGTTTTAAATATCGAATGGTTTTGTAGTATCTTTCTAATTTTGCTAAAGAGGTCACTCCCGGTGAAGGGATCTCGGCTCTTTCCTTATCGAATAAGGTGCAGGATATTCAACAATACCACTATGCAAAACAAAAACTAGATCAACTATAATATCAATTCGAGTTCTTTGTAACTTTTTCCAGTTTCGTTAAAGGGGTCACTCCCGGTGAAGGGATCTCGGCCCTTTCCTCATCGAATGAGGTGCAGGATATTCAACAATACCACTATGCAAAACAAAAACCAGAGTTACCCTTTTTCAAAAAGTTTGATTCTACAACATCTTTAGGTTTCTTTTCTTTTAACATTAATCATATTAATGTGGTCCCATCATTTACGTTTCCTATCTTTTATGTTTCCTAAACATCACAGAAAAGAAACGCAAAATAGAACGTACGCTTATGCCATCCGCATTCGCCACTGGGCCCCGTCATGCACATTTAGGTTACTTAACTAACGGCAGAGCGGGGGCTGGACTAGCGCGGGTGCAAAACATAAGCAACGTTTATTATATATCATATATATAATAATAATCCATTCGTCTCAGATACTAAGTAATCACATTACAGAATATCAACAACAGAAGCATATAAAAGGATATCTAGGATGTCCGTATTTTGTATCGAGCCAACAATAGAAAATACGGATTCCACGGTCGTGATGAATAGCCAAGCTCACACCCTTAGACCCCTACGAGAGCGGCAAGTGACCCTGCCAATTCTAGAGTTTAGGAGACCCGGTCTCGACTCCTCGAGATGGCCTCCCACTGAACCCTAGAACCCGGTCGCTTGTGCTCCCCTCCTTGGGTCTATCCTAATGCGGAAAAATAAATAATATACAATTGATTTATACATGAATGAAAATAAAAACTCTCATCTCACATAAAAAAAACCCGGCTATTCATTCGCGACAATCCTGCTCATCATATTTCAGCAACACATAATATCTCATATCATCAACGTAAGTAAGTATGCGTATCCCGATTGTCCTTGACATATAGCAACGAAAACGGCGATACACCACATACTACACTTACGGTCACAGAAAATAAAATGAAAAACTACAACATTTGGAATTCACAATTACCTTAGACATCATAAATTCGAAATATCACATACTTCGTATTTCATGTCTAACTATATGAATTCCACATATTGTATCACATTTCAGATAAATAGACAATGTTAAACTCTTCGACCGAATAAACAAACACCCAGGATTTCCCAAACTGCACAACACTTGAGCCGAGTTCAAAAGTTTCTAGAACATGCCACAGCCCCTTATGGACCAACCGTAGAAGGGCCAAACCAACGCCTCACATGTGGCAACGCTAAACTACCACAAACCCTAAGGTTCGGTGATAGTTTTGACGGTCACATAATCGAGTTATGGTTATGTTCTTCTAGAGTGTCCACAATGCGCTTGCATGTTTTTCGAAAGTTTTGAACTAGGGAAAAATCCAACACTTGGAATTTTTCCAATACGGGAAAAAAACTGTGTTTCTTATATTCGTTCAAACATTTTAACACGTTCTAAAAATCTGAAAATCTGAACGAAATTAAACTTTTCCAATCGAATCACCAAATCCAATTTATCTCCAGAACACTCAACACTTGAGTGAGTTTTAAATATTTCAGAGGCATAGTAAGAATTTATCAGGTACTGTGCACAAAATTTTTTTACCTGATGCTACAGTACGGCCGCTAAAGCGCCGCCAAAACCATGTTTTGGCCGCCCTTCCGCGGCTCTTTAGAGGGATCGTTTAAAAATTTTTATATGGTAATTCTTAGATTTGCCTGCTGATTTTTTTAGGACCTTTAAATTTGGAAAAATCCAATTTTCAAAAAAATTTCCAGAGAGCGGTCCAAATTGATGTTTCGTGGTTCGATCGGACTTTTAATTTCGCCTACGCATCGCCTAAAGCTCTGTAGCCCGTGCTCCGTGTGAAAAATCATCCGGAAAAAGTAAACGTTGTACCCGACGCTCTCAGTCACAAGCCAGCAGTCATGATGACGACCAGTCAGAGGAACATCATCGAGAATTTTTAGAAGATCGAACTAGAAGTTGTTACACCAAGTGCAATTAGACAGTTCCGGCAGCTACAGGTGCAGTCTCCTCTTGTAGATCGCATTAAGGCTGCGCAAGCTGACGATCCTCGATTGCAGAAGTTCAGAGAGTCGGTGGAAGCCGGGATGAGGACGGACTTACTCATACATCGGGACGGTTTTCTGAGATTCAGTAGCAGACTCTACGTCCTCAAGGGAGATGTTCGAGAAGAGGTACTAGCTGAGACTAATAGTTCGGCTTATTACATACATCCAGGAGGCACGAAGATGTATCGTGATCTACGACAACTTTTCTGGTGGGAAGGCATAAAAAGGGAGATTGCCCGCTTTGTAGCAAAGTGCTTAGTATGTCAGCAAGTTAAGACTGAACATCGAAGGGTAGCTGGTTTATTGCAACCACTTCCAATTCCTCAGTGGAAATGGGAACATATAACCATGGATTTCGAAACAGCTTTACCGCGGAGTCCAAAGAGCAACAATGAAGTTTGGGTAATTGACCAAGGCAGTCCATTTCATTCCGTTCCGAGTTGGTCAGTCGACGGAAGCGATAGCAGAACAGTACATGCAGAAGATTGCGAGATTGCATAGAGTACCTGTGAGCATCATTTCCGATCGTGATACCCGATTCTTATCGCACTTTTGGAGGAGTTTACAGGAAATCTTGGGGAGCGAGAAGACGAGATTCGACAGAAGTTTCCATATCCCTTTCTCTTAAATTCATGTTTACTTGTCTTTTCTAGTTCCGGAAATTTCGAGGACGAAATTTTTGTAAGGGTGGTATGATGTAATACCCAGTTCCTTTTGTACGCCAATATCCGTATTTATATAAAGTGTTGCTTACAGGCTCGTAAGGGTTGTGATGAGTTCGCTCGTCGGCCACCTTTTAGTCAATACCTGGTAGCCCGTTATGTATTGGCTTATACCTCTAACGTGCTAGTGGTTAAATCCACAACTAAGGTGTTGACGAGTCTTTAGAGTCCCCCACATTCAGTTACTCAAGTTTTCGGGCGAAACGCTGTAGAGGCCGTATGGAGATATGGCAGGGTTCGATCGGATACGTGCGGTATTGCACGGATCAGGATCGGACGGGTTTTTACTAGCCGGCTTTGGCTTAAGCCGGATCCTAGTATTAAATAGTGTAGTTTTGTCTCATTGCATTTGTATTTCAGTCGGAATACAAATGCGGGTGTGTATGCACAGTATCGGGGTTTTCCTGTGATTTTGTTACGGGACCTGTTTTCTGGGGTTGCCAGTTTGCATTCCGTTCCGGCCGGTTTTCTCCTTTTCCTTCCCGGTCGGACTTTTCGTTGGAGGGTGTTAATTGCCAGTTCGCAATTAACAATTTGTGGAGGGGGTTTATTGTAATTATGACATTTTTCATTTAAAGAAATCTTGTCATCATTAATAATGACCGGCCACATTTTATTTGGAATGGTGGAGGCGCTAGTGTGGGTTAATTATTAGAAAGGGAAATGAGTGTGCAGGCATTATGGAAAGAAATAAAATGTGTGTACTGTGAGCATTTTATGAGCTTGCATTAATTTATATGATAGAAAGGGAATGGCAGTGCATGATTTTCGTGGGCCCCCTTGAAGCATGCTGTTGCTTTAATGGTGGAATTAATTTCCTAAGGAAAAGCAAGTGTGCTGGAAGAGTATGCTGGAAAGTTATATGGGTGGGGATTAATGGGCCGGCCACTTGTTGAAAGATGCTGATTCATTGAGTGAGCATAAGTAATGGAGTGTGTGCTGTAGGTTAGTTATGAGTTTTGGGGGTTTATAAATGAGAGCTTGCTACATTCTTCAGTTAGCATAAAAAAATGTTTTGTGCAAGGGGAGCCCAGAAACATTGTCATTGACCGAGCTCATTACATGCTTGTTTTTCATTCCCAGCAAGCCTCCATGGCCGGCCACTCCCATTTTGTGTGGCTGTCCAAAATTTGTGGTGTGGGTTTTTGGCTCATTTGATGTTGCAAAAATCCCACAAGATCAATCTCCATTTCTCCTAGCAAAACAACCATGAATTTTTGTGCAAATATTCCTCCAACATGGCAACCTCTTAAACCCCAACACTTCTCAGACGGACCAGAGAGCACCCCTAAGCTTCCAGCACACGCAAGACGACTCCGGGAAAACTCCGACGCGAAATTCGTATTTCGAACTAGGCTCGCGCGAACTTGTGTTGCGGCCTACAACGCGCGTTCGTGACGTCGCTGCTACCGTGTGACCCAAGGCGTTCTCCAGGCAAGTTCTTACTTGCTTTCATGCTATTCCGTATATATTACAAATCAGAATCGTAGATATATTCCATGTTTGCTTGATGTTATATATTGTCACAAAACTGTTCGATGCTTGTTCCCATAGAAAATCATTATCGTATTTGACGGAACTGGACATATTATATTGGCCCTTGTAGAGATGATTAACGTGTGCAAATTTCATTAGAAAATACGACTGTTAACAGTTAAAATGACTACCCCAAGTTTAACCGTAAAACTGAAATTCTACTGTACCTGAAAACCGTTAAATTCACCATAAATCATATACATGCTAGAATGGTGCGTTCGAGGGCTCAAATCGAAGCCAACTCGACGAACTATAACCCTATACCAGTTTCCAGATATTCCTGTACTCAAACCATGATGATATTTGGATCGGAGTGCGACCCTTGACTGCAGTCCAGAGCGACTCCAGTCATTGCTTGCTGTTCCGTATTGGATACCACAGGATTTTCTTAACTCGTAGGTTGCGGAACTCCACAGTTTATTATAGATAAATCCGTTATCTAGACAACACAATTGATTTCATCCTGTTTCGTTACCGTTTGATATTTAATCTGTAATTTAGAAGATCGGGACACATAACAGTCCCAGCAGAATCAGAATTGACATGTTGATATTAAACAGGTTATAACTGCTAACGTACAGACGCGATTGAAGATCCGTCTGTTGCGTTGAAAACCTTACTGAAAACCCTAGAATTCATTCAACTGTAGCGTCGCTAAATTATGATCCCAACTGGGGTTAAAATGCGTTGCGAAATGGATTTCTGATTCTGAAATTGGATTTCCAGCAGTGAACACTTAAAATGAAACGACCATAACTAGTGAACCTGGAACCCGATTGGCATGAAACCAATTTTGATGGATAAATAACTGAATATACTAATTATTACCTGTTTATCGTTTCGCTATACTGTACACGCATGTTTCATGATAAATCGTGCAAGTGATAGACTGTTGTTTTTATGATACCTTAGTTGTGCTTCTTATACTGTTCATGCATCATATCATACCTATATCATTATAGTGATAACCTAGTGACATCGTGCATTTACCCAGTGTTAGATTTTAGTGGTGATTGTGGCAAGTACGTCAGTGTTCGTGTATCCGTGATTAAGTGAAAGTGAATAAGTGAAAGTGAATGAATAAGTGAAAGTGAATAAGTGAAAGTGAATGAATAAGTGAAAGTGATACGTACTTGTACACAATCAATGAACCTTATTACTTTATTGCATTGTCGACGTCTGTGGGACGCGTGTACGTGTGACTATAAGTGGTATGGGACACTTATGGAAGCTCTTGCATGGGTGTCACAGATAAGGCACCAGACACTGCCATTTATCTTGGATATTAGTCGGGACGTGCTTGATGGAGATCCTGTCTCCAGTTCTCGTGCAGACTTGTCACAGACCGATTGGTATTTGAGGTTATGGTTAGCGTTTGATGTAGACCACGGGGTGTGGGGTAGTTTAAGTGTGAGTTCAACAGAATCTCGGGAGTCCCATGCCGGCTTATATATTTAGGGAGATATATGGAGATTTACAGGGTACGTGATATACACCGTGATATACATGTTACATGTTGGGCCCGTGGTCCCTTGCCCTTGGGTTCTACCCTTGGGTGGAGGACACTCGCGAGTGGTTGACTCTCACACTTGAACTGACGATAGACTTAGTGACCTGTACGGTGAGACTTAGAGACTGATAGGGATACTGGCATTTATACACCTTATATACTGTGTTGACATACGTGACATATCGTTCTACTGCCTTTACTGCTCCGCTGCATTGATTACTGCACGTTTATACCCATACTCCCATTGATCTACTGTTATATACGTCTATTATCACCGTTAGAATTGTCACATGATTTTATATATATTATATTACTATTGTGTCGCTCTGACGACCTGAGTATGCATGCTCAGTGTGAGGAGAAGATTTAGGTTGGACCAGTGCATCACAGACTTCTTGTCTTACCATTCCGAGTTACATTCGTTTGTTCCACTTCAGGTCAGTCTTTACATTGCTCCTTTCAGTTACTGCATTTCTCATTACCTGCGCATCCTTACTGTTCACCATGATAAACTAGAAGCCGAAGTGTGACTACGGTAGGACATTTCCTTGACCGTAGGAGCATGGCTGGCCTTGTCTACCCCTCGTATTCCGTATTTTGGGAAGCGGGGCGTGACATGGTTTTGTTGGTAGGTGGGTGCTGCATGCTCCCACAACTCTTGTGGCGCGGCGGAAGCGATGAACAAAAAATTTTCTGAGCATACAACACGCACTTAACCGAAGATCTTGTCTAAACCACAACTAGTAAATCCCAACTAGAGATCTTATCTACTATGTTAGGGATTATACCTTGATGATCCGGTCCTTCGGGTCTTCTCTTTGTTGTCCCGATCTTCCGCGGAATGTCCGGTCTCCTCCTCGTCGCCTGAAGGGCACCACATCGCCTACGTCTTTTACGGGCTCACACCTCAATACCGAGGCAACTCGGGCGTGAAGTTGGCTAGCCGACACGCCCAAGATTTGCTGTAGAATAATGTAGAACCTTGTCTCTTTGGGGTTTTGTATAGTTGCCATGATATGGAGGAATTTTTGCAAGAATAATCATGGATGAAAACTTGATGAAGAATGGAGCATCACTAGCAAAATGAGCTCGGCCAACCAAGAGAAAAGGCTCTCTGGAAAAATGAAGCCTGCACCTCATTTTTGCTCACAAACAATCAATGAAGAAGTGTGCATTTATAAACACCAAGGAAAACTTCTTCTCCAAAAGTGGCCGGCCCAATTAGAGCTCTCAGGAAAAAGGAAGCAAGCACTCACAGAAAACATGCAAGTGGGAAGTATATACAAATTAATCCTCACATGAACATTCCAGCACACTCAAATTAGCACACATGGGGGGGCCCACGAAATAAGCACTGCCACCTTAAGAAATCCTTTTCCATCATGTTTCATTTTCACTTCCTTGATTGCTCTTCCCTTTCCATTAATTAACCCTTTAATTAAACAATCCATCATCACATTCAACTGTTCTCCAGCACACTTCCATTCATGTTTGCCCATTTACATTAATTAACCCCTTTAATTAATCCACCAGGCCACAAAGCATCAGCATGCTTCAAGGAATAATCAGCCCCTTTGCATTAATTAACATAGAAAATCAAAGTCATTCCCCACTCACAGCAATGCAACATAAGTGGCCGGGCCCCCCCATTTCTTTTGAGAATGGGAAAAATATGCATGAAACCCCCATCAAAAAATTAATTGCAAGCTTGCAATTAACCCCCTCCATCAAAAAGTCCGGCCGGGAAAGAACAAAGGAAAACCGGCCGGAACGGAATGCAAACTGGCAACCCCAGAAAACTGGTCCCGTAACACATTACAGGAAAACCCCGATACTGTGCATACACACCCGCATTTGTATTCCGACCGGACACAAATGCAAAGAGACAAAACTACACTATTTAATACTATGATCCGGCTTAAGCCAAAGCCGGCTAGTAAAAACCCGTCCGATCCTGATCCGTGCAATACCGCACGTATCTGATCGAACCCTGCCATATCTCCATACGGCCTCTACAGCGTTTCGCCCGAATACTTGAGTAACTGAATGTGGGGGACTCTAAAGACTCGTCAACACCTTAGTTGTGGATTTAACCACTAGCACGTTAGAGGTATAAGCCAATACATAACGGGCTACCAGGTATTGACTAAAAGGTGGCCGACGAGCGAACTCATCACAACCCTTACGAGCCTGTAAGCAACACTTACCGTACAGTCCGGTCTCTTCGTCTGATACGTCGCATATGCAGTCTAGGGGTGGTAAATGTCAGACCACAGTAACTTTATAAGTCATGTTGATTTATGGCTCATAACCGGTCGAGGAACTACTGATAACACTTATCAGTAAACCTCGAGAACCTTGGCCAAGGATTTAGGTGTTATAGCCGATCAAACATAGCGCGACATCAACTCCCTATACCGGGAGAGATGAAACCCCTCCTATCGCTCACTGTCTCCATATGATTCGGGACTGTACCCAAAATCCACCTGTTTGCATGACTCAGTAGAGCCGTGGTAGGGAGGAAATCAAAGCACAGTGGGAACCACACAAGACTCTATGACGATCTCGGGTCTACAGACTAACCTGTACAAGTGTCACCAGAGAACTGCTATCTGACAATAGGTATATATACCATCTAGGAGTTCTCGGCGAGTCCGTTCAGTGTACCCAGTCTCCACTGAGCACCCGTACACCATCCTTGATGTCAAACACCGATGGATATGGGATCATCCATCGCCCATCATATGGGTCAAGATGCGTATACGCTAGTCTACTCTGGTGTATCGATGCCCTGTCTCGACACACCCTTGACTAGGAACAGTTATAGGATGTACTCATAGACTACTATGGCCCCACTAGTATGATCTCATCATAGTCCCAGTAGTCGAGTACAAATCCTAAGGGCTTTATCAACATGTAACAATAGAGACAATCGGAGTACATGTTTAGATAAAGTACAACCAGATAGCGTACTATCATGTCGAGCAAGAAAGTCCTCCCTATATATGTCCAAGCATCCACTACAATATACATCGTATGTACAGTAATGGCCTCTAGGGCACACATATAACTAACAATCTCCCACTTGCACTAGGGCCATCTGTTGTGGTATCACATACCAATCAATCAGCTGTGGTTTAAGTATCTCATACTCAACCATCCCATAAAAGTCTCTACTGGGAATAAAGCCTTAGTGAGTGGATCCGCTCTGTTTTCCTCTGTATCTACTCTCCTAACCTCGATCTCCCTGGAGATCAACCATCTCTATGATCAGGTGATGCTGCCTAAGAATTATGTATGGATTTCTGATGGGACGGTAGTTCCTTGGCTAAAGCCACAACTCCATTGTCACACAATGGTAGGAACGAAGTTCATCTTATGAACTTTTATATATATCCAGATTTTATCTTTGATAGCATCTATAATAATGACGTATCTTTGCCTTTCTAGTATGTCACGGTATCTAGCTTGGAACTCTTCCAACATACCGTCCCTCTACTAAGGGTAAAGACAATGACTGCGACTGACATTCAGTCGTCTTTATCACCCTGGAACCTTTCCAGTGATTCTCCCCTGGATCGATTGATACTATCTCACTACATCTAGTGAGTATCCTAACATCCATTTAGATCTATCTCATAAATCCAAAACCTAGGATTTAGGAAGTATCACCTTGATCTCCTATATGGAGAATCTTTATAATAAGAGGAGATTGACTGAGCGTAGCATGGGAAACTCCTTCCCTATCAAGAGTATGTCATCCACGTACTCTACGAGGATCACCACCATACTCCCTACTACCTTTTATGTATATACAAGGTTCATCTATTTATTTTGATGAAGTCAAACTCTTTGACTACCACATCATAAACAGATGTTCCAACTCCGCGATGCCTGTTTTATCACATAAAACATCTTGCACACTTTTCCGCTGCTCCCACTGTCTACGAAGCCCTCTGGCTGTGTACTTATAGACGCTCTCTTCTAAAACTTCTTTTAGAAAAGCAGTCATGACACCCAACCACCAGATATCGCAGTCAAGGTATGTAGCAGTGGCAAGTAGGATCTGGATGGACTTAAGCATAGCTTTGAAAGTCTCAACTTTTCCATGTACACCAAGTAATCTTCTCAAGATATACTTGCTTCTGATGGGGTTTTAACCCTTCAGATAAAGCAACCAAAGTCCATACTTTGTTGGTGTATAAGGATTCCATCTCAGATCGCTAATCATCCAGCCATTCTTACAGAGTCTCACTCCTGATGGCCTGCTCGAAACTAGTTAGGTCATACCACTTTGGTCAGTAAGCAACCCCATCCCATGGGATTGCCGTGGCGCCAACGGGTCCCTCAGACGCTACTTTCTACGCATGCCCCCTCGCGAGGACTACAACCCGCCGGAACACCTTCCGGTCTCGGGACACGCTGAGGTAATATGAAATCCTCGCTCCCACTGTCATAGAGAAACTGAAGTATCTCTTAGGTGGGTGAGGAACCCTACTAGATCGGCGGAGAGGCTGAGGTTCGTTAGTGTCTATTGAATCCTTTGGTTCTACCAAATCATTTGCTGTAGCTGGAACTCCTTCCAGTTCTACCTCATGACCACTAATTTCTTCACAAGAAATTCCCTTTCACAAAGGTGGCATGTTGAGAAACAAAACAACTTTTGTTCCTCGGTTAGGTCATCTGTTGTAGTTTGTATAGCTGGAACGCCTTCCAGTTCTACCTTATGACCACTAATTTCTTCACAAGAAATTCCCTTTCACAAAGGTGGTATGCAGAGAAACAACTTTTGTTCCTCTGTTAGGTAGAAGATATTCCCTTGCTAATGCTTGGGATATCCAACAAACTTCCACAGTTTTGACTTTGCCTCAAGCTTGTCTGGATTTTGGTTTTTAGACATAGGCCAGACAACCCCAAATCTTAACATCTTTAAGATATGGGTTCTTCCCATACCATATCACATATGGAGTAGTAGGCACCCGATTTGATTTGAATCCTATTCAATAGGTACGCAGCTTCGCAAGTGCATAACTCCCAAAAGGAAAATAGGAAACTCAGTAGTACTCATCATGGAGCACACCATATCACATAGGGTGCATTCGCTCCGCCCCGATATACCATCGTGCTATGGTGTATACGGAGGAGTAATGCTGAGAGAGAATCTCATTCTCCTTTAGAACAGTCCAGGATTTCCATGCTCAAGTATTCTCCTCCTTGATCTCATCAAAGGACATAATACTTATACCCGTTTTTGGTTCTCTACTTCCAATTTATATTCTGTGAATATCTCAAAAGCTTTGGACCTATGTTTCAACAGGAACATATGTCTGAATCTTGAGAGATTATCAGAGAAAATAATGAAGTATAAAGAACCGGTCATGGCATATGTAGACAGGGGGCCTTTCATACATCATCATGTATCAATCCCAAGAGTTCACTAACTCTCTCTGTTTCCAATAAACAGAGTTATGGTCATCTTATCTATGTGACATGACTGGCAAGTTTCACAAGATGTAAATTCAAACTGGTTTAAATATACATCTAAAATATAACTTCAGCCAGCCGGGTCGCATTGATCTTGACCTAGTCTACAATGCCTCAAGAAGGATCCGTTCATTTCTGAACTCTTCCTCTTGTGTATGTTCTGTATACTGAGAACTGTAGTTTGATTTAGAACGTCTATGCTTTTAGATAACGTGCCTGAACCGATCAACACTTGATATAGGAAATGTTCAAAACATTATCCATCAATACAAAATTTTATCATTTCTTTACTAATAAAGAGATTGATATGATTTTGCATTTCAGGTTCGGTATCTAATAGCATTTGTTCAGAATCAATGTATTCTTAATACAGAGTGATAACTGCCAACTTCTTGGCTTGCAACAATTGCACCATTTCCAACTCTTGAAACTTATCACCCGTTCTCAGTCATTTACCTTTCTGTAGCCCATGTAACAAATTACATTTGTGGGATCCTGATCCGGTATCATTATACCCAGGACGTAAAAGGTACTGAGAAACAGTTCTTTGTAATGAACACACCCGAAGGAGATGCATCATATGCACTTTCTTCGTTTGGGCGGTATAGGAATTCTGGTATTTCCCTATTTCCTGCTCTGTCTTATAACAATTATAGGTTGGAGCGGGACCAACGTTCCCCAACTCAATATAACAAGCGGGTTCAGCCAATATATCCGTATTTATTATCTTGATTAAGGCATGATATGGTCACTTTCTGGAGAGAGAGAAGAAAACATTTTTTTTTTTGGCGTATGCTCTTTGCAAGATTTAGATTGGTTATTTATCTAATCCAGATGTCTCCCACTGTTTTTATCAAATCCTCCTTCAAACCCTAAAAGGTAAGATTAGCCGGGAATAATTACACCCTATAATTTCATCAAATTGTCTTGTGTAAAACTTTCCCAGGAGTAACTCTTACTCGCAGTGAGATCGGGATCCAACTATCATATAGAAGGTATGCAATCTCATTGCAAATTTCAACTCTTGAAATTCCCGATATGGTTTCTACCCCTAGTCCTTATGACCTTGACTATGATCAACATATCATAAGTGCTAGTCAAGTTCTACCCGTCATTTCGTGATTAGCCAGACCCACCCACATGACCCTTGACTATGATCAACATAATCACATGAATGTCCTGACTAATCGCATCATATGCTTTATAGGAATTCATCACTTAGCTACCGAACACTACGCCTCGGCTATGGTCGACATACGTAGCACGAATACTAAGTACTCTGCTTCCTAAAACGACGGAGGGCAACGGATGGTTTTTATGAAAACCTTTAACGTTTTGAACTTGATGTCGTTGTAGAATCAAGTGGGAAGGAGTGGTTTAAGCTCCAGTTTTAAAATATCGAACGGTTTTGTAGTATCTTTCTAATTTTGCTAAAGAGGTCACTCCCGGTAAAGGGATCTCGGCTCTTTCCTTATCGAATAAGGTGCTGGATATGAAAATACCACGATGCAAAGCAACAATAGATCAACTATAAAATCAATTCGAGTTCTTTGTAACTTTTTCCAGTTTCGCTAAAGGGGTCACTCCCGGTGAAGGGATCTCGGCCCTTTCCTCATCGAATGAGGTGCAGGATATTCAACAATACCACTATGCAAAACAAAAACCAGAGTTACCCTTTTTTAAAAAGTTTGATTCTACAGCATCTTTAGGTTTCTTTTCTTTTAACATTAATCATATTAATGTGGTCCCATCATTTACGTTTCCTATCTTTTACGTTTCCTAAACATCACAGAAAAGAAACGCAAAATAGAACGTACGCTTATGCCATCCGCATTTGCCACTGGGCCCCGTCATGCACCGTTAGGTTACTTAACTAACGGCAGAGCGGGGGCTGGATTAGTGCGGGTGCAAAACATAAGCAACGTTTAATATATATATATATATATATATATATATATATTTATATATATATATATATATATCTCATATATAAATATATAGCCATTTCAGATCACAGATGAATGCATTGGATATACTAGGAATTCCGTATTTCATTTAAGCCCTTAATGAAAAACGGGTTCCACGGTCGTGATGAATAGCCAAAACCCCCCCTAGACCCCTACGGGTGCGGCAAACCACCCGCCAAATTCCCGAAGTGTAGCAACCTCCCTCAACAATTGAGTAGGCCACTCGGCACTTGGAGAACCCGGTAGTTTGTGCACCCCACCTTGGGTCTATCCTAGGAGCAAAAACAGTAAAAAGAAATTATACAATATAACATTGCTTTTTACAAATTACATGGAATGATAGAAAAGGAAAAAACACTCTTCTCACACCCCCCGGCCATTCATCACAACGATCCAACACATTCATATACACATACCATCCCATGATATCCATATGTGCAACCCCCACTAATCGTCATATAGCAATTAGCGGACGTTTCAAACACATATAACAAAAAGAAAACCCGATTAGCCAAGCACTTTAGAATTTCGATCGATAATTTTTAAAACAATCATGCCAACAATTGACATGTCCCTGTACAAACAACTTTGTACAAAACTGTACATCCCAGAAACCCTGATCTGCAAATATAAGCTTACTGTAGAAAACCGAGTCAACTCCGCGTATTCTATCATATTGGGACTTGGATTTCATGCACCACATTAGCCTGAGTATGCATCCTTGTGAAAAATCCTCCATCACCTTAGCCCCTACCGAGCAACATCACCGCAGGCGCCCCGTCTCCCCGTCGCAACCACCTCCACTTCCAACAGAGCTTGACAGCTCCGGCGAACTCCGACGTCAAATCCGAGTCTCGAGCCAAGCTCGCGCGAACTTGTGTTGCGGCCTACAACGCGCGTTCGCGACATCGTTGCCGTCATGCGACCCCAAGGCGTTCTCCAGGCAAGTTCTTACTTGCTTTCATGCTATTCCGTATATATTACAAATCAGAATCGTAGATATATTCCATGTTTGCTTGATGTTATATATTGTCACAAAACTGTTCGATGCTTGTTCCCATAGAAAATCATTATCGTATTTGACGGAACGGGACATATTATATTGGCCCTTGTAGAGATGATTAACGTGTGCAAATTTCATTAGAAAATACGACTGTTAACAGTTAAAATGACTACCCCCAAGTTTAACCGTAAAGCTGAAATTCTATTGCACCTGAAAACCGTTAAATTCACCATAAATCATATACATGCTGGAATGGTGCGTTCGAGGGCTCAAATCGAAGCCAACTCGACGAACTATAACCCTATATCAGTTTACAGATATTCCTGTAATCAAATCATGATGATATTTGGATCGGAGTGCGACCCTGGACTGCAGTCCAGAGCGACTCCAGTCATTGCTTGCTGTTCCGTATTGGATACCACAGGATTTCCTTAACTCGTAGGTTGCGGAACTCCACTGTTTATTATAGATAAATATGTTAGCTAGACAACACAATTGATTTCATCCTGTTTCGTTACCGTTTGATATTTAATCTGTAATTTAGAAGATCGGGACACATAACAGTCCCAGCAGAATCAGAATTGACATGTTGATATTAAACAGGTTATAACTGCTAACGTACAGATGCGATTGAAGATCCGTCTGTTGCGTTGAAAACCTTACTGAAAACCATAGAATTCATTCAACTGTAGTATTGCTAAATTATGATCCCAACTGGGGTTAAAATGCGTTGCGAAATGGATTTCTGATTTTGAAACCGGATTTCCAGCCGCGTGCGCTTAAAATGAAATAGTTATAACTAATGATCCTAGAACCCGATTGACTTGAAACAAAATCCTATGGATAGATAACTGAACATATTAATTACCACCTGTTTATCGTTTCGCTAAATTATATACATATGTTTCATGATAAATCGTGCAAGTGATAGACTATTGTTTTTATGATACCTTAGTTGTGCTTCTTATACTGTTCATGCATCATATCATACCTATATCATTATAGTGATAACCTAGTGACATCGTGCATTTACCCAGTGTTAGATTTTAGTGGTGATTGTGGCAAGTACGTCAGTGTTCGTGTATCCGTGATTAAGTGAAAGTGAATAAATGAAAGTGAATGAATAAGTGAAAGTGAATAAGTGAAAGTGAATGAATAAGTGAAAGTGATACGTACTTGTACACAATCAATGAACCTTATTACTCTATTGCATTGTCGACGTCTGTGGGATGCGTGTACGTGTGACTATAAGTGGTATGGGACACTTATGGAAGCGCTTGCACGGGTTACTGGGGTCTGACATTTACCACCTCTAGACTGCATATGCGACGTATCAGACGAAGAGACCGGACTGTACGGTAAGTGTTGCTTACAGGCTCGTAAGGGTTGTGATGCGTTCGCTCGTCGGCCACCTTTTAGTCAATACCTGGTAGCCCGTTATGTATTGGCTTATACCTCTAACGTGCTAGTGGTTAACTCCACAACTAAGGCGTTGACGAGTCTTTAGAGTCCCCCACATTCAGTTACTCAAGTTTTCGGGCGAAACGCTGTAGAGGCCGTATGGAGATATGGCAGGGTTCGATCAGATAAGTGCGGTATTGCACGGATCAGGATCGGACGGGTTTTACTAGCCGGCTTTGGCTTAAGCCGGATCCTAGTATTAAATAGTGTAGTTTTGTCTCTTTGCATTTGTGTTCAGTCGGAATACAGATGCGGGTGCGTATGCACAGTATCGGGGTTTTCCTGTAATTTGTTACGGGACCAGTTTTTCTGGAGTTGCCAGTTTGCATTCCGTTCCGGCCGGTTTTCTCTTTTTCCTTCCCGGTCGGACTTTTCGTTGGAGGGTGTTATTTGCAATTGTGCAAATAACATTTGTGGAAGGGGTTTCTTGCAAATATATTCATTATGATGGCTTCTTTAGATTTCTCCATCACTTGCATTAATTTAATGGAAAGGGAAGCACATAATGCATGAATGTGCTGGAGGTGACTTTGTGCTGTGAGTGCAAGGAAATTAAAATGCTTGGGCCGGCCACTATTCATTGTGCTGAGGCATTATGATGGACTAATTAATGTATAAGGTGGCTGTGCATTTGGTGCAACATGTGTGTGCTGGTGGGAGAATATTTGTGAGTGGCATTCTTTTGTGCTGGAGATTGATGGTTAGGGGATTAATTTATATATGATTGCATAAGGGATAATGGAGTGTGTGCTGTAGGTTGTGGGATTAATTATTATGGGGTTGCATGTATTAATCACAACTTATACCTACTGTCCACTATAAAAAGAGCTTGCTTCATTATTCATTCTTCAAGGAGCCATTCCACAGAGCATTTTCATTTTGGGAATTCTGGCCGAGCTCTTTTACAGAGCATACTCCATTTTTTTTCCAGCAAGTATCTAAGCCTCCATGGATTTTTCTTGTGCACCAATTCGTCCATCAAACCCCATCTCAACCGCAACCACCGAGAACCCCTCGACTTCACCCAAGGCACTCAACTGAGACGAGAACCTATCTCGTCGCCACAGAACCCATAGCTGCACCCTCACCAAGACTTCACCTTCAAAACCCACCACGGTCACCGAGCACCCCTAGCCTCCAATTCCGAGCACATCTTCAGCCGACTCCTCACCTTGCCGCAGCCATCTCCTTGGACTTGAGAACTCGTCGCAGCAGCACCTTCGTCGAGATCCCCTATCCGAGCTTTACGGCATTTCATCGAACCCCAAAACCATTTTCAAACTTTTTACACCACTGTGAAACCACTCTATACAAGTTGCCGGAGCGACGCCGTCGACCTTCGGAAACCCCAACACTTCTTAGACGGACCGGAGAGCACCCCTAAGCTTCCAGCGCACGCAAGACGACTCCGGGAAAACTCCGACGCGAAATTCGTATTTCGAACTAGGCTCGCGCGAACTTGTGTTGCGGCCTACAACGCGCGTTCGTGACGTCGCTGCTACCGTGTGACCCAAGGCGTTCGCCAGGCAAGTTCTTACTTGCTTTCATGCTATTCCGTATATATTACAAATCAGAATCGTAGATATATTCCATGTTTGCTTGATGTTATATATTGTCACAAAACTGTTCGATGCTTGTTCCCATAGAAAATCATTATCGTATTTGACGGAACTGGACATATTATATTGGCCCTTGTAGAGATGATTAACGTGTGCAAATTTCATTAGAAAATACGACTGTTAACAGTTAAAATGACTACCCCCCAGTTTAATCGTAAAACTGATATTCTACTGTACCTGAAAACCGTTAAATTCACCATAAATCATATACATGCTAGAATGGTGCGTTCGAGGGCTCAAATCGAAGCCAACTCGACGAACTATAACCCTATACCAGTTTCCAGATATTCCTGTACTCAAACCATGATGATATTTGGATCGGAGTGCGACCCTGGACTGCAGTCCAGAGCGACTCCAGTCATTGCTTGCTGTTCCGTATTGGATACCACAGGATTTTCTTAACTCGTAGGTTGCGGAACTCCACTGTTTATTATAGATAAATCCGTTAGCTAGACAACACAATTGATTTCATCCTGTTTCGTTACCGTTTGATATTTAATCTGTAATTTAGAAGATCGGGACACATAACAGTCCCAGCAGAATCAGAATTGATATGTTGATATTAAACAGGTTATAACTGCTAAAGTACAGATGCGATTGAAGATCCATATATTGCGTTGAAAACCTTACTGAAAACCCTAGAATTAATTCAACTGTAGCGTCGCTAAATTATGATTCCAACTGGGGTTAAAATGCGTTGCGAAATGGATTTCTGATTCTGAAACCGGATTTCCAGCCGCGTGCGCTTAAAATGAAATAGTTATAACTAATGATCCTAGAACCCGATTGACTTGAAACAAAATCCTATGGATAGCTAACTGAACATATTAATTACCACCTGTTTATCGTTTCGCTAAATTATATACATATGTTTCATGATAAATCGTGCAAGTGATAGACTGTTGTTTTTATGATACCTTAGTTGTGCTTCTTATACTGTTCATGCATCATATCATACCTATATCATTATAGTGATAACCTAGTGACATCGTACATTTACCCAGTGTTAGATTTTAGTGGTGATTGTGGCAAGTACGTCAGTGTTCGTGTATCCGTGATTAAGTGAAAGTGAATAAGTGAAAGTGAATGAATAAGTGAAAGTGAATAAGTGAAAGTGAATGAATAAGTGAAAGTGAATAAGTGAAAGTGAATGAATAAGTGAAAGTGATACGTACTTGTACACAATCAATGAACCTTATTACTTTATTGCATTGTCGACGTCTGTGGGACGCGTGTACGTATGACTATAAGTGGTATGGGACACTTATGGAAGCTCTTGCATGGGTGTCACAGATAAGACACCAGACACTGCCATTTATCTTGGATATTAGTCGGGACGTGCTTGATTGAGGTACTGCCTCCAGTTCTCGCACAGACTTGTCACGGATCGATTAGTATTTAGGGTTATGGTTAGCGTTTGATGTAGACCACGGGGTGTGGGGTAGTTTAAGTGTGAATTCAACAGAATCTCGGGAGTCCCATGCCGGCTTATATATTTAGGGAGATATATGGAGATTTACAGGGTACGTGATATACACCGTGATATACATGTTACATGTTGGGCCCGTGGTCCCTTGCCCTTGGGTTCTACCCTTGGGTGGAGGACACTCGCGAGTGGTTGACTCTCACACTTGGACTGACGATAGACTTAGTGACCTGTACAGTGAGACTTAGAGACTGATAGGGATACTGGCATTGATATACCATACTTACTGTGTTGACATACGTGGCATATCGTTCTACTGCCTTTACTGTTCCGCTGCATTGATTACTACACATTCATATTCATGCTGTCATTGATTTACTATTATTCATATCTATTACCACTGGTAGAACTGTGACTTGATTTTATATATATATTATATTACTATTGTGTCGCTCTGACGACCTGAGTATGCATGCTCAGTGTGAGGAGACGATTTAGCCTGGACCAGTGCATCACAGACTTCCTGACTTGCCGTTCCTAGTTACATCCGTTTGTTCCACTTCAGGTCAGTCTTTACATTGCTCCTTTCAGTTACTGCATTTCTCATTACCTGCGCATCTTTACTGTTCACCATGATAAACTAGAAGCCGAAGTGTGACTACGGCAGGACATTTTCCTTGACCGTAGGAGCATGGCTGGCCTTGTCTACCCCTCGTATTCCGTATTTTGGGAAGCGGGGCGTGACATGGTTTTGTTGGTATCAGAGCAACAAAACCATGTCACGCCCCGCTTCCCAAAATACGGAATACGAGGGGTTGACAAGGCCAGCCATGCTTCTACGGTCGAGGAATCATCCTGCCGTAGTCACACTTCGGCTTCTAGCTTTACGTGGAAATCAGTAATCAATGCACAGGTAATGAGAAATGCAGTCACTAAATCAAAACAGGTGTAAAACTTACCAGATAGAGTCAAAGGAAAGATAGCGCTGACGTCGCTGATCTAGATGTCCACAATATCCTCAAGGTACGACAGATCCTGATCCGAACTAAATCCACTTCTCACTCTGAGCATGCATACTCAGGTCGTCAGAGCGACACGATAGCAATATAATATATATAAAATCTTGTGACAATTCTACCAGTGGTAATAGATATGTGAAACAGTAAGTCAATGACATCATGAATATGAATGTGCAGTAATCAATGCAGCGGAACAGTAAAACAGTAGAACGATATGCCACGTATGTCAACACAGTATATAAGGTGTATAAATGCCAGTATCCCTATCAGTCTCTAAGTCTCACTGTACAGGTCACTAAGTCTATCGTCAGTCCAAATGTGAGAGTCAACCACTCGCGAGTGTCCTCCACCCAAGGGTAGAACCCAAGGGCAAGGGACCACGGGCCCAACATGTAACATGTATATCACGGTGTATATCACGTACCCTGTAAATCTCCATATATCTCCCTAAATATATAAGCCGGCATGGGACTCCCGAGATTCTGTTGAACTCACACTTAAACTACCCCACACCCCGTGGTCTACATCAAACACTAACCATAACCCTAAATACTAATCGATCCGTGACAAGTCTGCGCGAGAACTGGAGGCAGGACCTCCATCAAGCACGTCCCGACTAATACCTAAGATAAATGGCAGTGTCGGATGTCTTATCTGTGACACCCGTGCAAGCGCTTCCATAAGTGTCTCATACCACTTATAGTCACACGTACACGCATCCCACAGACGTCGACAATGCAATAGAATAATAGGGTCACTGATTGTGTACAAGTACGTATCACTTTCACTTTATTCATTCACTTTCACTTATTCATTCACTTTCACTTATTCACTTTCACTTAATCACTTATTCATTCACTTCCACTTATTCACGGATACACGAACACTGACGTACTTGCCACAATCACCACTAAAATCTAACACTGGGTAAATGCACGATGTCACTAGGTTATCACTATAATGACAGGTATGAGATATGATGCGTAAAACAGCATATGAAACATGATTAAGGTGTCATAAAATAGTATTCTATCACTTGCACGATTTATCATGAAATGTACGTGTACAGTATAGCGAAACGATAAACAGGTAATAATTAGTATATTCAGTTATCTATCCATCAAAATTGGTTTCATGCCAATCGGGTTCCAGGTTCACTAGTTATGGCCATTTCATTTTAAGTGTTCACTGCTGGAAATCCAATTTCTGAACTGGAAGTCCGTTTCGTAACACATTTTACTCTCAGTTGGGAGCATAATTAGGCGACTCTACAGTTAAACTAATTGTAGATTTTACTGTTATCTTTCCAATGCATCAAACGGATTATCGATATCAGTTCTGTATTAAAAGTTATGTTATGTACAAGGTGCTGGTGTAAAAGGGATCACTGCAGAAACTGCAGATTACCACGGTAGTCTAAAATACAAATTAAATATCAAATGACGGTGAAACGACACGGGACCAGATTCAAGGGTTAGCTAACTAAATTCTCTACGCGACCATATAAGGTTCCGCGCATTTTCAGTTTAAGGAAGGGGTGTACAGGTGTTCTCAAGCCCAGGTATTCGAACGAACGTTTCCCCAAACTGCAGTTCAGGGCCGCGAATCGCCTCAGTATTCGTTGTTATAACTTATCAAAATGGAAAGATGAACTATAGGGTGCTGTAGGTTTATCAGTTGGCTTCGATACGAGCCCTAGAACTCACCATTCCAGCATGTATATAATTTATGGTGAATTTAACGGTTTTCAGGTACAGTAGAATTTCAGCTTTACGGTTAAACTTGGGGGTAGTCATTTTAACTGTTAACAGTCGTATTTTCTAATGAAATTTGCACACGTTAATCATCTCTACAAGGGCCAATATAATATGTCCAGTTCCGTCAAATACGATAATGATTTTCTATGGGAACAAGTATCGAACAGTTTTGTGACAATATATAACATCAAGCAAACATGGAATATATCTACGATTCTGATTTGTAATATATACGGAATAGCATGAAAGCAAGTAAGAACTTGCCTGGAGAACGCCTTGGGGTAGCACGACGGCAACGATGTCGCGAACGTGTAGGTGAGTGCTGCATGCTCCCACAACTCTTGATGATACGGTCCTTCGGGTCTTCTCTTTGACGTCCCGATCTCCCGCGGAATGTCCGGTCTCCATCTCGTCGCCGGAAGGGCACCACATCGCCTACGTCTTTTACGGGCTCCCACCTCAATACCGAGACAACTCGGGCGCGAAGTTGGCTAGCCGACGCGCCCAAGATTTGCTGTAGAATGTGTAGTGAGCTATTGTCTCTATTGGGGTTGAAGGAGTTGCCATGATGGAGGAATTGGTGCACAAGAAAAAAAATCCATGGAGGCTTAGATACTTGCTGGAAAAAGAATGGAGCATTCTATTCTTTGCTGTGAAATGAACTTGGATTAATTAGCATGGGCTTCTCACTAAAATGGCTCGGCCAGAACTAGAAATGAGCTCCCCTGCACAAAACAATTTTGTGCACTCTCCAAGGAATGAAGCAAGCTCCCTCTCTCTTTATATAATGCTCAATGCAACTTCCAGCACACATACACTCACAAAGCATCAGCCCACTCATGCATTAATTAGTCCATCATCCCATATGCTATCATATAAATTAATGCACCACTCATTCATGTTCAACTGCACCCACTTAATATTAATCCCACAAAGAACTTCCTGCACACTCCATTAACAATATGCTCATTCCCTTTATATTAATTAATCCCTTATCATGATCACAATCTCTCTCTCCAGCACGCTCAAAAAGAAAATGTTCCCTTGCACAAACATAAGTGGCCGGCCCCCATCAAATAATATTAATTGCAAACTTGTAATTAACCCTCTTCCATCAAAAAGTCCGGCCGGAAAGAACAAAGGAAAACCGGCCGGAACGAAATGCAAACTGGCAATGGGCCGGGGAAATATTATAAAAGGAAATGGAAAGTTGGGCTGAGGGTTTTTAATATTTTGGGTTAGGAATTTTAAAATAAAACAAATATAGATATAAATATAAATAAATAAATTTTGTAAGCAACATTTTATAAAAATACGGATATTGGCGTACAAAAGGAACTGGGTATTACATCATACCACCCTTACAAAAATTTCGTCCTCGAAATTTCCGGAACTAGAAAAGATAAGCAATCACCCGAATGGGAGGAAAGTGAGGAAGAATTGGGCTGTCCAGAATGACATAAAGATAAAGGATGAAATCAGATTCAAAATTAGGGAGAGATATAATTTAGGAAGAGTGTGAGTTTGACAACTTCAGAAGGGGTAGCGGCAAGATACAATTTAATCGAAAAAGAGTCAAGGGGTGCGGTGGTGAACCATAATAGATTTGAAAATAGTTGAGTGCTTAGAAAAGATGAGGAAAACAAACGTGTATATATATATATATATATATATTTTTTTTTTGCATATAGATCAAGGAGTTCAACAGATACAGGAGTTAAACGAAAAGGAACAACTGAAAGGGATATCTTTGTTGGAAGCAGCGAAGAACTCAACGTTGCGGTTGTTGCAAGCGGCCAGGACACCTTCAGAGAGACTGTCGTATGGATGAAGGGCAGTGCTTGATTTGTGGATCCGACGAACATCTGGTCAATGGTTGCCCTAGAAGGAAAGAGCTACAAGGAGGAGATTCGTCAATGCTCTCCACGTCGGCTTGAGTAACTTGGTTGTTTCGTAGTTCGAATTTGAAGATGGTACGGACCCTAGTGAGATTTCCTTTGTATTTTTAAAATGAGGTATCGTAATGAAATCAGCATAAAACAGTGCCCAGCATCGACACAAACAAGTGTCCAAATATCTAGATATCTCTGTACCTCAATACCTCAAAATCAATATCTAGGGTACCGTCAATCCAGATCGGCCCCTACCATCCATCTCAAGACCACGACGGTATCCTCCGGATATCCGACGCGTCGGGTAAAATCACCGGTAGGTAGTGCTCCCCTGCCAGGCTCACATCGTCATCATCACGCGCTTCTTGCCCCGGGGTACCTTACCGGGTCCACCATGTACCCGAAACGGTTCATCCGTCTCCTCGAATCGGGTTTCCAAATCCATCAGCAAACTCATGGTGGACGACTCATACATCATGGGAAAACCGCACTTTTTATTTTAAAGAGAGAAAAGAAGTTTATATAAGTTTTGCGGTTTTCCCCCAAATCCAGAAAATCTCATGGAAATCCGAATCCAATCCTCAATAACATGTAAACAGTGCATATAGGCATAAAAATCCATGAATAATAACATGCATGATGTAACAAGTAATAATTACAATGTCTAATTTAGCATATAAGGCAAGTACACTAATATCATGTCTAAATTATTAGCTAACAACCTACGCCAATGCAATAGTATTTCTAAAGTGTACGTGGCATGGCAATTACCGATGAAGATGTGTGTGAGCCGGCAAGTAAGTGTATGTGGTACATACGCATCATCGGTAATGGTGCTGGTGTCCTAACAGCATGATATCAACATTTCAATAAGAAATTATAACATAAGTATGCGATGCGGAGCGAACAGCAATAATGAACGGAATACAAGACACAACGATAACTAAACTGCATTACCCTAATAAATCCTACAAATGGTGCCCTTTTGAAATAACACGAATCATGGGGTTTTGAAAATAGGGGCTACGGTGTTTTTATGAAAAGATGCGTCTTTTGAAATATCTGTAGGATCCCTTGGGCTATCTTTTAAAATACCCACAATTCGTTAGTTTTTGAAATAGGTAAGAAATCTAATCTAGTCTAACAACTACACTAAACTATACGGCTGAACTACAGGTAAGGAAACCGCCTATCATCTGAGTCGGTACATATACATACCTGTATATGTATAGTCGGTGATCCCGCCTCAATAAGATCATATCCGATACCATATTTATAATCAGACATCCCAAGTCAAGAGTGCGGATCAATCATCAATATATAGCTTGTACGTAAATCCGTCGTACGGCATCCCCAAATCTGGGTACGGGTCAAAGTCACATCAATCACACTATTCATCCGGTATCATCTTTATCAAATATCATGATCCAGGGTAATGAACTACGTCTAGTACAATGCTGATACCATCTATGTAAGCAAGCAGGTGTATGAAACACTACGCTAAAGGACCCGCTAAAACATCATGTCGTATCTCAAATATGAATTTTACCATATCACCGATATCATAAACTCGGATAAAAAATCATCGACTCACCTCAATCACATGTATCATCCTCAATCTGCATGTGAGCACATGGTCTCATACCCATATGAACACGTGACAATATAGAATCCCAAAGTACATATGAGTGAGGATGTACGCGAGTATGCATGTGTGTATAGGTATGTGTAGTGCACCCACTACCTAGGGTCCGCAATACTAAATCATCCAAGTCCACCAATTATCCATCCTAAACATCAATAATATCCCAACAACAATAATAATCGTAGGTGTGTATACGCATCCGTATACATCACCACGGACTGCGGGGGTGCTATACGTCATCCACCCGACTTCTCCCCGTAGATATAAATCTACTCACCTGCATCCTGCGTGTCGGTGTCGATGTCTCCATCATCTTCTGCATCGTCTCGGAATCCACGTGAGGGTACCTATCATCAATACGAATTCGCAACGCTATTAACATCCAATTCCGAAATTCAAAATGGCATGTGGTGCGTTCATAGGTTAGAACCTATAGCTTACACATCCAAAACAATCAACTACACTTGTCGTTGACGTACAAATATCCAACGGCCAAGTACAACATCCCAAACTCAAAACCAAGAATCCAAATACCATAAACATAGTCGAAACCCTTAAATAGGGTCTCTATACATGAAAACTGCCACATTGAAACCCAATAATACAAATACACATTTATAAATATAATAAATATTGTAGGTATTAATATTTACGTCATTTCCAATTTCATCTAAAACCCACGCCAAATTATGTCGAAAAGCTAGTAAGCAAATTATATCATTTCAGCTCATTTTAACACAAAACTAGAAATTTAACAATTCTAGTAATTTCCAACAACACAAAATAACTTAATTTAGTGATCCAAACCAATTCCATAATTTTTAATCTTGCCTAAAAATGATTTAGAAAAACCTAGTATGCTAATTAACTCAATTAGACAAAATAGTAATTAACAATAATTATCATATTCCCTCACAAGAATAAGTTTTCTTAAACACAATTTAACATTAAACACCTCATCAAGTTTTTTCCCTAACTTGAATTTCCTAAAAATTGAGAATAATGAATTAATCAAGAGTTTAAAAGGCTATAATAACCAATTAAATAGCTAAATAAAGATTTAAACATATTACATAAAGATTAAGTTTTGAAAATTATACCTCTTCAAGAACACAAACAAGCAACTAGATCCATCATTTTTTTTCCTCCAAAAATGATGTTTTTCTTGTAGATCCAAGCTAGATTTGTGAAGGGAAATGATGGGTTTACTTTTATTTAGGAGTTTTGTGGATTTATTGAAGGAATTTTGGAGATAAAATGAGCTTTGAGATGAAGAAATTGAGGAAGGAAAAAGATGGGACAGACTTGGGGAGGGGGGCTCGGCCAAAAATGTGGCTGATCTTTGCTATGGAATGAGGAATATATCAAGGGGAGAATGAATGACATACAAAACCATGTCACGCCCCGCTTCCCAAAATACGGAATACGAGGGGTAGACAAGGCCAGCCATGCTCCTACGGTCAAGGAAAATGTCCTGCCGTAGTCACACTTCGGCTTCTAGTTTATCATGGTGAACAGTAAAGATGCGCAGGTAATGAGAAATGCAGTAACTGAAAGGAGCAATGTAAAGACTGACCT
Organism: Agapanthus africanus; assembly: GCA_030015575.1. Lineage (NCBI taxonomy): Eukaryota > Viridiplantae > Streptophyta > Magnoliopsida > Asparagales > Amaryllidaceae > Agapanthus > Agapanthus africanus. The sequence continues at coordinate 767,583,098 of CM057339.1, forward strand.
GAAGTGGAACAAACGGATGTAACTAGGAACGGCAAGTCAGGAAGTCTGTGATGCATTGGTCCAGGCTAAATCGTCTCCTCACACTGAGCATGCATACTCAGGTCGTCAGAGCGACACAATAGTAATATAATATATATATAAAATCAAGTCACAGTTCTACCAGTGGTAATAGATATGAATAATAGTAAATCAATGACAGCATGAATATGAATGTGCAGTAATCAATGCAACGGAGCAGTAAAGGCAGTAGAACGATATGTCACGTATGCTTGGGGTCGCACGACGGCAACGAGGTGACGGCGACGGCGAGGAGCGAGATGGGCCCGGGTTCTCGTGGGGTTTGGATTCGTCTGTGTGATGAAGGAGGGAGGTGAGGAGGTGGTGGGGAGGAAGGTGAGGGTGGTGTCGGGAGTCGGAGAAGGGATAGGCGATGACGAGGTGATGCCGATGAGGAGGTGGACGACGACTTGGACTTACAGTATCATCCGGAAAAAGTAAACGTTGTACCCGACGCTCTCAGTCACAAGCCAGCAGTCATTTAATCCCTTAACCCATCGTAATGCCTCAGCACAATCATGTTACATTATGTTTCTTCCTTTAATTAATGCAATGCACTCATCATAATGCATGCTCACAATATTCTCCAGCACATACACAATTAGGGCCTCTTACTTAATTAATGCACCAGCACAAGGGAGGGGCCCACGAATTATCATGTTGCACATGATAAGGCCGGCCCCCTAAAGAAAAGCCTCCTGCATACTCCATTAAGGCAATAAATTAATATCTCCACTCATATTAATTCTTCCTGCACACTCACAGCACAAAGCTTCTTCACCATATACATTTAATTAATCCCTCACTTTGGACAGTGGCCGGCCCACTCAATTATGGAAAACAATCAGCCCTCATTATATATTCCTTCATCCACCAGCACACTCAATCCTTGGCCGGCCCACTCATCAAATGGTGGAGCAAAAAATATTAATTAATGCATACAAAGCATTATAAGAGAGAGAGCCATTCCAGAGAGCAATGAGCACAAAATGTGTGCAGGGGCTCATTTATTCAGTTTTGCTTGCTTCATTTTCATTTCCAGTGAGCTTTTCTTTCAGCAGTGGCCGAGCTCAATTCTTGGAGAGAATGCTCCATTCTTTTTCTAGCATACTCCATTCTTTTTCCAGCAAGTATCTAAGCCTCCATGGATTTTTCTTGTGCACCAATTCCTCCATCATGCCAACTCCTTCAACCTCCATCAAACCCCATCTCAACCGCAACCACCGAGAACCTCTCGACTTCACCCAAGGCACTCAACTGAGACGAGAACCTATCTCGTCGCCACAGAACCCATTGTTGCACCCTCACCAAGACTTCACCTTCTAAACCCACCACGGTCACCGAGCACCCCTAGCCTCCAATTCCGAGCACATCTTCAGCCGACTCCTCACCTTACCGCAGCCATCTCCTTGGACTTGAGAACTCGTCACAGCAGCACCTTCGTCAAGATCCCCTATCCGAGCTTTACGGCATTTCATCGAATCCCAAAACCATTTTCAAACTTTTTACACCACTGTGAAACCACTCTATACAAGTTGCCGGAGCGACGCCGTCGACCTTCGGAAACCCCAACACTTCTCAGACGGACCGGAGAGCACCCCTAAGCTTCCAGCGCACGCAAGACGACTCCGGGAAAACTCCGACGCGAAATTCGTATTTCGAACTAGGCTCGCGCGAACTTGTGTTGCGGCCTACAACGCGCGTTCGTGACGTCGCTGCTACCGTGTGACCCAAGGCGTTCTCCAGGCAAGTTCTTACTTGCTTTCATGCTATTCCGTATATATTACAAATCAGAATCGTAGATATATTCCATGTTTGCTTGATGTTATATATTGTCACAAAACTGTTCGATGCTTGTTCCCATAGAAAATCATTATCGTATTTGACGGAACTGGACATATTATATTGGCCCTTGTAGAGATGATTAACGTGTGCAAATTTCATTAGAAAATACGACTGTTAACAGTTAAAATGACTAAAACAACCGCCCCCAAGTTTAATCGTAAAACTGAAATTCTACTGTACCTGAAAACCGTTAAATTCACCATAAATTATATACATGCTAGAATGGTGCGTTCGAGGACTCAAATCGAAGCCAACTCGACGAACTATAACCCTATACCAGTTTCCAGATATTCCTGTACTCAAACCATGATGATATTTGGATCGGAGTGCGACCCTGAACTGCAGTCCGGAGAAACGTTCGTTCGAATACCTGGCCTTGGGAACACCTGTACACCCCTTCTTTAAACTGAAAATGCGCGGAACCTTATATGGTCGCGTAGAGAATTTAGTTAGCTAACTCTTGAATCTGGTCCCGTGTCGTTTCACCGTCATTTGATATTTAATTTGTATTTTAGACTACCGTGGAAATCTGCAGTTTCTGCAGTGATCCCTTTTACACCAGCACCTTGTACATAACATAACTTTTAATACAGAACCGATATCGATAATCCGTTTGATGCATTGGAAAGATAACAGTAAAATCTACAATTAGTTTAACTGTAGCGTCGCCTAATTATGCTTCCAACTGGGAGTAAAATGTGTTACGAAACGGACTTCCAGTTCAGAAATTGGATTTCCAGCAGTGAACACTTAAAATGAAACGACCATAACTAGTGAACCTGGAACCCGATTGGCATGAAACCAATTTTGATGGATAGATAACTGAATATACTAATTATTACCTGTTTATCGTTTCGCTATACTGTACGCGTACATTTCATGATAAATCGTGCAAGTGATAGAATACTATTTTATGACACCTTAATCATGTTTCATATGATGTTTATGCATCATATCATACCTATATCATTATAGTGATAACCTAGTGATATCGTGCATTTACCAAGTGTTAGATTTTAGTGGTGATTGTGGCAAGTACGTCAGTGTTCGTGTATCCGTGATTAAGTGAAAGTGAATGAATAAGTGAAAGTGAATGAATAAGTGAAGTGACACGTACTTGTACACAATCAGTGAACCTTATTATTTTATTGCATTGTCGACGTCTGTGGGACGCGTGTACGTGTGACTATAAGTGGTATGGGACACTTATGGAAGCTCTTGCATGGGTGTCACAGATAAGACATCCGACACTGCCATTTATCTTAGGTATTAGTTGGGACGTGCTTGATGGAGATCCTGTCTCCAGTTCTCGTGCAGACTTGTCACAGACCGATTGGTATTTGAGATTATGGTTAGCGTTTGATGTAGACCACGGGGTGTGGGGTAGTTTAAGTGTGAGTACAACAGAATCTCGGGAGTCCCATGCCGGCTTATATATTTAGGGAGATATATGGAGATTTACAGGGTACGTGATATACACCGTGATATATATGTTACATGTTGGGCCCGTGGTCCCTTGCCCTTGGGTTCTACCCTTGGGTGGAGGACACTCGCGAGTGGTTGACTCTCACACTTGGACTGACGATAGACTTAGTGACCTGTACAGTGAGACTTAGAGACTGATAGGGATATTGGCATTTATACACCTTATATACTGTGTTGACATACGTGACATATCGTTCAACTGCCTTTACTGCTCCGCTGCATTGATTACTGCACGTTCATATTCATGCTGTCATTGATTTACTATTATTCATACGTGGCATATCGTTCTACTGCCTTTACTGTTCCGCTGCATTGATTACTGCATGTTTATACTCATACTGCCATTGATCTACTGTTATATACGTCTATTATCACCGTTAGAATTGTCACATGATTTTTATATATATTATATTGCTATTGTGGCTTGCACGATCTATCACAAGTACAGTCGTCGTTCATCCGCATAGCAAGTCAGATGGTTCCAGAGAGCGGTCCAAACGGGGATTGGTATTTGAGGTTATGGTCCTAAAACAACAAATTTTAGAACGACATAAGGTACAAGAGATAAGAATCAGAATAAAATATAGAATAGACAACGAAACAAGAATATCGGGTAGGGTGAAACTCAAACGAGTGGAAATCAAATGTAGAATTCCAAGTCACTCAACAGAGTATAGTATTGTAACCATGCTGCAGTTCATAATTACAACCACATAACTCTACCAAGTTACCCAAAGTTCTAGCGAATGGATCAAAATATGTAGAAGAACTCATTGTATGAATCAAGATCAAGGATAACAAGTTTACAATCTAGACCGAAGGATGTCTTAGATTGTCAAGCACTACACGGAAACTGTAATCCCATTCCAAACCTGGCGCTCTGATACCAACAAAACCATGTCACGCCCCGCTTCCCAAAATACGGAATACGAGGGGTAGACAAGGCCAGCCATGTTCCTACGGTCAAGGAAATGTCCTACCGTAGTCACACTTCGGCTTCTAGTTTATCATGGTGAATAGTAAGGATGCGCAGGTAATGAGAAATGCAGTAACTGAAAGGAGCAATGTAAAGACTGACCTGAAGTGGAACAAACGAATGTAACTCGGAATGGTAAGACAAGAAGTCTGTGATGCACTGGTCCAGCCTAAATCTTCTCCTCACACTGAGCATGCATACTCAGGTCGTCAGAGCGACACAATAGTAATATATATATAAAATCAAGTAACAGTTCTACCAGTGGTAATAGATATGTGAAACAGTAAATCAATGACATCATGAATATGAATGTGCAGTAATCAATGCAGCGGAACAGTAAATCAGTAGAACGATATGCCACGTATGTCAACACAGTAAGTATGGTATATCAATGCCAGTATCCATATCAGTCTCTAAGTCTCACTGTACAGGTCACTAAGTCTATCGTCAGTCCAAGTGTGAGAGTCAACCACTCGCGAGTGTCCTCCACCCAAGGGTAGAACCCAAGGGCAAGGGACCACGGGCCCAACATGTAACATGTATATCACGGTGTATATCACGTACCCTGTAAATCTCCATATATCTCCCTAAATATATAAGCCGGCATGGGACTCCCGAGATTCTGTTGAACTCACACTTAAACTACCCCACACCCCGTGGTCTACATCAAACGCTAACCATAACCCTAAATACTAATCGATCCGTGACAAGTCTGCGCGAGAACTGGAGGCAGGACCTCCATCAAGCACGTCCCGACTAATACCTAAGATAAATGGCAGTGTCGGATGCCTTATCTGTGACACCCGTGCAAGCGCTTCCATAAGTGTCCCATACCACTTATAGTCACACGTACGCGCGTCCCACAGACGTCGACAATGCAATAAAGTAATAAGGTTCATTGATTGTGTACAAGTACGTGTCACTTTTATTTATTCATTCACTTTCACTTATTCATTCACTTTCACTTATTCCATTTCACTTAATCACGGATACACGAACACTGACGTACTTGCCACAATCACCACTAAAATCTAACACTGGGTAAATGCACGATGTCACTAGGTTATCACTATAATGATATAGGTATGATATGATGCATGAACAGTATAAGAAGCACAACTAAGGTATCATAAAAACAACAGTCTATCACTTGCACGATTTATCATGAAACATATGTATATAATTTAGCGAAACGATAAACATGTGGTAATTAATATGTCCAGTTAGCTATCCATAGGATTTTGTTTCAAGTCAATCGGGTTCCAGGATCATTAGTTATAACTATTTCATTTTAAGCGCACACGGCTGGAAATCCGGTTTCAGAATCAGAAATCCATTTCGCAACGCATTTTAACCCCAGTTAGGATCATAATTTAGCGACGCTACAGTTGAATGAATTCTAGGGTTTTCAGTAAGGTTTTCAACGCAATAGACGGATCTTCAATCGCGTCTGTACGTTAGCAGTTATAACCTGTTTAATATCAACATGTCAATTCTGATTCTGCTGGGACTGTTATGTGTCCCGATCTTCTAAATTACAGATTAAATATCAAACGGTAACGAAACAGGATGAAATCAATTGTGTTGTCTAGCTAACAGATTTATCTATAATAAACAGTGGAGTTCCGCAACCTACGAGTTAAGGAAATCCTGTGGTATCCAATACGGAACAGCAAGCAATGACTGGAGTCGCTCTGGACTGCAGTCCAGGGTCGCACTCCGATCCAAATATCATCATGGTTTGAGTACAGGAATATCTGGAAACTGGTATAGGGTTATAGTTCGTCGAGTTGGCTTCGATTTGAGCCCTCGAACGCACCATTCCAGAATGTATATGATTTATGGTGAATTTAACGGTTTTCAGGTACAGTAGAATTTCAGTTTTACGATTAAACTTGGGGGCAGTTGTTTTAGTCGTTAACGATCAAATTATCCAACGAAAATCACACACTATGTTCACAGCCCTACGGGACAACCTACACCATTGAGTTCCGTCAAATTAGATGGGTATTTTCATTGGGAACACACACCGAACAGTTATGGCACATGATTGGTTAAACTTGCAACTTTAATAATCTATGTTTGTAACGATCGTAACTTAATAAAATAGCATGTAAGCAAGGTTATATTCGGATCGGCCAATCTTGAACTGCTACAATCTTCTCAGGATCAACAACGATTCCATCTCCGGATACGACATGCCCCAAAAACTTCACTTCTTCGAGCCAAAACTCGCACTTGCTCATCTTCGCATACAATTTTTCTTGCCTCAACGTTTGCAGTGCGATCTTCAAGTGTTCAGCATACTCTACCATACTCTTCGAGTAGACCAGAATATCATCAATGAACACTACAACAAACTGGTCTAAGAATGGTGAAAAGATTCGGTTCATCAAGTCCATGAATATTGCTGGGGCATTAGTAACACCGAACGACATTACAAGGAACTCGTAATGTCTGTATCGGGTCCTGAAAGTCGTCTTGCCCACGTCCTCGGCTGCTACTCTGATTTGATGATATCCAGAACGGAGGTCCAACTTCGAGAATATCTTGGCCCCACTTAGCTGATCGAATAGGTCATCAATGCACGGGATTGGGTACTTGTTCTTTATTGTGACCTTGTTCAGCTCCCGATAATCTATGCACATTCTTCTTGTGCCGTCTTTCTTCTTAACTAGAAAGACTAGAGCTTCCCAAGGTGAATCGCTGCTGCGAATTCAACCCTTTCTCTAGCAATTCGGCAACCTGCTTCTTGACTTCCTCCAATTCCACTGGTGCCATTGGATAGTATACCTTAAGATTGGCGCTGCATCAGGAACAAGATCGATCGCGAACTCTATGCCTCGCTTCGGCGGTAAACCTGATATGTCTTCGAACACGTCCATGAAATCTCGAACAACAGTTGGCATATCTTCCTTATCCACCTCCATCGACGAAAGAACATTGTTTGTCGGCCTAGCCCTAAACTCGATTGGTCCTACAGAACTGCTTCCTCCAGCAGAACAAACTCCGGATGCCCGGGAATCTGGAGAATCACTTTCCTTTCCTTACAATCAATATGAGCGTGGAAAGTGCTGCGAAAATCCATTCCCAAGACAACAACAAACAAAGGGATGCATCAGAATTGAATAATTCTAATGCGGGGAAAAACAAGAATAAGTAAGATACCGAGATGACTTCATCCGACGTCAAGATACTGAAGAGGATTAAGCACGGTAAACAGGATTCAAGCTTGCGATAAAATATGAACTGGAAAGTAAGAGAATCAAGGCAATATGAAGACCATGGAACACGGAAATTAATCAAGACCAGGACTCCAAGTTACTTAAATAGAGTACCGTATTGTAACCATGCTGCAGTTCATAGTTACAATCACATAACTCCACTCAAGTCGCCCAAATCCTAGTATTAGAATCAAGGAACATTGAGAAACAATAGAGAACCAAAAGGTTTCAAGTCAAGATGCAAAGTGGTTTGCATATCGTCAAGACGAAGGATAAAAGAAAGATATGATTCAAGAATCATGATAGCAATGTGGCACGACATGTTCCTAATCACGAGTATTCTGATTCGCGTATTGGGTCCAATACCCAACTACAAAAGAATCAAACTCGATTAACCTATTTCCTGGGCTCTGATACCAACAAAACCATGTCACGCCCCGCTTCCCAAAATACGGAATACGAGGGGTAGACAAGGCCAGCCATGCTCCTACGGTCAAGGAAATGTCCTGCCGTAGTCACACTTCGGCTTCTAGTTTATCATGGTAAACAGTAAAGAAGCGCAGATAATGAGAAATGCAGTAACTGAAAGGAACAATGTGAAGACTGACCTGAAGTGGAACAAACGAATGTAACTCGGAATGGCAAGACAAGAAGTCTGTGATGCACTGGTCCAGCCTAAATCTTCTCCTCATACTGAGCATGCATACTCAGGTCGTCAGAGCGACGCGACAACAATATTATTATAATAAGATAAAACAGGTAAGTGAGGTAATACTAGTATAAGAACAATGTAAGTAATCACGGTATCACTATATGATGCAGAATATGTTGTGTGTCCCTATCGGTCTCTAGGTCATGTTTGAAATCACATAGTGGAAGGAGGATCATGTTTAACAGGAGTCTCGTACATACCCGAGACAACGGCCCACATGCCCGGGACATAACCCTGTCAGCCGGATCGCTAGATCCTGTCCTACACGTATAAGTATCACGGTTCGAATGATCATCCTCTAAACACGGTCCCGCTAAATACGATACTCTTTCCACTTTGATTTCCCCTTTTCCCCCAGGTTACACTATTTAAGATATTGATCTAGTTGTGTACAAGTATACCAATGGCACGGTTTTATCACTGTTCACTGTATTTATCACTGTCACGAATATTCACTTTCCATTGAGCACTATTTTATCACTGTTCACTGTATTTATCACTGTCACGAATATTCACTTTCCATTGGTATACTCGTCACTCCTAAACCAATATCTATTGCGCACGATAATGAAATGTCCACACGCACTAACACTGAGTATATGGCAAGGGTAGGATATATGTATGTATGCTACCAATAAGCTCTGTATGTTATGAATTAACATGCATGTCATGAACTAAAATAAATTGCACAAATTAATATGTTACGAATTTGGCAAAAATGATGTACGTAAGATATATAGAACAATCAGTCAGTAATTCATCAAAATTTGTTTCAGTTCAATCGGAGTTTCGGTTTTCAAGATATAACTGTTTCAGTTTAAGTGCTCGCGGCTGGAATTTCAATTTCAGAACTGAACGTCTGTTTCGCGACATGATTTGCACCCAGTTGGGCTCAAAATTTTGCGATGTCACAGTTAAATGAAATTTAGGGTTTTCGATAAAGTATTCAACGTAACAGACGGATCCTCAATCGCATCTGTACGTTGAAAGTTACACACAGTTTAATCTCAATATGTCATTTCAGAAATTGTTCTGAACAGATTTACGTTCTGCCCTTTTAAAATAAGTTTAAAATAACAAACTGCGATGAATTGGAATGAAACCACTTGTTTTCTTTCACTAACAGGTACATCTTATAACTACTGAAAAGTTCCGCATCATGCGATTTCAGGAAAAACGGGGACGCGGGACTTTAGACAGAACACACTAATCAGAAACGCTCTGGACTGCAGTCCAGAGTCGTGTTCCGATCCAATTATCTTCATGATTACATAACAGAAATGATCAGAAATCTACGTAGGATTATAGTTCATCGAGTCGGCTTCGATTTAAGCCCTCGAACACAGCTTTCCAATATGTATATGATTTATGGTGATTTTATTCGTTTTCAGGTACGAGAGAGTTCTAGTTTAAACAACATATATGGGGGTATCACTTTTTGTCACGAACAATCGTATTTTCCAGCGAATTTCGCACACGTTATACATCATTAAAAGGGCCAACAGAACGTATAGGTTACCGTCAAATTAGACAAATATTTCCATTAGGATCATACATCGAACACATACGTTATAATATACTTAGTTATTCGGTAAGTTTCAATTTATATGATTTTAAGGTTGTACCACTAATAATTTAGCATGAAGCAAGTAAACACTTGCCTGGTAACGTCTCGGGGTCGCGAGGCAGCAACGTCGTCACGAACGTGTAGGTGAGTGCTGCATGCTCCCACAACTCTTGTGATACGGTCCTTCGGATCTTCTCTTTGACGTCCCGATCTCCCGCGGAATGTCCGGTCTCCATCTCGTCGCCGGAAGGGCACCACATCGCCTACGTCTTTTACGGGCTCCCACCTCAATACCGAGGCAACTCGGGCACGAAGTTGGCTAGCCGACGCGTCCAAGGTTTGCTGTAGACTGTGTAGTATAATTGTCTCTTTGGGGTTTAGGATAGTTGCCAAGATGGAGGAATTTGTAGACAAGAATTTTTCCATGGATGCTAGAGAAAAATGGAACATGCTAGAAAAAGAACTCTCCCGCACAAAACATTTTGTGCACTCACCCTTCATAAGAATGAAGCAGGCTCCTTACAATGAATGGCTCTCTGCTCCTCTATATAATGCTCAATGCAACATATAAAAAAAAACCCACAGCACACTCCAAGATGGGCTCATTCCCTTTAACCATTATTACCATCATTCCATATAAAAACATCAGCACTCTCAAAAATAATAAGTGGCCGGCCCATTAAAAACTTCCTGCACACACTTTTTATTTCTTTCCATTAATTAACCCCTTAACCCACCAAACTCCATTCATGAAACTCCAGCACAAAGCATCAGATAGCCATTAATTAAACCAAAGCAACTTCCTGCACTAATTAATTAATACCTAGTGCTAAAGAATCTCCAGCACAAAGATGTTTTTATCCCTCACTAACATGATTGAGTGGCCGGCCTTTGTATGTGCACAAATCAATTAATCACTTATATTCTCCTTTGTATTCTGTCACCTTCTGAATAATGGCCGGCCCATTAAAACATTCTCCAGCACACACTAGTATGCCTTTATTCCATATCATGATATATACAGTCTTCTTTCCCCACTAGTGGCCGGCCCCCCATCAAAATGAGGATGGGAAAAAGATCAAAAATATTAATTGCAAAATTGCAATTAACCCCCTCCATCAAAAAGTCCGGCCGGAAAGAACAAAGGAAAACCGGCCGGAACGAAATGCAAACTGGCAATGGGCCGGGAAAATATTATTAGAATGAAACCGGGGATTTACATCGACAGTCTATCACTTGCATGATTTATCATGAAACATATGTATATAATTTAGCGAAACGATAAACATGTGGTAATTAATATGTCCAGTTAGCTATCCATAGGATTTTGTTTCAAGTCAATCGGGTTCCAGGATCATTAGTTATAACTATTTCATTATAGTGATAACCTAGTGACATCGTGCATTTACCCAGTGTTAGATTTTAGTGGTGATTGTGGCAAGTACGTCAGTGTTCGTGTATCCGTGATTAAGTGAAAGTGAATGAATAAGTGAAAGTGAATGAATAAATAAAAGTGACACGTACTTGTACACAATCAATGAACCTTATTACTTTATTGCATTGTCGACGTCTGTGGGACGCGCGTACGTGTGACTATAAGTGGTATGGGACACTTATGGAAGCGCTTGCACGGGTGTCACAGATAAGGCATCCGACACTGCCATTTATCTTAGGTATTAGTCGGGACGTGCTTGATGGAGGTCCTGCCTCCAGTTCTCGCGCAGACTTGTCACGGATCGATTAGTATTTAGGGTTATGGTTAGCGTTTGATGTAGACCACGGGGTGTGGGGTAGTTTAAGTGTGAGTTCAACAGAATCTCGGGAGTCCCATGCCGGCTTATATATTTAGGGAGATATATGGAGATTTACAGGGTACGTGATATACACCGTGATATACATGTTACATGTTGGGCCCGTGGTCCCTTGCCCTTGGGTTCTACCCTTGGGTGGAGGACACTCGCGAGTGGTTGACTCTCACACTTGGACTGACGATAGACTTAGTGACCTGTACAGTGAGACTTAGAGACTGATATGGATACTGGCATTGATATACCATACTTACTGTGTTGACATACGTGGCATATCGTTCTACTGATTTACTGTTCCGCTGCATTGATTACTGTACATTCATATTCATGATGTCATTGATTTACTGTTTCACATATCTATTACCACTGGTAGAACTGTTACTTGATTTTATATATATATTACTATTGTGTCGCTCTGACGACCTGAGTATGCATGCTCAGTGTGAGGAGAAGATTTAGGCTGGACCAGTGCATCACAGACTTCTTGTCTTACCATTCCGAGTTACATTCGTTTGTTCCACTTCAGGTCAGTCTTTACATTGCTCCTTTCAGTTACTGCATTTCTCATTACCTGCGCATCCTTACTATTCACCATGATAAACTAGAAGCCGAAGTGTGACTACGGTAGGACATTTCCTTGACCGTAGGAGCATGGCTGGCCTTGTCTACCCCTCGTATTCCGTATTTTGGGAAGCGGGGCGTGACATGGTTTTGTTGGTATCAGAGCGCCAGGTTTGGAATGGGATTACAGTTTCCGTGTAGTGCTTGACAATCTAAGACATCCTTCGGTCTAGATTGTAAACTTGTTATCCTTGATCTTGATTCATACAATGAGTTCTTCTACATATTTTGATCCATTCGCTAGAACTTTGGGTAACTTGGTAGAGTTATGTGGTTGTAATTATGAACTGCAGCATGGTTACAATACTATACTCTGTTGAGTGATTTGGAATTCTACATTTGATTTCCACTCGTTTGAGTTTCACCCTACCCGATATTCTTGTTTCGTTGTCTATTCTATATTTTATTCTGATTCTTATCTCTTGTACCTTATGTCGTTCTAAAATTTGTTGTTTTAGGAAACTGAGACGAGAACCTATCTCGTCGCCACAGAACCCATTGCTGCACCCTCACCAAGACTTCATCTTCTAAACCCACCACGGTCACCAAGCACCCCTAGCCTCCAATTCCGAGCACATCTTCAGCCGACTCCTCACCTTGCCGCAGCCATCTCCTTGGACTTGAGAACTCGTCGCAGCAGCACCTTCGTCGAGATCCCCTATCCGAGCTTTACGGCATTTCATCGAACCACAAAACCATTTTCAAACTTTTTACACCACTGTGAAACCACTCTATACAAGTTGCCGGAGCGACGCCGTCGACCTTCGGAAACCCTAACACTTCTCAGACGGACCAGAGAGCACCCCTAAGCTTCCAGCGCACGCAAGACGACTCCGGGAAAACTCCGACGCGAAATTCGTATTTCGAACTAGGCTCGCGGGAATCCGGAACGTGGCGCACAACGCGCGTTCGCGACATCGTTGCCGTCGTGCGACCCCAAGGCGTTCTCCAGGCAAGTTCTTACTTGCTTTCATGCTATTCCGTATATATTACAGATCAGAATAGTAGATATATTCCATGTTTGCTTGATGTTATATATTGTCACAAAACTGTTCGATACTTGTTCCCATAGAAAATCATTATCAATTTTGACGGAACTAGATATAATGCTTTGGCCCTTGCTGTGATGGATACCCTGCGCAAGTTTTGCTAGAAAATATGACCGTTCATAACTAAAACAACTACCCCCAAGTTTGCCTGTAAAATTGGATATTTTCTGTATCTGAAAACCATAAAAATCACCATAAATTAAATACATGCTGGATTGAGGTGCTCGAGGGCTCGTATCGAAGCCAACTGATAAACCTACAGTACGACATAGTCCATATTTACATTTGGATAAGTTATAACAATGAATACTGAGGCGATTCGCGGCCCTGAACTGCAGTCCGGGGAAACGTTCGTTCGAACACCTGGCCTTGTGAACACCTGTACACCCCTTCTTTAAACTGAAAATGCGCGGAACCACATATGGTCGCGTAGATAATTTAGTTAGCTAACCCCTGAAGTTGGTCCCGTGTCGTTTCACCGTCATTTGATATTTAAATTGTATTTTAGACTACCGTGGTAATCTGCAGTTTCTGCAGTGATCTCTTTTTACACCAGCACCTTGTACATAACATAACTTTTAATACAGAACTGATATCGATAATCCGTTTGATGCATTGGAAAGATAACAGTAAAATATACAATTAGTTTAACTGTAGTGTCGCCTAATTATGCTCCCAACTGAGAGTAAAATGTGTTACAAAATGGACTTCCAGTTCAGAAATTGGATTTCCAGCAGTGAACACTTAAAATGAAATGGTTATAACTAATGATCCTGGAACCCGATTGACTTGAAACAAAATTCTATGGATAGCTAACTGGACATATTAATTACCACCTGTTTATCGTTTCGCTAAATTATATACATATGTTTCATGATAAATCGTGCAAGTGATAGACTGTTGTTTTTATGATACCTTAGTTGTGCTTCTTATACTGTTCATGCATCATATCATACCTATATCATTATAGTGATAACCTAGAGACAACGTGCATTTACCCAGTGTTAGAATTTAGTGATGATTGTGGTAAGTACGTCAGTGTTCGTGTATCCGTGAATAAGTAAAAGTGAATGAATAAGTGAAAGTGAATGAATAAGTGAAAGTGATACGTACTTGTACACAATCAGTGACCCTATTATTCTATTGCATTGTCGACGTCTGTGGGATGCGTGTACGTGTGACTATAAGTGGTATGGGACACTTATGGAAGCGCTTGCACGGGTGTCACAGATAAGGCATCCGACACTGCCATTTATCTTAGGTATTGGTCGGGACGTGCTTGATGGAGGTCCTGCCTCCAGTTCTCGCGCAGACTTGTCACGGATCGATTAGTATTTAGGGTTATGGTTAGCGTTTGATGTAGACCACGGGGTGTGGGGTAGTTTAAGTCTGAGTACAACAGAATCTCGGGAGTCCCATGCCGGCTTATATATTTAGGGAGATATATGGAGATTTACAGGGTACGTGATATACAACGTGATATACATGTTACATGTTGGGCCCGTGGTCCCTTGCCCTTGGGTTCTACCCTTGGGTGGAGGACACTCGCGAGTGGTTGACTCTCACACTTGGACTGACGATAGGCTTAGTGACATATACAGTGAGACTTAGAGACTGATAGGGATACTGGCATTGGTATACCATACTTACTGTGTTGACATACGTGGCATATCGTTCTACTGCCTTTACTGCTCCGCTGCATTGATTATTGCACGTTCATATTCATGCTGCTATTGATTTACTATTATTCATACGTGGCATATCGTTCTACTGCCTTTACTATTCCGCTGCATTGATTACTGCATGTTCATACCCATACTGCCATTGATCTACTGTTATATACGTCTATTATCACCGTTAGAATTGTCACATGATTTTATATATATTATATTACTATTGTGTCGCTCTGACGACCTGAGTATGCATGCTCAGTGTGAGGAGAAGATTTAGGCTGGACCAGTGCATCACAGACTTCTTGTCTTTCCATTCCGAGTTACATTCGTTTGTTCCACTTCAGGCCAGTCTTCACATTGCTCCTTTCAGTTACTGCATTTCTCATTACCTGCGCATCTTTACTGTTCACCATGATAAACTAGAAGCCGAAGTGTGACTACGGCAGGACATTTCCTTGACCGTAGGAGCATGGCTGGCCTTGTCTACCCCTCGTATTCCGTATTTTGGGAAGCGGGGCGTGACATGGTTTTGTTGGTATCAGAGCATAGGTTGTAGGTTAATCGAGTTTGATTCTTTTGTAGTTGGGTATTGGACCCAATACACGAATCAGAATACTCGTGATTAGGAATATGTCGTGCCACATTGCTATCATGATTCTTGAATCATATCTTTCTTTTATCCTTCGTCTTGACGATATGCAAACCACTTTGCATCTCGACTTGAAACCTTTTGGTTCTCTATTGTTTCTCCATATTCCTTGATTCTAATACTAGGATTTGGGCGACTTGAGTGGAGTTATGTGATTGTAACTATGAACTGCAGCATGGTTACAATGCGGTACTCTATTTAAGTAACTTGGAGTCCTGGTCTTGATTAATTTCCGTGTTCCATGGTCTTCATATTGCCTTGATTCTCTTACTTTCCAGTTCATATTTTATCGCAAGCTTGAATCCTGTTTACCGTGCTTAATCCTCTTCAGTATCTTGACGTCGGATGAAGTCATCTCGGTATCTTACTTGTTCTTGTTTTTCCCCGCATTAGGATTATTCAATTCTGGTGCATCCCTTTGTTGTTGTCTTGGGAATGGATTTTCGCAGCACTTTCCACACTCATATTGATTGTAAGGAAAGGAAAGTGATTCTCCAGATTCCCGGACATCCGGAGTTTGTTTTGCTGGAGGAGGCAGTTCTGTAGGGCCAGTCGAGTTTAGGGCTAGGCCGACAAACAATGTTCTTTCGTCGATGGAAGTGGATAAGGAAGATATGCCAGCTGTTGTTCGAGATTTCATGGACGTGTTCGAAGACATATCAGGTTTACCGCCGAAGCGAGGCATAGAGTTCGCGATCGATCTTGTTCCTGGTGCAGCGCCAATCTTAAGGTATACTATCCAATGGCACCAGTGGAATTGGAGGAAGTCAAGAAGCAGGTTGCCGAAGTGCTAGAGAAAGGGTTGGATTCGCAGCAGCGATTCACCTTGGGAAGCTCCAGTTCTTCTAGTCAAGAAGATAGATGGCACAAGGAGGATGTGCATCGATTATCGAGAATTTAAACCGGATGACTATTAAGAACAAGTACTCGATCCCTCACATTGGCGGATTATTTGAGCAGCTTTATGGCGCGAGGGTATTCTCGAAGCTGGATTTGCGATCCGGATATCATCAAGTCCGAGTTAAATCAGAAGATATTTGCAAGACGACGTTCCGAACTCAGTATGGACATTACGAATGCCCTTCGGAGTGACGAATGCACCGGCAATATTCATGGACTTGATGAACCGAATCTTTTCACCATTCTTAGACCAGTTTGTTGTAGTGTTCATTGATGATATTCTGGTCTACTCGAAGAGTATGGTAGAGCATGCTGAACACTTGAAGATCGCACTGCAAACGTTGAGGCAAGAAAAATTGTATGCGAAGATGAGCAAGTGCGAGTTTTGGCTCGAAGAAGTGAAGTTTTTGGGGCATGTCGTATCCGGAGATGGAATCGTTGTTGATCCTGAGAAGATTGTAGCAGTTCAAGATTGGCCGATTCCGAAGAACGTAGCAGAGATCAGAAGTTTTCTTGGACTTGCCGGATACTACAGAAGGTTCGTGGAGAATTTTGCGCGTTTAGCTGAGCCTTGACCAAGCTTACGCGAAAAGATGTACCGTTCGTATAGACGGATAGTTGTGCGTCAGCTTTTGAGGCATTGAAGCAAGAATTGATAACCGCTCCTATTCTGACCGTACTAGACGGTTCCGGAGGATTGGTGATACACAGTGATGCCTCAGGAAAGGGTTTAGGCTGTGTTTTGATGCAGCACGGCCGTGTGGTTGCTTACGCCTCACGACAACTGAGAAACCACGAGAAGAACTCCCCACGCATGACTTGGAGTTAGACGCGGTAGTCTTTGCGTTGAAGATTTGGAGGCACTATCTATTGGGTGAGAAAGTGGAGGTTTACACGGATCATAAAAGTTTGAAGTATGTTTTCACTCAGAAGGAACTGAACACGAGGCAGCGCCGATGGCTAGAGCTAATGGCAGATTATGACTTGGACCTTCAGTATCACCCGGGGAAGGTCAATGTTGTACCAGATGCACTCAGTCGCAAACCAGCGGTCATGATGTTGACCGATCAGAGGAGTATTATTGAGGATTTCCAGAGACTTGAACTTGAGGTCATTACTCCGAACGCACTCAGTCAATTTTGGCAACTACAGGTGCAATCTTCCCTGGTGGGTCGCATCAAGATTGCACAAGCGGATGATCCTCGATTGCAAAAGTTCAGAGAGCAAGTGGAAGCTGGATTGAGAACGGATTTGATTATACACGAAGATGGCTCTCTGAGATTCGGTAGCAGACTCTGCGTACCTAAAGGAGATGTACGAGAAGAAGTTTTGGCTGAAGCACACAGTTCAGCTTATTCTGTGCATCCAGGAGGTACAAAAATGTATCAGGATCTAAAGCAGCACTTTTGGTGGAACGGAATGAAGCGGGAAATTGCGAGGTTCGTATCCAGGTGTTGGTATGTCAGCAGGTGAAGGCGGAACATCAGAGAGTAGCAGGATTGTTACAACCATTGCCGATACCTGAATGGAAGTGGGAGCACATTACTATGGATTTTGTGACGGCCTTACCACGGAGCCCTAGAGGCAATAACGCTATTTGGGTTATCATCGATCGACTCACAAAAGCTGCACACTTTCTACCTTTCCGAGTAGGACAGTCGACAGAATAATTGGCAGAAAGATATATGCAGGAGATTGTACGACTTCACGGTGTTCCAGTCAGCATTGTGTCAGACCGGGACACGAGATTCTTGTCGCACTTTTGGAAGAGCTTACAGGAGAGCTTGGGTACCCGCCTTAATTTCAGCACATCTTATCACCCACAGACGGATGGACAATCCGAGCGTACGATTCAGACGCTTGAGGATATGTTGAGAGCCTGTATGTTGGACTTTCAGGGTTCCTGGGAGGACCATCTGCACCCAGTCGAGTTTTCTTACAACAATAGTTATCAGGCTAGTATACAGATGGCTCCTTTTGAAGCACTATACGGGCGGAAATGTCGATCCCCAGTATGTTGGGATGATGTGGGAGAACGAAGACTACTGGGCCCCGAACTCATTGTGACAGTCGACAAAGTCCAAATGATCAGACAGCGTATCAAGACGGCTCAGGATCGACAGAAGAGTTGGGCAGATGCCAGCAGAAGGGCACTCGAGTTCGAAGTCGGAGATCATGTGTTCTTGAAGATTTCCCCTACTCGTGGAGTTATCAGGTTCGGAGGTCGGGGAAAGCTTAGTCCCCGCTTTATCGGACCTTTTGAGGTGCTAGAGCGAGTAGGAGAGGTGGCCTATCGACTCGCCTTGCCTCCATCGCTAGCTGGTGTGCACAATACCTTCCACGTGTCACAATTGCGGCGTTATGTTCGGGATGAGAGCCATGTCCTGGACCATTCAGAGCTAATTTTGGGTACTGACTTATCGTACGAGGAGCAGCCTACTACCATTCTCGACCGCAGAGAGAAAGTGCTGAAAAATAAGATCATTCCTTTAGTCCAAGTGTCATGGGGCGGTCGTTTCCCCAGGAGAATCCACCTGGGAGCGGGAGGAAGACATCCGTGATCGTTATCCACATCTCTTTGTTTAGTAATTTTTTTTTTTTTTTGGTATTCTTGTTAAATTTCGAGGACGAAATTTTTGTTAAGGGGGGTATGATGTAAATCCCCGTTTTCATTCTAATAAAAGTTTCCGATTCTCTGAATTCCAGTAATTCTTTTCTCTTTTCCCTCATATTTTGAATTGGTTGGTTAAACAAGATATTTATATTTTTCCCAAAACCTAAAAGTTAAAATCCAAGATTCAAAATCAAAGCTAAATAAAACTAAAACTAAATTTTGTTAAAAAAATTCCTAACCCAAAATATTAAAAACCCTCAGCCCAACTTTCCATTTCCTTTTACAATATTTCCCCGGCCCATTGCCAGTTTGCATTTCGTTCCGGCCGGTTTTTCTTTGTTCTTTCCCGGCCGGACTTTTCGTTGGAGGGTGTTAATTGCAAGTTTGCAATTAACATTTTGTGTAAATGTTTCTTGCATGGAATTTCGTGGGCCCAACTAATGCATTGTGCTAATGGGCCGGCCACTGCATCCTGTGGATGAGGGATTAATTTATGAATGTATGAGTGCAATTGAACATGGCAGTGTGCATTGTGAATGTTAATTAATGTTGAATGGGCCGGCCACTAGTAAGGGAATGTGAGTGCTGAAGCATTTTGACATAATGGATTAATTAAAGAACTTAAAGGAAGTGCTGGAGATTCTTTTTGTGATGGTCACATTGGAATTAAAAAGGGAGGTTGATTAATTTATATTGAGGTGAGGAAGCTGTGAGCTTACTTAAGGGTGCTGGGTGCTTGCTTCATTCTCATTCTACAGAGCTCATTTTCTGTTTTGGTTTGGCCGAGCTCATTCCTTCATGGATGCTCCATTTCATTTCCTTTGCATGCTCAATTTCTCCATCAAGCATCCATGAAATTCTTTGTGCAAAATTCCTCCATCATGGCAACTATACAAAACCCCAAAGAGACAAGGTTCTACATTATTCTACAGCAAATCTTGGGCGTGTCGGCTAGCCAACTTCACGCCCGAGTTGCCTCGGTTTTGAGGTGGGAGCCCGTAAAAGACGTAGGCGATGTGGTGCCCTTCCGGCGACGAGATGGAGACCGGACATTCCGCTGGAGATCGGGACGTCAAAGAGAAGACCCGAAGGACCGTATCATCAAGTTGTGGGAGCATGCAGCACTCACCTACACGTTCGTGACGACGTTGCTGCCTCGCGACCCCGAGACGTTACCAGGCAAGTTTTTACTTGCTTCATGCTAAAATATGAGTGGTATAAACCTAAAATATCTAGTTTACGGATTTGCCGAATACCGATACATAATTTGACATAAGTGTTCGATGCTGGTCTCTCATGGAAATAATGGTTTATTTTGACGGAAACTGATACCTTCTATTGGCCCACTTGATAATGAATATTGTGTATAAGTATCGCTGGAAAATACGATTGTTTGTAACAAAAATTGATACCCCCAAATATGCCGTTAAAACTAGAATTTTCTCGTGTCTGAAAACAAATAAAATCACTATAAATCATATGCATAACGGATTGATGTGTTCTAGGGCTTAAATCGAAGCCGACTTAACGAACTTTAACCCTATGGAAAATCCTAATGATTTCTGTTCTTTAATCATGATGATAACTGGGTCGGAACACGACTCTGGACTGCAGTCCAGAGCGTTTCTGATATTTGTGCTCTGTTCAAAGATCTGCACCACTGTGTTTCTTGAAGTCGTATGTTACGGAATCCTACTGTAGATTAAAGATATTTTTATTAGTTTAACAAACCAAGTGGTTCCATTCCATTCCATCGCCGTTTGCTATTTTAAAATGTATTTAAAAGGGCAGAACGTATATCTGTCCAGAACATGTTCTGAAATGACACCCTGAGATTAAACTGGTTATAACTTTCAACGTACAGATGCGATTGAGGATCCGTCTGTTGAGTTGAATACTTTATCGAAAACCCTAAATTTCATTTAACTGGGACATCGCTAAATTCTGAGCCCAACCGGGTGCAATTCGTGCCGCGAAACAGACGTTCAGTTCTGAAATTGAAATTCCAGCCGCGAGCACTTAAACTGAAACAGTTATATCTTGAAAACCGAAACTCCGATTGAACTGAAACAAATTGTGATGAATTACTGACTGATTGTTCTATATATCTTACTTACATCATTTTTGCCGAATTCGTAACATATTAATTTGTGCAATTTATTTTAGTTCATGACATGCATATTGATTCATAACATACAGAGCTTATTGGTAGCATACATACATATATCATACCCTTGCCATATACTCAGTGTTAGTGCGTGTGGACATTGCATTATCGTGATTTGAGGTTTGGGTGATTTGGAGGTTAATGTGCGCAGGAGGTGTTTTTAAAGGCAAGTGCAGTTTAATTAATACATGGTGGAATGCAACATGCTGGAAGATGCTAAGTGATGGATTAATTTTCTTTAAAAGGGAATAAGAGCAAACATGAATGCATAAGTGTGCTGGCATGATTTTGATTATGAAGATTAATTATTACAAAGTGAGCATAAGATGTGAAGGTGTGCATTAATTAATGTTACATTGCACATTATAAAAGTGTGCAGGGGGCTGATCATTCAAGGTAGCACAAAACGTTTTGTGCAAGGGATTAGAGTGGTTTTGGCAGAGAGCACAAAATGTGTGCAGGGGCTGATGGTTTTTTTGGCAAGCTCATCATTCACCCATTTCCAGAGAGCACAAAACTGTTTTGTGATACCATGTAGGTGGGTGCTGCATGCTCCCACAACTCTTGTGGCGCGGCGGAAGCGGTGAACAAAAATTTCTGAGCATACAACACGCACTTAACCGAAGATCTTGCCTAAACCACAACTAGTAAATCCCAACTAGAGATCTTATCTACTATGTTAGGGATTATACCTTGATGATCCGGTCTTTCGGGTCTTCTCTCCGTCGTCCTGATCTCCCGCGGAATGTCCGGTCTCCTCCTCGTCGCCGGAAGGGCACCACATTGCCTACGTCTTTTACGGGCTCCCACCTCAATACCGAGGCAACTCGGGCGTGAAGTTGGCTAGCCGACACGCCCAAGATTTGCTGTAGAATAATGTAGAACCTTGTCTCTTTGGGGTTTTGTATAGTTGCCATGATATGGAGGAATTTTTGCAAGAATAATCATGGATGAAAACTTGATGAAGAATGGAGCATCACTAGCAAAATGAGCTCGGCCAACCAAGAGAAAAGGCTCTCTGGAAAAATGAAGCCTGCACCTCATTTTTGCTCACAAACAATCAATGAAGAAGTGTGCATTTATAAACACCAAGGAAAACTTCTTCTCCAAAAATGGCCGGCCCAATTAGAGCTCTCAGGAAAAAGGAAGCAAGCACTCACAGAAAACATGCAAGTGGGAAGTATATAACACCTAAATCCTTGGCCAAGGTTCTCGAGGTTTACTGATAAGTGTTATCAGTAGTTTCTCGACCGGTTATGAGCCATAAATCAACATGACTTATAAAGTTACCGGGGTCTGACATTTACCACCCCTAGACTGCATATGCGACGTATCAGACGAAGAGACCGGACTGTACGGTAAGTGTTGCTTACAGGCTCGTAAGGGTTGTGATGAGTTCGCTCGTCGGCCACCTTTTAGTCAATACCTGGTAACCCGTTATGTATTGGCTTATACCTCTAACGTGCTAGTGGTTAAATCCACAACTAAGGTGTTGACGAGTTTTTAGAGTCCCCCACATTCAGTTACTCAAGTATTCGGGCGAAACGCTGTAGAGGCCGTATGGAGATATGGCAGGGTTCGATCAGATACGTGCGGTATTGCACGGATCAGGATCGGACGGGTTTTTACTAGCCGGCTTTGGCTTAAGCCGGATCATAGTATTAAATAGTGTAGTTTTGTCTCTTTGCATTTGTGTCCGGTCGGAATACAAATGCGGGTGTGTATGCACAGTATCGGGGTTTTCCTGTAATGTGTTACGGGACCAGTTTTCTGGGGTTGCCAGTTTGCATTCCGTTCCGGCCGGTTTTCCTTTGTTCTTTCCCGGCCGGACTTTTTGATGGAGGGGGTTAATTGCAAGCTTGCAATTAATTTTTTGATGGGGGTTTCATGCATATTTTTCCCATTCTCAAAAGAAATGGGGGGGCCGGCCACTTATGTTGCATTGGTGTGAGTGGGGAATGACTTTGATTTTCTATGTTAATTAATGCAAAGGGGCTGATTATTCCTTGAAGCATGCTGATGCTTTGTGGCCTGGTGGATTAATTAAAGGGGTTAATTAATGTAAATGGGCAAACATGAATGGAAGTGTGCTGAAGAACAGTTGAATGTGATGATGGATTGTTTAATTAAAGGGTTAATTAATGGAAAGGGAAGAGCAATCAAGGAAGTGAAAATGAAACATGATGGAAAAGGATTTCTTTGTATAGTTGCCATGATATGGAGGAATTTTTGCAAGAATAATCATGGATGAAAACTTGATGAAGAATGGAGCATCACTAGCAAAATGAGCTCGGCCAACCAAGAGAAAAGGCTCTCTGGAAAAATGAAGCCTGCACCTCATTTTAGCTCTCAAACAATCAATGAAGAAGTGTGCATTTATAAACACCAAGGAAAGCTTCTTCTCCAAAAGTGGCCGGCCCAATTAGAGCTCTCAGGAAAAAGGAAGCAAGCACTCACAGAAAACATGCAATGGGAAGTATATACAAATTAATCCTCACATGAACATTCCAGCACACTCAAATTAGCACACATGGGGGGGGGGCCCACGAAATAAGCACTGCCACCTTAAGAGATCCTTTTCCATCATGTTTCATTTTCACTTCCTTGATTGCTCTTCCCTTTCCATTAATTAACCCTTTAATTAAACAATCCATCATCACATTCAACTGTTCTCCAGCACACTTCCATTCATGTTTGCCCATTTACATTAATTAACCCCTTTAATTAATCCACCAGGCCACAAAGCATCAGCATGCTTCAAGGAATAATCAGCCCCTTTGCATTAATTAACATAGAAAATCAAAGTCATTCCCCACTCACACCAATGCAACATAAGTGGCCGGCCCCCCCATTTCTTTTGAGAATGGGAAAAATATGCATGAAACCCCCATCAAAAAATTAATTGCAAGCTTGCAATTAACCCCCTCCATCAAAAAGTCCGGCCGGGAAAGAACAAAGGAAAACCGGCCGGAACGGAATGCAAACTGGCAACCCCAGAAAACTGGTCCCGTAACACATTACAGGAAAACCCCGATACTGTGCATACACACCCGCATTTGTATTCCGACCGGACACAAATGCAAAGAGACAAAACTACACTATTTAATACTATGATCCGGCTTAAGCCAAAGCCGGCTAGTAAAAACCCGTCCGATCCTGATCCGTGCAATACCGCACGTATCTGATCGAACCCTACCATATCTCCATACGGCCTCTACAGCGTTTCGCCCGAATACTTGAGTAACTGAATGTGGGGAACTCTAAAGACTCGTCAACACCTTAGTTGTGGATTTAACCACTAGCACGTTAGAGGTATAAGCCAATACATAACGGGCTACCAGGTATTGTCTAAAAGGTGGCCGACGAGCGAACTCATCAAACCCTTACGAGCCTGTAAGCAACACTTACCGTACAGTCCGGTCTCTTCGTCTGATACGTCGCATATGCAGTCTAGGGGTGGTAAATGTCAGACCCCAGTAACTTTATAAGTCATGTTGATTTATGGCTCATAACTGGTCGAGGAACTACTGATAACACTTATCAGTAAACAATGAATGGTTTCATGCCCAATATGCTGGAATGCAGTTTGGGTGATCGTTGATCGATTGACCAAGGCAGCTCTTTTTATACCATTCGAGTTGGTCAGTCGACGAAAGCGTTAGCAGAACGGTACATACAGGAGATTGTGAGATTGCATGGAGTGTCTGTGAGCATTGTTTCTGATCGTGACACCCGATTCTTATCACACTTCTGGAGGAGTTTACAAGAAAGTTTGGGGATGCGATTGAAATTTAGCACTGCTTATCATCCCCAGACAGATGGCCAGTCGTAAAGAACAATCCAAACTCTTGAAGACATGTTGAGAGCTTGCATGATAGACTTCAAGGGTTAATGGGAGGATCATCTACACTTGGTGGAGTTTTCATATAATAATAGCTTTCAGGCGACTATACAGATGGCTCCATTCGAAGCGTTATATGGTCGCAAGTGTCGTTTACCTGTTTGCTGGGACGATGTCGGAGAGCGAAGGTTATTGGGACCAGATCTTATTGTGCAAACCGTGGAAAAAGTTAATACGATCCGGAAACACATGAAGGCGGCACAAGATCGACAGAAAAGTTGGGCCGATACATCGAGAAGACCTCTAGAGTTTGCCATTGGTGATGATATCACCGACTCGAGGAGTGATTCGTTTTGGGAGTCGAGGCCAGCTCAGCCCTCGATTCGTGGGGCCTTTCGATATCATCGAGCGCGTTGGAAAAGTAGCATACCGATTGGCTTTACCACCATCTTTGGCAAGTGTTCATGACGTGTTTCATGTATCTCAACTCCGTAAGTATGTTCGAGATGAAACACACGTGCTAGATCATTAAGAGCTGACAGTAAGGGAGGACTTGACCTGTGAAGAACGGCCAATGTCGATTGTTGATCGAAGAGAAAGGGTCCTTAAGAACAAGATAATCCCTCTCGTACTTGTTTCATGGAGGAATCGCTCGCACGGAGAATCGACTTGGGAACGAGAAGATGAGATTCGATAGAAGTTTCCACATCTCTTCTCGTAGATTCATGTTTGATTACCTTTCTTTGTTTTAGGAATTTCGAGGACGAAATTCTTTTTGTAGTTGGGTATAATGTAATACCCTAGTTCATTCATACCAGTTTTATTTACGGCTACTTTTTGGGTATGGAGTGATGATTATTATTTTTGGTGGAAAATTTCCTTCTTGATTAATTAATGGAATGTGCTGAATGCTTTTGTGTGCTGGAGTGCAACATGATTGATATGCGGGTGTGTATGCACAGTATCGGGGTTTTCCTGTAATTTATTACAGGACCAGTTTGTCTGGAGTTGCCAGTTTGCATTCCGTTCCGGCCGATTTTCCTTTGTTCTTTCCCGGCCGGACTTTTTGATGGAGGGGGGTTAATTGCAAATTTGCAATTAATATTTCATAAAAGGGGGGCCGGCCACTTATGTTTGTGAAAGGGCATGATGATGGTTAATTGATTTCTTAAGGTGGAAATGCAAGTGTATGCTGGAGATGCTAATGGTGGCAGTGAGCACATAATTTGAGTGCTTAAACTTTGTGTTAATTAATGTATAATGGGCCGGCCACTTATTTCTTTTTGAGTGGAATGAAGAATTATGGATTAATTAAAGAGCTTAAAGAAAGATGCTTTGTGAGTGTATTTGTGCTGGTGGAGGAGTGGGCCGGCCATGGTGGTGAAATGCTTTAATTAATATTGATGGTCACATTGAGCCTATATATAGGTGTGCAGGGGGCTCATTTACTGATAAAAAAAAAAGATAGAGAAAGCTTGCTTCCTTAATTCTCCAGTGAGCATAAAATGAATGTGCTGGAGATTCATTATGCTAAGGGATTAATTAATGTTAAAGGCTACATTGTGCTGTGAGTGCAGGAAATGCATGTTAATTTTAAGAAAGGGGAATGAATGTGCTGGAGATGCTTAGTGTGCATTGATTAATTTATCAAGAGGTTTTTAATGGGCCGGCCACTGTAGGAATGGTGGAGGTTGGTGCATTATTTTGTGATGGTGGATTCATTAATTAAGAAGGTTACATTGAGTTTAAAAGAGTGTGCAAGGGGGCTGTTTTGTTGAGAAGGGAGAGAGTGGTTCTGAGAGAGCCATTCCAGAGAGAGCATTCATTTAGGAGTGCTGATGTTTTTCTTCTGGCCGAGCTCATAAAAGAGCATGTTCCATTCTTCCAACAAGTTTTCCATGGCTTCTTCTTTTGCACCAATTCCTCCATCATGGCAACTATCTTAAACCCCAAAGAGACAAGTTTCCACACTAGTCTACAGCAAACCTTGGACGCGTCGGCTAGCCAACTTCGCGCCCGAGTTGCCTCGGCATTGAGGTGGGAGCCCGTAAAAGACGTAGGCGATGTGGTGCCCTTCCGGCGACGAGATGGAGACCGGACATTCCGCGGGAAATCGGGACGTCAAAGAGAAGACCCGAAGGACCGTATCATCATGTTGTGGGAGCATGCAGCACTCACCTACACGTTCGTGACGACGTTGCTGCCTCGCGACCCCGAAACGTTACCAGGCAAGTGTTTACTTGCTTCATGCTAAATTATTAGTGGTACAACCTTAAAATCATATAAATTGAAACTTACCGAATAACTAAATATATTATGACGTATGTGTTCGATGTATGATCCCAATGGAAATATTTGTCTAATTTGACGGCAACCGATACATTCTGTTGGCCCTTTTTATGATATATAACGTGTGTGAAATTTGCTGGAAAACACGATTGTTTGTAACAAAAATCGATACCCCCAAACATGTCGTTAAAACTAGAATTCTCTCGTAACTGAAAACGAATAAAAACACCATAAATCACACACATATTGGAAAGATGCGTTCGATGGCTTAAATCGAAGCCGATTTGACGAACTTTAATCCTACACAAATTTCTGATCATTTCTGTTTTGTAACCATGGATATATTCGGATCGGAACACGACTCTGGACTGCAGTCCAGAGCGTTTCTGATTGGTGTGTTCTGTCTAAAGTTCTGCGTTCCCGTGTTTCCTGAAATCGCATGATACGGAACTTTTCAGTAGTTATAAGATGTACCTGTTAGTGAAAGAAAACAAGTGGTTTCATTCCAATTCATCGCAGTTTGTTATTTTAAACTTATTTTAAAAGGGCAGAACGTAAAGCTGTTCAGAACAATTTCTGAAATGACATATTGAGATTAAACTGTGTGTAACTTTCAACGTACAGATGCGATTGAGGATCCGTCTGTTACGTTGAATACTTTATCGAAAACCCTAAATTTCATTTAACTGTGACATCGCAAAATTTTGAGCCCAACTGGGTGCAAATCATGTCGCGAAACAGACGTTCAGTTCTGAAATTGAAATTCCAGCCGCGAGCACTTAAACTGAAACAGTTATATCTTGAAAACCGAAACTCCGATTGAACTGAAACAAATTTTGATGAATTACTGACTGATTGTTCTATATATCTTACGTACATCATTTTTGCCGAATTCGTAACATATTAATTTGTGCAATTTATTTTAGTTCATGACATGCATGTTAATTCATAACATACAGAGCTTATTGGTAGCATACATACATATATCCTACCCTTGCCATATACTCAGTGTTAGTGCGTGTGGACATTTCATTATCGTGCGCAATAGATATTGGTTTAGGAGTGACGAGTATACCAATGGAAAGTGAATATTCGTGACAGTGATAAATACAGTGAACAGTGATAAAATAGTGCTCAATGGAAAGTGAATATTCGTGACAGTGATAAATACAGTGAACAGTGATAAAACCGTGCCATTGGTATACTTGTACACAACTAGATCAATATCTTAAATAGTGTAACCTGGGGAAAAAAGGGAAATCACATAGTGGAAGGAGGATCATGTTTAACAGGAGTCTCGTACATACCCGAGACAACGGCCCACATGCCCGGGACATAACCCTGTCAGCCGGATCGCTAGATCCTGTCCTACATGTATAAGTATCACGGTTCGAATGATCATCCTCTAAACACGGTCCCGCTAAATACGATACTCTTTCCACTTTGACTCCAGTCATTGCTTGCTGTTCCGTATTGGATACCACAGGATTTTCTTAACTCGTAGGTTGCGGAACTCCACTGTTTATTATAGATAAATCCGTTAGCTAGACAACACAATTGATTTCATCCTGTTTCGTTACCGTTTGATATTTAATCTGTAATTTAGAAGATCGGGACACATAACAGTCCCAGCAGAATCAAAATTGACATGTTGATATTAAACAGGTTATAACTGCTAACGTACAGACGCGATTGAAGATCCGTCTGTTGCGTTGAAAACCTTACTGAAAACCCTAGAATTCATTCAACTGTAGCGTCGCTAAACTATGATCCCAACTGGGGTTAAAATGCGTTGCGAAATGGATTTCTGATTCTGAAAAGATGTAATACCCAGTTCCTTTTGTACGCCAATATCCGTATTTATATAAAGTGTTGCTTACAGGCTCGTAAGGGTTGTGATGAGTTCGCTCGTCGGCCACCTTTTAGTCAATACCTGGTAGCCCGTTATGTATTGGCTTATACCTCTAACGTGCTAGTGGTTAAATCCACAACTAAGGCGTTGACGAGTCTTTAGAGTCCCCCACATTCAGTTACTCAAGTTTTTGGGCGAAACGCTGTAGAGGCCGTATGGAGATATGGCAGGGTTCGATCAGATACGTGCGGTATTGCACGGATCAGGATCGGACGGGTTTTACTAGCCGGCTTTGGCTTAAGCCGGATCCTAGTATTAAATAGTGTAGTTTTGTCTCTTTGCATTTGTATCCGGTCGGAATACAGATGCGGGTGTGTATGCACAGTATCGGGGTTTTCCTGTAATTTGTTACGGGACCAGTTTTCTGGAGTTGCCAGTTTGCATTCCGTTCCGGCCGGTTTTTCTTTGTTCTTTCCCGGCCGGACTTTTCTGATGGAGGGGGTTAATTGCAAGTTTGCAATTAATATTTTTTTTGAGTAATGGGCCGGCCACTATTGCTGTTAATTAATGGAGAGAACAAATGAATGTACAGGCCGGCCACTCAATCATGTTAGTGAGGAATAAAAACATCTTTGTGCTGGAGATTCTTTAGCACTATGGATTAATTAAGATTAATTTATATAAGGTGGAGCATATCATGAATGAGTGTGTGCTGGAGAATATTGTGAATGGGCCGGCCACTATTCATGTGGGGATTAATTTATGTAATTTATTACATTGAGCACACTATATAAAGAGGTAGAGAGCTTCATTGAATTCATTCTTTACCACAGCACAAAATGTTTGTGTAGGGAGCCTGCTTCATTCTGAAGAGGGAGAGTGCACAATGTGTGTGCAGGAGAGCATTCATTTCACAGCAAAGAATAGCATACTCCATTCTTTTCCAGCAAGTATCTAAGCCTCCATGGATTTTTCTTGTGCACCAATTCCTCCATCATGCCAACTCCTTCAACCTCCATCAAACCCCATCTCAACCGCAACCACCGAGAACCCCTCGACTTCACCTCGTCGCCACAGAACCCATCTCGTCGCCACAGAACCCATTGCTGCACCCTCACCAAGACTTCACCTTCTAAACCCACCACGGTCACCAAGCACCCCTAGCCTCCAATTCCGAGCACATCTTCAGCCGACTCCTCACCTTGCCGCATCCATCTCCTTGGACTTGAGAACTCGTCGCAGCAGCACCTTCGTCGAGATCCCCTATCCGAGCTTTACGGCATTTCATCGAACCCCAAAACCATTTTCAAACTTTTTACACCACTGTGAAACCACTCTATACAAGTTGCCGGAGCGACGCCGTCGACCTTCGGAAACCCCAACACTTCTCAGACGGACCAGAGAGCACCCCTAAGCTTCCAGCGCACGCAAGACGACTCCGGGAAAACTCCGACGCGAAATTCGTATTTCGAACTAGGCTCGCGGGAATCCGGAACGTGGCGCACAACGCGCGTTCGCGACATCGTTGCCGTCGTGCGACCCCAAGGCGTTCTCCAGGCAAGTTCTTACTTGCTTTCATGCTATTCCGTATATATTACAAATCAGAATCGTAGATATATTCCATGTTTGCTTGATGTTATATATTGTCACAAAACTGTTCGATGCTTGTTCCCATAGAAAATCATTATCAATTTTGACGGAACTAGATATAATGCTTTGGCCCTTGCTGTGATGGATACCCTGCGCAAGTTTTGCTAGAAAATATGACCGTTCATAACTAAAACAACTACCCCCAAGTTTGCCTGTAAAACTGGATATTTTCTGTATCTGAAAACCATAAAAATCACCGTAAATTAAATACATGCTGGATTGAGGTGCTCGAGGGCTCGTATCGAAGCCAACTGATAAACCTACAGTACGACATAGTCCATATTTACATTTGGATAAGTTATAACAATGAATACTGAGGCGATTCGCGGCCCTGAACTGCAGTCCGGGGAAACGTTCGTTCGAACACCTGGCCTTGTGAACACCTGTACACCCCTTCTTTAAACTGAAAATGCGCGGAACCACATATGGTCGCGTAGATAATTTAGTTAGCTAACCCCTGAAGTTGGTCCCGTGTCGTTTCACCGTCATTTGATATTTAAATTGTATTTTAGACTACCGTGGTAATCTGCAGTTTCTGCAGTGATCTCTTTTTACACCAGCACCTTGTACATAACATAACTTTTAATACAGAACTGATATCGATAATCCGTTTGATGCATTGGAAAGATAACAGTAAAATCTACAATTAGTTTAACTGTAGTGTCGCCTAATTATGCTCCCAACTGAGAGTAAAATGTGTTACAAAACGGACATCCAGTTCAGAAATTGGATTTCCAGCAGTGAACACTTAAAATGAAATGGTTATAACTAATGATCCTGGAACCCGATTGACTTGAAACAAAATTCTATGGATAGCTAACTGGACATATTAATTACCACCTGTTTATCGTTTCGCTAAATTATATACATATGTTTCATGATAAATCGTGCAAATGATAGACTGTTGTTTTTATGATACCTTAGTTGTGCTTCTTATACTGTTCATGCATCATATCATACCTATATCATTATAGTGATAACCTAGTGACAACGTGCATTTACCCAGTGTTAGAATTTAGTGATGATTGTGGCAAGTACGTCAGTGTTCGTGTATCCGTGAATAAATGAAAGTGAATGAATAAGTGAAAGTGAATGAATAAAGTGAAAGTGATACGTCCTTGTACACAATCAGTGACCCTATTATTCTATTGCATTGTCGACGTCTGTGGGATGCGTGTACGTGTGACTATAAGTGGTATGGGACACTTATGGAAGCGCTTGCACGGGTGTCACAGATAAGGCATCCGACACTGCCATTTATCTTAGGTATTGGTCGGGACGTGCTTGATGGAGGTCCTGCCTCCAGTTCTCGCGCAGACTTGTCACGGATCGATTAGTATTTAGGGTTATGGTTAGCGTTTGATGTAGACCACGGGGTGTGGGGTAGTTTAAGTGTGAGTACAACAGAATCTCGGGAGTCCCATGCCGGCTTATATATTTAGGGAGATATATGGAGATTTACAGGGTACGTGATATACACCGTGATATACATGTTACATGTTGGGCCCGTGGTCCCTTGCCCTTGGGTTCTACCCTTGGGTGGAGGACACTCGCGAGTGGTTGACTCTCACACTTGGACTGACGATAGGCTTAGTGACATATACAGTGAGACTTAGAGACTGATAGGGATACTGGCATTGGTATACCATACTTACTGTGTTGACATACGTGGCATATCGTTCTACTGCCTTTACTGCTCCGCTGCATTGATTATTGCACGTTCATATTCATGCTGCTATTGATTTACTATTATTCATACGTGGCATATCGTTCTACTGCCTTTACTATTCCGCTGCATTGATTACTGCATGTTCATACCCATACTGCCATTGATCTACTGTTATATACGTCTATTATCACCGTTAGAATTGTCACATGATTTTATATATATTATATTACTATTGTGTCGCTCTGACGACCTGAGTATGCATGCTCAGTGTGAGGAGAAGATTTAGGCTGGACCAGTGCATCACAGACTTCTTGTCTTTCCATTCCGAGTTACATTCGTTTGTTCCACTTCAGGCCAGTCTTCACATTGCTCCTTTCAGTTACTGCATTTCTCATTACCTGCGCATCTTTACTGTTCACCATGATAAACTAGAAGCCGAAGTGTGACTACGGCAGGACATTTCCTTGACCGTAGGAGCATGGCTGGCCTTGTCTACCCCTCGTATTCCGTATTTTGGGAAGCGGGGCGTGACAGTAGGAAATCCAATTTCTGAACTGGAAGTCCGTTTTGTAACACATTTTACTCTCAGTTGGGAGCATAATTAGGCGACACTACAGTTAAACTAATTGTAGATTTTACTGTTATCTTTCCAATGCATCAAACGGATTATCGATATCAGTTCTGTATTAAAAGTTATGTTATGTACAAGGTGCTGGTGTAAAAAGAGATCACTGCAGAAACTGCAGATTACCACGGTAGTCTAAAATACAATTTAAATATCAAATGACGGTGAAACGACACGGGACCAACTTCAGGGGTTAGCTAACTAAATTATCTACGCGACCATATGTGGTTCCGCGCATTTTCAGTTTAAAGAAGGGGTGTACAGGTGTTCACAAGGCCAGGTGTTCGAACGAACGTTTCCCCGGACTGCAGTTCAGGGCCGCGAATCGCCTCAGTATTCATTGTTATAACTTATCCAAATGTAAATATGGACTATGTCGTACTGTAGGTTTATCAGTTGGCTAAATTATATACATATGTTTCATGATAAATCGTGCAAGTGATAGACTGTTGTTTTTATGATACCTTAGTTGTGCTTCTTATACTGTTCATGCATCATATCATACCTATATCATTATAGTGATAACCTAGTGACAACGTGCATTTATCCAGTGTTAGAATTTAGTGATGATTGTGGCAAGTACGTCAGTGTTCGTGTATCCGTGAATAAGTGAAAGTGAATGAATAAGTGAAAGTGAATGAATAAAGTGAAAGTGATACGTACTTGTACACAATCAGTGACCCTATTATTCTATTGCATTGTCGACGTCTGTGGGATGCGTGTACGTGTGACTATAAGTGGTATGGGACACTTATGGAAGCGCTTGCACGGGTATCACAGATAAGGCATCCGACACTGCCATTTATCTTAGGTATTGGTCGGGACGTGCTTGATGGAGGTCCTGCCTCCAGTTCTCGCGCAGACTTGTCACGGATCGATTAGTATTTAGGGTTATGGTTAGCGTTTGATGTAGACCACAGGGTGTGGGGTAGTTTAAGTGTGAGTACAACAGAATCTCGGGAGTCCCATGCCGGCTTATATATTTAGGGAGATATATGGAGATTTACAGGGTACGTGATATACACCGTGATATACATGTTACATGTTGGGCCCGTGGTCCCTTGCCCTTGGGTTCTACCCTTGGGTGGAGGACACTCGCGAGTGGTTGACTCTCACACTTGGACTGACGATAGGCTTAGTGACATATACAGTGAGACTTAGAGACTGATAGGGATACTGGCATTGGTATACCATACTTACTGTGTTGACATACGTGGCATATCGTTCTACTGCCTTTACTGCTCCGCTGCATTGATTATTGCACGTTCATATTCATGCTGCTATTGATTTACTATTATTCATACGTGGCATATCGTTCTACTGCCTTTACTATTCCGCTGCATTGATTACTGCATGTTCATACCCATACTGCCATTGATCTACTGTTATATACGTCTATTATCACCGTTAGAATTGTCACATGATTTTATATATATTATATTACTATTGTGTCGCTCTGACGACCTGAGTATGCATGCTCAGTGTGAGGAGAAGATTTAGGCTGGACCAGTGCATCACAGACTTCTTGTCTTGCCATTCCGAGTTACATTTGTTTGTTCCACTTCAGGTCAGTCTTTACATTGCTCCTTTCAGTTACTGCATTTCGCATTACCTGCGCATCTTTACTGTTCACCATGATAAACTAGAAGCCGAAGTGTGACTACGGCAGGACATTTCCTTGACCGTAGGAGCATGGCTGGCCTTGTCTACCCCTCGTATTCCGTATTTTGGGAAGCGGGGCGTGACAAGAACCTATCTCGTCGCCACAGAACCCATTGCTGCACCCTCACCAAGACTTCACCTTCTAAACCCACCACGGTCACCAAGCACCCCTAGCCTCCAATTCCGAGCACATCTTCAGCCGACTCCTCACCTTGCCGCAGCCATCTCCTTGGACTTGAGAACTCGTCGCAGCAGCACCTTCGTCGAGATCCCCTATCCGAGCTTTACGGCATTTCATCGAACCCCAAAACCATTTTCAAACTTTTTACACCACTGTGAAACCACTCTATACAAGTTGCCGGAGCGACGCCGTCGACCTTCGGAAACCCCAACACTTCTCAGACGGACCAGAGAGCACCCCTAAGCTTCCAGCGCACGCAAGACGACTCCGGGAAAACTCCGACGCGAAATTCGTATTTCGAACTAGGCTCGCGGGAATCCGGAACGTGGCGCACTATTCCTCCATCTGTCTCCATTGATTATGGCTTGGAGTTAGCCACGGGCCTAGTTCGAAATACGAATACAGCATGTTTCATGATAAATCGGGACTAATTGCAAACCGCAATATTCATTAATTTATCCAAGAAAACTTATCACGAGTATTAACTGTTGTGGTTTGGACCACAGATCTCCCTCTCTTTCTCTCTTTATATATCTCTGTCTCCCTCACTCTCAATCTGTCTCCAACCTCTAAACTCTCTCTCTCTCTCTTTCGATATATATAGACCATCCCTTCTTTAAAGGAACAAACTTTCAGGGTTTGATTCTCTCAGATCTGGTGGAAAAGATGCTTAACATGCAGGAAGCTCCCTTCACTTTTGGCTGATTCAGGCTAATTTGATACCATTATTCCCTCTGTTTTAATCTAATTGTCCTTTTTAATCCTAGTTTGGCTCAATTCCATTTCGAAAAGCTGCCCATTGCATTGATCTTTGGTGTGGCAGCTTGCATGCTACGGCCACTGGTTAGTTCAGGATTTAATATCTCATTCTATTTTGTTTAAATTTTTCTTGTGAAGATCGCTCTTTAAGACCTTTTCTTATTTTATGATACATTTGCACGCTGCGTATCTTCCCGACCGCCGATCCTTCACCGTCAACCTCGTCGACACATTCCTCCATCTTCTCTTCATCTCCTCACACCATAGGCCTTGACCCTGCACTGCGGGACGACCACTCCACCATCGACGGCCTCATCTCTGCGAACTCGGAGCCTTCAAGTACCGCCGCCGACGTCGATCCATGCGAGTTGTAGCCAATCCAAAGACGAGAATTCGAGGCCACGCCACTACGGTTCCAAGGCTCGCGAGCCCCGGTTTTGTCGCAACGACCACTTCCGCATCCGACCGATCCATCAACTCCGTGATACCGTCATCGAGGCAAGTGAACTCCCTTCACTTGCTTAACATGCTATAGTTATCTTATTAATTTCGTTTTACCCGTAATTCGACAACCCGATAACCTTGTTAAATCTGATTTTCTCGGACAAGCTGAACGGTTAAAATCATAATAAATTACCTATTTATCGGATCTCAGAGTGCTAGGGCTCGTATCGAAGCTAACTGATAAACCTACAGTACGCCATAGTTCATATTTACATTTGGATAAGTTATAACAACGAATACTGGGGCGATTCGCGGCCCTGAACTGATGTAATACCCAGTTCCTTTTGTACGCCAATATCCGTATTTATATAAAATGTTGCTTACAAAATTTATTTATTTATATTTATATTTATTTTATTCCAAAATCCTAACTCATACCTGACCCTGTGGTGACTTCCGTACTTCTTTTCTCGTTCCGTTTATTGAAACAGACTTTTTGAATCGCTACGTGCATTTTACGTGCATCAAATCTTGGGGGTATGCACTTTCGTTATCTGAGCGTTCATTTCGAAATTTGGACGTCACATATATTTTTCATATTTTAAATCTGAATTTTTAGACCCAACCCGGGCGCGTTTTGGAGTAAGTTTGTATTTGCCAAAATCTCAGAACGGACGAATATTATATTCATTTAAAACCTAATCTAATCCTAACATTCTCTCTCTATTCCCACCCTCATTCCTCACTCCCTCACGTTCACTCATTCACGTTCTCTCCCCTCTCTTTTATCTTTACACCCCCACATTATTCTCTCTTTCCCTTTACACCTCCCTCACTTTCCTTCTCTTTACAACACATTATTCTCTCTTTACAAACACTCCCCCTCTTTACACCACTCTCTCAATTTACAAATCTCCCGTTCCCTCCCTCTCTCCCTCTATAAAATCCACATTCCATTCCTAACAAACCACACCCTCTCAATCACTCATTTCTCTGTCCCTCAAACTCAAAACCGACCACCTCCCACTACCTCCCTCTGCTCTTCGCTAGCCACTCACATCACCGGCATCACCTCAGCACCACCCTCATCATATCCCTCCACCCAAAGATCCTCCACTACTTCCTTCACCAGAGCACCAAGCTCCACCCCGAGCTCCCTACAGCCCACACCCGAGCTCCCCTCACCACCGTGACCACGAGCATCTCGCCTCCGTCACCTCCAGCTGTGCCCGAGCAACCCTCTCCTGTGACCCTCATCAGCGCCAACTCCTTCAACCTCCATCAAACCCCATCTCAACCGCAACCACCGAGAACCCCTCGACTTCACCCAAGGCACCCAACTGAGACGAGAACCTATCTCGTCGCCACAGAACCCATTGCTGCACCCTCACCAAAACTTCACCTTCTAAACCCACCACGGTCACCGAGCACCCCTAAGCTTCCAGCGCACGCAAGACGACTCCGGGAAAACTCCGACGCGAAATTCGTATTTCGAACTAGGCTCACGGGAATCCGGAACGTGGCGCACAACGCGCGTTCGCAACATCGTTGCCGTCGTGTGACCCAAGGCGTTCTCCAGGCAAGTTCTTACTTGCTATTCCGTATATATTACAAATCAGAATCGTAGATATATTCCATGTTTGCTTGATGTTATATATTGTCACAAAACTGTTCGATACTTGTTCCCATAGAAAATCATTATCGTATTTGACGGAACTGGACATATTATATTGGCCCTTGTAGAGATGATTAACGTGTGCAAATTTCATTAGAAAATACGACTGTTAACAGTTAAAATGACTACCCCCAAGTTTAACCGTAAAGCTGAAATTCTATTGCACCTGAAAACCGTTAAATTCACCATAAATCATATACATGCTGGAATGGTGCGTTCGAGGGCTCAAATCGAAGCCAAATCGACGAACTATAACCCTATATCAGTTTCCAGATATTCCTGTAATCAAATCATGATGATATTTGGATCGGAGTGCGACCCTGAACTGCAGTTTGGGGAAACGTCCGTTCGAATACCTATCCTTGGGAACACCTGTACACCCCTTCCTTAAACTGAAAATGCGCGGAACCACATATGATCGCGTAGATAATTTAGTTAGCTAACCCCTGAAGTTGGTCCCGTGTCGTTTCACCGTCATTTGATATTTAAATTGTATTTTAGACTACCGTGGAAATCTGCAGTTTCTGCAGTGATCCCTTTTACACCAGCACCTTGTACATAACATAACTTTTAATACAGAACCGATATCGATAATATACGGAATACGAGGGGTAGACAAGGCCAGCCATGCTCCTACGGTCAAGGAAATGTCCTGCCGTAGTCACACTTCGGCTTCTAGTTTATCATGGTAAACAGTGAAGATGCGCAGGTAATGAGAAATGCAGTAACTGAAAGGAGCAATGTAAAGACTGACCTGAAGTGGAACAAACGAATGTAACTCGGATTGGCAAGACAAGAAGTCTGTGATGCACTGGTCCAGCCTAAATCTTCTCCTCACACTGAGCATGCATACTCAGGTCGTCAGAGCGACACAATAGTAATATATATATAAAATCAAGTAACAGTTCTACCAGTGGTAATAGATATGTGAAACAGTAAATCAATGACATCATGAATATGAATGTGCAGTAATCAATGCAGCGGAACAGTAAATCAGTAGAACGATATGTCACGTATGTCAACACAGTAAGTATGGTATATCAATGCCAGTATCCATATCAGTCTCTAAGTCTCACTGTACAGGTCACTAAGTCTATCGCCAGTCCAAGTGTGAGAGTCAACCACTCGCGAGTGTCCTCCACCCAAGGGTAGAACCCAAGGGCAAGGGACCACGGGCCCAACATGTAACATGTATATCACGGTGTATATCACGTACCCTGTAAATCTCCATATATCTCCCTAAATATATAAGCCGGCATGGGACTCCCGAGATTCTGTTGAACTCACACTTAAACTAACCCACACCCCGTGGTCTACATCAAACGCTAACCATAACCCTAAATACTAATCGATCCGTGACAAGTCTGCGCGAGAACTGGAGGCAGGACCTCCATCAAGCACGTCCCGACTAATATCTAAGATAAATGGCAGTGTCGGATGCCTTATCTGTGACACCCGTGCAAGCGCTTCCATAAGTGTCCCATACCACTTATAGTCACACGTACACGCATCCCACAGACGTCGACAATGCAATAAAATAATAGGGTCACTGATTGTGTACAAGTACGTATCACTTTCACTTTATTCATTCACTTTCACTTATTCATTCACTTTCACTTATTCACGGATACACGAACACTGACGTACTTGCCACAATCACCACTAAAATCTAACACTGGGTAAATGCACGATGTCACTAGGTTATCACTATAATGATATAGGTATGATATGATGCATAAACAGCATATGAAACATGATTAAGGTGTCATAAAATAGTATTCTATCACTTGCACGATTTATCATGAAATGTACGTGTACAGTATAGCGAAACGATAAACAGGTAATAATTAGTATATTCAGTTATCTATCCATCAAAATTGGTCTCATGCCAATCGGGTTCCAGGTTCACTAGTTATGGTCGTTTCATTTTAAGTGTTCACTGCTGGAAATCCAATTTCTGAACTGGAAGTCCGTTTCGTAACACATTTTACTCCCAGTTGGAAGCATAATTAGGCGATGCTACAGTTAAACTAATTGTAGATTTTACTGTTATCTTTCCAATGCATCAAACGGATTATCGATATCGGTTCTGTATTAAAAGTTATGTTATGTACAAGGTGCTGGTGTAAAAGGAATCACTGCAGAAACTGCAGATTTCCACGGTAGTCTAAAATACAATTTAAATATCAAATGACGGTGAAACGACAAGGGACCAACTTCAGGGGTTATCTAACTAAATTATCTACGCGACAATATGTGGTTCCGCGCATTTTCAGTTTAAGGAAGGGGTGTACAGGTGTTCCCAAGGACAGGTATTCGAACGAACGTTTCCCCAAACTGCAGTTCAGGGTCGCACTCCGATCCAAATATCATCATGGTTTGATTACAGGAATATCTGGAAACTGATATAGGGTTATAGTTTGTCGATTTGGCTTCGATTTGAGCCCTCGAACGCACCATTCCAGCATATATATGATTTATGGTGAATTTAACGGTTTTCAGGTGCAATAGAATTTCAGCTTTACGGTTAAACTTGGGGGTAGTCATTTTAACTGTTAACAGTCGTATTTTCTAATGAAATTTGCACACGTTAATCATCTCTACAAGGGCCAATATAATATGTCCAGTTCCGTCGAATACGATAATGATTTTCTATGGGAACAAGTATCGAACAGTTTTGTGACAATATATAACATCAAGCAAACATGGAATATATCTACGATTCTGATTTGTAATATATACGGAATAGCATGAAAGCAAGTAAAACCATGTCACGCCCCGCTTCCCAAAATACGGAATACGAGGGGTAGACAAGGCCAGCCATGCTCCTACGGTCAAGGAAATGTCCTGCCGTAGTCACACTTCGGCTTCTAGTTTATCATGGTAAACAGTAAAGATGCGCAGGTAATGAGAAATGCAGTAACTGAAAGGAACAATATGAAGACTGACCTGAAGTGGAACAAACAAATGTAACTCGGAATGGCAAGACAAGAAGTCTGTGATGCACTGGTCCAGCCTAAATCTTCTCCTCATACTGAGCATGCATACTCAGGTCGTCAGAGCGACGCAACAACAATATTATAATAATAAGATAAAACAGGTAAGTGAGGTAATACTGGTATAAGTACAATGTAAGTAATCACGATGTCACTATATGATGCAAAATATGTTATGTGTCCCTATCGGTCTCTAGGTCATGTTTGAAATCACATAGTGGAAGGAGGATCATGTTTAACAGGAGTCTCGTACATACCCGAGACAACGGCCCACACAAACGGCTACCATATCGCAACGAACCATCTTCATGAATCAACAAGTCCGTTCGAAATCCCGCTTCAACTTGCTCTCGAAACTTCTGGAATCTTGGATCGTGCGACTGTGCTGCTTTAATATTATCGATCAACGACGACTGTACTTGCAGCTGCATTAACTGTCCCGAAAATACAGTAGCAGGATCTCCAACTCGAATCTCCGAAAATCATCGATAAGCTCTCTCTGTGCTGTCAACATTCGTATTGCTGGCAACCGACTAAGCGTATCCGGCACAACATTAACTTTTCCCTGATGATACTTAAGATCAAGATCGTAATCAGCCATCAGCTCCAACCATCTACGTTGTCTTATATTAAGCTCTTTCTGTGTGAACACGTACTTTAGGCTTTTGTGATCGGTGAATACTTCTACCCTTTTGCCCAACAAGTAGTGTCTCCAAATTTTCAGAGCGAATGTTACAGCTGCTGGTTCCAAATCGTGAGTTGGGTAATTCTTCTCATGAGTCTTCAACTGTCTCGATGCGCAGGCTATAACCTTCCCATGCTGCATCAAAACACATCCCAAACCTTTCCCAAACGTGTCGCTGTGAATCACCAATCCTCCGGAACCGGCGGGTACGGTCAAAATAGGTGCGGTTATCAACCTTTGCTTCAACGCCTCAAAAGCTAACGCACATATATCCGCCCATATGAACGGTACCTCTTTTCGCGTAAGCTTGGTCAAGGCTCAGCTAAACGCGCAAAATTCTCCACGAACCTTCTGTAGTATCCGGCAAGTCCAAAAAAACTTCTGATCTCTGCTACGTTCCTCGGAATCGGCCAATCTTGAACTGCTACAATCTTCTTAGGATCAACAACGATTCCATCTCCGGATACGACATGCCCCAAAAACTTCACTTCTTCGAGCCA
Organism: Agapanthus africanus; assembly: GCA_030015575.1. NCBI lineage: Eukaryota > Viridiplantae > Streptophyta > Magnoliopsida > Asparagales > Amaryllidaceae > Agapanthus > Agapanthus africanus. Next base: position 767,625,273 of record CM057339.1, read on the forward strand.
AAACTCGCACTTGCTCATCTTCGCATACAATTGTTCTTGCCTCAACGTTTGCAGTGCGATCTTCAAGTGTTCAGCATGCTCTACCATACTCTTCGAGTAGACCAAAATATCATCAGTGAACACTGGTTTAAGAATGGTGAAAAGATTCGGTTCATCAAGTCCATGAATATTGCCGGTGCATTCGTCACTCCGAAGGGCATTCGTAATGTCCATACTGAGTTCGGAACGTCGTCTTGCAAATATCTTCTGATTTAACTCGGACTTGATGATATCCGGATCGCAAATCCAGCTTCGAGAATACCCTCGCGCCATAAAGCTGCTCAAATAATCCGCCAATGTGAGGGATCGAGTACTTGTTCTTAATAGTCACTCGGTTTAATTCTCGATAATCGATGCACATCCTCCTTGTGCCATTTATCTTCTTGACTAGAAGAACTGGAGCTTCCCAAGGTGAATCGCTGCTGCGAATCCAACCCTTTCTCTAGCAATTCGGCAACCTGCTTCTTGACTTCCTCCAATTCCACTGGTGCTATTGGATAGTATACCTTAAGATTGGCGCTGCACCAGGAACAAGATCAATCGCGAACTCTATGCCTCGCTTCGGCGGTAAACCTGATATGTCTTCGAACACGTCTATGAAATCTCGAACAACAGCTGGCATATCTTCCTTATCCACTTCCATCGACGAAAGAACATTGTTTGTCGGCCTAGCCCTAAACTCGACTGGCCCTACAGAACTGCCTCCTCCAGCAAAACAAACTCCGGATGTCCGGGAATCTGGAGAATCACTTTCCTTTCCTTACAATCAATATGAGTGTGGAAAGTGCTGCGAAAATCCATTCCCAAGACAACAACAAAGGGATGCACCAGAATTGAATAATCCTAATGCGGGGAAAAACAAGAACAAGTAAGATACCGAGATGACTTCATCCGACGTCAAGATACTGAAGAGGATTAAGCACGGTAAACAGGATTCAAGCTTGCGATAAAATATGAACTGGAAAGTAAGAGAATCAAGGCAATATGAAGACCATGGAACACGGAAATTAATCAAGACCAGGACTCCAAGTTACTTAAATAGAGTACCGCATTGTAACCATGCTGCAGTTCATAGTTACAATCACATAACTCCACTCAAGTCGCCCAAATCCTAGTATTAGAATCAAGGAATATGGAGAAACAATAGAGAACCAAAAGGTTTCAAGTCGAGATGCAAAGTGGTTTGCATATCGTCAAGACGAAGGATAAAAGAAAGATATGATTCAAGAATCATGATAGCAATGTGGCACGACATGTTCCTAATCACGAGTATTCTGATTCGCGTATTGGGTCCAATACCCAACTACAAAAGAATCAAACTCGATTAACCTATAACCTATGCTCTGATACCAACAAAACTATGTCACGCCCCGCTTCCCAAAATACGGAATACGAGGGGTAGACAAGGCCAGCCATGCTCCTACGGTCAAGGAAATGTCCTGTCGTAGTCACACTTCGGCTTCTAGTTTATCATGGTAAACAGTAAAGATGCGCAGGTAATGAGAAATGCAGTAACTGAAAGGAACAATGTGAAGACTGACCTGAAGTGGAACAAACAAATGTAACTCGGAATGGCAAGACAAGAAGTCTGTGATGCACTGGTTCAGCCTAAATCTTCTCCTCATACTGAGCATGCATACTCAGGTCGTCAGAGCGACGCAACAACAATATTATAATAATAAGATAAAACAGGTAAGTGAGGTAATACTGGTATAAGTACAATGTAAGTAATCACGATGTCACTATATGATGCAAAATATGTTATGTGTCCCTATCGGTCTCTAGGTCATGTTTGAAATCACATAGTGGAAGGAGGATCATGTTTAACAGGAGTCTCGTACATACCCGAGACAACGGCCCACACAAACGGCTACTATATCGCAACGAACCATCTTCATGAATCAACAAGTCCGTTCGAAATCCCGCTTCAACTTGCTCTCGAAACTTCTGGAATCTTGGATCGTGCGACTGTGCTGCTTTAATATTATCGATCAACGACGACTGTACTTGCAGCTGCATTAACTGTCCCGAAAATACAGTAGCAGGATCTCCAACTCGAATCTCCGAAAATCATCGATAAGCTCTCTCTGTGCTGTCAACATTCGTATTGCTGGCAACCGACTAAGCGTATCCGGCACAACATTAACTTTTCCCTGATGATACTTAAGATCAAGATCGTAATCAGCCATCAGCTCCAACCATCTACGTTGTCTTATATTAAGCTCTTTCTGTGTGAACACGTACTTTAGGCTTTTGTGATCGGTGAATACTTCTACCCTTTTGCCCAACAAGTAGTGTCTCCAATTTCAGAGCGAATGTTACAGCTGCTGGTTCCAAATCGTGAGTTGGGTAATTCTTCTCATGAGTCTTCAACTGTCTCGATGCGCAGGCTATAACCTTCCCGTGCTGCATCAAAACACGTCCCAAACCTTTCCCAAACGTGTCGCTGTGAATCACCAATCCTCCGGAACCGGCGGGTACGGTCAAAATAGGTGCGGTTATCAACCTTTGCTTCAACGCCTCAAAAGCTAACGCACATTTATCCGCCCATATGAACGGTACCTCTTTTCGCGTAAGCTTGGTCAAGGCTCAGCTAAACGCGCAAAATTCTCCACGAACCTTCTGTAGTATCCGGCAAGTCCAAAAAAACTTCTGATCTCTGCTACGTTCCTCGGAATCGGCCAATCTTGAACTGCTACAATCTTCTTAGGATCAACAACGATTCCATCTCCGGATACGACATGCCCCAAAAACTTCACTTCTTCGAGCCAAAACTCGCACTTGCTCATCTTCGCATACAATTGTTCTTGCCTCAACGTTTGCAGTGCGATCTTCAAGTGTTCAGCATGCTCTACCATACTCTTCGAGTAGACCAAAATATCATCAGTGAACACTGGTTTAAGAATGGTGAAAAGATTCGGTTCATCAAGTCCATGAATATTGCCGGTGCATTCGTCACTCCGAAGGGCATTCGTAATGTCCATATTGAGTTCGGAACGTCGTACAAAACCATGTCACGCCCCGCTTCCCAAAATACGGAATACGAGGGGCAGACAAGGCCAGCCATGCTCCTACGGTCAAGGAAATGTCCTGCCGTAGTCACACTTCGGCTTCTAGTTTATCATGGTAAACAGTAAAGATGCGCAGGTAATGAGAAATGCAGTAACTGAAAGGAACAATGTGAAGACTGACCTGAAGTGGAACAAACAAATGTAACTCGGAATGGCAAGACAAGAAGTCTGTGATGCACTGGTTCAGCCTAAATCTTTTCCTCATACTGAGCATGCATACTCAGGTCGTCAGAGCGACGCAACAACAATATTATAATAATAAGATAAAACAGGTAAGTGAGGTAATACTGGTATAAGTACAATGTAAGTAATCACGATGTCACTATATGATGCAAAATATGTTATGTGTCCCTATCGGTCTCTAGGTCATGTTTGAAATCACATAGTGGAAGGAGGATCATGTTTAACAGGAGTCTCGTACATACCCGAGACAACGGCCCACATGCCCGGGACATAACCCTGTCAGCCGGATCGCTAGATCCTGTCCTACACGTATAAGTATCACGATTCGAATGATCATCCTCTAAACACGGTCCCGCTAAATACGATACTCTTTCCACTTTGATTTCCCCTTTTTCCCCAGGTTACACTATTTAAGATATTGATCTAGTTGTGTACAAGTATACCAATGGCACGGTTTTATCACTGTTCACTGTATTTATCACTGTCACGAATATTCACTTTCCATTGAGCACGATTTTATCACTGTTAACTGTATTTATCACTGTCACGAATATTCACTTTCCATTGGTGTACTCGTCACTCCTAAACCAATATCTATCACGCACGATAATGCAATGTCCACACGCACTAACACTGAATATATGGCAAGGGTATGATATATGTGTATTGTATGCTACCAATAAGCTCTATATGTTATGAATCAACATGCATGTCATGAACTAAAATAAATTGCAAAAATTAATATGTTACGAATTCGGCAAAAATGATGTAATTAAGATATATAGAACAATCAGTCAGTAATTCATCAAAATTTGTTTCAGTTCAATCGGAGTTTCGGTTTTCAAGATATAACTGTTTCAGTTTAAGTGCTCGCGGCTGGAATTTCAATTTCAGAACTGAACGTCTGTTTCGCGGCACGAATTGCACCCAGTTGGGCTCAAAATTTTGCGATGTCACAGTTAAATGAAATTTAGGGTTTTCGATAAAGTATTCAACGTAACAGACGGATCCTCAATCGCATCTGTACGTTGAAAGTTATACACAGTTTAATGTCAGGGTGTCATTTCAGAACCTGTTCTGGACAGATATACGTTCTGCCCTTTTAAATACATTTTAAAATAGCAAACGGCGATGAAATGGAATGGAACCACTTGGTTTGTTAAACTAATAGGAATATCTTTAATCTACAGTAGGATTCCGTAACATACGACTTCAAGAAACACAGTGGTGCAGATCTTTGAACAAAGCATAAATATCAGAAACGCTCTGGACTGCAGTCCAGAGTCGTGTTCCGACCCAGATATCATCATGATCACAGAACATAAATCATTAGGATTTTCCATAGGGTTAAAGTTCGTTAAGTCGGCTTCGATTTAAGCCCTAGAACACATCAATCCGTTATGCATATGATTTATAGTGATTTTATTCGTTTTCAGACACGAGAAAACGGCATATTTGGGGGTACCAATTTTTGTCACGAACGATCGTATTTTCCAGCAATATTTATACACAATATTCATTATCAAGTGGGCCAATAAAAGGTATCAGTTTCCGTCAAAATAAATTATTATTTTCATGAGAGACTAGCATCGAACACTTATGTCATATTATGTATCGGTATTCGGCAAATCCGTAAACTAGATATTTTAGGTTTGTACCACTATAATTTTAGCATGAAGCAAGTAAAAACTTGCCTGGTAACGACTCGGGGTCGCGAGGCAGCAACGTCGTCACGAACGTGTAGGTGAGTGCTGCATGCTCCCACAACTTGATGATACGGTCCTTCGGGTCTTCTCTTTGACGTCCCGATCTCCCGCGGAATGTCCGGTCTCCATCTCGTCGCCGGAAGGGCATCACATCGCCTACGTCTTTTACGGGCTCCCACCTCAATACCGAGGCAACTCGGGCGCGAAGTTGGCTAGCCGACGCGTCCAAGGTTTGCTGTAGACTAGTGTGGAAACTTGTCTCTTTGGGGTCTAGGATAGTTGCCATGTTGGAGGAATATTGGTGCAAAAAGAAGGGAAGGCATGGAGGCTTGCTGGAAGAATGAAAAATCAAGTATGCTCTGTTAATTGCGCGGCCAAAAAACCCATCAGCCCCTTAGCCAAATCAATTAGTCCCAAAAGCAACAGATTAAAACAATCATCTCCCCTCTCTCAGAACAGCCCCTGCACACTTATTAATAAGCTCAATGTTACATTAATTAATGTACACTTTTAACATTAATTAATCCCCACTCATTTTCATTGCCTGCACACTCACAATTCTCCAGCACACATTATTCCCCTTTCTAATAATTAATCTTAATTAACCCATCATTTGGTGGCCGGCCCATTAGCATAAAAACATCTCCAGCACACAGCACCATTGAATAAATTAATATTCATTAATTTATCATGACATTCAACAGCACACTCATTTTGGCCCATTAATCCACCAGCACAAAATTAAAGCACCACCTGCCAACTCCATTCAAATTAATTAATCCCTCAAATCTACATGCCCAAAGCAGTGGCCGGCCCATTATCTCCACCAAATGACACAATGTAATCTTTCATATTAATTAATCCATAACCTATCAATCTCCATATTAAACATGCCCCCTTGCATAAGTGGCCGGCCATACTAATGAATATATTTGCAAGAAACCCTCTCCACAAATTGTTAATTGCGAACTTGCAATTAACACCCTCCAACGAAAAGTCCGACCGGGAAGGAAAAAGAGAAAACCGGCCGGAACGGAATGCAAACTGGCAACCCCAGAAAACTGGTCCTGTAACAAATTACAGGAAAACCCCGATACTGTGCATACACACCCGCATCTCAATCATGTTGCACTCCAGCACACAAAAGCATTCAGCACATTCCATTAATTAATCAAGAAGGAAATTTTCCACCAAAAATAATAATCATCACTCCATACCCAAAAAGTAGCCGTAAATAAAACTGGTATGAATGAACTAGGGTATTACAAGACGATGAGCCTGACAGGGGATATGCTACCTACCGGTGATAGTTTGGACTCGGCGGTTATCCGGAGGATACCGGCCGGAGTCGTGAGATGGATATGAAGGCCGATCAGAGGATGCAGCGCCTGAGATATGATGATTTACGTGTCGATACTGGACACGGGTTTCATGATGTTTCGAGTGTCGGTGTTGGACACTCAGGTTCCATGATATTGATGTGTCGTTGATGGACGCATGTTGATTGATTTTCTCATACATACAGGCATATGATTCAGATGATTTGATTTTTACATGTTGTCATTGGCATTGATTTTATTGTTGATACTGATGCATGCATGGTCACTCTAGATATCATAGCATTACCTTCATGATACAGTATGACCTAGGAATCGTTATTTATTCGATTTCTACCTGCTGATATTTTCTGCTCACAAGTTGGTAACTCACCCCCATTGTACCACGGTTTCTTGCAGGTTTGACCGCACAGGTTTTCGTAGCGGCTTTGCTGGCACACTGCTTTTCTTATGGGTGACTGCTTTGGTAAGTGGGGTTCACTTGCATCATGACCACCGTTGTACTTGTACATTTATTTCAATTGTATCTTGTTAAAGGCTCTATCAACCAGACCTTGTATATTCGTAGTCGTAGAACCTTTATTGTATATTTTTTTAGACTTAGAGTTACGACCATGTATTTATACTTGTTTCTGGTTTCTTGATGATGTTTTGGTTTCTTTGTTTTATTTCTGTGTTTCTATACTCGCCTTCGGCGTTGTATATTTATTTCATTGCGTGGTTGTTTCCGCTAATTGGCGAAGAGCCAGCACCCGCTTGGAGATGTCTATTATTATTATTGCTTGTTTTGTTTTCGGGCTAAAATATACAAAGGAGGTGCTACCCAAATTTCAAATGACGAAAAATGTTTTCAAGATAGTTACAAAACATTGTATTTCATATGATATTATTTATATTTTAAAGAAAGAACCTGATTTCATTAAACCTTTATTTCAAAACTCCACCTCCACTATTTTTCCATAAAAAGGTTTAGATTTCTGGGCTTTTGGCTTACTTGAATTAGGTAGGGTCCTATAGACTTCACATGATTTAAGTGTCAGTCACGTGCCTTTTCCTGGATCGTGACACTCCAAGCCCTTCGATGGTTTGCTAGAGGCGACGACTTAACCCTATCCGTTCTTCCATGGTAGCCTCCGACGGCGAAGGTCGACTCTCCTGGCCAGGAGGTAAAGGAATCGGTTGGCGATCTAGGGGTTCTGCACGGGTAAGAGTCCCGAAGTTGTTGTCTCGGGACGATTTGAACAACGACGGGGAGGGTGTCTTAAAACCCGTCATGAAAGATGGCGACTTTCTTCTTCAAAGTTGTAGATCAGATGATTCTGAGGCGGAGCCGAGCTTTCCACAAACGGCGCCAATTGATAGAGCGTGAAACTAAGGTGGCTTAGGTTTTATTAATAGATTTGTATGGTGGTAGTCTTAGGAAAAGTCTTCACCGCCGGATCTTCAATTTTGTAAGGGAAAGGACGCCGAAATTATACTCTGGTCTTTCCTCCGATGATAAAATCAGTCTCTTTCTTAGAAAATTAGGGTTTCTTTTTGTAGAGAGATTGTAGTATACATTTTCTCTCATGTCGGAGAGGTTTATATAGACATCACGTACGGTGGTAATGCGCAATCAATAAAGATTCGGTTAGTTATCTAGAGTTTTGTGTCCTCATCGGCTATCCTCTTTGTACAAAGATCTTTTGGTGGGCCTCATGGGCCGAGTATCCCGGGTTTGGACCCGTGTTTGGTCTTATGGGCCGAGTGGAATCCGGCCGGACCCGTCGTTGGTTCCATGCAGTATCAGATATCATACCTCATTCATTATCCAATGATACTCCTGATAACGGACATAGATTTTACCGATTCGGTAGAAAAAATATTTTTCTACTTTTGTTTTTGATAAACATCTTTTTTGGGGTAAACTGTCAAAACCTCCCATGCACTTTTTTTTGTTGTCAAAAATCCTCTGGTCTCAACATGTTAGTCAAAACCCCTAGAAAAGTTTTTAGTTGTTAAGAAACTCCTTACCTGTGATATCTAGTGGTTGCCTACTATATCTAGTTTCCAACGATATCTAAACAGTATCCATCGATATCTAGGTAGTTGCTTGTGATATATAAACCATTTCCTGCAATATCTAAATAGTTTGTATAAATTGGTTAGATATAGCAGGCTGCTATATAGATATTGTATGTAAATTTTTCAGAGAGATTTTGACTATCGTTCGACATCATAAAAAAGTAGTTGATTTTTTTTTTTGACAATTTACCTTTTTTTTGGTTGCATATGCGGCATAAAATATTAGCTAAAGTGCCTCCAAAGTACTTTCTGGACCTTGCACTTTGTCCTTTTAACTTCTATTTATTTCCAAAATACCCTTCCTCTTATCATTTTGTTATCTGAAGATTGAAATTCCAGCATCTGAAGGAGCCTTTCGCCTCGGTCATCATTGCGCTACACTCACTTCTTGAAATTCTTCGTTCCGCCGTCGCCGTCGCCGTCGCCTTTCCCGCCAAAACCGATGGCTAAAGGGACTTTCTCTCCCCATCTTCCGCCTCAGGACCACATCGCGTTTGGGCAAAGATATCTTGACCTTGTTCTTTGATTTGCCAAATTTTAGGTTTTTCTGCACAGATCCATCAATTTCTCACGAATTCTGCACCAAAATCGAATCTTTATCCATTCATTCTCTATAAAACTGTAAATTTGATGCAAATTTGGGCTAAATTTGATGCAAATTTGGGCGAAATTTGATGAGAGATCCATGAAAGAGAGAGTTACGTCGAAGGAAAATTGGGGGAAGTGGAGGGGGCAAAAAGAACCCGCAATTTTCTCGATCACGCTTTTAAGAAGTGAAAATGGTTTGTTGGGAGCTCACATGACAATCGTGTAAGCACCTCCCCTTTCACCACCACCACCCTTCATCGTCCTCAACAAACCCTCGAATCTCAAACTCGAAAAGAGATCCAAATCTCCTTCGGCACCCCACCTCCTCCGGTGAGAGCTCGAGCTTCGATGGAGCCGGCGGAGTTGAAGCGAAAGTTGGGGGACCACGCAAGGGAGGTCGGCGAGTGTGACGTGGACGCCGATGACGACGGCGCCGGCGAGGCCGGTGCTAGAGCTGAGCTAGGGTTTTGGTCGAGGGGAGAGGGAGAGGAGCCTTGAGGCTGCTGGGCTTCGGAGGGAGTTGGTGAGTGATTAGGAGATGTAAACAGATATGGAGTTGTAGTATTCATATCCCGTTGTCATAAACGGTACCTAATACAAAAACGGATAGTTATCGGAATTGAAAAATATTATAAAATAGAATACGGATGTGAATGAATACAGGAAAACAAATATCCCTAATACAGTCAAAAAATACTAATTTTCTTATCGGATACGGAATGCACATCAATGTTACCATTTCTAAATCAGGTTGCTGACTGCTGTCGCATACGGATATTGATAATCATCAAAAGTGAATATATGTTCCTATTTATAAAAAATAGAAACAGAATCAATTTAAATTATCTGTATTTGTTTACAGCCTAGCTGATGATTGTTGAGACGTTAATCATTGATAGGTTTTTCCTTGTTTCTTTGTTTTTGTTGACGGAGGTCTGGATCTCCTTCAGATGTTATCTTCCGTAGATATGATGTCGAGCGACGGTGGACGGCTGAGATTGATTGGGAGGTTGCCTCCTGAAGCGTGTGGATCTCAATGGGTTTGAGGCGGTTGAGGTCGAGCTACCTGCAAGAAAGTCCCGGGGTGGTTGTACCACCGAGGACCCTCCGACGATCAAGTTACACCGGATATTTGAGCAGAGTAACGGCCTAGTGGGGAGAAATTGGCTTCCTTGATCCGTCTGGAGAGGGGTTTATATAGTGGTGGCAGCAGGCAGGCGCGGGAATCACGTCGGTCGTTACGCTCCCGGCGTCACGCCTGCGTGATAGGCAGGATCTCCCATTAATGGCGAGACGGGCTCGTTAATGAGGGATCGTGATGGCATAGAACGCGGAACGTGGCCGGCGGATATCTCGCGTATGGCGAGATTCGCGGAGGTGAGGCGGTTGCGCCTGCGATATGTGTCGTTGGTCGGTCGATATGACATGCGCAAGGCCCATAAGACCCGGGGTAACTCCTCGACCCAACCGCTTTGGCGTCCTTCTAGGCAGGTCCGTAGACCTCGGAGGACGTCCTGATTAGCGACTTCGGCTTGCCCGTTGCATTGGGGATGTGCGAACGCGGCAAACTTCATGAGATATGATACTCATTGTAGAATTCCTTCACTTTCTCGTTCTCGAAGTTTGTCCCGTGGTCGGTGATGATACACCTCGGTATACCGGACCGGAGTATCACGTTGTTCTGCAGGAACTTGATAGCCGTGGTGGCATCCGGTTTCCTGATGGGGACGGCCTCAATCCACTTCGTGAAGTAATCTACTGCGACGAGGACATACTTGTGCCCGCCCGTACCGGTAGGGAACTGGCCTATCATGTCCAATCCCCACTGGGTGAACGGCCACAGGGAGGTAAGGGCGGTTAGCTCGGTAGCCGGAAGGCGAGCTATACTTCCATGGAGTTAGCAACTTTTGCATCTCCTGACGAGCTTCTGGGCGTCTTCGTGAATAGTTGGCCAGTAGTATCCCTGGAGCAATGCCTTCTGGATTAAGGTGCGGGCCTCTTGATGTGCGCCGCCGACTCCTTCGTGGATTTCGCGGAGGACGTAGTCGGCTTCGTGGGGGTCGACGCACCGGAGCAGGGGATTGGTGAAGGACTTCTTGTAAAGGTTCTCATTGCTCCAGTCGAAGTGACGGGCTTTGGCTCGGAGACAGCGAGTTGTTTTCCGATCTTCCGGGAGCGTACCTTCCCTTAGGAATTCCATGACGGGATTCCTCCAGTCTCGGTCCTCTTCCTGGGCTGTGTACACATGAAGTATTGTCGCCCCGTCTTCCACGCTGGTCCATGGCAAGATCTCGAAGAGGATAGACCGCTTGTTGTTGGCTGAGTGGGATGAAGCCAGCTTACTCAGGACGTCGGCTTGGGCATTGAGCTGTCTAGGTATTTTCTCTATCTGGACCTCGTCGAAGTACTTTTGAAGTCTTCTTACCTCGGCGAGATACTTCACCATTAGAGGTTCCCGAGCTTTGAAATGGCCGGTCACATGGCCGACGACTAGGGCTGAGTCACTGCGGATTCGAATTGTTTTCAACCCCGGCCCGGAGGCCATGCGCAGTCCAGCCAGCAACGCCTCGTACTCTGCTGCATTGTTTGAGGCCTTGAATCCGAGCTTCAGAGAATACTCCATCTCCGCCTCGTTCGGGCCTCGAATGATTAGGCCGGCACCATAGCCTTCCTCGGTTGAGAACTCGTCGACGTAAATGACCCACTCAGGGACGGAGTCGGACCTCCCCTCGACCGAAGGTTGAGCCGCGAGGGTCGGCGTGAACTCCGGTTTCTTACTGGGGATGGTGCACTCGACGATAAAATCGACCAGAGCTAGTGCCTTGATGGCCTGCCTCGGGCGGTATTTTAAGTCAAACTGGGACAACTCCCACCTCCACTTCTCTAAGCGGCCCGAGGATTCGGGTGAGGCGAGGATAGCCCCCAGCGGGCGCTCGGTAAGAACGAGGATGGTGTGCAACTGGAAATAGTGTCGTAACTTCCTTGAGGCCACAACGAGTGCCAAGACGATCTTTTCTATGGCTGGATACCTCGTTTCTGCGTCTTTGAAGACGTGGCTCACGTAGTACACCGGCTTCTGCACCCCGTCGACCTCTCGGACGAGCACCGAGCCCGCTGCTTGGTCGGACATCGCCAGATACAGTAATAGCTCGTCTTCTTCAACTGGTCGGGTGAGCAGTGGTGGCATCGCAAGGTGCCTCTTCAATTGGTCAAAGGCGGTCTGGCACTCCTCTGACAACTCGAACCTCGGGATCTTCCTTAGAGCTTTGAAAAACGGGAGGCACTTCTTTCCAGACCTCGACATAAAACGGTTCAGAGCGGCTACTCTCCCCATAAGTCGCATGATCTCGACGTTGGTCTTGGGTGCGACCATGTTGAGGATAGCGTCGATTTTCTCTTGGTTAGTATCGATTCCGCGGTGGGTGACTATGAAACCGAGGAACTTTCCCCCGGTGACTCCGAATGCGTACTTGGCGGGGTTCAGTTTCATCTTGAACTTGCGTAGTACTTTGAAGGCCTCGCCTAGGTCTTTGGCATGGTTGACCGACGAGACGGATTTGACGAGCATATCGTCGACGTAAACTTCCATGTTCCTGCCGATCTGCGGTTTGAACATGCGGTTAACAATCGTTGGTACGTAGCTCCGGCGTTCTTGAGGCTGAAGGGCATCACCTTGTAGCAGTATACCCCCCGGTCCGTTGTGAATGCCGTAAGACCTTCGTCTGCCGGATTCATACGGATCTGATTGTAGCCGGAAAAGGCGTCCATGAAGCTCAATAGCTCGTGGCCTGCCGAGCTGTCGACGAGATGATCTATTCGAGGGAGGGGATAGTTGTCTTTGGGGCAGGCCTTGTTGAGGTCGGTGAAGTCGACGCACATGCGCAATTTCCCGCTCGACTTCTTGACCAGAACTACGTTCGCCAGCCACTCCGAATAGGGTACATTCCGAATGAAGTTGGCGGCGAGGAGCCGATCTACTTCGTCCTCGATAGCCTTCTATTTGACCAGGGCGAAGGTTCGCTTTTTCTGCCTGACGGGTCAGGCCGTAGGATCTACCCCGAGCTTGTAAGATATGATTTTGGGGTTGATCCCAGGCATTTCACCAGGCGCCCAGGTGAACACGTCGGAGTTGTCCCTGAGGAAATGAACTAGATCATCTCGCTGAGTTCCTGTCAAGAGCGACCCAATCTGAACGATTTTTTCGTCGTCCCCTTCTACGAGGGGGACCTCTGTCAATGGCTCCACCGGGGTTCCTCGGACCTCTTTTTGCTCATCTCGAGTGTCCAGAGAACCCCTGATGTCACCTTCACCTTCGACATCGTCGATTGGCCATCCAGACGAAGATGTTGCGGTGAAGCAAACCTTTGCAATCCGCTGGTCTCCATAGACCCGACCTATCCCGCCCTGATCGAGAGGGAACTTCATCGCCAGGTGGTAGGTCGATATCTGGGCCCGGAGGGAGTTCAGCGTTGGGCGACCGAGGAGGATATTGTAGGCCGATGGGATTCTCGCTACGATGAATTCCACAGGCACTGTTCGCGTACGGCCGGCCTCTCCAACGTTAAACCGCGGAGTGATTACCCTTTCCGTCAGGATGGAGTGGTTGGTGAATCCTGAAAGGACGTGGGAGGTCGGCCTCAGGTCTGCTGGGGTGAGCCCCATGCGCAGAAAGCAGTTGTAGAAGAGAATGTCCGCCGAGCTTCCCGAGTCGACCAGTATCCTGTGCACTTCGTATTGGTGGACCCGAACCGTGATCACCAGAGGGTCGTTGTGGGGCAGGGATATGCCGTGGAGGTCCCCGTCGTAAAAAACGATCGGCTCGGTCTCCCTGGCCTTCTTCCTCGGACGGATGTTGGCCTCTGCGGCCGGCGTGGGGTGCCGAGTCTCGTAAGTACTCGACGTACCCCCCGCCGACATGACCATGATTTTTGATGAGCCCCGATTCCTTTTGATGAGGTTTCTTAGGTCGCCCGGCGAGGTAGTTTTCGAGCTGCCGTGATGAGTTCCGTCCGCGCGACCCCGTCGAGGGAGGGGGTGTCGGTCATGCCTATGAGCAGGCGAGCTGACCGACATCTCCTTGGGAGGGACAGGAGCGCGCAGAGGCTCTGGGTGAGGAGCTCGGGCGACAGACCTCGGTGTTGAACTGTGGGGCGCCCAGCGGGTCATAGAATATGTTGGCCCGGAAGATCGGCGGCCGTGGGAGGCATCGAGGCTGTGGTCGGCGGTGCCGACGCGTGCATAGACTTCTCTCCCTTTGTAGGGGTCCCGATCCCTAGGTGGGAGAGCGGCGACCTGGGGAGCCTGGCCCGCCGTTTGGACACGGACGAGCGTATCCACGACGGACGCGAGTCGATCTATACGGACGGATAGGGCGTTGATAGCGTTCGGGGGAGGAGATTCGTCTGCGCCTCCGTTGTGGGGGAGACAGCGGCTGGTGCTTGGATCGTCGCGGTGATCGCTCGCCATTGAATGGAGATCGGAAAATGAACTTTGTTCAGTGGAATCAAGAACTTCCCACAGACGGCGCCAGCTGATGGAGGTCTGGATCTCCTTCAGATGTTACCTTCCGTAGATCTGCTGTCGAGCGACGGTGGACGACTGAGATTGATTAGGAGGTTGCCTCCTGAAGCGTGTAGATCTCAATGGGTTTGAGGCGATTGAGGCCGAGCAACCTGCAAGGAAATCCCGGGGTGGTTGTACCACCGAGGATCCTCCGACAATCAAGTTAGACCGGATATTTGAGCAGACTAACGGCCTAGTGGGGAGAAATTGGTTTTCTTGATCCATCTGGAGAGGGGTTTATATGGTGGTGGCAACATGCAGGCAAGCGCGTGAATCACGTCGGCCGTTACGCTACTGGCGTCACACCCGCGTGATAGGCGGGATCTCCCATTAATGGCGAGACAGGCTCGTTAATGGGGGATCGTGATAGCGTGGAACGCGGGACGTGGCCGGCGGATATCTCGCGTATGGCGAGATTCGCGGAGGTGGGGCGGTTGCGCCTGCGATAGGTGCCGTTGGTCGGTCGATGTGACCGAGGAATATGAGCTTGGCGGGAGACTCGGGGGCGAGCGGAAGACCGAGGTAGGTTCTGCGGTAGCACGGAGACGAGCTGAGGGGGCCGAGGAGGCCAATTGTGCGGGGGCTCGGAGGTGAGCCAACAGTCGTTTGTAAGGCGGGCACATGAGTTGTGTGGTCGATCACAGAAGGTCGGCTACATCCAAAGGTTCGCAGACCAGGGTGTTCTTCCGACGTGCTATTCTTGGTCCTTCCTTACGGGCTTCGGGACACGTCATCAGCCACGTGTCACGATCTAGGAGATCGCCGATATCGAGCATCATCAAAGGTAGACCCTTAAATCCGTTAGAAATTATTCTATATGTTTGGTAGAAAAATTTTCCATACCGCCGCCGCATGTGTGGTGATTTGAACTTATGACCTCCTAGGAGTGTGTATCTTTGACACTCGAAATTAGGCTCTTTGGTTGAAAGAGATTCGTGTTGTGTATCTTTGCCTTAGGCTATTTGCAACCTGGTCGAAGTGTATTATTTTTTTGGGCACTGACCCGTAACCCCTAACCTTAGCACACGCCACACACAACACTTCAACGCACACCACACACAAGCACACAACACACACACCGAGAGGACCCACGAATTTGCCCTGAAAGCCTTATTTTATGGCCACTTTCCTTTCTAAGGATTCGAGATCCGAATCCCGCACTCATCCCATAAGGGGCAGTGCGTATTGATGATGTAAGCTTGGGCTAAAACTTATTGATTTCATTAAGAACCCTATCATTAATCCAGCAGTGAAGATTCATAAAACCATATGTAAGCAAAATATCTTCATCCTCTCTATTGTATCACCCGATACATATTCTAGGAGAAATTTCTATCCAACTAAAATTTGTGCATGTGCTTGGAATTATATATATGGTAGACCTTATTAAAATATTTTAAAACAATTAGATGTATTTTTAAAGTGGTTAAATAGTACTAATATTTTGAAGGATTGTAATAGATAATCTAATTTTGAGATGATTTGAGTAATTATTAATGAAATTCTTTAAAAATTATTTTTCTCAAAGTTATGAAAAATGGTTTTCTTGCACGGTGATGCCTGATGGAGTTAAAGGAAATATGCATCACATATAAGATTGGAAATTATATATGAATTTTTTTTCTTAGGGTGTGTTATCTTACGATCTCAAATATTGTTTTCTATAGTGTGTATACAAAAGACGAGCTTGATGTCATTCATTACGAAGATAGAATAATAACATATCGGTTTGCGGTTCTAATGCGAAACATGATATTTTATTCTTGTTAATACGGGTGAAATAAAAATCCTCTTTTGATACAACTCTAGGTCCAATAGAAGTAAGTCCTATGACCAATCCAGCAACTATCTAAAGCCTCAGGGGATGCAGTAGGAGAAAAGGCATTGTAATCTGTGATCGAAATTTTTTGAGATACATATGTATTAATTTGTTATGCATCTATTCAATTTTGAATGTTTTTCTGATAAATTTATAGATATTTTGACATTTAAAACATGAAAAATAGAATAACGAAGAAATGAAATATAGGTTTTTGAGAAGGGAAATACATGGCAAAAGCAGAGAGAGAAAGCAAAAATGGCTCAATTAACAGGTGTTGGGTAAAATTTTTTTAAAGCTACGAGATCGGTTGGTTCCCACAGCAACAAATACGCATTTAAAGTTAACATACGTCTCTCTGCTTAACTAAGCAATTAAGTCTATTAGGTAAAGAGAGAACAGTCTTTCATTAGTGAGTTTCTACCGATAAAGGCTTCTTACTAGCCGGTGAGGAGTTCTCGGCGCTATTGCGCAGGTCAATCATACATAACAAGAGTTGTCAGAAACAATGACAAGCATTACCATTAGGAGGGACCGATATTCATTGGTTACATGTCAGTCGGCCTAATGGCCGCCAGTTACAATGATAATACATAAAGGGCATAGGTTGTCATGAAATACCCGCCAAGGCCTTTTTTCAGCCAGTTATAAGGGTTGGTTTATCTTGTCGGCGACGGTTTCACCGGTTTTTAATCTTAAAGGCTATGTACAGACCTGAGCCAAGAATGTCATTCTCAAGGTTTCCTGGTGGGCACGTGCCTGAGTCTTCCCCATGCATATCTAAAGCACACCAAAGACATACGCCTTCCGACCCTACCCCAAAGGATGTCTCAGATGTTATGTATCCCCGTCTCTGTCTTGAAACATGTCTTGAGATGCTAAGCACCCACCAACCTGTCATGAAGCACGTCTAAGAATACTGGGCACCCCCGTGCCTTCCTAAAAACGTGTCTAAATATGTCAAACTGTGTATCCCGACCTTGCAATAACTGAGTCCCAAGAGCCACTGCTGACCACCGTAGCACCACGCTTCATGAGAGCGTCACTCCAACTCGACAGCATGGTCTTTTACTGCTATCAATAAAAGGGCTAACTACGACATAGAGTGTGCAAGGCAATAAAAGATAAGTTTGATACGGTTTTTGTTTGATCGCGATTTGGGGTCTCTCTCTTCGTCTTCTCCGGCCGTATTTATATCTCCGGGCAGCAACAATTATGTTCCGTATTAACTATTTTAATACCCCACTAACACAGTCTTTAATGGAATTTGAGGCTTTCAACCGCCTGGCACAATTCACCATGTCGCAACACATGTTTTGGCACATGGTCTCTTCAGAGGAAGCTCGGCTTATGACCGCAAATTTTAAAAGGCCTGCAAACAGTCATAAAATGACAGAGGCTTATCGGCCCATCTGTATCCCCTCGCCCCTATGATTGTTGAAAACTGACTTTTGGGGTAAACAACGTGGCAATATTAGCCGTTGGATTTAATGGATGGCTAAGAGATTGTATTGGTCTTTCCAGTGCTAACACAACACTGGAGGAGCATAGGAAAAGACTATTTATTTTCGGTAGAAGTTTGCTGCTTTTTTATAAAATTGCCAGAAGAAATAAAAGATCAAATACATTTGATTTGAGGGATTTGCAATAAATGAGAGTTTGGGCCAGAGCGCTCTTCGAACTGCTGCTCCCTCACCAGCAACAGTCAAAACATAGCCTTGGGGGGTTTGATATATACTGGCTTTCTCATGATACGGTTGATTGATAGTGAACCACCCACCGCGTTAGCTTTGATCCACGCATGTGGCTTCCTTTAATTTGCTCGATCTCGCATGACAAATTAAGCAGCCAAGATATAAGTAAAACACCCCCAAGGTGTTACACGTGTAGAGCTGAGATGATGCCAACTTTGCAAAAATAATTTCCTAACTCTGTTAGGGCGAACACACCCCCGTTATCTTTTTTCTTACTCGTTCCCTTGTTCGGCAAAGATGATCTGTTTTCTTAAATAATCACAAAAATAATAAGGATAATGTAATGATAATACCAATCTCTCTCTCTCTTCTTCTTTTTTTTTAATTAATTTTTTGTCCTACTGCTTGTCGTCATGATATTCATCCAAAATAAGAAGGAATAAAATAAAATGAGAGTGAAAAAAGAAAGGGGAAAAGAAAGGCATTAATTCGATGATCATGGCGTGTAATGAAGATCATACTAGCAATCATTTGGTTCGAGGATGGGGCGCTTCCAAAGCGCAAGCAGCTTTAGCAAAGATCATCGCCGTGATCTCCAACGTCCCTCCATCTCTCGGCACCGCTCTCAAATCAGGCTCTAATTTTGTCGCGGGCGATGGTGAGCCGAAGGTCGTCGACGACGTCGATCTAAGCCTCACGTTAGGCTTAGATGAGATGGAAGATGCGTCGAGGAACGGGAATGGTGACCACCAGCACAGAGAGGAGGAGAAAAACAATAGCGACAAAGAGACGTCTGGAATCGCCAACGAAAGGATTAGGAGAGAGGGTTATCTCGACCTTCTAGTTGCAGCAGCTGAATATATAGGCGAGGGCGGGGGCGAGGGCGAGCAAGAGAAGACGAAAGCGGATTGTAACAAGAGAGCGCGCTCGAAGAGATTGAGATCGAGCGAGGAGGAGGTGGTGATGATGATGGAATGGGCGCCGTTCGACTTGTACGAGGAGACGGCGCCCATCGTTCGATCGAAGCGAGGGAGGAGCCAAGCGCTGCCGTTGAGGCTCCGGGATTCCGTTCTTCAGCCGTGGGCCAAGTACTAGTTCTTTTCTCATTTTCCTGTTCGTTTTTTTTCCTTCCTTTTTTCAATTAATGTTTCCATGAGTAGTAGAGCGAGGGTAACCAGAGATTATGCTATGTGACTCATTTGAAAATTCCCTGAAATTGATTCATAATATAATCTCATGCATGTGTTGGTGCTTTTTACAAAGTTAACAAGATGAAATTGTGAAAGCTTGTGATTCTTTAAGGCATACAGGCTGGTGAAATTCAATACAAACACTTCCCTCACTTCAATCAAATGTATAGCATTTATGATTTATCCTAATTTTAAAGTTGATAGCGATTCGATGTAAGAATATGAATATTCTTAATTTTCTAGCTTATCTTTACTTGTGCTTGAACTTAAGTATAGTAGAAAGAAGACACTACACAAGACGCTGTTCTGATTGATGGGCCTTTTAAAGGCAGTAGTGATTTGATTGGTCTAAAATACAAACGCTACAAGAAAATATCTCTTTTAGAATGTGAATATTTGTGCCTTGGGTCATGTAAATTTTATTTTAACAAACCACTTCTATATTATTTGAACTTTATAAGGTTTGACGGAAGGAAATGTATATGCACCATTACACCATCAATATGTTGCTTGTTTCGACGGCAAGCCAAGTAGCAACTCTGAAAGAATAAGAGAATATTAAGACCGACCATTCACTAATACATAACATATTTTTTAATGAAAAAGTAAATAGAAAATTTACGCTGTGGCTCACCTCATAAGTAATTTTTTTTTTATCCTTTTGAACTTGCATTTTGTGTAATTTCTTTGGGGGTCAAGAAAAGTAAAGGTGGGGTCAAAAGGAACATGCTTCTGGACCTACAGAACATGCAGCAGCTATCCTGGGCTAACAATCGGGGTCCACCCAATGAATTGCCAGTAGGTCTAGCATCCTATATTATGAACAGTGAGATCAAATGACACTAAGCTATATGTGGACAATTAATTGTCTTTTAAATGGGGGGTGGGGGCGGCGGGGTTGGAGATTTTCAGAAAACAAGATTGTATTTTGAATGCCCGCCCTGCGTTAAATCAAATGATACTGAAGCTATATAGACACGAAACTGAATCCAACATATGTTCAGCTGTTCTGCCTCCCTCAACATTGAATTTTTCATCAGTATAATGTCCCTATAAGTCAAAAATAAAAGATTGTGTTCCTAAGCTGAACTCAAGGATTTGCTACAGTACATAGCAGATGCGAGGCAACAAGTAACAAATGTCCCTACCCTTCTGCGCCTGCGGAGCTGAGGTGAGTTTTGTTTCAGTACACATGAAGCCAATTCAACAGAGGGCAAGAGTGAAACAATGGTCATATATTGAGCAGCCCTCAAGAAACAAGACTTTCTAAATGATGGAGGTCTGGATCTCTTTCAGATGTTGTCCTCCGTCGATCCATTGCGAGTGTTGATGAATGGCTGAGATTGAGTTTGAGGGTTGCCTCCTGGAACGTGTGGATCTCAGTGGGCTTGATTTGGAACGAAGCCGAGCAGCATGCAAAGAAGTCCCGGAATGATTATACCATCGTGGACCCTCCGACGATCAAGTTAGCCGAAGTATTTGGGCAGAGTAGCGGCCTATTAGAGTAAAATTGCCTTACCTGAGTCGTCTGAGAGAGGGGTTTATATAGCGGTCGTCATGGGCTAGCTGACGCGAGATTCACGTCGGCCGTTACGCCTGCGTGAATGGCGGGATCACCCATTAATGACGAGATACGCTCGTTAATGGGGAAACGCGACGGCGTAGAACACGGGATCGTGGTGCGGTAGATATCTCGCGCCTGGCGAGATTCGTGGGGCCGTAGCGGAGGAGCCTATGATCTGCGTTCTAGGTCGCTCAACAGAACCGAGGAGGCCTAACTCGACGAGAGGCCTAAAAGAGGGCGGGAGGCCAAGCTAGTTCGGTTCTGTGATAGCTCGGAGGCGAAGGGCCGAAGAGATCGGCGTGTAGGAGGGCTCGGAGGCGAGCCAATGGTCATTTACATGGCGAGCACAGGAATTTTCAGGGTATCCTCGGAGGTCGGGTCCAGGCAGCGGGGCAATAACCCGAGGGATGCCCCCAATATGTGGTGCTTGGCTGTTTCCGTGTGCCTCGGGATATGTCATCTGTCACGTGTCATGATCTGGGGAGTTCCCAATACTGAGCATCATCATTAGCCCCCCCACTCTCGTCCCGACCTATTTATGGGTCGGGTCGAGAGTGGTCTGACCGGTCACCCGGGCTAAGCTCGTAGTTGAAGACCCCGTCAGTACGGATTTCCGAGACGGTTAGGCGTATCCTTTGATGACGTCAGCAGATCAGAGAGGAGATCGTGTATTAAAGAGGGAGCGCCGATTCGATCGTACGTTCGTTGAGGCGCAGGCCACGTGTCCGACGCCGGTTGGCTGATGTGACGGGTCGCCGTTGTCTTCTGCGCTCGAAGGGACGTCTCCTATAGCTGCGTGACACGTGGACCGTCGACAGCTGGCGAGCGCGAGGCGTCGTTTTGGTGGGAAACAATCTGCGCCATTGGATGCGTTGCCAGAGTACTATAAATAGAGGTGGGACCCCTCCCAGGGTCCACACTTTCGCCATCATTTCCTCATTGCTGCGAGAGATAGCTCGACGCTCTTTCCTGTAGGTCGGATCTCTCGCGCTCTTTCCTCGAAGGACTTCTTCTTTGAATCAGGTTAGATGTTTTCCTCTGAGGAGACAGTTGAGATAGTTTGGGTAGAGTTTAGGGAGTCTTCTTCTGCCTCCTCCTCTGCCCCGTCCGAGTCGGATTCTCCTCGTAGAGTTAGGGTTACCCGCGCCGCTCATGGTCAGGCGACGGGAAGGGTCGCTAAAGCGCGCATCAGGAATGCTCGCGATGCGCCCTCCCTCCTAAGGAATGTGGACGAGCTCACCATGATCCGGGCTCGTTTCCACATCCCCCTAGCTATTCACTTCGTTTGGCTAGGGCGGACTAGAGGGCAGATCAGGTGCAGGGCAAGGAGATCGCCTTGTACCTGGATGCGTTCTGGGTTGGAATGCGTCTACCCTTTCCTCTCGAGGTATGCGGGGCGCTACGTTGTTTCCAGCCAACCCCGGGCCAGCTAGTGCCGAACTCATGGAGAATTCTCCTCGGGTTCCTAGTCTGGTTGAGACTTGATGAAATCTCCTTCAGTTTGACCCTTCTCCTCTCCTCTCTTTGTTATAAAAATCACCCTGGCACCCGTAAGGACAAGCCGAGCTGGGTGTACGTTTCCTTTAGAAAATGCAGGGGAGGGGCGGCCGGGTCATGGGTCGTGGTAGTTCCTCCTTCCATCTACGAATGGAAGGAGAAGTTCATATTCGTCGGGCCACCCGAGGGCGAGGATTGGCCTGTGCCTGTACAGTGGCACAGGATCGACTACCCGCGGGTGAAGCGGTCGTCCTCTCTAAAGGCGAGGGCAGTGTCGATGTGGGAGCCGAACCAATGGGCCGATGTTTTGCTTTCCGAGCAGGCCTTCAGTTGGGCCAGGCTCAGCCCCACTCGATTCGTGGGTAAGTTAGGAGCTTGTTGGTTTTTTTCTCGCCTCACAAGTCAGGCCGTAGGCCGATGGCCGGTCCTTTAGGTGGCGATCACACATCGAGTGAAAGCCCACTATTTTTCAAGTATAGAAAGGCTAGTATTCTAGTGCCCCCGAAGTCGAGGTGATGATCGCTCATATAAAATACTTCAGCAGATTCCATCGAGTAGAAAGGTGCAGCTTTGCCTATTCCCTTGAGTTGGACTGGCGACCACCTCTCTTAGAATAGATTAGACAATAGCCTAGTTTGGATTGGTCGGAGTTTGCCGAGGGTGAGGGCTTCAGGTCCTTAGTGTAGACGAGTAGGAAATTTCCCGTTAAGGATGGACCGAGCAGGGAGGCTGCTCGATGGCCTCTTAGTGAGAGCTTTTGATCATTGGCGTCGGTGGGTAGTGAGCTACCAGCCGTGGATGGACCGAGCAGGGGAGTTGCTCGGTGGCCTCTTGATGAGAGCTTTGATCCTGAGCGTAGATGGGTAGGAGCTACCCGCTGAGGATGGACCGAGCAAGAAAGCTGCTTGGTGACCTCTTGAAGAGGGCTTTTGATCCTTGGCGTCGGTGGGTAGTGAGCTACCAGCCATAGATGGACCGAGCAGGGAAGCTGCTCGGTGGCCTCTTGATGAGGGCTTTGATTTGGAGCATAGATGGGTAGGAGCTGCCCGCTGAGGATGGACCGAGTAGGGAAGCTGCTTGGTGGCCTCTTGATGAGGGCTTTGATCCTTAGCGTGGATGGGTAGGAGTACGTAATCTAAGTTACTTAAATTACGAAACGTCTCGAGGCGTACGTAATCTAAGTAAGCCAAAGCTCAGAAATCAAAACCAAGTAAAGCAGTAGAGTGAAGGAAAACCAATTTAAAAGCAAGAAGTTTAACAATATAAGCCGAAATATGCATTTTTAAAATATCAAGTCTTTTCTAAAAATTTCGGCAGAGTTTCCTTTGTAAAAACTGTCCCCAAACGGGGTACAACATGAATAGTATACGAAATGAAAAAAGCATCCCCAAGCGGGAGCTAGCTCTTCACTAACCGGCGGACAAAACCATACAAGCAATATAATATACAACGCCGAAGGGCGAGAATCAAAACACAAAAGAAAACACAAAACAACATGAAATCCATAATAATACAACACGCGACTCTAAGGTCGAAAGAATATACACTGGTCTTCTATATCTATCAAATAATAAAAGTCTGGTTGATAGAGTTTTACTAGATACAACTGAAATAACAAATATACAATAGTGGTCCTGATGCAAAAGAACCCACCTACCAAAGCAATCACCCGGAAGGAACAGTGGGGCAGCAAACCGCAACGAAACCTGTACGGCAAAATCTGCAAGAAACTGTGGCACAACGGGGGTAAGTTGCCAACTCGTAAGTAGAAAACATCTACGAGTACAAAATCGCATGCATGACGCTATCCTAGGTCAAATCAAGGAATATCCTCAAATAAATATCCTGGTCAATCTATGTAAGTGTAATACTATATGCTCGTGTCAGTACCTCAGATAGCAACATATCAGATATATGATGTATGAATGCATGACGAAAGGAAACAGAATACATCATGAAATCAATAGAGAAGTCAGTGTCAAGCATCGACACAAAACATAAATCTGTGCCCAGCATCGGCACGTAAATCCTCATATACCTCAGGCTCCGTATCATCTGCGGGATTGGGGCGCGGGCTCCAGCAGTACGGATCGGCCCGTGGGCTCCGGCAGTACGGATCAACCTATATCCATCTCATGACTCCGGTTGGTATCCTCCGAATAACCGCCGCGCCAGGTAAAATCACCGGTAGGTAGTGCTCCCCTGCCAGGCTCATCGTCTACAACTCGAGCTTATTGCCCCGGGGTACCTTACCGGGCCCACCATGTAGCCGAGACGGTTCATCCACTCCTCGCAACGGGTCTCGAAATCCAACAGCAATCATGAAAACTCATGTTGGACGACTCATACATCATGGGAAAACCGCAACTTGCATTTTTTAAAAAGAGGGAGAGAGAGAGAGAGAAGTTTATATATATTCTTGCGGTTTTCCACCAAATCCAGAAATCTCATGGAATCCGAAATCCAAGAATCAAGAGTAAGTAAACAGTGAATATCGGCATAAATCTCCGTAATACTGCATGACCAATGAGTATATATGAATGCAACTGCTATCATGCAATGAATGCAATAGCTAAACTAGCATATGAAGTTATAACACGTTGTAACTATCCGCTAGCAAGTTATGTCAATAAATAGTATTTTCTAAAGTGTACGTGACATGGCAATTACCGATGATGATGTGTGTGAGCCGGCAAGCAAGTGTACGTGGAATATACGTATCATCGGTAATGGTGCTGGTGCCCTGACAGCAGGGTTTCATGATAATTACAGATAACATATGTACAAGCATGCAATGCGATGAAACGCCATGAATATACAGAAAGCAATGTAGTAACAGCAACACTGAAAATATACCTACCTAATATCCGAGTCATACAGTTTGGTATATAAACATACTTACGATTCTCCACTTTTGAAAAAGTGAATGACTCGCGCCCAGTAAAAAAGGTAAGGAAATCCACCTAGTCTGAATCGATCTATACATATCTAGTAGTCGGTGATCTCGCCTCAATAGTATCGCGTACGATACAATAAATAATATGACATTCTCGAGTCAAGAGTGCGGATCTAACATCATAATTAAATTTCGTACGGTAAATCTATCGTGCGGCATCCCAAATCCGAATACGGGTCAAATATCATATTTATCTCATTACTCATCTGATATCCTTATCATCACATATCGTGAACATGGGTACTGATCTAAGTCTAGTACAATACTAATATCATCAACAAAATCATGATCTGGCTACTGATCTACAGCCTCATACAATCGGATGTCATCAACACTTATCATCATATAGGAGTACACACCGCCCAAGCGATCGATTATAAATATCTTAACATATCTTATCTCATATCTCGATCACATGCCAACCATCATATATATATCATCAACATAGTATCGTCGTCCGACGACCCGCTATAACATCGTGACATATCTCGGTCACCCATTAAATATCTCACGGTATCATGCCCGATCATATCGACTCATTCCTAAGTATCATATAGCATCCTCATCACCCAAGCACATGAATACAAATATAAATATGTCCCCAATACGCACAAGGAAGTCAAAGTATGCGAGTATGTGTATGTGCATGTATGCAAATCTTTACCCTAGGGTTTCAGGACTAAGAGATCGACTAGAGTCCTTTCATCCATACTCGTTAACACTAACCCCTAAACTCCTAAAGCTTGCTTGCTAAGGCTCATATCACATCCTAGCATATAAAAATATATATCATATCCCATTCTTTTCTCATAACTTTGCGGGGGTGCTATACGCCATCCACCCGACTTCTCCCCGTAAATATAAATCTACTCACCTTGCTTCTTGTGTGCCGATGCCGATGTCGCCATCTTCATCTTCAACGTCTCGACATCACGTGGGGTACCTACACATATAATCCAATCGCAAATGCGTATTAAAATCACATCGGAAAACCAAAAGGACACGCTAAAGGCCTATTGGTTAAAACCTATGGACCACGCCTTCAAAACCATCAACAACTCTCGATATCGTCGTACAAACGTCAAGTGATCGAGGTAAAACACAGATACAAAAATACAGAATTCAAAATATGCAAAACAAAACCCCGAATCAAAAAAGCAACTCTTGAAAATGGTCCCATATTTTACCCTAGGTCAAATTAGTCAATTCTGCATATGCCAAGGGTCTAATTTACAGATACTGGAGCCACAGATGAAGTACGAACAAAAATGGTAGGACCCAGGCCGCAATTTGCGGCGATCTGGGTTAAATCTGCGGCCAAGTTGGGGAGGTAGGGGCTAGGGTTTTAGTGAGAGGTCCTAGGTTGCCTGCATGCATCATTGTCCTTGCTAAATAATTTTTCAGGTCCCCGAGTGTTAGCAGATTTCCAAATACCATTAAAATTTCACAGTTTTTCGATATCGGGTTTTTTAAATTCGCGTTCCGTGGTTCTAGTCTCTGGTTTAGGTCTCCAATCAATCACCACAGGGGTTTTAAGGTCACTACTGCACTCAATTTCACCTTTGGATTAAATTCAAAACCCTAACCTCATCTAGGGATTTTCTAAGTTCACAAAACCACTCGATATCGATACTAAACACATATGGACACATAAGGAATTGGAATGCTAAGCTAAAGGTGAAGAAATTATCTCATTTGGCAACTCTAGAATTTTCTTGAGTTGCCCAAAGTCCTCAAAATTTGATTTTTCTTGGTCCAATGTGCTTCCCTTAAGCCAGTGAACATTATTAATGAAAATGAGATGGGGTTTTGGGTTTGTTTTGGGGGTGTTTTGAGGATTTGTAATGGAGGGGAGGAAGAAGGTGTGGCCATGAGAGAATGAGGGAGAAAAAGATGAAGAAAATGAGGAGAAAGGATGAGCCTCACCACTCTCTCTCTCTCTCTCATGCCCATGTTTCACTCTTTTGATTATGTACCCTCAAGTCATCATTTCTGTCTTTTTTCTTTTCTTTTCTTTTCTTTAGTCCACAACCATGCATGATAAGTGAAGAAAAGATCATGATAAAATGTAACAAATGTTAAAATAACTTGGTGCATGTCATGTACACAAAATACGCTTAATACGCGATTAGCGATATTTAATCGCGATTAGCACCAATAGTGAATATAATAATCATAAATATTCATAATTTGCATAAATCAAATAAAACACCCTCTTTTCAGTAATTTCCATAATTTTTTCGAATTTTTCCCAATTTATCGGTATTTAATTATACCGCCTTATTAAAATATTCAATATTTAATTATTTAATTATAAAAATTCCCAAAAATAATATTTTATTTTTCTGAAATGTTACAGTCTTCCCACCTTAAAGAAATTCGGTCCCCGAATTTAAATTTAAACACTTCAAATACTAAAACATTTCAGTAAAAGTCCAAGTCGTCGGGACTCCGAAATCATCAATACATAAAACGCATCATAGCGCAATGCATGCACATGAACAATGAGCAGATAAATCCAAATCAAAACTCCGTCATGCATCCCGCAATCATCGGAGTCATGGCGAAGATATCAATGTCAAAGCCCAAAACGAAACCATTCATGATATACATCAAAACTATACATGAAAACATCTGAAGAAATTGCATACCAAACCTTTCATGTTGCTGTGCGATGCGCGTAACACTGCACAGAGGCGGACGTCTATTGTAAGAAAATAATCATATATGTTTATATCTTTAGTTTAATATGCACGTCCTGCCGTTTTGGAAAATAATTTAGAAGGGTTCTCTTGTTTTAAACATTTCGTGTTATATCAGACACGTAGGTAAATACTGAAACTATAGCTCTCTTTTGGAAATCTCTTCGATAACTATCAATACATGCAAAATACATCCAGGTACTGTCCTCTGACTAATCCTGCTCAGTATGAAAACAATAGTAAATATCATAAAATCGTACTGCTCCATAAGAAATCAATTCTAAAATGTGCATATAAATGCTACGTGCGTCTGGTGTGCACGGAAATCAAAATCCATATATGTGCCATACATGTGCACAGAAACAATATCTAAGTGCAACAGGTGTGCACGAACCACCTGTCAAAGGCAACGTGCGTGCCTGACAGCAAAACAGGTGCATCTGATATGCGCGAAGAATCTCGATTTAGTGCATCTGGCGTGCACCAAAATCGCATCAAGCGCCCAAGTATGCGCAATAATCCAAATCCAGTGGACAAGGTGCACGAAAACAATATCAAATATCATAATCAAAATCGATGGTATATAATAAACCTCAATCCAATCAGGTACACCACAGTATAAAATCTTGCAACCATGTGCATCAGCGTGCACAAAATTGAATCAAAATACTAAAAGTATATGAAAACTATGCCGAAAGCATAAGTCAAATCACATGCATACCATAGGCGTGAAATCAAAATCAACCTCAAGTGCAATGAACACGCACAACTCATAAATCAACACGACGGTGTATGAAAACACATCTCAAGTGCAATAACTATGCACAAAACGTAAATACCCAGTAGGTGCAACCATGGTGCACAAAAGCAAATATCATGAAACTCGGTCATCAAAACTCAATCATGCAATAAATCACCCAAAATACCGTAATCCGATATGGCGGAATAGTCCCACTCAAGCACATCCCCTAAGAGTATCTGGCCAACTGTTGTGGTCACTCGTAACATGTCTCGTCAATGATGCCGAACTCTAGCCTACTGGGCGTGCACAATATGACCGCTCCTGGGTCCATGTCTTCTTGTGTAATATTCCAGAAAGGTCCTGTCGAGGTCTCTCCAAAATTTGGTCTCTGCCGAACTGTCCGGAAGTTATCACCCTTCACAAAATCTGTTTCTTGTTCCGGAACGGCTGCATACTCATCACGGCTCCTCCTGGAAGATATATCCATATACAACGCCTCTGCATGCGTATCACATCTCTGATGTCGGCAGAGTGGAACGTCATCTCATTAAGATCTCGTACAAAGCGCTTACTCTACCTTTCTCTACTATCGAATGCTTTGGACTCGTCTCATCGTGGCTGCATGGACTGCGCTCCAACGGCTATACTCATATCTGGAGTCTCCCAAGCAATGCATCTCGCCACATAGCATCTGAATGAAGTCGAACCATTTGATCGATTCGTCAAAACCTCATAATCCCCCAAGAGCTCAACATCTTGGGTACGGTTTAATAGTATCAAGTACATACCACAGCAACGGTGGACCAGCCGTAGAAGTGCAAACCCAAGCCTCACTAATGGCACCGCGGAACTGCCGCAAACTCTAAGGTTCAAAGGCTTTCACACGGTCATTATGTCGAGTTGGGGTTTCATTATTCTAGAGGGTCCATAGAATTGCTTGCATGTCTTTCCAAATACTTTAAACTTGGAATATGGGTTTCTGACATTCGATCGCCTCCATCGACTCCCAACGTATCCGTGTGAAGTCTCCTCAAGCTGGGATCAATCAATATGATGACCTCGCATCGGGGTAAGCGAACGAACTACATGTCCTAGTCATTCATCCTCAGGTGACTAGCGATCTTCTGTCATATCTCTAAGTACAACTCGTATTGCAATAGCTCTAACATCTGGGACGATATATCGTCGTTCGCGGCAACAACTGGCTCATTCGTCTGCACGCTGAATAGTACCTCAATCATCATGAATAAGCGATACATCAATGGTCATCACATTCTGGATTGCCTATGCCAGTGGCTCAATCCTCTGGTGTAAATCTGCACGTCCGAGAAATCTCACAACAGCGATCCGTCGAACGCTCATGGCGCGAAAACACAATAACACGGCGCATCTATGCAAATCGTATGTCCCTGGAATCACGCCCTGGTCAGTGCTCGTTCGTGACGAGCTCATGCTGACCGCAACTCTAGCCGTAGCTCTCTGTGCCCGTACACCCGTGGTAACAAAACCATAACTGGTATCGATGAGGCTAGATCATAGGAAGGAATATAATACTATGCAAGGAAATGTACATCCTAAGGCTTCTTAAGCGGAGTAGCGCATCGTAAATATGCCGCGGAACATACGTACGGTATGTCACTCTACTCAAGCTACCTACTCCATCGACCAAGGGTTATCCTACACTCCGAAGGTAAAACCTAACACTCTGATGCCAACTTTGTCACGACCCGAAAAGTATGGAATATGACCAGCACTTAAATTACGAAACGTCTCGAGACGTACGTAATCTAAGTAAGCCAAAGCCCAGAAATCAAAACCAAGTAAAGCAGTAGAGTGAAGGAAAACCAATTTAAAAGCAAGAAGTTTAACAATATAAGCCAAAATATGCATTTTTAAAATATCAAGTTTTTTCTAAAAATTTCGGCAGAGTTTCCTTTGTAAAAACTGGCCCCAAACGGGATACAACATGAATAGTATACGAAATGAAAAAGGCATCCCCAAGGGGGAGCTAGCTCTTCGCCAACCGGCGGACAAAACCACACAAGTAATATAATATACAATGCCGAAGGGCGAGGATCAAAACTCAAAAGAAAACACAAAACAACATGAAATCCATAATAATAAAACGCGCGACTCTAAGGTCGAAAGAATATACACTGTTCTTCTATGTCTGTCAAATAATAAAAGTCTGGTTTATGGAATTTTACTAGATACAACTGAAATAACAAATATACAATAGTGGTTCTGATGCAAAAGAACCTACCTACCAAAGCAATCACCCGGAAGGAACAGTATGCCAGCAAACCGCAACGAAACCTGTACAGCAAAACCTGCAAGGAACTGTGGCACAACGGGGGTGAGTTGTCAACTCGTGCATAGAAAACATCTACGAGTAGAAAATCGCATGCATGACGCTATCCTAGGTCAAATCAAGTAATATCCTCAAATAAATATCCTGGTCCATCTATGTAAGTGTAATACTACATGCTCGTGTCAGTACCTCAGATAGCAACATATCAGATATATGATGTATGAATGCATGACGAATGGAAACAGAATACATCATGAAATCAACAGAGAAGTCAGTGTCAAGCATCGACACAAAACATAAATCTGTGCCCAGCATCGGCACGTAAATCCTCATATACCTCAGGCTCCGTATCATCTGCGGGATCGGCCCGCGGGCTCCGGCAGTACGGATCGGCCTATATCCATCTCATGACTCTGGTCGGTATCCTCCGGATAACCGCCGCGCCAAGTAAAATCACCGGTAGGTAGTGCTCCCCTACCAGGCTCATCATTTACAACTCGAGCTTATTGTCCCGGGGTACCTTACCGGGCCCACCATGTACCCAAGACGGTTCATCCACTCCTCGCAACGGGTCTCGAAATCTAACAGCAATCATGAAAACTCATGGTGGACGACTCATACATCATGGGAAATGTGCAACTTGCATTTTTTAAAAGGAGGGGGGGAGAGAGAAGTTTATATATATTCTTGCGGTTTTCCCCCAAATCCA
This sequence comes from Agapanthus africanus, assembly GCA_030015575.1. Lineage (NCBI taxonomy): Eukaryota > Viridiplantae > Streptophyta > Magnoliopsida > Asparagales > Amaryllidaceae > Agapanthus > Agapanthus africanus. Next base: position 767,657,007 of record CM057339.1, read on the forward strand.
GAAATCTCATGGAATCCAAAATCCAAGAATCAAGAGTAAGTAAACAGTGAATATCGGCATAAATCTCCGTAATACTGCATGACCAATGAGTATATATGAATGCAACTGCTATCATGCAATGAATGCAATAGCTAAACTAGCATATGAAGTTATAACACGTTGCAACTATCCGCTAGCAAGTTATGTCAATAAATAGTATTTTCTAAAGTGTACGTGAGATGGCAATTACCGATGATGATGTGTGTGAGCCGGCAAGCAGGTGTACGTGGAACATACGCATCATCGGTAATGGTGCTGGTGTCCTGACAGCAGGGTTTCATGATAATTACAGATAACATATGTACAAGCATGCAATGCGATGAAACGTCATAAATATACAGAAAGCGATGTAGTAACAGCAACACTGAAAATATACCTACCCAATATCCGAGTCATACAGTTTGGTATATAAACATACTCACGATTCTCCACTTTTGAAAAAGTGAATGACTCGAGCCCAGTCAAAAGGGTAAGAAAATCCACCTAGTCTGAATTGATCTATACATATCTAGTAGTCGGTGATCTCGCCTATAGTATCGCGTACGATACAATAAATAATATGACATCCTCGAGTCAAGAGTGCGGATCTAACATCATAATTAAATTTCGTACGGTAAATCTATCGTGCGGCATCCAAAATCCGGGTACGGGTCAAATATCATAGTTATCTCATTACTCATCTGATATCCTTATCATCACATATCGTGTACAGGGGGTACTGATCTAAGTCTAGTACAATACTAATATTATCAACAAAATCATGATCTGGCTACTGATCTACAGCCCCATACAATCGGATGTCATCAACACTTATCATCATATAGGAGTACACATCGCCCAAGCGATCCATTATAAATATCTTAACATATCTTATCTCATATCTCGATCACATGTCAACTATCATATATATATCATCAACATAGTATCGTCGTCCGACGACCCGCTATAACATCGTGACATATCTCGGTCACCCATTAAATATCTTACGGGATCATGCCCGATCATATCGACTCATTCCCAAGTATCATATAATATCCTCATCACCCAAGCACATGAATACAAATATAAATATGTCCCCAATACGCACAAGGAAGTCAAAGTATGCGAGTATGTGTATGTGCATGTATGCAAATCTTTACCCCAGGGTTTCAGGACTAAGAGATCGACTAGAGTCCTTTCATCCATACTCGTTAACACTAACCCCTAAACTCCTAAAGCTTGCTTGCTAAGGCTCATATCACATCCTAGCATATAAAAATATATATCATATCCCATTCTTTTCTCACAACTTTGCGGGGGTGCTATACGCCATCCACCCGACTTCTCCCCGTAGATATAAATCTACTCACCTTGCCTCTTGTGTGCCGATGCCGACGTCGCCATCTTCATCTTCAACGTCTCGACATCACGTGGGGTACCTACACATATAATCCAATCGCAAATGCGTATTAAAATCACATCGGAAAACCAAAACGACACGCTAAAGGCCTATAGGTTAGAACCTATGGACCACGCCTTCAAAACCATCAGCAACCTTCGATATCGTCATACAAACGTCAAGTGATCGAGGTAAAACACAGATACAAAAATCCAGAATTCAAAATACACAAAACAAAACCCCGAATCAAAACAGCAACTCTTGAAAATGGTCCCAGATTTTACCCTAGGTCAAATTAGTCAATTCTGCATATGCCAAGGGTCTAATTTACAGATACTGGAGCCACAGACGAAGCACGGACAAAAATGGTGGGACTCAGGCCGTAATTTGCGGTCATCTGGGTTAAATATGTGGCCAAGTTGGGGAGGTAGGGGCTAGGGTTTCAGTGGGAGGTCCTAGGTTGCCTGCATGCATCACTGTCCTTGCTAAATAATTTTTCAGGTCCCCGAGTGTTAGCAGATTTCCAAATACCATTAAAATTTCACAGTTTTTCGATATCGAGTTTTCTAAATTCGCGTTCCGGGGTTCTAGTCTCTGGTTTAGGTTTTCAATCAATCACCACAGGGGTTTTAAGGTCACTACTGCACTCAATTTCACCTTTGGATTAACTTCAAAACCCTAACCTCATCTAGGGATTTTCTAAGTTCACAAAACCACTCGATATCGATACTAAACACATATGGACATAAGGAATTAGAATGCTAAGCTAAAGATGCAGAAATTACCTCATTTGGCAACTCAAGAATTTTCTTGAGTTGCCCAAAGTCCTCAAAATTTGATTTTTCTTGGTCCAATGTGCTTCTCTTGAGCTAGTGAACATTTTTAATGAAAATGAGATGGGGTTTTGGGTTTATTTTGGGGGTGTTTTGAAGGTTTGTAGTGGAGGGGAGGAAGGAGGTGTGGCCATGAGAGAATGAGGGAGAAAAAGATGAAGAAAATGAGGAGAAAGAATGAGCCCTAACTGTGGTTGACCCCTCACCACTCTCTCTCTCATGTCCATGCTTCACTCTCATGATTTTGTCCCCTCAAGTCATCATTTCTTTCTTTTTCCTTTTCTTTTCTTTTCTAAAGTCCACAACCATGCATGATAAATGAAGAAAAGATCATGATAAAATGTAACAAGTGTTAAAATAACTTGGTGCATGTCATTTGCACACAACACGCTTAATACGCGATTAGCGATATTTAATCGCGATTAGCACCAATAGTGAATATAATAATCATAAAAATTCATAATTTGTATAAATCACATAGAACACCCTCTTTTCAGTAATTTCCATAATTTTTCCCGAATTTTTCCTAATTTATCGGTATTTAATTATACCGCCTTATTAAAATATTCAATATTTTATATTTAATTATAAAAATTCCCAAAAATAATATTTTATTTTTCTGAAATGTTACAATTATAGTGGATGCTTGGATATATATAGTGAGGACTTTCTTGCTCGACATGATAGTATGCTATCTGGTTGCTCTTTATATTAAAATGTTGACTTGTATATGTGATGTTGTCTTACTCTCACATGTTGATAGAGACCTTAGGTTGTGTACTTGACTACCAGGACTATGATGGAGATCATACTGGTGGGGGCCAAAGGTAGTCCAGAAGTACACCCTTAAACTGTTCCTAGTCGAGAGGGTATCGAGATATGGCATCGATATTCCAGAGTAGACTAGCGTGTACGCATCTTGACCCATGTGATGGGCGATGGATGATCACACATCCATTGGTTTTTTACATCAAAGATGGTATACGAGTGCTCAGTGGAGACTGGGTACACTGAACGGACTCACCGAGAACTCCTAGTTGGTATTATACCTATCGTCAGATAGCAGTTCTCTGGTGACACTGGTACAGGTCTGTCTATAGACCCGAGATCGTCATAGAGTCTTGTGTGATTCCCACTGTGCTTTGATTTCCACCTTACCACGTTCATGAGAACGTGCAAAACTGTGGCTTTTGGGTATAGTCCCGAATCACATGGAGGCAATGAGCAATAGGAGGGGATTCGTCTCTCCCGGTATTGGGGGTTGATATTACGTTGTGCTCGATTGGCTATAACAGGAAAGTCCCTGGCCAGGGCTGATACTGAGATTTACTGATAAGTGTTATCAGTAGTTTCTCGACCCGTTATGAGCCTCACAACGGCACGACTTATCGGTTATTGGGTCTGACGTTTACCACCCTTATGCTGGATATGCGACATATCAGACGAAGAGACCAGACTGTACGATAGTGTTACTGTCAGGCTTTTGCAGGAGTTGGAGCGGGCTAGCTTGCTGATCTTCTGATCGTTTAATACCCGGATTGCCGTTACGTCCAGCTAGTACCGCTGACGGCTTGTGGGTGCTTGATGTGATCATCACCTACTGCCGGCGTATTGACGAGTCTTTAGAGTCCTATACAATGGTTTCACTGGCTCTGGCAAAACGAAGTAGGAGCACATATATGATATGTGCGGGACCGAGATTAATAAGAGTGTGATACCGTATTCTATTCTCGCGATATAGTGTATCGATCGGTTATATGTGATATAACTGGGTTATCGAATCAAATGTTGATTCGATAAGTCGATACTGTATCGATCGGTTATATGTGTTATAGCCGGGTTATCAAATCAAGTGTTGATTCGATATAATGATACAAATAATATTAGCCGGTCATATGAGATATAACCGGATTATTAAATCAAGTGTTGATTTAATGATTTAATGTATAATTATATATTTGATATATTAATTTACATTAACTAATATTAGCTCACTTAAACATTTATTTTTCTCACATATGCACACTTAATATATATGTGATATATATTAATTGTGTTATTATTTATGTATCATGGTTGATGATACATGCAACATGGGTGTATGAGACTTGCGCCATGATAAAGATAATGTAGGGTTTATTGATTTATTGTAATTCATTTATTAGTTGGAAATTTGTCATATGGCTTGAAGCTTCAAGAAGCTTTGAGACCCATTGACTTAGTCCACTATTTTTGTCTCACACTAGACGACGTAGATCATTTTCGGCCTCGAAGACTTCAAGCAAGTTCGTTGCTTTCTTCTCATGGATCCATTCAAGAGTCTGCAAGATCATTTCATCGCAGCGAAGGGACCACTACAAGGAACTATTGAAGTGAAGGACCGATCTACAAAGGTTGTGTTTCTAGTTCACTTAGATGTAAAGTAGTTTGCATTTAGTTTCGTATGATTCTCTAGTTAACGATTCTAGTTTAGGGTTCTTTAAAACGGCAAAATTTTTAAAATGGCATGGACAATGCCTCCCGAAACCTTGTTGTCGTTCATAGGAACCCTACAGGATGGACCGAGCAGGGAAGCTGCTCGGTGGCCTCTTGATGGGGGCTTTGATCCTTAGCGTGGATGAGTAGGAGCTATCCGCTAAGGATGGACCGAGCAGGGAAGCTGCTCGGTGGCCTCTTGATGAGGGCTTTTGATCCTTGGCATCAGTGGGCAGTAAACTACCAGCCAGGGATAGACCGAGGAGGGAAGCTGCTCGGTGGCCTCTTGAAGAGGGCTTTTGATCCTTGGCGTCGGTGGGCAGTAAACTACCAGCCAGGGATGGACCGAGCAGGGAAGCTGCTCGGTGGCCTCTTAAAGAGGGCTTTTGATCCTTGGCATCGGTAGGTAGTGACCTACCAGCCATGGATGGACCGAACAGGGAAGCTGCTCGGTGGCCTCTTGATGAGGTCTTTGATCTTAAGCGTAGATGGGTAGGAGCTACCCGCGGAGGATGGACCGAGCAGGGAAGCTGCTCGGTGGCCTCTTGATGAGGGCTTTGATCCTTTGCGTGGATGGGTAGGAGCTACCCGCTAAGGATGGACCGAGCAGGGAAGCTGCTCGGTGGCCTCTTGATGATGGCTTTTGATCCTTGGCGTCGGTGGGCAGTAAACTACCAGCCAGGGATGGACTGAGCATGGAAGCTGCTCGGTGGCCTCTTGAAGAGGGCTTTTGATCCTTGGCGTTGGTGGGTAAAGAGCTACCAGCCATGGATGGACCGAGCAGGGAAGCTGCTCGGTGGCCTCTTGAAGAGGGCTTTTGATCCTTGGCGTCGGTGAGTAGTGAGCTACCAGCCATGGATAGACCGAGCAGGGAAGCTGCTCAGTTTTGCGAGGCGTCGCTCGACCTCCCCCGACGTGTGAAAATCTGAGAGAGTGACCGTCGCGGGTGGCACGTGGCTGAAATGCATAGGCGAGGCGTTCCAAGATCCGCGTCGTTCCGACTTCGGTTAGCTGCGAGACACGGGATGCCCGCCACGTGGCAGTCCTGTATTGGAAAGATTGAAAATATCCCAGGATTCGCGCCCATGCGCGTGCAAATTTCGGCCCCTGGGGGATTCTGTTCAGGCTATAAATAGAGAAGGAGATGGGTTTCTTTCAGCATTGCTTTTCTGAGATGACCGGGCGTATCTAAACGATTGAAGAGATTGTCACTTCTGATGATGTCTACTTGTACAACCAGTCCCTCTCCGAGGAGACGTACCGGGGTGTGGTCCTGCGCATCGAGGACCATTTCGGCCGTATACTTCCTCGTCGCTCGTCCCTTCTCCAATTGCTAATGTATGCAATTTGGAGGAGATCCCCGGGGCTATACAACCCCCTCTTCGAGAAGCTGCAGGATGAGGCGCTCGACAAGCTGCACACGCTCTATATCCTCGGCCTCATCTCGAAGAACAGGCACGACCGATCGGCGGTCCTTCTGTTTCCTGATTTAAAATCAGGAAAGTTTACAGAGGAGGCATCACGTGCTAGCACGTGACCAGCAGTCACGTATTGGCACGTGACATTTAAAAGCAGCAGCAAAGGCAAATCAGTTCCCTGATCAAATCAAGGAAAAGGCTTCAGAAAAGGTCACGTGCTCACACGTGACCAGGGGTCACGTGTTGGCACGTGACGGTTGAGCAGCGGCCAGAGAACAGAGCGCAAAAGGAGAAGAAAGGCCCGTTCTATGGGTCGCGTGCCTACACGTGACCAGGGGTCACGTGGCCACACGTGACCGGCTTTCAAAGCCTATCTATTTAACATAATTAAATTCTGAACAGCATTCTAATCTTTCCAAAGGGGAATGATTATTTGAAACCGATTGGATTAAAGATTTAAAGGTGATTAAATATCACCTATCTATGGAAAAATCTTGAACTTGGAAAGATTTTCCCTTAAAATCTAACCGAAACAACAAAAGAATATCTTTGGATTTAAAATCTAACGGTGAATAAAATTCACCTATTAATCCAAAGGTCCAAATAAATGATGAATGCAAATCAAATCTCTAATGAATACAAATCAGATCCCTCATTGAATGATTCATCGAAACTAATTGATTCTGCTCCTTCTCCTATAAATAGGAGCCAAGGGAAAGAGAGACAGGGGGACATATACAGAGATCTATGTACATGGAGATAAGAAAAAAAAGAGAGAGAGCCTTGAGACGAGGGAAGAATTTGATCTTCTGCAAAAAGAAAACTCTAGGTAAGAAAGGGAAAGCTTTCAAAGAAAAAAAAAGAGAGAATTTAATTCTCGAAAGAGTTTAACTCTTATTTTAAAAGAAGAACTTAGTTCTCTCTTTAGTGGAGGATCTGCAAAGTACACATCTCCTCTTGAATTGAGAATTTAATTCTCATTGGGTTGAGATCCTGCCATGCAGATCCAAAGCATAGGGAGGGAATGGAAATTTGAGAATTTAATTCTCTTAGGAATTTAATTCCTTTAAAATAAAATTAGGGTTTAACCCTATGTCACAGGAATTTAATTCCTTCAAATGAACAGAACCAGGGTTTAACCCTAGTTAAGAACTCAAATCTATTAAAATAACAGGAACCTAATTCCTCACATGTATGGGAATTCAATTCCCACAGAAGACAAGTTAGAGTTCAACTCTATCTAAGAATATGATCCTTCAGAAGAAAACAGGAAGTTTATTGCTGAGGTTTAACCCCATGAAGAATTTAATTCTCAAAAGAAGATAAACGCGTCCTCAAACAGGCAAAGAAACAGGGTCACGTGCTACTACGTGACCCCTGAAAAGGTCCACAGAGAAGGGTTTTGAGATAACTCCTCACGTACCCCACGTGACCCCTAGCAGAAGCTCTAACAGACGAACACTTAAATGCCCATCACGTGGCAGCACGTGACGCTCCAAAATACTCAATACTCTTGGCAGAACAAATAAAGAGAGGGCGCTCTCACGTGCTACCACGTGACCCCTCTTGTCTTAGTATTTAACACTAAATCGAAACCTCTGTATCCAGTGTTTAACACTAATTTGCTTTAGTGTTTAACACTAATTGAAAAATCCTCTTTGCAGTGTTTAAACATTAAATTTCTTAGTGTTTAACACTAAATTAAATTTCGGTTACCATTAATTTGGAATCTCTCTTTCCAGTGTTTAACACTGATTTGCTTTAGTGTTTAAACACTAACTTGAAACCTCTCTGGCCAGTGTTTAACACTGACCTGCTTTAGTGTTTAACACTAATTTGAAAGCCATGTTGCTAGTATGTGACACTGATTATCTTTTGGCGTTTAACATCAGTTTGTCAATCTCATTCTCAGTGTTCAACACTGTTGATCTCTAGAGTTTAACACTAGCTTTAGCCCAATTGGCTAAGTTTCCAGAAGCAAAGCCTCTCTTTCAATGGACCAACAGAGGGTCCATATCCTAAGCATGATTGGACTTAGCCCAAGCTGGCCATAAGTCCTCAATTCAGACTTAACTGAGCTAATGGGCTCATAATATGATTAATCGGTCTTGGTTCTAAATTGGGCCAAAGACTATTTAATCTACCTCAGTTTAAGGGTACATCTCTTCACTCCTTTGATACTTGGCATTGTAATTCCTCAACGTCTTTAAAGAGGTAACGGGTCCCGATGACCACACATTGATACGGACTGTGGGGTCTTTAAACTCATGGACTATGAGGTCCTTAACCTTGACCGGGATGTCTTAAAACTAACATTGGACTGTGGGGTCCTTAAACTCATGGACTATGAGGTCCTTAACCTTGACCGTGATGTCTTAAAACTAACATTGGACTGTGGAGTCCTTAAATCCACGGACTACGACGTCCTTAACCTTGACCGTGATGTCTTAAAACTAACATTGGACTGTGGAGTCCTTAAATCCACGGACTACGACGTCCTTAACCTTGACCGTGATGTCTTAAAACTAACATTGGACCGTGGAGTCCTTAAATCCACGGACTACGACGTCCTTAAATCCACGGACTACGACGTCCTTAACCTTGACCGCAACGTCTTAAAACTAACATTGGACCGTAATGTCCTTAAACTATCCATGGACCGCAATGTCCTTAAACTACTATCGACCGCAACGTCACTAAACTAAACAACATGGCTCCCTTAATTGCTCTCTTGTTGGGTCTAAACGATCCCGTTAAGTTGATCTTAGTCTAAAAACTAGACTGACGTATCCTTAACATACGTTTAAGTCGATCTTAGTCTCAAACGAGGCTAACGTATCCTTAAACCCAAACCCCCAAACCCAAATCTAAAATAATACAGATTTGGACTAGTCCATGCCCTACGGGCGACGACATAACTCAGTCTCCGTATACAATCCACGGGCAACCAAACACAAAACAAACACACACGACACGAAGTGACCATCTGGAGAAGGAGAAAGTGGTTACCGCAGTGCGGTAGCGTAATTAACTGCAGGGGCTTGCGCCTGCAGGGAAGAGCGTCCCCACAATCAAAAACCCCTCAAGCGAGGGGGAATCCGACGAAGTCTGCTACATCGGACGCATCCGTTTAAACCTTCGATATACGGTGCCATAAATCAACTTGGCATCTTCGGAGAGGTAGACGGATAGCACCAATTAGCATCTGCCCCGAATCTCTGACGAGACGCCCCGCGTCGCCGCTGTCTTTCGGAGGGGAACACCTTCTTTTGGAGTGTTTCCAGAAGAGGCAGATCGCGGGCCCTAGCCCGGCGGATGGAAGGCCCGGTGCTTCCGTGTCGTCCCGGGTACGTGGGCAGCATCAGCGGGAGCGGGCTGAAGAGGTCAGGGCTCGGTTGGCGGAGATCTCCACGGAGTACCACCAGCAGTGTTTTCTGGATCCCGTACCCCCCTCTGTTGTAATTTTAATTTTCGTGTAAGGCTGAGGAGCCCATAATACCCATAATAAATAAAATTCTCCTTTTGTGACATGCTACTATTTCCTTTTCGTCTTCTCTGTGTGTTTGGGTATGTTCATAAAACGAAACTCATGACCTTTGAACCGAGGAAGAGGGAAACACATAGGAGAATTTTCTTCTATTTCAAAAAACTTAGAAAAATTTGCATCGCTTTGGCAAAGAAGAAACATATATTCACAGATATAATTTTTAAATTCACTTGTACAACTTGAGCTTCTCGGCGTTGTAAGGTCGCGGAAACTTACGACCTGCCACATCCTGCAAGCGATAGGCCCCGCCTGGCAATACCTCGGAGACGAGCAATGGGCCGTCCCATTTCAGGGAAAACTTGTGCAACTTGCCTTGGTCTACGAACTCATTCCGCATTAGGACCAGATCTCCAGTCTTGATGGCACGATGCTTGACTCGTGCGTTATAGTAGCGAGCGGTTTGCTGTTGGTAAGCAGCGGCTTTGATCTGTTCCCGGTCCCACTTCTCTAGTAAGATATCCAAATTAGTTCGGAGCACCGAGGTATTAGCTTCATCATCGAAGTGCTCGACTTTGTAGCTGGGCAGTCCGATCTCTGTTGGGACCATCGCCTTGATGTCGCAGCAGAGGCTGAAGGGGGTCTCCCTTTTGGGGGTATTTTTTGATGTGCGTAAAGCCCATAAAACCCGGGGCAGTTCCTTGACCCAATTGCCTTTCCTTCCTTCCAGACGAGTTCGAAGACCTCGGATTACATCCCGGTCAGCGACTTCAGCCTGCCCGTTGCATTGAGGATGGGCGACCGCAGCGAACTTCATGAGTACGTGGTATTCGTTGCAGAATGCCTTGACCTTGTCATTTTCGAAGTTCGTCCCGTGGTCGGTAACAATACAGCTCGGGATCCCAAACCGGGATATTATGTTGTTCTACAGGAATTTGATGATCGCGGTAGTGTCCGGTTTTCTGATGGGGACGGTCTCGATCCACTTCATAAAGTAGTCCACCGTGATGAGGATGTATTTGTGCCCGCCTGTACCAGTTGGGAGTTGGCCTATCATATCATTCTCCACTGAGCAAACGGCCATGGGGACGTCAGGGTCGTTAGATCGGTAGCCGGAAGGCGAACAATTTGAGCATCTTAGTGGCGCGAGGGTATTCTCGAAGCTGGATTTACGATCCGGATATCATCAGGTCCGAGTGAAAGCAGAGGAAATTTACAAGACGGCGTTCCGAACCCGTATGGACATTACGAGTACTTGGTGATGTCATTCGGAGTAACGAATGCACCGGCGATATTCATGGACTTGATGGACCGAATCTTTTCACCATTCTTGGAACAGTTTATTGTGGTGTTCATTGACGATATTCTGGTCTACTCGAAGCGTATTGAAGAGCAAGCTGAACATTTGAAGATCGCACTGCAGACGTTGAGATAAGAGAAATTATATGCGAAGATGAGCGAGTGCGGGTTTTGGCTGGAAGAAGTAAAGTTTTTGGGGCATGTTGTGTCTGGCGATGGAATCGCCGTTGATCCCGAAAGGATTGCAGCAGTTCGAGATTGGCCGATTTCGAGGAATGTTGCGGAGATAAGAAGCTTTCTTGGACTAGCCGAGTATTACAGAAGATTTGTGATGAACTTTGCTCGTCTGGCGGAGCCGTTGACCAAGCTTACGCGCAAGGAGGTGCCATTTGTATAGACGGATAGGTGTGCGTCAGCTTTTGAGGCAAAAGTTGATAACCGCTCCTATTCTGACCGTGTCAGACAGTTCCGGGGGATTAGTGATTCCCAGCGACGCATCTGGGAAAGGATTGGGATGTGTATTAATGCAGCATGGGAAGGTTGTAGCGTACGCATCGAGACAGTTGAAGACCTATGAGAAGAATTACCTAACTCATGACTTGGAGCTTGCGGCGGTGATCTTCGCTTTGAAGATTTGGAGACACTACCTTTTGGGCGAAAGGGTCGAGGTTTTCACGGATCATAAAAGCTTGAAGTATGTGTTCACGTAGAAGGAACTCATTGAAGACTTCGGAGGTTTGTTTTGGAGGTTGTGCTACCGCATTCTTCGGGACAGTGGATGCAGCTGCAGGTGCATTCGTCGTTAATCGAGAATATTAACGCAGCGCAATCGCAGAACCCTAGAATGCAAAAGTTTCGAGAACAGGTTGAAGCTGGATTTCGAACAGATTTATTAATCCATGAAGATGGTTCGTTGAGATATGGTAGCCGTTTGTGTGTGCCAAAGGGAGATATTCGCGAAGAACTTATGAAGGAGGCACACAGTTCAGCATATTCCGTACATCCAAGAGGCACGAAGATGTACCGTGATTTACGACAGCAATTCTGGTGGGAAGGCATGAAACGGGCGATTGCCCGCTTTGTGGCAAAGTGCTTGGTGTGTCAGCAAGTTAAGGCTGAACATCAAAGGGTTGCTAGTTTTTTGCAACCACTTCCGATTCCTCGGTGGAAGTGGGAATATATAACCATGGATTTCGTAACAGCTCTACCGCGGAGTCCAAAAGGCAACAATGCAGTATGGGTGATTGTTGATCGGTTGACCAAGACAGCTCATTTCATTCCTTTTCGGGTTGGTCAATCAACGGAAACTTTGGCAGAGCGGTACATGCAGGAGATTGTAAGATTGCATGGAGTACCGGTGAGTATCGTGTCCGACCGTGACACTCAGTTCTTATCACACTTCTGGAGAAGCTTACAGGAAAGTTTGGAGACTCGATTGAAGTTTAGCACAGCTTATCACCCTTAAACAGATGGCCAGTCAGAGAGAACGATCCAAACTCTTGAAGATATGTTGAGAGCTTGCATGTTGGACTTCAAGGGTTCATGGGAGGATCATCTACATTTAGTGGAGTTTTCTTACAACAACAGTTTCCAGGCGATTATTCAGATGGCTCCATTCGAAGCTTTGTATGGTCGCAAGTGTCGTTCACCTGTTTGTTGGGACGATGACGGTGAACGAAGATTGTTGGGACCAGATTTGGTTGTGCAGACAGTTGAGAAAGTTAATGCTATCTGAAATCATATGAAGACAGCACAAGACAGACAGAAGAGTTAGGCTGATACGTTGAGAAGACCTCTATAGTTCGCCGTGGGTGATTTGGTATTCTTGAAGATATCACTGACTAGAGGGGTGATTCGTTTCGGAAGTCGAGGAAAGCTCGGTCCTCGATTCGTTGGACCCTTTGAAATTTTGGAGCGTGTTAGTGAGTTAGCGTATCGTTTGGCGTTACCGCAGTCCTTGGCGAATGTGCATGATGTGTTTCACGTATCTCAACTCCGTAAGTATGTTCGGGATGAAACGTATGTATTGGATCATTCGGAGCTGACTGTACGAGAAGACTTGACTTTTGAGGAGCGACCGATTGCGATTGTGGATCGAAGGGAAAAGGGTTTTAAGGACAAGGTTATCTCTCATGTACTTGTTTCTTGGGGTAGTCGCTCATATGGAGAGTCAACTTGGGAGCGGAAAGATGAAATCCGGCAGAAGTTTCCCTATCCCTTCTTGTAGGTTGTTGGTCGTTTATCACTTTTGTGTTCTTGGAATTTCGAGGACAAAATTCTTTTGTAGTTGGGTATAATGTAACAACCGAGTCCAGTTATACCAATTTCAGATACCGTATGTGTTGTTTGTGATGTTTATTTCATTTACCCTGGTTGGTTGCAAATGGTAGTTTACTTTATATTCGACCCGTTTGCTTGAGCTCGTTGTTTACTAATTATATATTACACTAACATTTCATATTTCTATGTATAACAATTTAAGTCATTTAAAATAATTTAAAAATGCTTGACATGGCCTGCTTGGTACCCTTAACCCTGTGGTAGCGTCCTTGCATCGTGTTCTCGTCCCATTCAGTGGAACGGACGTGTTTGGATGGCTACGCGTACGTGCGTGCGTCCGTTCTTGAGGGTATGCCTTTTTGTTACAAAATCCTTCATTTTAATTTTTAGAACTTGCCTATGATTTTTCATATTTCAAATTCAAAAGTTTGGACCCGACCCGGGCACAATTCTGAAATATTTTGCATCCCGCCAAATCCTATTTATTCTAAATCTTTTTAAAACTGACTAAAATATTTTACAGCCTATTATAACTTTTCTAAGGCCAGCGAGATTACATGTTAAATCCCAGTAAATCTTTTACAATTTTTTTTTCCCAACAATTTTTCCTCTACACCCAATCAGAAACCTCCATTTTCAATCGCTGGGCCCACGTTTCTCTCTCTTTCCCACAAATCTCTCCTTCTTCTCTCTCTCCCCCCTCCGTTCCACCAAACATTTTCTTTTCTTTGAGTTGGGGGCCCCACGAGATACCTCTCCCTCTGTCTCTCTTTCTTTCTCTTTCTCTTCCCCTCTCTATCTCCGCAGCACTCTCTCTCTCCCACGCCTTTGTCTCTCCTCTCGCTTCCCCCTCTCTCTCCTCTCGCGGTAGGTTTAGGTCCCAACACAGCCCGCTTCTTATCATCACCACCCACTTCTCTTCTTCTTCTTCTTCTTCTTATATTTTCTCCCTCGCCACGAAAACTTGGTGAAGCAAACCCTAACCCTCAAAACTCCGCCGCCTCATCCCTTTTCCATGATCCCATCACCTCGACGGCCATTCCCGCACCCTCGTCGCCTCCATCTTCTCTTCTTCCTCTTCTTTCTTCTCTCCCGAGCGCCCAGGAAACCCTACACGAACCCAAGAACCCACCGTTACATTACCGTCGCCGACCCTCTCTCGCCGTCGTCTCCTCCTTCATCTCCTTTTCTCTCTCCCTCCTCTCCTCATCTCCCTCATTCTACAAGAACCAACCGCGCACCCCTGCACCACTTCCAGCCAACATCAGCTAACCCCAAACCCTAACACCAACCCTCTTCGACGAAGCTCCGATCATCAGCCGTCGACCTCATCACCCCCTCTGCAAACACAGGGCACAGCACAGTAAGCATTCCTTCTCCTTCTTCTTTCTTCTGATTCTTCTTCCTCCTTCGTTATTTCTTGTAACACCCGAATTCATTTATACCAATTCTAGTTTCAGTATTTTTCTTATCCATGGTCTTTTCTTGATTTATCGTGTCTTGGGTGCGAATAGTATTTTACATTTTATATTGCATTCGACCCGACCCGTTTGCTTGTACTAGTTGATTCATATTTATAGATTACCTTGGCTTGTTGCATAGGCACGTGCATTTAGTGTAAACTGCATCTTGGCATTTCATCTAGCATCGCATATTTTATCATGTAACATTTTTAGGTCATGTAAAATATGTTAAAATTGCATAGCATGGCCTGGTTGATACCCCTAACACCGTGGTAGCATCCGCGCACCTTGTTCTCGTCCTGTTCAGTGAAACAGATGTGTTTGGATGGCTACGCGCACGTACGTGCATCCGTTCTTGGGGGTATGCTTTTTCGTTAACTGAGCACTCGTTTTGAAATTCGGAAGTCGCATATATTTTTCATATTTTAAATCTGAATTTTTAGACCCGACCCGGGTATGTTTTGGAGTAAATTTGTATTTTCCAAAATCTCAAATGGACTAGTATTATATTATTATATTCGTTATAGTTAAATATTTAGTGTACGTTTATATATATATATATATATATATATATATATATATATATATATATATATATTTCTTAACTAATTAACTAACAGTATCTTTTGAATATTTTATATCCTACTCTAACTGTTGCACATCTCTCTCTCTCTCTTATTCATAGATATAACCTTTTAATATTAATTAAACCCTATTTCTTTATTAACACCCCCACATCTCACTGTTCATTTCCCTTCTCTATTTCCATTTTTTTCCCCACCTTCGACTCGTCTTCGTCTCGAACCCACGCCCCTCGCTCGCCGTCGTCACCACCATCGCCTCCACCCTCGACGTCGCCTCCTCTCCGCGACCACCTCACCTCTCCTCTCTTCTTCTTCGACGATGAGAAACCCTACTCCGATTAAACACGCCGCGACCATATCCTTCTCTACCTGCACCCTCAACGCCGGCGACCCTCACCTCGCCGTCGCCATCAATCTCCTCTCCACCGCCTTCATCTCCTCCTCTCATCCCAGACGAGAACCCGTAATTCCCTGCAAGCACCGCGACAAACCCATCAACCAGAAACCCTGCACACATTTTCGCCTCACCGCCGGCGACCCCTCGTCTCGCCATCACCCTCGTCCTCACTTCTACCTCTTCAGCATCACCATCCTCATCTCTCCTCTTTCCTCTCTTCGCTAAAACCTGACGTCAAGAAATCCGAGAACCCTACCCAAGCTTCATTCCCGCCTGCACACCCCGTCTTGCCGGAGCTCCGACCCCACCACCTTCTCGTTCTTGCAGCCACCTTCTTCTCCTCTCCCATCTCTTCTTTTCCAAACCCAGAGCAAGAACCTTGCACATACCCGATCCCGACTTCAAGAAACCCACAGCCGAAAACCTTGCCAGAAACTCGTCGTCGACGTTTCCACTCTCCCCGTCTCGGTCCCCGTACACCGGAGAACCCATTAAACCAAACCACCGCGCACCAGATCGCGTTCAGATCGCGCATCAGATCGCGTCCAGATCACGTCCAGATCATGTCCAGATCGTGCACCAGATCGTGTCCAGATCGCACACCAGATCGCGCCCAGACCGTGCACCAGATCGCGACTAGACCCAGTACCGTGTTGTGCCGTTTCACACACCGTATCGTGTCATGTCGCACCAGGCCGCCTGCATCTCGACCTTTGTTCTGAGGCAAGTTAATCTTGCTACATGCTATTTAAATCATTTATACATATTCTAATACATGTAGTTTAAGGATAGTAGCCTATTGCATCTTTAGAGTATTAAAACACCTTAACCCAATTTTAATATCCATATTGTTATACTGTAGTAAGTAATGTGCAACTATCCCTTAACACAAAATGATAACTGTGCATCAATATCATGTAATATGTACTTATCTGCTTATCAACTTACCTGATCTAGTTTATTGCTCTAATAGTACCCATGCTTGTTTATTTATAACCATGATTATGTTAGTTGATTATGAGCACCCACATGATATCTTTTACACCCTGACATGACTTGCTACACACATATTACTTGACCCGACATGGTACCGTACACTCTCGACATGACATGACATCTAAGTACACTACTTGACTTGACCTGATGTACCATGGCTTGACCCGTTACTTGATCTCGTGTCTAATGCCAACAAACCTGACATGTAGTCCTCACGGACCGTTCCTGTTGTCTGTCCAGACAAACCTGCTCTTACCTGATCCTGCGTTGGCATTAGTTCTTGATTACGGAATACCTGACTTGAACACATAACCTTAGGGGTATGGGGAAATCAAAAGTGTAAACTAAAGTGTAACTTAAAAGGGTATTACTTGATCCGTGGTCCCGGGGGGTAACGGGACAGAGCCATTCGTGACTCTTACATATTTCTGATTCGTGGTCCCGGGGGGTAACGGGACAGAACCACTCTTGGTTCACATATTCCTGATCCGTGGTCCCGGGGGGTAACGGGACATATCCTTTGAGTTACATGGAGGATTACTCAAATTGATTTCAAAGACTTTAGAGTAGAAAACCGAATAGAGCAGTTTAGTTTACTCACTGCACACTACCCTGCACTGCCTGATTTATATTACTGTTACACCTGCTTGTTCATTCATGTTTATATTTGCATTGCCTGTTACTCTGTTCATATTTTTATTACTTGATGACATGACGCGCTGACGTCTGGGTTTTGCATGGCCCAGATCCTCTACCTTTGTTGCAGACTGATCAGGAGTAGCGCCGCTATTAGACGAGCGGTGAAGTTCCTATCGGTATGTAGTTTCACTTCCAGGTGTTTCATTTATTGTATCTTTTGGCTTCCGCATATTGTTATTTCTTGACTCTTTTACTCTGGCTTATGGACATGTACTAGATAGTTAGTTTACTTTCCTGTTCTTGATATCCCTACAGCCGTAATGTAATTGTGGAAGGATTTTCCTATCCACAGGTAGCATGGTTGGCTATGTCACGTGCCCATCTTAGCGTACTCTGGGAAGCGAGGCATGACATGGTTCTTTTGGTATCAGAGCCATAGGTTAGTCGGGTTGATTCTTTTGTAGTTGGGTATGGTACCCAATACACGAATCAGAATACCCGTATTTAGGAAACATGTCCTGCCACCTTGCCGTTTTACCATTTTTGAATCGAGTTCTTCCTGATTATATCTTTTACAATGTGCAAACCTGCTTTGCATATCGACTCGAAAACCTGATTCCTTGTTATCTCTAGGACTTGGGCGACTTGGGTGGAGTTATGTAATTGTGCCCATGAACTGCAGCATGGTTACAATGCGGTACTCTATTTAAGTAACTTGGAGTCCTGGTCTTGATTCACTTCCGTATTCCATGATCGTTATTTTACCTTGCTTACCAGTTATTGTTTCATCGCTTACCAGTTATTGTTTCATCGCCAGCTTGAAACATGTTCACCATGTTTAACCCTCTTCAGTATCTCGACGTCGGATGAAGTCATCGCGGTAACTTACTTGTTCTTCTTTTCCGCATTAGAATTTTTCAATCTTAGTGCATTCCTTTGTTGTTGTTGTCGTCTTGGGAATGGATTTTCGCGGCACTTTCCACGCTCATATTGATTGTAAGGAAGGAAAGGTGATTCCCCAGATTCCCGGACATTCGGAAGTTGTTTTGCTGCAGGAAGCAGTTCTGTCGGGCCAGTCGAGTTAGGGCTAGGCCGACAAACAAGGTTCTTTCGTCAATGGCATTTGAGAAGAAAGAAGTGCCTGCTATAGTTCGAGAATTCATGGACGTGTTCGAAGACACCTCGGGTTTACCGCCGAAGTGAGACGTGGAGTTCGCAAGTGATCTTGTTCCTGGTGCAGCGCCAATCTCATGGGTGTATTATCCAATGGCACCAGTGGAGTGGAAGAAGCCAGGAAGGAGGTTGCTGAATTAGTTGAGAAGGGTTGGTTTCGCCCCAGCAACTTAACTGGGGAAGCTCCAGTTCTTCTAGTAAGGAAGAAGTTGGCACATGGAAGACGTGCGTTGATTATCGAGAATTAAACCGGGTGACTATTAGGAACTAGTACCCGATCCCTCGTATTGGCAAAGTGTTTAAGCAGCTTAGTGGCGCGAAGGTATTCTCGAAGATGGATTTGCGGGATGGATATCATCAGGCCCGAGTTAAATCAGAAGATAATTGCAAGACTGCGTTCCGAACTCAGTATGGACATTACGAGTATTAGTGATGCCCTTCGGAGTAACGAATACACCGGCAATATTTATGGACTTGATGAACGGAATCTTTTCACCATTCTTGGACTAGTTTTAGTAATGGTCATGGAAGAAATTCTGGTCTACTTGAGGAGCAGTGAAGAGCATGCAGAACACTTGTTTAGGGTGCTTTTCGTCACCCCATTGAGATGGGAATACGCGCACGCTTGTCAGGCGTAAACTACAGATTCCCCCTGCCTAGGGTAGGCCGGGGTTTAATGATTGTGGGAATCCGAATCTCCGGCAGCCGCGGAATAAGCTGCCGTTAATTACCCCTCGCCTTTGGGGCGAGGGAACCTCCGATTGACGGGTTAAACTGGTCATGCGAACTCAATGTGCAGTGTACGTGTGTTGTGTTTTGGAGGGGGGTTTAAATATATCGGGAGCCACGCAGAGTCGTGGAGCATGTGTATGTGTACATTTGTATACATATGTATATATATACATGTATATATAAATAAAGGGGAAAAAGACATCCAAAGGATGTGTGAGGCCAGCGCCTAGGCGCTTGAGCGCAAGCGCGCCATGTGGGCGTTTTGCGCTCGAGCACAGAGCGCTGGAGCGCAACGCGCCACGTGTCGGCACGTGGGCGCTTTGCGCTCGAGCGCAACGCGCCACGTGTCGGCATGTGGGCGCTTTGCGCTCGAGCGCAGAGCGCAAGCGCTCCACGTGCCGACACGCGGGCGCTTTGCGCTCGAGCGCAGAGCGCTGGAGCGCAACGCACCACGTGTCGGCACGCGGGCGCTTTGCGCTCGAGCGCAGAGCGCTGGAGCGCAAGCGCGCCACGTGTCGGCACGTGGGCGTTTTGCGCTCGAGCGCAGTGCGCTGGAGCGCAAGCGCGCCACGTGTCGGCACGTGGGCGCTTTACGCTCGAGCGCTAGCGCACCAGTGAGGAAAAGGGGGGGTTTAGCCCCAGAAATTCTCTAAAGAGAAAATAGGGTGGAGTTAAACTCCTAATATGGTTTGGGTTAAGGAAACGGGTCCTTCTTCTTCCTTTGCTGGCCGGATCTTGGAGATAAAGAGATGTGAGATTTAAAAATCTTTTCTTTTTGAGATCTGATGGCAGATCTGAGTTCCCCTTAATGGGTTTTGTGGTGGAAAACTATTTAGTTTTTGAAAAAGGAAGAGTAAAACTCTTGATTTAATTCAAAAGAAAGAAGAATGTTTTGGAACCTTGAAGAAGGAAGAAAGATCTCAGATCTGAAACTTTTTTTTGGAGAGAGAAAAAGTTGTTGGGATATTTCATTATCCTTGCCTTTATAGGCTATACACTTTACACATAGCCCCTTGGGCTTCACAAAATGGCATTTTGCCTATCACATGGCTCATGTGCCATTTCTTTTTGCACATAAGCCATGGGCTTTACAAAAATTTGGCTTTATGCCTATTTTTCTTACATTTATCCATAAAATAAAATAAAGGAAATGCAACAAAATTATTTATTACAAAATTTTTATCTTGGCATGGAGGGAGGCCGGCCGTTTCATGTTCTGGCTCGACCCGGGCATGGGCCCACTGGATCTGGGCTTGGGCCCACTTGGCTTGGGGTTGACTTTGATTTTAACTTGGTCAACCGGGGTGTAAATTTTTACCCCAACAAATTGCCCCCCATCAATAAATGCACACCACATATGTGGGTCGTGTGCATGAAATTGATGGATCTTCTTTTACTTGGAGGCGACCTGATTTGGTTCCCGCTTTTTGGGAAGCTGGCACTGCCCTTTTTACGACATGGACGGTCGTTGCTTGACATGACTCCGAGATGGAGTGTCCGTGATAGACGTTTCCCCTGGCCCGGAGTGATCTGATTCCCGCTTTGTAGGAATCCTGCGCTGCCCTTTTTGCGACGTGGACGGTCGGTGCTGCCATTTTAGCGACTTGGACGGTCGGTACTGCCCTTTTTGCGACTTGGACGGTCGATGCTGCCATTTTAGCGACGTGGACGGTCGTTGCTGCCCTTTTAGTAACGTGGACGGTCGGTGCTGCCATTTTAGCGACGTGGACGGTCGGTTCTGCCATTTTACCGACTTGGACGGTCGGTTCTGCCATTTTAGCGACTTGGACGGTCGATGCTGCCCTTTTAGCGACTTGGACGGTCGGTGCTGCCCTTTTAGCGACGTGGACGGTCGGTTCTGCCCTTTTTGCGACTTGGACGGTCGGTTCTGCCCTTTTTGCGACTTGGACGGTCGATGCTGCCCTTTTAGCGACTTGGACGGTCAGTGCTGCCCTTTTAGCGACGTGAACGGTCGGTTCTGCCCTTTTTGCGACTTGGACGGTCGATGCTGCCCTTTTAGCGACTTGGACGGTCGGTGCTGCCCTTTTAGTGACGTGGACGGTCGTTGCTGCCCTTTTAGCGACGTGGACGGTCGGTTCTGCCCTTTTTGCGACTCGGACGGTCGATGCTGCCCTTTTAGCGACGTGGACGGTCGGTGCTTGATTTGACTTGCTCTGCTTCTTGCAATGTCAGGGGTAGACTTGACTTGCTCCGCTTCTTGCGGTGTCGAGATTGGATTCTGACTTGCTCCGCTTTCTGTGGTGTCGGAGTGGAAGTTGACTTGTTGATTTTGATTTGGGTTGACATCAGCATCGCTATACTGGAATATGGTACCAGGAGCGAATCATCATCTGTCATGGAAAGGATTTTGGGATTTTGGTTTTTGTTTGGCATCTGCATTGCTGCATTGGAATAATGCCAGGAGCAACTCATCATTTGCCCCGAGAGGATTTGGGGATTGGTTGTTTTTTTTTTTTGGCATCTGCATTGCTGCACTGGAATAATGCCAGGAGCAACTCATCATTTGCCCCGAGAGGATTTGGGAGAGATTGGGATTGTTTTACGCCCGTGGATTGTATACGGTTTTGCAGGATGTATGATCCAGACCGTAGGGCCGGAAAAATTTCGGGACTTTGTCGGCGTCTGCATCGCTGCACTGGAACATGGTACCAGGAGCGACTCATCATTCGCCGTTGGGGTATGGGATTTGGAATTTGGTTGGCGTCTGCATCGCTGCACTGGAATATGGTACCAGGAGCGACTCATCATTCGCCATTTGGGGATTGGGGAGCGATGGCTTAGGAGACAGGTTTAGATCCCTATCGCCTAAGGCTTTTCAATTTTATGGGCCGTGAGGGTCCCATAAAAGCATTTTCTCCCTACGAGTCGTAAGGATCCCGCAGGTGTATTTTCTCCTTAAGAGTCGTGAGGACTCCTAAGTGTGCTTTTCCTTTATGAGTCGTAAGGATCCCACAAAGATTTGTTCTCCTCATGTATCGTGAGGACACATGAGTGGGTCTTCTCAATGGAGCATAATTCCAAAGACGGAGACCATCCGCGTAACTGGTAATTGTGGTGGGGCATGGGTATGACGAGAATTATTTGAGCCCGTGGATTGTATGCGGTAGTCAATTTGGGGACTAACCGTAGGGCTGGGAGAATTTTGAGAAATTGGATTTTGGTTGGCGTCTGTATCGCTGCACTGGAATGTGGTATCAGGAGCGACTCATCATTCGCCGTTTGGGGACTTGGAATTTGAATCTTGTTTGGCATCAGCATTGCTGCACTGGAATAATGCCAGGAGCAACTCATCATTTGTCTTGGGAGGACTTAGGATTTGGGTTTTTGGTCGGCATCAGCACCGCTAACACTGAAGCGAAATGCCAGGAGCGACTCATCATTTGCCGTTGCCCGTTGACGAACGATGGCTTAGGAGACAGGTTTGGGTCCCTATCACCTAAGGCTTTTCAATTTTATGGGCCGTGAGGGTCCCATAAAAGCATTTTCTCCCTACGAGTCGTGAGGATCCCGCAGGTGTATTTTCTCCTTAGGAATCGTGAGGATTCCTAAGTGTGTTGCTCCTTTGTGAGTCGTAAGGATCTCACGCATGGGGTTTCTCCTCACAAGGTCGAGAGGACTTTGCGAGTGTATTTCATCTCTTTTCACGAGTTTGCGCCCTTTCGGGTTTTCACAGACTCGCCGGTAGTCCTGCTGTTTTTACTCACGGAGCCCTTTCGGGTTTTCATCCGTGCCCATTTTGCTTGTGGACATACCGTTTATTTCTTCTTATTTTTTTTCTTTTTCTTTTTTTTTGCCGCTGGTGGGACTTTAAAGTAGTCTCACCGGCAGGATTTGGGAGAAATAGGGGTCATTTACGTCCGTGGATTGTATACGGTTTTGCAGGATGACTGATCCAGACCGTAGGGCTGATGTGCTCAATTCGCCTGCGACTTGGAGCATTCATGTGTAGTATTTCTTGAGATATTGGCCATTGATGGGTGGCATGGGCCTTTCTCCCTCGGCACTTATTAGTTGGTAGGATTCTCCGTCGAACACTTTCTCGATGACGTATGGTCCTTCCCAGTTTGGTTCGAATTTTCCCTTGGCATGTCCATTGGGGATGATCGGTCTTTTGAGGACCAACACCAATTCACCTTTCTTGAAAGCGCGGAGACGGGTTATCTTGTCATAGGCCCGTGACATTTGGGCTCGGTATAGCTCCAGACTTTGCTGCACCGCGAGCCTCTTTTCTTCGAGGGCATCGAGTTCTTCAAGTCGAAGGAGCACGTTTTCCTCCTCCGTCAACTCATGCTGAACGGCCATTCTTAAACTTGGAACTTCAACTTCGAGGGGGAGGACCGCCTCCACTCCGAAGAGCAATGAGTATGGAGTGGACTGAGTTGGAGTACGGTGCGTGGTACGATATGCCCACGATGCCTCGTGAAGCTTGAGATTCCAGTCTCTCTTGTTGGCTGAAGCATTTTTCCTCAGGAGCTTGCATAGAGTCTTATTGAAGGCTTCGGCCAGCCCATTGGCTCTTGGATTATAGATGGAGGAATATCTCCAGTCTATCTTGTGCTGAGTAGCGAACCTTGAGACATTGAAGCTCTTGAAAGAAGGCCAGTTGTCAGAAATGATTCTTCTTGGTGTACCGAAGCGGTATAGAATATTATGCTGGAAGAACGTCAGAATATCTTTTGTCTTGACTTCTTTTAGCGGGACAGCTTCAGCCCATCTGGAGAAGTAGTCTGTCGCGGCCAGTATGAACCGGTGGCCTTTAGATGACGGAGGATCAATTGGGCCAACAATGTCGGTGCCCCAGACTTCGAAGGGCCACGACGCCACCGTAGAATGCAATGGATTGGGATGCTTGTGAATAAAATCACCGTGAATTTGGCAGATATAATATTTCTTTGCATGCTCTCCGCAATCCCGTATCATAGTGGGCCAGTAATACCCAAGCCGTTTGATTTGAAGTCGCATCTTGGGGCCAGATTGGTGAGCACCGCAAACGCCCGAGTGGACATCTTTCATGACCTTTTGGGCTTCGGCCAATGACAGACACCTGAGCCAGAGTTGGTCGTATGACCTGCGGTATAACGTGTCATTTACAAACACGTATCGGAGAGCTCTTTTCTTCAGCTGAATCCTCGCAGATTTTTCTTCGGGCAGCTTGTCGTATCGGAGGTACTCTATGAAGGGTTCTCTCCAATCGAGCTCGTCTTGGATGATCGAAGCTTCTTCCGCAGAACTGCTCTTCTGTTCCGCGCTTTCCTCTTCTCGTAGAGAGACTGGGGGTAGAATTTGTCGGCTCCTGACTGTGATCAGAATTTCGTCCATGTCAGGATCAGCCAGCTCTTTGGCTAGGCGAGCGAGTATGTCGGCTTTTCCGTTCAACGCTCTAGGGACTCTCGTTAGTTCAATATGAGTGAACCGTTTCATGAGTTCCACCACTCGGCCTCTGTACCGAGCTAATTCGGGTTTGTATATCTTATAATCGCCGCTTACTTGGTTGACGACGAGCTGGGAGTCACCGTAAACTCGTAGCCGACGGATTTCCATTTCTATGGCGAGCTCCAAACCAGCTATCAGAGCTTCATACTCAGCTTCATTATTTGTCCGAGGCTCAGTGTGAGCAAAAGAACGCCGTAGGGTTCCCATTGATGGCGTAATGAACACCAATCCTATCCCCGCTTTTACCTCCGGGACGCTTGATTTACTGGAGGTCCTTATTGACGAGGCTCCATCGAAGTAGAGCTCCCAACATGGCTCATCTTCCTCGAGGTGCAGCACTTGTTCATCGGGTAACTCACAATTTAGCGGCGACCCTTCTGGTATGGGATGAGCAGCGAGAAAGTCTGCAAGAGCTTGCCCTTTTACTGCTTTCTGAGGAGTGTAAACTATGTCAAACTCAAGTAGCATAACATCCCATCTTGCCATTCTGCCGGCTAGGCTCGCTCTGGTCATCAAGTGTTTGAGCGGGTCGACCTTGGAGATCAGCATAACCCGATGAGCGAGCAGATAGTGCCTCAGCTTCTTCACAGCAAATATCAGAGCCAGGCATTGATTTTCGATTGGGGAGTAGTTGTGTTCCGCCCCGACTAGAGTTCGACTGAGGTAGTAGAGGGCATTTTCTTTTCCCTCCTCGTTATTCTGCGCAAGGAGCGCACCGAGTGACTCGTCCAGCGCGGCAGTGTAGAGAATCAGTGGTTTATTTGGAATGGGAGCGGCCAGCACTGGAGAGTGCAACAAGTATTGTTTGATGCTTTCGAACGCTGCTTGACATTCGGCATCCCAGATAAAAGGAGCTCCTTTCTTCATGAGCTTTGAGAAGGGCCTGCATCTCCCTGATAAATTTGAGATAAACCTCCGTATATAAGCAAGCTTGCCTTGAAAAGATCTTAGCTGCGTCAGACTCTTCGGAGGGGGCATCTCCATGATGGCCTTTATCTTTGATGGGTCAACTTCGATCCCTCGATGTCGGACTATGAAGCCCAGGAATTTTCCCGATGACACGCCAAAAGCGCACTTCAGAGGATTCATCTTCAGATCATATTCCCTCAGTCTCGTGAGAACGGTCCTGAGATCTTGGATATGATCGGCCTTGGCTTTAGTCTTGACGACCAGATCATCAACATAGCATTCGACGACTTTATGGATTAGGTCATCAAAGATATTAGTCATTGCCCTTTGATATGTAGCACCTGCGTTCTTCAGTCCGAATGGCATTACCTTGTAGCAATATATTCCGATCGGGGTTCGAAATGCTGTGTGCTTCTCATCCTCAGGCGACATCTTGATCTGATTATATCCAGACGAGCCGTCTATAAAGGTGAACAGTTCATAATTTGAGGTGTCATCGACCATCATTTCCATGACCGGTAGCGGGAAGTCGTCTTTAGGACATGCCTTGTTGAGGTCCCTGAAATCGACACAAACTCGGATCTGCCCATTTTTCTTCTTCACTGGGACTATGCATGCGATCCAGTCTGCATATTTCTCTTCCCTGATGAAGCCGGCATCGATGAGTTTCTTGGTTTCCTCGATGACCTTTTCTTCCAACTCCCTTCTCATTCTTCGAGGAGCTTGTTTGACTGGCTTAGCATCAGGAGATATAGCCAGCTTATGCACGGCTACCTCAGGGGAAAGGCCAGGCATTTCTTTGTACGTCCACGCGAAGCAGTCGACGAACTCACGCAGCAGGGCAATTATCTGCTCTTTCAATTCCTCCGACAAGAGTGAGCTGATGTAGGTCGGCCTTGGATTATCGGACGTTCCTAAGTCAATCTCGGTTAGCTCATCAAAGGTTGCTTGTCCGCCATCTTCGAGCTCTTGAGGAGCCTCTTCTGGCTCGGCTATCTCATCATCATCATTTGATCTTTCGCTGGCCTTACCAACATGGATCGTGTAGCACGCTTTGGAATCAGGTTGAATGTAGCCTATGCCCCGTCTATCTGGAATTCGTCCATCGATGAGTGCTCGGACCTGGGTCGGATACCATAGCCCTTCGTAAAACTTTGCTTCGGACTCCGTTTGATATAATCGGCATCCGCACTTCTTAAAGTATTCCCGCATCTCGGGCGCATAGTATCTGGGATTGAGGACGGCTCTTATGCCTCTCTCATAGGGAAGGCATGCGACAGAAAGGTCGTCTGGGTGCACAACGGGGTTTGACCTGTAAAACAGGATGCCCTTCTGTCCATTTTTCCTCCCGGGCACGTAGAAAGTTTTCAGCTGGTCCACGGTAGAGACTGACAATGCGTTGAGCTCTTTGCACATCCGTTCCGGCACCCTTGTGATTGCCAAGGACCCTTCTGCGACTTCGAAGGTCTCTCGTAGTTTCGCTTGCTGCATGGGGGGCCGATCTGCACAGCTGTTGCACGGCAGGTCCTCTTCTTCTGACTCTTCAGTGTCACTGCCAAGATGAGGGCGGACTTTGCTGCTAGACGGGCCTTCAGTAACAGATTCGTCCGTATCGCTGCCAAAATGAGGGTGAGTTTTGCGGAAGGACGGGCTTCCAGCATCGGACTCATCGGTGTCGCTGCCGAAATGCGGGCGCACTTGGGTATTTTTGCTTTTGAAAGTGACAGCCGGCGCAGATCTGCTTTTGAGTCTTGGGGCCGGTCTATCCTCAGTCAGTTGTGGCTTAGCATTTTGGTGGTTCATAAAGTACCGAGAATCTTCATATCGGACTTCATACACACCGAACGGCTGGATGTCTCCGTCAATGCGTATTTCTTCGCCATTTTTAGTATACTTCATGCATTGATGGAGAGTTGACGGAATGATGCCGTAATCGTAGAGCCACGGCCTCCCCAAGAGAATCTTATAAGATGTGTCAGCGTCGATCACGTATATCTTAGCTTCGGTTTGCAGATCCCCAAATTTGATTGGCAAAGCTATAGACCCCAGAACTTGCTGGCAATTTTAGTTGAAGCCTTGAATGACAATCCTTTCCCTTGACAGGTGTCGGATGTCCATTGACAAACTCTTCAGAGTTCGCAAGTTCATGATGTTCACTGAGGACCCCGGATCAATCAATATACGATTAATTCGATCTCCGTCGCTGTACCCGGTCACGTAAAGAGGCCGATTATGCTCAGCCGTTCCCAGTAGCAAGTCTTCATCCTTAAATGTGACTGCGGCGGCATGCAAAGCGTGCTGGGCTTCTTTCATATTAACTTCCACAAAGTGAGCCTGATACCGCTCGGGGTTTTGTAGAGCGTGAATGAGAACATCTCTAAGCTCCTTAGATAGGACCAAGGCGTCGTAGACGCTCAGGAGAGACGGAAGCTTCCGGAGATGCGCCAAGACATTATAGTCCACCGAGGAAGAACTTATGTTTTCATCGGCCGGTTCTCTGCCATCTTCCTCATTAGTGACATGTTTTTCCTTCCCTTTTGGGGCGTTGCCCTGATTTTGCGGTAGAGCCCTGCCGCTTCTGAGCTGGATTTGATTGGCCTTCGTGGAGAGCTCCTCGTCCTCTTCGGGAAAACAGAGATCATCTTCGGAGTCGCTGCCAAGATGGATGGCGTAGCAGGTCACTACTGGGATCTCTTCATTGGAGTCTTCTTCTAACTCCTCCAGAATTTCAGCCGCTTGTACAGGGAAGAACTCCTTCAATTGAATCAATGTTCTTTCCTTTTGTTCATATTCTTCGAGGGAATCGATATATTTTTGAATGGTCGATCTCCCTGCAGACTCTTTTTCGCGCCGAGCTGCGCTTTTCCTCTTCTTGAGCTTCTTGGATTTTGAGCCTGATGGAGCCGTATTGGCAGCCGGACTGGTAGGCTTCTTCTGTCCTTCCCATTCTGTCCTGGGTTCTTTCCGAAGTAGCTTTATCATCTTCTTCGTCTTATTAGATATGTGCGTACTCCACGGAGGCCGCGATGAGTCAGTTTCGTTTGTCAGGGCAGCGGGTTCGGCTGTCTGCTCCCAGAAGGCTTCAGCTTCCGTCTGTATAAAGTTAGCGGTTGCAACTTGATTGTTCACCAACACGCTTTTGGACAGCTCGATCTCTCCAGCCTTGTACTGCTTCTCGACCCAGTACTTGAAGATATAGCAATCCTCGATCGCATGGCTCACTACTCGGTGGTACGGGCAATACAGAGGATTGTCGATCAATTTTTCTTCTTGGGGTCTTTTCGACTCCGGCAGTTGTAGGCCGTTGTTCAAGGCACCTTTAAATATCTTGCGGACCTTGTCCCTTCTGAAAGAGTAAACCTTGTTCTTTTTCTCCTCTAGGGAAGGACCATCTCCTCCCAGCAATGGCTTCCGAGACCGGTTGGTTTTGGATTCGCCCGCCCTTCGCTTTTCTTCATTGTCGGAGGCATTGAAGACATTGGTACCGCTGGAACTCCCGTTTCTACGGTTGTCGTCCCGCTTGCTTTTCCAGGTTTTGTCTCTTTGAGAGTCCGGCGGGGACTCTTGCTTCGAGAGTTCCAGCATTTGGACTTTCTTGGTTAGCTCCTGAAATGTCTTGAGGCCCGCCGTACACAAGAATGGGACCATCGAATTGCTGAGGTTCCCAATGAGAAGGCTGACGGACTGGTCCTGCTCCAGCGGCGGTTCGCACTTGACTGTGAGATTACGCCATCGGGCGATAAAGTTGGTGTTGCTTTCATTCTTCCCCGGCTTGGTCCTCACAAGGTCGGCAATGAAGATTTTATCACTGACGCTCATGAACCTTTGCCGGAACAGAGACTCCATTTGGGCGAAGGTAATGACGGACCCGTCTGGTATGCTCGCGTACCAGTCGAAAGCGACACCGGTCAGGCTGTTGACAAACTGACGAAGAAGGAGCGCGTCATTGCCCCCTGTATTTCCGCACGATGCTTTGAAGTGGGCGACGTGCTGGTTTGCATTCCCCGTTCCATCAAATCTTCCGAACTTAGGAATGACGTAGCCGCTTGGGAACTCAATCAGATCGTACTGCGCGGGATATGGCCGCCCACTACTGCTGATTTCTTTCTGAGCTTCGGCTTCGGCCACCAATGTTTTAACCTTGCTGGTGACCAAATCCATTATCCGATCCTGTGTTAGCGGGATGGTGCTATCTGGGGCCAAGGCATCCCCAGAAGCGGAATGTGGCCGGCTTTCATGCGGCTCGACCAGTCTTGGTCCCAAAGGAACAGGAATTGGTTGCCTCGGATTGTCATCACCCGGCTGATTGGTAGCGGTTTGTGTCTGATTGGAAGGCGCTCGAGCAATTTGAGCCGTAAGCTGCATCACCACGTTCGTTAAGTCGTCAATCTTTGAATAGAGCTTGGCCATCTCTTTATCTTTGCTCCTGAGTTGTTTTCGAAGCTCTTGAAGCAGCTCTTGCTCCGCAGTCCTGGGGCGGAAAGTCGGCTCTTCCTCGCTGTCCGAGCTTGACTCTGCATGGATCGAGGGGTCTATCTGCCTATCATCCTCCTCGAGAGGGTTTTCTTCATCCAGCGGGGGCGGCTGTTCTTGGGCGGCGGCAACCACATTCAGGCTAGATTGGGCTTGGGATGTGGTGGCCCCGTCCTTGCTTTTGCTGCGAAGGTTGTCGCTGGGGCGCCCGCCCGCCATATAGACCGTATGGATGGTATATCCGGACGTCTTTCTATCATTGGCAGCTGATTTCACGGATCGCTGTCTTGACCCCCTTGTTTCGGTAGCTGGTAGTCGATTGAAGGCGGCTGGCCTAACCAGGTTCTTAAATGGTGCTGGCGCTTCTTTCTTGGGTTTTCCCCGCAGCTTTCGTGCGGCACAGAGCGCCTGATAGACCCTTGAAGAGATAGTGTCGTACTTTTTTTGTTGGGGCCGGGACACGTCTCTTTGTGGCACTGTTCGGACCGCTGTCTTCTTGATTCTGGCGGTCATGGCATTTTTCTGAACCCACTTTAGAGGCTCGAAGGAATTGCTGATTCTTACGTCCGACTCAGCCGTCGTCGCGGGGCAACCCTGCTCTTGGAACTTCACACGATTCCATTTGGCCGAAGCCTTGGCCCTCTTGTTGGCTCGATACCTGAGCCGCTTCTGCCTTAACTTTTCCATTCTAAGCACCTGGCAGACTTCGGCTCTTTGGGAAGACGCCGCAGACCGGGCGATGGAGGGCCTTGGAGATACGCTCGATTGTTCATTTGTTGGAGTTATCGCCTGAGCTCATCCGCAACATTTGATGTTGCCCTTTGTACCGAAGTTCTTGCCCCCCGCTGGAGCACCAGAGAATCGTTCAGATAGCGTCTTGAATTTCGGTTGTGGTGCCTTGGCGATCACGACATTCGGCCTCTTGCCCTTTGAGACCGGCTTGGCCACCTGTTCCGCCGGGATCTCCGCCAGATGAGCACTTCCGGCAGGGTAGATGATGACGGAGCCGAACTGGCGGGGCGGTTCCTCCCACTGTCGACTGAGGCTTGCGGGGAGAACCACACGAGAGTTGATCTTGACCACGTACGGAATCGGGGTCACGTTGGAAGCTGAATTCGTCTGGGGAGACATTGTCGTCGAAGGTTGATTGCTTGAAAATCTGCATGAAAAAGCATTATTTTAGTATAAATACAGGTATGTATATTGATTAAGTTCGCATGAACGTTTAACCCGAAATATGGGAGGAGAGATTGGTCCCACCGGGCGTGCCAGAATCTGTAGGGTGTTTTTCGTCACCCCATTGAGATGGGAATATGCGCGCGCTTGTCAGGCGTATACTACAGATTCCCCCTGCCTAGGGTAGGCCGGGGTTTAATGATTGTGGGGATCCGAATCTCCGGCAGCCGCGGACTAAGCTGCCGTTAATTACCCCTCGCCTTTGGGGCGAGGGAACCTCCGATTGACGGGTTAAACTGGTCATGCGAACTCAATGTGCAGTGTACGTGTGTTGTGTTTTGGAGGGGGGTTTAAATATATCGGGAGCCACGCAGAGTTTTTACGGGGGTCCCGCTACCCGGATAGCGGGCTGGGGGTCAAGGGGGCTAGCAGTCCCCTTGCGGGGTGCGGGGCAGCGCCCCGTTAGAAATTTTTTCTAACAGGGACAGTGTCGTGGAGCATGTGTATGTGTACAATTGTATACATATGTATATATATACATGTATATATAAATAAAGGGGAAAAAGACATCCAAAGGATGCGTGGGGCCAGCGCCTAGGCGCTTGAGCGCAAGCGCGCCACGTGTCGGCACGTGGGCGCTTTGCGCTGGAGCGCAGAGCGCTGGAGCGCAACGCGCCACGTGTCGGCACGTGGGCGCTTTGCGCTCGAGCGCAGAGCGCAAGCGCGCCACGTGGCGGCACGCGGGCGCTTTGCGCTCGAGCGCAGAGCGCTGGAGCGCAACGCGCCACGTGTCGGCACGCGGGCGCTTTGCGCTCGAGCGCAGAGCGCTGGAGCGCAAGCGCGCCACGTGTCGGCACGCGGGCGCTTTGCGCTCGAGCGCGAGGCGCTGGAGCGCAAGCGCGCCACGTGTCGGCACGCGGGCGTTTTGCGCTCGAGCGCAGTGCGCTGGAGCGCAAGCGCGCCACGTGTCGGCACGTGGGCGCTTTGCGCTCGAGCGCTAGCGCACCAGTGAGGAAAAAGGGGGGGTTTATCCCCGGAAATTCTCTAAAGAGAAAATAGGGTGGAGTTAAACTCCTAATATGCTTTGGGTTAAGGAAACGGGTCCTTCTTCTTCCTTTGCTGGCCGGATCTTGGAGATAAAGAGATGTGAGATTTAAAAATCTTTTCTTTTTGAGATCTGATGGCAGATCTGAGTTCCCCTTAATGAGTTTTGTGGTGGAAAACTATTTAGTTTTTGAAAAAGGAAGAGTAAAACTCTTGATTTAATTCAAAAGAAAAAAGAAGGTTTTGGAACCTTGAAGAAGGAAGAAAGATCTCAGATCTGAAACTTTTTTTTAGAGAGAGAAAAAGTTGTTGGGATATTTCATTATCCTTGCCTTTATAGGCTATACACTTTACACATAGCCCCTTGGGCTTCACAAAATGGCATTTTGCCTATCGCATGGCTCATGTGCCATTTCTTTTTGCACATAAGCCATGGGCTTTACAAAAATTTGGCTTTATGCCTATTTTTCTTACATTTATCCATAAAATAAAATAAAAGAAATGCAACAAAATTATTTATTACAAAATTTTTATCTTGGCATGGAGGGAGGCCGGCCGCTTCTTGTTCTGGCTCGACCCGGGCATGGGCCCACTGGATCTGGGCTTGGGCCCACTTGGCTTGGGGTTGACTTTGATTTTGACTTGGTCAACCGGGGTGTAAATTTTTACCCCAACAACTTGAAGACCGCACTGCAGACTTGGAGGCAAGAAAGATTATATGCAAAGATGAGCAAGGGCAAGTTGTAGCTTGAAGAAGTAAAGTTTTGGGACATATAGTAGCGGGAGATGGAATCGCCGTTTACCCAGGGAGGAGTGCAGCAGTTCAAGACCGGCCGATTCCGAAGAACGTTGCAAAGATCAGAAGTTTCTTGGGTTCGCAGGATACTAAAGAAGGTTCGCGAAGGATTTTGCTCGTTTGGCTGAGCCTCTGACCAAGCTTGCGCACAAGAAAGTATCATTTGTGTGGATGTATAAGTGTGCGTCAG